>ML675621.1:1663790-2263790 GCA_007922155.1 Mesoclemmys tuberculata
CCGGAGGCGGGAGGCTGAGGGGGCCCAGGTGCCCGGGGGCGGGAGGGCCCGGGGGATGGGGGACGAGAGCGTGTCCCCCGGGCGGGCAGGTGCCCCAGGTAAAGGGCCCAGTGCGGGGCAGAGGCCGGGGGGAGGCGGCGCCGGGAGGAGACGAGTGTGAGCGGGGGCGGGGGCAGCGATCGAGGGAGCGCGGCAGGAGGAGGAGGAGGAGGAGGAAGAGCGCGTCAGCCGGGGCAGAGGCAGAGGGAGCGCGGCGGGAGGCGGCGGAGGAGGGGAAGAAGCGCGACGCAGGGACGGCAGATGCCTGGAAATAAAAATTTGATGATTGCATGCAGCGGCTGGAGAGACTCTGTCGGTGGCGGCGGCGGGGACGAGGCAGGGACAGGGGGGGCGACGGCAAAATGAAGTATCAGAAATACCTGACTGTCTTGCAGATGGCCATAGGGGTGACCGCCTCCAACAGGGGCAGTCTGATGCCCTTAAAGAGGAAGCTGTGGTGAGTAGGCACAAAATGGGCAGCAGACGGCCAGGTTGCTGCCGGGCGCTGCATGCAGGACGGTCGGGGGAGCCGGCTGAACCTTGCACCTTGTCACACGGCTTTGTCCCTCATGCGTTGTCGCTGGGCTTGGGGTCTGGGCTGAGACGGATAAACAGCGCATCCTGGGCAAGGCGAATGAACTCATGTCGGACCTGCCCCTGCCAGGCATTTATTGTTGTTCGGTTGCAGAAATTATGGGCGTATTTAAAAACAGAAAACAAAAACAAAGCAGGAAATATTTTTTTATTTGGGCCCCAGATGTTTCAAAGAAAACACCACAATGGAAAGTTCGTGCCAAATTATTTACAGACCGTGTTTAAAAATGTCAAAGGCAAATCATCATATTCAGCCTTGTGTTGAAGGAGCTGTCCATTTACAGTTGTCTTTTATGAAAATGCCTTTAGTTAACAAAGCACCCAACTGTAAACCTCCCCATGGTTCAAAAGAGTAATTCTCAGTATAATAAATATGTTCAGAAAGAAACAACAAACATTTGTCAAAACAAGATAATGGCAGCTCCTTCAGAAAGGTGCAGGGGTAGTTACAAGGAAGGTCTATTATAAGCTACAACAACACTGCATATCATAGGCATGGCAGTCTGATTGTATATTTCCTCTGATTGTTTTATAGGTGCTACTTTTATCTGTAGTATGAATAAAGCTTGGCTTTGAAATTCCAACCCGCTGTTTTTCATGGCAGGTTTGAATCTCAAAAAGAGAGATGCAATATATAAATATAATATTCTTTTAATTTCAAAATATACTTAGTTTCTTTGAAACATTTCCAGTGGTGAGCTAAACTGATTTTCTAGATGAATTGACAGCATGTTAAGAAAAATGTATAGTACTGTAAAACTGTAATGTGGGTGAGTAGGACACCAGGAAGCATATGGCATTGCAATACCCAGTCACTCTTTGTCTGTAAGGGACCACTGTTATCTTGACTGAAGTGGTAGGGCGCATGTCATTATCAGAACAAATAACATTAAGGAAAATATCTACCTGACTGCAAAGCCATATTTTCTGGGAAAAATGTTCTGGATCTTGAATTGCATTTGCACTTTAAGAAAAAAAATCTTCATAAGATTGGGAATGAGACTTGAGCAGTAGTGTTCTTATGGTTTTCTATTACCATGTCAATGAGTCACAATGAAAGAGTGTAAAATGTCTGAGAAGTTCTACCACATGCTGTTTAATAATGAGGTAGCTCCAAAATTAACTGTTTTCACAAATAGCATCTTTTGACAGTTCGCATATATACTACATCTTGTACAGATCTTGGTATTATTTTATTTTGTCCTTATTCTCACGTGATCATCCAGAACAGGAAATGTCAAGGAAATATGTAAAACAGGGAAGCAGAATAAAATTGCTATAAGTCAACTTAATTAAATTAACATTTTACTTAATTTAAACTTCCTTTAACAACTGATTTTCAAAGTACACTTTGCTATATTTGTTTCATAGTTTATCTTTTTATTTCATATTGCAGAAAATGTAAACTTTAGAAAATTAATTTTGCATTGTAGTATTTTAAAGTCACTTCATGTTATGTGAAGAATATGCATTACACTTTTTATTTTTCTAGCATGAATAGTGAACCTTACTATAATGTTTGTAGAAAATAACATTATTTTAGTAACCTAATTTGGCAAAAACCTATTCTTGTTAACTGTAACACACAAAATCAAACATTTTCCTTAGAAAAATATTTTTTTCATGTGGTTATCTTTGATTATCCTCAGAAAACCCACTTTTTTACTGTATACAGTAAAGTAAGGGTTTGATTACATCAGAAGCATAAAGTGCTACTGTCTCTTCTCCCAACAATGCCAACCCTTTTCACTTTGCTGATAGTGCATACAGGATACAGCAATGTATACCCCCATTGGCTTCAGTGAGAGTTGTATCAGCCCTATGTTTCCTAGTTATCTGGTGAGATTTCCCTGCTTTCTGAGGGATGAGTAAGACAATATGGTGGGTCCTAAATGAGGAACAAACATTTGTTTGGTTGCAGGAAAAACATGCTAGGCAGATGTGACTGCAGAATTCAGTCACTTTGGTAACTGTGTACATATTATACCCAATGTCATATTTATGTGAGGAATTAGGTTGTTGATGGTCTGGGTCAAAGGGTCAGAGAAAAATATGATGCTTTTTTCTGTACAAGAATTTGTACCAGTTACTTATATCCTTATATTTTACATCTTTAGATTAGTGTTTCAAAGGGTTATCTCCCCATCAATGACATGACATGATACTACCACAGGTTTCAACTTTGCATTGGAAGCTTGAGTAGGTCTTATGAGATTGTCTATGTGAGTATGCATCTGTGGGTGAAATAGTAATTTCCTCTGCATTTAAAGGTATACTTAAGGGGTATTTTGTAATTAAGATTTTATTGTGATTTGAGTTTACATTTTTTCAAATCATACATTATATAAAGCTTAATTTTGTGAAAGAAATGTTTTAATTATTATATAAGTCTGCAGTATATTACAAACTATATTTGTATATATATTACAAAGCAAACGGTACATTCCATTACTATATATCAATAGTCTCTAACCTGATGTACAGAAAGAAAATGTTTACATCAGATTAGTTTATATTTTCAATATAATCAAATGGTAGCATAGTCTTCAAGTTTATAAAAATTAGAATTTCAGTATTCTTTTTTGCCCTGTCACATTCAAAAATTGATTTATATGTTACATATTGTAAGTGCAAGCAAAATAAATCATTTGATAAAAAAGGTTTAAAATATTTATCTTTTGATTGTGGAGATAATCCACCTGAATCCTACTGAGTGAAAATGAAAAAGGTAGCAGCAATTGTTTATTTCTTTATAGAGCATCTGCCACTTTAATTTCCTCCCACTCCCTCCATAAAAAATTGCAAATCCTATTCTGTGAAACACAAAAAGCACAGCTACAAGAACAAAACAAAAAAGATGGATGCTGGATATCTCATGAGATGGGTAATTGGTTCCATCACATTTGGCACTGATTAGCAGAGAGGCTAATAAGTGACTAAATTATCTCTTAAGAGGGGTCCCACTGTCCAGGTCAGGGCTGAGGAAGTGTGGGAAGCTTGCAGAACTGGCATGTGTTTCATCTGTTTTGTGAATAAAGGCCTTTACTTCCCAAGTTGTCAGCTGGCACGTATTATGAGCATTAAATTTAATTTCTATAAAATAAATTATTTGCTACATTATATTTAAGATTATGGTTGCAGATGTGTACTTTTAAGACTTTCCTGTTTTCAAATTTAAAATAGGATTGTAGGTTTGGAGAATTGTGAATCTTTTATTTTGACATTGAGCCTTGGCTGTACCAGCTGTTAAAGAACAGAACTAAGAATTTGAGATGTGGTAATCACACCCAGAAAATTATGTCAGTTAACCTTGGTAAGACAATCCAGGACTTTACTGTCAGCATCAGCTGATAGTTATGTTTTTTTAAGATAGCGTGCAATTGGATTAACACACCTGCTAAATTACTTAAGCAAAATAAACCATTGATGTGTACGAATCTTAAAACAGTATGTCAAAGTCAATATTTACAGAAATCCCAATAACTAGTCCTGCTTTGAGCAGGGGGTTGGACTAGATGACCTCCTGAGGTTCCTTCCAGCTCTAATATTCTATGATTCTATGATCTGCAAACTAAATGTGTTGTAAAATAGGAGATAAGCCATGTAATTAGCAGGAAGAACACATATACACTGTAATTTCCTACCAAATTGGAAGTAAGGTTTTAATGTCCAGACTTTAAAAGCCTTTCAATGGAGAAACAAATCCTGTAAGAAATATATCTGAAATCAGGAGAGAATTTTAGGGAGAAGAATAAATCACAGTCTGTCAGAGTTCTAAAAGAATATTCCATCTTCTTTGTTTTGTCTTGATCCTGCTTCCATTTAAATCAGTGTTAGAACTTCTGTTGACTTCAATGGTGGGGGAATGAACTCTTTGTGAGAAGTCTCAGGAAACAAGTTACAAGATCCATCTTGTACCATCTTGTAAGATGGTATCAAAATTATTATGGCAATGGTTAAGATAGATGTGGATGGTGTAAATGTGAAACTTGTACATGTTTTGTGATTGTCTGCGGTGACTCATAGTTTATAGAAAAAATACGTAATGTATCAGATTGAAGAAATAACAGATACTCAGTTTCCACTAGATTATTTCCCCCCCTGTCTTTGGGGCTTTTATTAACAGGACACAAGGTGTGATGGACTTGATTCCTTCAGGGCTTGATCATGCACAGTGCTGCACATTCTGGTCCCAATCCATCATAGCACTTAAGCACCTGCTTAACTTCCAGTAGGGAAATAGTTTAATTGAAGTCATTGGGGAGCTATCCACATGTTTAAGGTTAAGTACATGCATAAGTGCTTTGCTGTATCAGAATGTTCATCACCTTCCAGTCCAAGATCACACCTTCATTGAAGGATGCATGTGGTGTTATGGCAAATGATTGAGGAAGTTTGTGCAGCAGCTGCTTGCACAATGCCTGGCTCTAACAAATGTTACTAGTCTTTTATTTATAAATATCAACTTGGCCCAATCACTCATCATTTAAAAACAAATACTAATATGGAATGGCTATCAAACCTTCTCAGGGTGATCAACGGGAGTGAGTGTTCTGTCTTTTGTTGATATCACTAGATAGCTATCCTGATCATATTCATCTGAATCCTACTAACATCATCACTTTTATTTTAGCAGTGGGGAAGCTTGGTTTCCAATGTCAAGCTACTGAAGTTTCAAGTACTGATACTATCATCAGAAAACATATAGAAGTCCTGTCAGCTTAAGACTCTGAATTTATTATTTTTTTCTGTTCTGTCATTGCTTATTGTGAAATATTCAGTTAATCTGTGACCTTCAACTGAGCATTAAATGTAGTAACTATATAATGTATGTATATAATATATAATATATTAAATATTGCTTTTCAGGATAGCATCAGTAGGAGTATACACAAAATGTAAATGTCTTTATTCCATATTTTTCTGCGTGAACAGTAGCCACCAATAAGAGAAATAATATTTAAGTTCTATTTATAACATTAAATTTGTACTTAAATATTGCATTGAAATTGTGTCATTACTCCAGTCATACATATTGCATAACATTCCCATTGAAAGTAAACTTGAACAGGCCATTCAAAGTCTGTAACACTAGTTAAATAGGAAGAAAGTAAAAGAGGTGCCTTGGAAATCGGGTTAAATTTTGAAATACTGTTAAACATAATTGACACAAATAGAACAGATTTTGAAATTATTCCAGTTTGTTTCAGGCAAAATTTGTTTCTGACACAGCATTTTTTAACTCTTTGTAGCACAAGCAAGAAATTAAACAGAAATATACATTAAAATGTAGATGTTTTAGTGTATAATTTTTAATAACCATGTTTATTCTTTTATTGTGTGTTGTCAACAAATTAAAGCTATATCTAAGTTGTTATTGTTCTTGCTGCATGCAAAAACACTGCTAAATGTGGCCTTTTCTGAAAGCTATGATACCATGCACTGTAAATAGTTTATATAATTTTTGAACATATATTCTACTTTGTTATATTATGTCTTATGTCATTGTCTCTTAACAGATGGATTATTCATGAATAAGTGAAGTTTGATATCTTGATAGATTAGCAGATTTGCCACTAAGTGGATGAACAAGATCCCTAAAAATATATTGCATACTTGGTTTAATTTAGTTTTTAGAAGAATAAATTAGGTAAATTTGTAAGGATATGTTTTCTGATCAACAGGAATGAAATTTACAAAGATTCAATAACTGATAAGGGACCAGTCAATGTCCAAGTCAATGAGACTATTTTTGTGAGTCAGCATTATGGACACTAAATAAGGATTGCAGGCTCATATTGAGATTTTCAGAGCACTCAGAATTTGCATAGCATAGTTTTTCAAAAGTTACCGGCTTGATTTTTCAATACTTTAGGGTGCCCAAGCTGAGCCTCATTAAAAGGGCCAGATTTTCAGTAAGTACCAAACACATGCTCTTTGAAAATCAGGCCTATTCAAGATATCTTAAATTGGGCACCCAGATCACTTGTCATTTTTTAAAATCTTGACTATTTCTTACTATCTTGACTATTTCTTATGTTTCTAAATTCACTAGAGAAAATCTCTCTCATCCCCTTAAACTAGCAATATACAGTAATATATATACATATAATATATATATATCACAGTAATATACTACCATTTTTTTAACAAAACAAAAATGTAACTCAAAATTTCCCACTTTAGCTTATGATAAATCCCATATTTTAGGAATAAATGTGTTTAAAGACAGGGAATAAATAATGTATTTGTTTGTTTTCTAATTTTAAATGAAAGTGCTTTCTCATAACAAAAGGGGGAGGCAACTCTTCCCATCAACTTGATTAAGTTTATTTGCTGTGAATGTTTAGCTTATAAATGTATATCCCCTCTCTTACCAGTGGGGTCGCAATTGGATGTGTTTTGAGAAAAGCTAGAAGAATGGAAAATGAAAAAGAAAGTGTTCATGGATGTGTTGTTGCCTATAGCCAGTTCTAGTGATGCTGCTTTGTGAGGCTCTGTTAAAGAATTGTTTTTTAAGACATCATGGTCTTATCTCCTTCTGGATACCTCTGATGCTATAATTAATTGTTCCTGAAAAATGTATCATGTAAAGAGACTGCAAAAATTTACTAGACACTTAATCTATGCAGTCATAATGAGGCATCCACAAGTTGGGTCAAGATGGAATACCCTACCATCATCACTCCTACTGTCACCTTCAGTTGCTGGAAAGAGGCAGGTTGTTGGGAATCCTACCACAGTGCTGTCTCCAGATCCTCTTAGTGACTTGTGTTGAAAGAGAAAAATTGCCCACCAGCACAGCATGGGTTTAAGAGAGCCTTTGGGCCCGGCTAGCCCCGCCCTGTAATGCTTGCAGCCAATGCCAGATCCGGAGAGGGGAGAAAGTGAGAGTGAGTACTGTTTCCCAAGGAACAGTACTCAAGGGAGACTGAAGGAGACCTAAGAGCCTCTTGCACCTGAGGTGTGTAAGTAGAGCCCAGAGGCATTGTGGGGTTTGACCAAGCTCTTTCAGGCAGGGTGCTGCCCAAGATTCAGCCACACTGAAGAGACAGTGGTAGGAAGGAGACCAGCACAGTGCATTTAGACTACCTGTTGGGAGGCCTCCCTTGTTCAAGGGTTGATGCACACAGGCCTTGGGCTGGAAGTTGGTGGAGCCTAGGTTTCCTTCCCCTCTCCCACCTCCAAAACTGAGGCTCCTCAACCAAGCAGAGGGCTGAAAGCCAAGTACTCCAACCACTATATGAAAAATGTGGAACCTCCATCCTTTGATCTGCTGGGAATTTTTGGTTTCTTCTTCTCCAGAGCCTCCTGGTTGTGAGGAGGTGGAGGGAGGAAAGAGATATCCAGTGTTGCCAGCTGTCAGGATGTTATTGTGCCTCTAGAGACTTCTTGCAATTTTTCATAAAGTGCCAGCTGCTGAAATCGTAATACGGCATGAGAACCTGTTCCTTTCTTTAAAAAAAGGACATTTCTAGCCGCCATGACTGCAAAGGAAAGCTTGAAAACATAAGCAGGTGACTCAAATGTCATAAGGCAAATAAAAAGTACCCAACATTTTTTTTTACCTCATGATTTTGGGGGGGCCAGACTCATGATTTTTGAATGTTTTGGGGTTGGCAGTGTTGGGTATCTGCTTCTCTCCACCAGCTTTACAGCCTCCATTTTCGGGTCCTTCCTTGTTACTAATTCCAGTGTCTGTCTTTGCTGTTGCAACACTATTGGACTGATTTGATTCTTAGAGTTCCACCG
Organism: Mesoclemmys tuberculata; assembly: GCA_007922155.1. Lineage (NCBI taxonomy): Eukaryota > Metazoa > Chordata > Testudines > Chelidae > Mesoclemmys > Mesoclemmys tuberculata. Next base: position 1,672,176 of record ML675621.1, read on the forward strand.
CTGCACAGAATTCTGACAAGCAGCAGTGAAATGGACAAGTCACTCTTATTGTTTCTGCTTGGTAAAGCTATGAGCAATATCAGAGGCAATGGAACTATCTGTTGTAGATTCAGTAAGACAGTGCTGGCCTGATTTACATTTGTTTCACAATTACAAAGTCATCCTCTAATCATAAAGGCAAAAAACATTTAAAATGAGAATGTAAATTCTGCAGAAATTGATGGCTTAGCCTTTCTTTCCTTCCCCACTGCTGCACACCATGCAGAGCTTTCCCCACCACTGATGACTGGAGAGTGGCTTTTTGATTACTTGATTAAATATTGTTTTGTTTTCTGTAGAGGCAGGGGGTGAAATGAGAAGCTTTTTAAAGGATTGAGGGCATCCTTTCCTTGAGATTCTTTTTACCAATATTTGGCACAATCTGAGCACTCCAGAGGTAAAAACTGACTTTTCAGATTAATTTTTGTAAACTCCAAAGTTAAGAAATCTGTCAGGGATTCTTTAGCATTATGCAGTGGGGGATGGACTCCATGAAAGGCTGCACATTATACTCCTTCCTTACAGTCAACAGAATTTTAACAAGGGGCTTCAAAGTGTCCCAGAAAGCCCCTTCCAACACAACCTTTTTTAGTAGCTCATTATGAAACATATGACCTTGATTGAACCTATTTGTTGTTTTTATATCCTCTTTCTTTTATAGAGTTTAAAAGCTTTTAAAAATACAGAGAAGTGCTCAGTATGAGGCAGTACAGCAGCCACTGGATTAAAAAAATTAGAACTTCTAGTAATTTAAATTTATAGCAAAGGGGCCTTGCGTAAGTACTTTTAAAATATAAGCTAGGTCTCAAAATAAAGAAAAATAGTACACATCATCCATTTAAAATATTTTAACGTGATATAAGAAAGGAGGGCATTAAGACAAAAGTATTTAGTATTAAACTGACTTGTCTCGCGGTGAACATGAAAATTTATTAGCTACCCTTACAATAACAAATTATAACGATTTTAGCCTGAGGAAGAAACGTCTAAATTCATCTGAAACAAACATGCCTCCAGCTTGGCTTGCCATCTCTTCCAACTAACAATACTTTTTGGAACTCAAAATATTTACATTTTCAAGGGCAATAACAATACATTGTATGTATTAAATTATGCATACCAAACAACTACCCATAACTTTCAGTCATAGTTGCAACTGTTTTTTTTTAAAAAAGGATGTTAAATGAAAATGTAAAGGCTTTCTGTTTACATATTAGTTCTTTTGTTTGCAATTATTTCCTCTCCATCCCCACAAAACAAACACCTCTCTGTCCAGGCCATGAGTTTGGCTTTTTTCCCCAAATCGAGAAGAAGCCTGGTACCAGGAGCCCAGCAGAGTCCGTGGGCATATTCTTTCCCCACTGAGTGGGAGCCAAGTTCAAGGAGTCTAATGGAGCCAATCCTATTTTGAACATCAGCGCAATCTACTGTCAGCAGCATTTCATTTTCATGATTTGTATGTGCGGTGCTTGAACAAGAACTATCACCTTTACTCCCCAATTCAGCTCCTGAGTAGAACACTTGTGCATATGATAAACACGCTAAATCCTAACAAACTAACTAAAAGTTCAGAAAAGCACTTGTATTTGCTTAACAGAGATCTTAATGACTGACTGTACCGGGAAAATAATAAACTAGCTATTCAAAAGTGCTGTCAAATGCAAAAAGTAACTCGGAAAAATTTCTTTCTGGTCTAGCAATCTTAGGTGCTATTTATAGCTATAATTGGGAAAACATTTTTAGACAAATATGAATTTATATGTTAACAATGTTTTTAATGTTGTAAACTGAAGAGCTCTGTGTATCTTGAGAGGTTGTCTCTTTCACCAACAGAGATTGGTCCAATAAAATATATTACCTTTTCCATCTTGTCTCTGATAATCCTAGTTATTAACATGCTTTCTTTCTTTTTGGTCCATTTCTGACTATGTCTGTTAACTTCCTTTTCCAAAACTTCATCAGGTTGACTAGTGGCTTACCTCCAAATTTCAACAAATTTCAAAATTTGACTACACACAGGATTTAACACATTTGGCTAACTGTTAACCAGGTCAGTTTAAAATCATTAACAGCTCCCAAGAAGCAACTTGAAATGTGAATCACTTATTCATAGTACTACAGTTGCAGATTCAGTTTAGATTACCTGCATGTTAATTGGCTTTGTAAGTGTAGCTCAAGTGTATCTCCCTAATCTATTACCTCTATAATCTAATAGATCCCATGAATTTCGAAATCCATTAGTAGTGGCGGAGTCATTAACATTGGCCAAATAAAAAAGGTTAGAAAGTCCATACTGCCCATACACGTGCATACTGATCTGTCATCAAAGTCATTGGGAGCAAAGAGCTTGTATCAGAGGGCTGAATTTTCTTCAAAATTGTCAGAAAAGGATTCTGTTAAGCTCCATTTCATTCTTTTAACAGCATTTTATAAAATGTATTATTCTATTTATCATTAGTATTTCTATGGTATCAATCACCTTAGCATATAAAAGCTTTAATTATTGTTTAGTATTGACAATGTGTGTGGGTGCTCATTCGGTGACAACTTGGTTTTCTAATGAGATTCATCACTTGTTTAGATTAACACTTTTTGTGCCTTATAATATGTTTACATTTAAAAATGTGTTTGAGATTTCTGAAAATCTTATACATAATTGTTTTTATTTGGCAGGGTAACTCCATCATCTGAAAATCCCAATGGTGCTACTTGTAGTGTAAGTCAAGGAAAACCTTCTTTAAGAAGAATAAAAGGGAGAATACATAGAAGCAAAAGTCTTGATAGCATTGATTTCTGTGAGTTCAATGTAAGTATAATATCCATTACATTTATCCTAGCTGTTTGAAGTTTCTGAGAAGCCTTGCTATCAACAAGGAGGATGGTTAAGGGTTTGTTCCTTTTTTTGGTTTATTAGATTTGAACATATTTGTCAAAATTCAATAGGGTATTGTATTAAAGCTTAGTGACGTTACAAACCAAATACTGTGCTGGAGGGTGTTAGCAGCATGGATGTTGCTTGTATAATTAGTGACCAACAATTACTGTACATTTTAGTTCTTGAGAAATCATCAGTATTATAAATTAAAATGTCAGATTTTAACATAGTTTCCCAAATGATTAGATGTGTGGAAATGGAGGCAAAGTAATGTTGGCACACATACATCTACTTCAGTATTATGATCACATTTCCAAATGAAAGATGTTTCAGGATTGCATTTTCATATTTAGAGTTAAGAAGTTGTACTCCTAAGAAAAGTACATGATTTCAACAGAAGTTAGACTCATAGTCTCTAAGGTCAGAAGGGATCAATACAATCATCTAGTTTAACCTCCTGCACATTGCAGGCCACAGAACCTTATCCATCCACTCCTGTAGTAGACCCCTAACCTATCACTGAGCTATTAAAGTCCTCAAATCATGATTTAGAGACTTTAAGGTACAGAGAATCCACCAGCAAGTGAGCCGTGCCCCATGCTATAGGGGAAGGTGAAAACCCCCCAGAGCCTTTGCCAATCTGCCCTGGGGGGAAATTCCTTCCTGACCCCAAATATGGCGATCAGTTAAACCCTGAGCACGTGGGATAGACTCACCAGCTGGACACCCAAGAAATAAATTCTCTGTAATAACTCAGAACCCACCCCATCTAACATCCCTTCATAGGCCATTGGCATATCTATCCCCAGTAGTCAAAGATCAGTCAATTGCCAAACTAGACTGTTCCATCATATCATCCCCTTCATAAATTTATCAAGCTCAGTTTTGAAGCCAGGTAGGTATTTTGCCCCCACTGCTCCCCTTGAAAGGCTATTCCAGAACTTCACTCCCCTGATGGTTAGAAACCTGCGTCTAATTTCAAGTCTAAACTTCCTGATGGCCAGCTTATATGAATTAGTTCTTGGGTCCACATTGGTGCTGAATTTAAATAATTCCTCTCCCTCCCTGGTATTTATTCCTCTGATGTATTTATAAAGAGCAATCATATCTCCCCTCAACCTTCTTTTGGTTAGGCTAAACTAGCCAAGCTTTTTGAGTCCCCTCTCATAAGGCAGGTTTTCCATTCCGCGGATCATCCTAGTAGCCCTTCTCTCCACCTGTTCCAGTTTGACTTAATCTTTCTTAAACATGGGGGACCAGAACTGCACACAGTATTCCAGATGAGATCTCACCATCGCCTTGTGTAACAGTACTAACGCCTCCCTATCTCTATTGGAAATACCTTGTCTGATGCATTCTGGGACCACATTATCTTTTCGCGGCCACATCACATTGGCGGCTCATAGTCATCCTGTGATCAAGCAATATGCTCATGTCCTTCTCCTCCTCTGTCACTTCCAATTGATACATCCCTAGTTTATAGCAGAAATTCTTGTTATTAGTCCCTAAATGCATGACCTTGCACTTTCCACTATTAAATTTCATCCTATTTCTATTACTCCAGTTTACAAGGTCATCCAGATCTTCCTGTATGATATCCCAATCCTTCTCTATATTGGCAATACCTCCCATTGTGTCATCCGCAAACTTTACTAGCACATTCCCACTTTTTGTACCAAAGTCAGTAATAAAAAGGTTAAATAAGATTGGTCCCAAAACCAATCCCTGAGGAACTCCACTAGTAACTTTCCTCCAGCCTAACAGTTCACCTTTCAGCATGACCTGTTACAGTCTCCCTTTAACCAGTTCCTTATCCACCTTTAAATTTTCATATTAATCCCCATCTTTTCCAATTTAACTAATAATTCCCCATGTGGAATCATATCAAATGCCTTACCGAAATCTAGGTAAATTAGATCCACTGCATTCCCTTTGTCTAAAAAATCTATTATCTTCCCAAGCAAGGAGATCAGGTTGGTCTGGTACAATCTATCTTTTGTAAAGCCATGTTATAGTTTATCCCAATTACCGTTAACGTTGATGTCCTTAACTACTTTCCCTTTCAAATTTTTTTCCAAACCTTTGCATGCTACTGAGGTCAAACTAACAGGCCTGTAGTTACTTTTTTTCCCTTTCTTAAAAAAGGAACTATGTTAGCAATTCTCCAGTCATATGGTATAGCTCCTGAGTTTACAGATGCATTAAAAATCTTTGCTTATGGGCTTGGAATTTCATGTGCTAGTTCCTTTAATATTCTTGGATGGGGATGATCCCCCCCGCTCCCTCCCCCCGATTTAATCCCATTAATCTGTTAAAGTTTGGCTTCTACCTTGGATGTGGTAATTTCTACCTCTATGTCCTCATTCACATTAGCCACCCTACCACTATCCCCAAGCTCATCATTAACCTCATTAAAAACGGAGGCAAAGTATTTGTTTAGATATTTGGCCATTCCTAGATTGTTCTTAACCAGCATCCCATTCTCAATGCTTAGCTGTCCCACCTCTTCTTTCTTTATTTTCTTCCTATTTATATGGCTATAGAACATTTTACTATTAGTTTTAATTCCCTTTGCAAGGTCCAACTCTACTTGGCTTTTGGCCTTTTTCACTTTATGTCTACATGTTCTGACCTCCAAGAGGAAGCTTTCCTTGCTGATCCCCCCCATTTCCAGTCCTTGTAGGCTTTCTGCTTTCTCTTAATCACCTGTCTGAGATGCTTACTCATCTAGCTTGGTCTACAGCTCTTGCCTCTGAATTTTTTCCCTTTCCTTGGGATGCAGGTTTCAGATTGTTCCTGCAACTTTGACTTGAAGTAATTCCAAGCCTCCTTGACCTTTAGATCCATGAGTTCTTCAATCCACTCCACTTCCCCAATTAATTCCCTTAATTTTTTGAAGTTAGCCCTTTTGAATTCAAAGATCCTAGTCACAGATCTATTTTTGTTTATCCTTCCATTTATTTTGAACTGAATTAGCTCATGGTCGCTCAAACCAAGGTTGTCCCCTACAACCAGTTCTTCTATGAGGTCCTCACTATTCACCAATACCAAATCTAAAATGGCATCCCCTCTTGTTGGTTCAGTAACTATTTAGTGAAGAAATCTGTCAGCTCTCACATCCAAAAAATCTGGGCCTTATTATTACTACTAGCACTTGTCTGCCACTCTATATCTGGGAAGTTAAAATCTCCCATAATCACACAGTTCCCTGTAGTATTTACTTCATTAAAAGCCACAAAGAGGTCTCTATCCATGTCCAAATCAGATCCTGGTGGTCTGTAGCACACCCCAAGCACTATCCCAGGGGAAACTCTTGTAGTTTCCTTCCCCAATGTGATTTTTACCCAGACAGACTCTGTCTTATCAATTCCATCACTTCTAATTTCTTTACAGTCTAGCTCATCATTGATATACAATGCTACTCCACCACCTTGGCCTTCATGTCTGTCTTTCCTAAACAGCATATACACTTCAATACTTGTACACCAGTCATGACTACTATGCCACCATGTTTCTATTATCCCTATAATATTCTTATAATAACCTCTTCCAGTAGGTCTAGTTTCTCCATTTTGTTACCCAGGCTCCTCACATTGGTATACAAACATCTTAATTTTTGCTGTTTGGCTTCGCTCACATTCCTTACCTGATTTGGCACAGTCATTCTACTGTGAATATCGCCTATTAGACTGGTATCTACACTACCCTTCCTCTTAATGTCCACTCTGCTCCCCACTGATATGTCCTTTCTTACTTCATTTTCCTCCTTCTCAATGCTAAAATCAGGTGTGGAGATTACCTGGGCATCTCCCAAACATCTCCCCCAACTCCCTAGTTTAAAACTCTCTTAATCAGTTGTGCCAGCCTCCATTCTAGAAGTGCATGTTCCTTCCTATTCAGGTGAAGTCCATCCCAAGAGAACAGTCCTTTGTCCATGAATGCCTCCCAGTGACCATACATCCTGAAGCCCTCCTTATAGCACCACTGCCTGAGCCATCTGTTGATCATCAGAGTCTTGTCACACCTTTGTTGTCCTCCTCTAGGGACAGGCACAATCCCACTGAAGCCTCAATTTCCTGAAGAGTCTCCCCCAGCCTGGCATAGTATCCTTTGATACATTCCAGTGAGAATCTAGTTATATCATTTGTACCCACATAAAGGAGAATCAGTGGATTCTTTCCTGCTCCCGTTAGGATCCTCTTCAGCCTCAGATCCACATCCCATATCTTAGCATGCGGCAAACAGCAAACTTTCTGTTCTCTGGATCAGCTCTGGTTACAGGCCTGTCTGTTCTTCTCAGCAGGGAGTCCCCAATCACATAGACCTGCCTTTTCCTGGTAATGGTGCAATTCTCCAGCCTATCATCTGTTCTTTCTGGCTGCAAGTCATCTCATCTACTATTCTCCTGTGCAATCCTCTGCAACCATTCCTGTAATCTTCTGGGGCTTTTATTTGGTGGTATCTCCATTGGTTCCTCCATTCTTTGTACAGAACTAGCTGCTCTTCTCTTCTTCCTTGCCCTCCCATCTTCAGCAACCACCTGCTGTGCCCCTTTTTAATTTTCCAACTCCGCAAACTCCCAAACTTTGTTTCCGAGGGCTATTTCTCCTTCACTAGCGTGTCTTTTCCTCTCACAGTCACATGCTTCCACTGGCCACTTTCCTCACCCAGCATTCTCCCCTCAGAGTTTGTTGGTCCTGCTTTCATCTGCAGATCTGGGTTTTTCCCTTCAGACTCCTCATTCCTTTGCTCCATTATCTACTTGAATCCCCTTCTAAATTCAACCAGAGTTTCCACCTAGAATCTTCTCTTCCATCAGCTCTATGAGGAGGCACTTCATACAAATGAAGCTGAAGCTGTGGGATGCACATGATCCTGTAGAGGGTACCTCAAAAGAAGTTACTTAATAGTATTCATAGTGTATGAATACTATGTAGTTCTAGAGAAAAGAAGAGTCTTTTAAAAATGTGTACGTATGTATGTAACATTTAATGTTTAAAGTTGATGAGAGCAGATCATTTCTATTTTAATTAAGTGGTCATGTTATAACCTTGTGTGGTTCTTCTTGTATGGACTATTAGATCTTCTGATTGTGAAAATATAGCTTCAGCAAATTTAACATCTTTGTGGTTTAATAGGCTTGAGTATATGATACTGAAAGGGATATCTGAAATGAGGAAAATTAGACTGAAATAGATGTGCACAAGCTTATATTCTAGAGGAGGCATTTCAATTAAAATAAAAAAGGAAAATAATTATTTAAACAAATGAATAACTGCAGAGACATAGGATTTGATTTTCCTGGCAGTTGCACTGATGTACAGCAAAAGTAATGCCATTAACATCAATAGAGATATGTGGGTGTAAAATTGGTGTAAAATTACATGAGATAAGAATCAGGCCCATAGGGTGAAATTATGCTCTTTGATTAATGTACTAAAGTCAGTCACTTATGTATCCATTGATAGAATTTGCCCCGAAGTGAAGTAAAAGTCTGACAAATAAATGCTCTATTGGAACATTATTGATTACTTTGTAAATGAAATAATAGGCCAGTAACTATCTTAAAATTAAGTTATGAACCTATCAAGTATAAAAAGGAAATAGGAATATAAGAAAGAAATTGATGCCGTCTTTTAGATAGTGTACAAAACAAATGGAGAACTAATGCTACAGGAGAGGCACTGTAATTGGCTCTATTGGCATTACAGAAACATGGGTCATATAAATGTAAGGATTAATGCTGACACTTAATGATATGAGGCCACATCATCTTCCAGATGGAAAAAATTCATCTATCTTAGAAAGGCCTCTAGCTCTTATGTTCAACATGTAGCTTTCAGGGAAGAAGATGCTGACAGGATCAGAAACATCTTGTACAGGGACAAGTTGGTTTGAGATTAATAGGGTTGTGGGTTTACATCCCTGAACAGAGGTGAACTTGTTCTCTGTTTGTTTGCTCACTTGCTAACAGAAATAAAGAAAATAGTGCAATGTTTCACAGTTGTATATCCTGTACTGTACTTCTGTTGCTGTTCACCTGACACAGTGGGCTGAAGAACTGCTAAAGGGCAGAGACTGTTACAGTGTATGTCAAAATATGGTACCTGGGTAACAACAACTTTATGTAGCAGAGCAATCATCCTATAGGATTGTATTCTCCAGTCCTTCCTTGTGTTATTCCAATTAGTGAGCTTTTTGGTTTTTATTAATGTGTATTGGCTAAAGCACTGGAGTATTTCTGAACGCTCTTAAACGAAGTGTTGCTCACACATACACGTATTTTAGAGAAGGCTTTTGTAAAGAGATTGCTGTTGCATTTTGATTTGAAAATGTTATGATCTGTGGTCAACCTGATTTCTGGATAGCATAATGAATCCTGTGCTCTTGGTGGTCTTCTGCATTCATTAGTTCTCCTGGACCCACAGTGTCAATATACACTTCCAACTTCAGCTAGCAGGTGATTGCCATTCTTCTCAGTTGAGAAACTAGACACTGATCTGTACTCTTGTCACCTCCAGGTTAGACTACTGCAATTTAGGACATTGGGTTTGCTCTATAAAGCACTAAATGGTTTTGTTTGTGACACAGCTGCTGTTGTGACTAGCCATAGTGGTTGAGCTAATAGCTACCTAATAATGACTTGCTGATGGCAAGGTGTTTCCTTTTGAGAGGTCCTCGACTCTGGAGCTCACTCACTCTCTCCATACTCCGTAGTCTAACAGATCCTGGATTTGTTAATTTTCAGGACATGCCGTGAGTTCAGTTAAAATCAGTTAAATTCTTGGTCAGTTGTTGGAATCGTGGAACTAGAAGTAACGGGGAATCTTGGACCTTATTCTTAAATTGTCCTTGCATCCATAACTGGCTAACTATCTCATTGCAGGAAATTTTAGTAGCAAAATTAGTTAAATATTATTTATCTATACAGTAGTTTTTGATATACAGGTCTCAATTTGTGACCTCCTTTTTAAAGAGTTTTATTTAAATCTGTCCCCACCCTTAGAGGCATATAGGAAGAAGTTTATTACAGGCTCAGGTGTATGCTCTGTCAACCTAGCAAAAAAACATAGGCAAGGGGAGCTCATTTATTATAGATTGTCTATCCTGCCACAAGCAACCCAACATCACCCTACTGCAGAGCTGCACTTTTTCCACGCTTGCTTTCTTTCCTGGCCTCTCTTCAGGGCAGGTCTTCTCACTGAGCTGCCACTGTCCATAGCCTCCTAGGGCTAGTATGACTCAGTAATCTGAACGTCTTTTCTTCCAGAGCAAGCTCATCATGTGTAAGTGTCTCTGTTGTACTCATATTTTTTCAGATGTTTTAACTAATGCGAAAATAAAATGTACTTTATTTTTACTACTACATTAAATTGCAGTAACTCCTAAAATGAATTATCAGAGTTAATGCAATCTAATAGGCTAATCATATAAGTTTCAACAGCTCCCTAGGTATATGTACATATGAGTTATTTACTTACCTACGTTTTATAGGAATATTTTAAGCAGAAATAAAGAAATCACACTGTAAAAGTAAATAGAGTGTATGTTACAAAATCAAAATTACATTATTAGCTCTACGTATTAATAATTATGACCCAGGATGGAAGATTACTTGGTATTCTGATGTTTTGTTAGAAAATGGAATAACTAAAAATAACTAAGCACAAAGATATGAGTTAAAAATTTTACCCTGAATTTGCTTGCTTCTGTGGACTAAGAATCTTACTGAAGTATTTTAAAAAGTTTTCACAGGAATTTATGTGATTCTCATTGTCAATCAATGTAATAGTCAGAAAAATAAGCACAGAGAAAAATGTATGAATGAAGCTAACAATGACCTCTTTGACCCCTACTCCAGTGACATGTTGAAATTAGCTCTGGACAGTATAGTTTAAAAAACAAGTATTCTTTTTTCCTCTAAAAACACTTGACATCCCTCTCCAGTTATATAGCTTTTTCTTCTTAGCAGCAGTCTGAGAGACTGTCACATAGACTAAGTTAGAAGAGAAAAGATGGATTAGAAAAGAAAAATATTTTATATGGGGAAAAGGAAGACTGATCGAAACTCATTCTTTATAACTGTTGGGCTTATAATAAATCCAGATTATGCAGAACTAACAAAAAGCTTTACAGCAAAAGGTTGTGACTGTTATATATGCTGATACATTCTAAGATGTCACTTTCATTATTTACTAATAGTTTGTTAGATGCTTGCATTATCATACAACAAGAAAGGACACACACAGTAATGCTGATGGTGAAAAAAATTTCAAAGTGAAATAAGTAGTACTTCTGATAGGAAATAATTTAATAGAAATCCAAAACAGCCTTTTTGAAAATGTTCTGCTCTTCAACCCTGAGAACACTCTTACAATTCCCAAGACCCTATTCGATTGCTTAGTCTCAGTCTCAACTAATGATTGTAAAACACTTTGAAGGGATAAAGTCCTGAGAGGCAAATTGTGCCCCCTTTTCCACAGACATGAAGAGCTGTGCCCAGATTAGAACTGCACTGGTTCTAAGGCACAGGGGAGACAGATTACTGGTATCCCATGCTAGGAATGTGTATCCAGCTGCATGGGGCCATTTTCCTCGCTATTGCAGAGAACATTGGAGATGGGATTGGGGTAGGCTGGTAGATGTGTATATTCGTGGATTTCTCCTGTGTCCCTTAGAGGAGAGTTCAGGGAACAAGCAGAGTGGAGACTAATGCAGTCATGAGGCTGCTTTAATGGCTAAAGGAGTAAAGACTTTACTCCTGCTTCTTTTTCTGGGAGCCCTGGCTATAAAGGGTGATCTGAAAGGAAGTGGTGCTGTCAAGATTCTATTTTAGCTTAGATGGCAGAGGCCTGTGTTTGGAGTGCTAATGGTCCTGAGCTTTATCCATGGTATTACATGTAGGTGATTGTATGACATGTATTGATGACTAATATGGGGTCTTTATTTGTGCAGGACATAGTCGTGACAGTGGACATGTTGTTGTTGTATATGAATTATGGTAAACCCCAGATGGTTGGGAAAGGCTTTGTCAAACTTATTGGTTGCTACGAAAGTTAATGTTTGCATCTTTTGCAAACAAATCTGTAGCTGGCCCACAAGGGGTGAAAATCCAAGTACTGTTAATTCCAGATAACAGAGATTCTTCCCAACCTCAACTGGTGGAAGCTTGTGGTTTCTGGAAGCTTAGGTTCTTGGGTTTTTTTTAGTGATGTCAGTAATGGCTGTGTGTGTGGACAGCAAGTGGATTGTGGTAACTAGGGTCTCACAGAGGAAGCAAACAGGCTGATGAAATAGGGCAAGAGTTTTGCAGCCTTCAGATATGGGTATAAAGATAGCAGCTCTTGTAAAAGACAGAATCTATCTGTAGCTTCTCATATCCCTTTCCTTTTTGTATCCTTTTCCAGCACCTCTGCCCTCAACCCATCAGGTTAGCCCTCAATCTCCAGGTCTTCTCTAGAAGATATTGTGCTTCCCTAGAGGGTAGATAGAGGGTGCTTCAATGGCACATATCAAAGTACAAATCCTGTGGTGCATGTCAGTAGCTGGGCATCTACCTGCAGCTTAGAAATGTTACAGACATGTAAAACAACAAAACTGTGAAGGTAAATTAAACTTCTACGGCCCTTCCCACTCCACCCTCAAGAAAACTGAAGGCTAATTTCATTCAGAAAAAGGGCAAGAATTTCAAATATCAGATGTGCATGGGGAAGGAAAACAATTGAAACCTTTCCTCTTCACAGTAAATTAGGGAAAATTCTTAGTACTCTAAATGATATACTACTTCAAAACATTTTGGAGCTGAAATAGCACCCAGTATTTTTTTTATAAAACAAGCTAATCATGCTATGTTTTTTACTTATGTCTTATATAATTTTTTAGTATTTACATCACTGGGAGATACGTCACACTAGGCATTACACGAGCTATTTTAATTATTATTTCTTTGTAATGCAGTAGGATCTGGGAGCCCCAGTCATAGACCAGGACCCCATAGTGTTAGGTGCTGTACAAACACAACAAAAAGATGGTCCCTGCCCAAGAAGCCTAAAATCTAAGTTTAAGGCAAGAGACAATAGATGGAAACAGATAGCCGGGGAGCAGAAGGAAACAAAGAAACAATGTTAGTCAGCATGATTGTCAATGGTCTCAGCACACCACCTGCCTACTTGTTGTCAAAGTTTTTGTAGGCAGAATTTTAAGAAGATAGACAGAATTTTAAGAAAGAGGACAGTGATCAACTCAAGAATATTTTGCATTTTCAGTATATTTAACAATAATATTTTGACATTTTTATGGTAACCAAAGTTTAGTCTGAGCAACTAAAAAGACCTCAGAACTCTAAGTTTGAATAAGCCTTATAAAAAGAATATAAATATATTGTATTAAAGCTTTACATTTTAATTGTTTCCTTTTGCCATATTTCTTCATTTAAAAAAGTATGGTACGGTCACAATCAATTAACATAAGGCAAGTAATAGAGGAGGACTCAACCCCTTATCTTATCATTTTGATTGACGATATACAGCAGTTATATTCTGATTCAAATATACCAACATATTTCTGACATAACTGAAAAAAATGGCTTAAATTTCTAACAGGTCATAAGGGTGCTCAACCGATGGGAGTCAGGCAGTTTTGAAAAATCCTGTCAATACAATTACCTATTAATAGGGAAAAGCCATATTGAGGAGGATACCTTTTGGATATTTGTTTCACACACAATGGGCTAAACCATGAGAGGTAATGAGCATCTCCACATCCTATTGATTTTAAATGAGCTGGAGGTTCTTGAGGCCTCTGAGATTTAGAGCCTTTGTGGACAGATTCCTGAACCCTCTGAAGTCAATAAGAGTTCTCTTACTGAGATAACTGATTCTGGATTCTGCACTGTATTGTATGATCCATCCATCATTAGTACTGGAGAGTTAAAGAATTTTTATTGTGTCACTTGTAGATCAACATACAACCATGCTTTTTGTGAATGATACAAATGTAAGTGGTTGATTTTTAGCACCATCTGTTACTCATCCTGAATCTGATTTAATTAGGAGATTGTTATCTGTTGGTATGTTTATGCTCTGGTTGTTTTATGATTCATGCAATTACAGAAATAAGATTGTTGGTAACAGGAAATAGATTTAAATTAGACTATTGGTATTAGTATTGAAAATCTTGTGAGATTTATTTTGGATTTAAACTGATTATTACTGAATTAATAGAACGTAGGAACCATGATTACTTATACATTGTCTTGCTAGGAGTTGTGTTATAAGTGTTATAAGAGGCTAAAAAGAAAATGAGAGGTTTTGATTATTTAAGCATCAGTTCAGGAAATTATTTAAGCATAGGCTTAACTTTAAGCACATGCTTAAATCCAATTTGCTTAAAATTAAGTTTGTGCTTAGGTGCTTTGAGTCAAAGTCTAAGTATACTAGGACTGCTTAAGGATTCTTGCATTTTCACCATTGAGTATTGTTAATAGGTAGTACACATACATAATGTCATTTGCTCTTTGTAATTCATTGCAAATGCACTCTGAATTGTGTTGTATTTTAAATAATTGTATAATTGACAAATGATACTGTAAGAAATATTAGTAATTTTACATCAGATGCATGAAGTAATGTCATGACAGTATGGTTGTTATGTAATATAGGGAATGAATGCATTTTATTGTTCCAAGGCTGCTATGGGTGTAAGGTCAGCTGGCTTATAATCATATTGCTTCTAAATAAAAATTATTTGAAAATTATATGTGATATGGCCTAAAAAAATTTAAAACACCTAAGTCCTATTTTGACTTAGTTCCTTAAGAGTCTAAATGAGACCTGGGCTTCTAAGTCACTTTATGCATTTTTTAAAATGTTACCCCTGATGTTTATGGGTGGTGTAAGTGTTTTCTTTAAGTGGGGTAATGACACGCAGCCAGCATCCTGGTAACTATATATATTAAGTATGGATATGATGTCTGTTGGCCAAATTCAGTGGTGGTGTAAGAGAGCAACTCCACTGAAATAACTAATATAACACTGTTTACACTAGGGCTGAATTTGACCCTATGTATGTTCTTGGAGGCAGCTAGTGCTAACACAGTCCCAATAGGCAGGTATAAAATAAGGCTTCAGCTAAGCTAAGGACATACTGGGACAAATAAAATACATATCATAATGCCACAATACCATGGATTTATACATTGACACCTTGAATACTTCATGCAGTTGCCCCATCTCAAAAAAGATGTAGAGAGAAGGACAACAAGAATGATTAAGAGTATGGAACAGCTTCCATATGAGGAGAATTTAAAAAGACTGGGACTTTTTCGGCTTGAAAGAGAGACCACTAAAGGAGGATATGATAAACATCTATAAAATCATAAATGATGTGAAGAAAGTGAATATGGAAGTGTTATTTACTCTTTCACATAACACAGGAACTAGGGGTCAGCCAATGAAATGAATAGGCAGTAGGTTTAAAACAAAAAAAAGGAGTACTTCTTCACACAGTGCACAATCAACCTGTAGAACTTGTTGCTGGGGATGTTGGGGATGCTGTGAATGCTAAAACTATAACGGGGTTCAAAAAAGATCTAGATAAGTTCATGGAGGATATGTTGATCAATGGCTGTTAGTGAAGATGGTCAGAGATGCAACTCCAGGATCTGGGTGTCCCTAGCTTCTGACTGTCAGAAGCTGGGACTGGACAATGGGATGGATTAACTTGATGATCATCTGTTTTGTTCATTCCCGTTGAAGCATCTGGCATTGGCCACTCTCAGAAGACAGGACACTGGGCTAGATGGACCATTGGTCTGGTCCAGTATGGCCATTCTTATGTTCTTAAATTCATCCCTGGTGTAACTCCATTGACATTGGTGGAGTTATTCCAGGGATGTATTTGACCACCTGTTATAGGGAGGCTTAGTCTTTATCTGTTCAGATTATTTTCTTGTTTTATTCTTTCCAGATATCTTGCTTTTCTCCTTTGCAGCATGAAGTGAAGCTGGCTATAATCACTGTTCAATAATGCTTTAGAAAGCATTGAATGCCAGCATGTAAAATGGAGAGAAGAGTAACAGAAGGTTACACAGAGATAACAAAGTATGGAGACTAAAGAAAAACACTCAGAATGCAAGAGGCAGCAAGAGACTAGATTAGTAGAAAGAGAATGAGAATTAACTAACGTTTAACTGTCTACTACTATGCAATTTAAACCAGGCAAAATATCACCTATATGAGTGTATATTGCACATGATGATCGCATACACTTTTTATTATTTTACATGTTAGTTCATTGTAGTAAACACTGTGCTGTTGAATGCATTTGCTACACTGAGAACAATCCACTTTAGGAACAGGAAAGATACTGGTGGGGTGGGGGAGGGCTTGGTGGATGATAGATTTTTCATCATTTTTTTAATGTAACCAGTGAAACTTCAGCTAAAGGACAAAGTACAGTTCCGTTTTTCTCATTTAGTTCGGCTTGGAAGGATTAGATTTTTATTAGTAAATGTTAGTTGGTAAATGTCTATTTCACCATACCTACCTGAACCTACAAAAATAATAATAAAAATTTACAGAAATGCCAGGTAAGAAAAATGCTGCTTGAGGAGTTAGTATAATTTAAGGGTTTTAGTTTGTATATTTGGATGTGATGTTGACAATTTGTGTTTTAAGAGCTTTAAAACTAACTTTTTTGAATCTCAACATCTGCTGTCATTAAATAATGGTCTGACTCTCCCTATTGTGTTACTCCCTTCCCCGCATAACGTCCCACGTGTGAATTTAAATTGATAAAAATTGACAAAATAACTTAAAATAAACATCAATGTTATCTGTCAAAACTATACAATAATATAAATCAAATTCTTTCAAGCTTACTTTTACTGTAAGATCTCATGTAGAGAAGATGGAAGAGTTCTGATTTCTCTTGCCGCTGCCTATGCTGAGTGTACTGCTGTGGTCAGAAGCAGAAGATTAACCCAGAATGCTGTGTGTAGGGGTGGATGTGTATCTTATGCTTTGTTGCTGCCTGTATTATGAATTTCACTCTTTATTGTGTGCAGTGATGTTTTGAGGGTTTTTAGGCCTTGCTTCTTGTTAACTTTCCTAGAAGCATGTGATGACAGCCTTATGGCGCTGCTCTAATCGCTCTGCTCAGTTTTTTAAATTTAGGATATGCTGTGAAGACTCACTCCCTTGTTTGAAAATATTATCCAGAAATCATTGGTCTTATTACAGCTGTAAATAAAATCAGCAGTGAAGAAATATAATAATTCAAGCAGCAGACGGTGCTGTTAGCTAGCTCTCTGCATAATATGCTGTTATGGTTTTCTGGACTTTATTGAAAAATATGGATTTATTGCAATCTTTTATTCTATTTTTCTGTAGCTGGTACTCTTCTCTTAAAGCTTTCAATAAAATGGCTTCTGGGGTGGAAAATTTTATTTAGTTAAGTTTAATTTTTAAACAGAACAGTTTGATTGTTTAGCTACTTTAAGAGTATAATTACATTAGGAAAAACTAATTCACTCATGTACATATCTGTAAAATGAGTCAAAATGCATGAATTAAAATATAAATTAAATCCTTTTCAATCTTTCCCAGGAGTAAGGCATAAGAGGAATGACATTTTTAAAAGTCCTGCAATTATTTTAGTCTTGCCTTTATATAAGTGGAATGATACTTACTATCCCAGATGGACTCTTGTAGATGCCCTTAATTTGTTATTGTTCATGGCAGGGTGGTCATTATGCAGCTGTTTCTGAGAATTAGACCCTTTGTAGTAGCTCATATGTGCTTAATAATATTATAGTAAAGAACAGCAAGACATTCACTGCAAGTGAAATAATTCAGTAGGATAATGTTTTCATCTACTGATATCCAGATTTATTCCGCATCAGTCCCTTATGATAAAGCAGGTTTAATGTAGTCTGTGGTTATTTTTCTAAGAAAGCTAAATTGAATCTCTCCCATCTTGCAATAACTATAATTCTTAAATTATTAACATATTTTACACTGAATGAAATACAAATATTTTTCATATTTGACTAGTCCATTGAATGGAAAAACTGTTTTAAAGGCAATATTTATTATTGCTAATATTTAATACAAACAAGTAGTCATGTTAAATTCAGGAAAAAGATAACTTAATTATCTTACACTGATGTTGCTGTGGCAACTTTGAAATATAAAATATGCTTTGTCTGGCATTTCACTTCTTTCCACAAGTTTGACTGAAAGAGCAAAATATTACTGACATCTGTTCCAACATCTCTCTTTTTCAGCACTGATGGGAAAGAGGAGAATATTTTCAATGTTCTTCACTTCTCCCATCATGCCTTTTTATTAAAAAATATCTTAAGTGTTTATTAAAGTAACATTTAAATATTGAGGCGCAGACTGTTATGTTTCAGACACCATGCTCACTGTGTGAAACTTAAAACAGCTTTAAGTTTAACGTGCAGATGTGAAGCATAAATGAAGTGTCAAATTGTCTACCTTTCTTCCCATTATTAAAAGTCAGAATATCACCACTGTTGCATTAGTGGAAATCCTTCAAATGTATTTCATTTATATCTCAGAAATGCCTATGTTCTGTAATGTTAAGTAAAGAGGAGCAAATTAAATGTGGCATTTCCATGTTCAAAATAAACATCAAGTCCCTGAATAGGTTCAGAATGCCATTTTAAATCTACAGCAGAAACTAACTCCTTAATAATGATTACACCAACTATAAGATTTCCATTTCATTTGATTTAGAAATGTACTTTTGAAGTGGGTACAATTGTACACATTATAAACTATTCTCACTGCTCTCACAAGCAACAACCATATTTGAAATTGGAGCTGGAGGGACTTTGCTGGAGTGAATGGAAATGTTTCAAGTAGTATCTGGTTGATTACTTCAGAGCCATCATGCTGTTTGCATATCTGCCCCTGAGTTGTCAGGTCTGTCCTTATTCATGAAGAAAAATGTCAAAAAAGATCTAGGCCATCATGTGTGCTCTCTTTATATTATATAATATCAGATCTCTTTCATGTGATTTTATAGCCTTCTAGCTTACAGTATTCCTTCACTTTCAATATTTACGTCCACATCTACACACATTTACTGTCTGTCTTAAATTGAGACCACAAGCAGGATCGTGGCCTTCTTGTGCTAAGTACAGTACAAACACACAAGAAGACATGGACCCTTCTTTGAGGACCTTACAGTTTATATTTAGAATTAGAGTTTTAATTTAGGGCCTTTTAAAAATATATTACTATTTTACTATGTATGAGTGGAATGGCAAAGTTGACTGATTGTTAAAGATTCATCACCATTTGAATGCAGGATTGGGGTGATTTCACTGCCTTTCAGAGCATACACCTTGCTGTCTGGATACTGCTTAATTACCCTGATAGCAATTACTTCATCCTGGGACTAATTAAAATACTTTGAAGAACAATTTTTTTCTTTGGAGTATTATTAGGGTATTTTTGTTTTGTTTTGTTTTTTATTTCAGTACAGGAGGAGGTGATAACCAACTCCTCCACAGAGTTTCACCCTCATTTCAGACTATACAAGTTGAACACTGGATACAGTCACTATGAGTAAAATTCATCTATGTGCTAATGACTAGCACAAAACCTATGCATCACTGAAGTCCAATTTTAACTGTATCTTTGGGAGCTTAAGTGGGAATTAATACACTTGTAGGCCTTGTGCTGGATCTCTGCACAGGGTGGATTTTACCTTATATTTTCAAGAACCAAGTATTAACATTTCCAGAGATGTGCCCTTAATATAAATTTGTAGGTGATAGTATGACTGAATGAAAAAATAAGTGAATAGGCACCACAGTCATTCACCCCTTCACTATGGAAGCATATACACTCCACGTGCATGGGGTTTAAGCACAGCCTCAAGGAAAGTATTTTGTGAAAGCCCCCTTGGTTCAGTTTGAGATGATCAGTCTTTATAAAGTAGCAATACAAAAAGATAATTAGCCACAGCCATAAGCTAGAGAAAATTGTGCCCCTCTTCCATTATAACTTGAAATATTTGAATCCAAGGATCAGATTCCTGGTCCTGGTTGAGACTCCTTTGCACCAGTTTAACAATGGAAAGGGGACTTAAAGCTGGCATAAAGGTAAAGGCGAATCCTAAAGACACAGGGGATTCTTCCGGGAGTATAAAGCTGGTACTGCAGCCTGTGGCTACTCTGATTTTTAGTGGGGACTGGTTCATCCCTTGGTTGGCTCCAGGATCCGTGGAAACAGAAGATGGCTTAGAGCCACCATTGCTTCCCTGCCTGATGAAGCTGAAGGTCTAGACCAGGGTTCCCAACGTTTTACTCAGCGTGACCCTTCTTAAACACTTAAAATTTTTGGTGACCCCAGCAGACAAGTCATAGCATAGTAATGCTTATGGTATTTATATCTTTCATGTAAAACATTTAAAATAATTTTAACATTTAAAAAAAAAATACAACATTAAATACAAAGCCTATAATAGCTATTAAATCCATTTATCTGACATTTTACTTTTGCTTTAACTGTGGATTATATTTATTGTGTGGTCATACTGTTAAACAACCCTAGATTTCACTGTTCCTAAACTGAGACTTAAAAGTGCGGGAAAGGGGAACTCTGCAGAGATTTTGGGCACTGGTGCTATGTATAGGCTTTCAGCAGCAGCTTTGATGTAGGCTGTTCCCCATGCTGTCTCAGTTTTGCCATGGGTGGCTCTGGCTCCCAGATCAGCCCAGATGCCAGAGGATACAAAATGACATAAAGCCACCGTATCCCTTTTCCCCTGGGCTGCAAATTTTGTTGTGCTCCACCTCTTTAATGCCTTGCAGTAATTAGCCTCATTCATCTCACTTAGGCCTGTCCACAACATTGTGACCACACCTTCTCCCCGCTTTCCTGCCCCAGATAGCTCCCCAGCACTGACACTCCCCTCTCCGCTTTCCTGCCTCAGGCAGCCCCACACCAAATACTGTGACACCCCTATCTCTCCTGCCACCATCCCACACTGTGCCTTCCTCCTGCCCCAGCCCCCAGCAGTGCCTCTCCCCATTCCAGTGCCACCACCCCAAGCCAGGCACCGCTGGGTGTTGCGACGCACCTAGGACTCACCGCGACGGGAAGGGCCCACAGGCAGGGAGGACACAAAGTGAAAGGGGAGGAGTGAGGCTGCCTGCCCGTGACCTGGCCGGGCTGGAGCCTGCCCTGCACTGCGCAGTGCCACTGGCCAGGAGCTGTCGAGTATCTTTGCAACCCCATTTTTTATCGTTACAACCCTAAATGGGGTCACGATCCCAAGGTTGGGAACCACTGGTCTAGCCTCAAATATTTTAAGTCCTGAACTAGGTTCTGTGTGTAGCCACTCAAAGATCAACTTGTTTGCTGTTTCATGTCATAGCCTATTAAGAAAAATTGGGCACACTTCTTGACTTAAATATAAGCATCTTGAAAACTAGTGGTTTACCTGTTAGTCTTCCTAATCTAGTATTTTTACGTTGAAAAATAAGGTATCTTGACCAATGTATAAAGAAGTGCAATACACCAATTTCAGGTTCTTCTGCTCTTGAAAGTAGATTTTTCACTACGCTTTTTATTTGTTTTGGGATACTGCTTAGAAGCATAAACCAGGTTGGAACCCTCGTGCTAGCTGCTGTATAAACATATAGTAAATGCCTAGTGGAGTTTATAATCAAATGTGTGTGAATTTATTCTAATTTTTTAGCCAAAACCCATGTATAGCTAATGCCAGAAACTGGGCCATAGTTTTAATTTGCCTTGCAGAATGGTTATTATTTTATTTTTTTCCACCATTAAAAAAGATGGACTGTTTTATATATGAGGAAACAATGGCAGTGGCAATTCCTGGTCTAGGCTCCCAGCATTGTGTCTAAAAATAGCAAATAAGAAGTGTCAGTATGAATGGCTTTTCAAATACCTCACTAGATTTTATACACTGAAAATTCTAGTAGCACGTCTGTCTTAATATTCTATTTGGCATTCACTTCTGAGAACTGTTTTTACCATGCTGGAACCAACCCTTTATTTCTTGGAAATCAGAATTAAAAGGTTCCTTTAATACTACTTTTAAATATAAAAACGCATGTGAGTTGTTTGCTTGTGAATGTTGGCTAAAGGTTTCTGTCCTGAAATGTCTTATTCAGGTAGCTAGTATAGGCCAGTCCACAAAAATCTGTTAATTATGTGTGAGTAGAAAAGAAAGAAGCATCTGTAAAATGGTAGCACATTCAGCCCCAGAACAAAAGGGAAGAAAAGAAAAGTAGAGCTGGTATAAAGACACATTTTTACAGAAGAAATTTGAAAAATTTGACTCTCTAGAGAAGATTAATTTGTGTTACTCTGTAGCACCTCACATGATGCCCCTGGTCAAGACTCAGCAATGTTGATGAGCTTTGGAAAAAAATGCATACAGCTCTCCTTGGGCAGGGGGAGATTGTGCAGCATGGGGAATTTGAAGTTGGTGGGCAGAAAAATAGGGTTGGGTCTTAAACTATTCCCACCACCCAATTGAAAAAAATTAATGTAAATACATTATATTAAAAGATTTACCTGCTATTTCCCTTCTTTGTGTTTTCTGGGATCTTCTTTGTGTAATCAGTCTTCCCCAAGTTGTGGCATTATACAATCTCTATTTATTGATTTTGTGACCCAGCAATCCCTATTGCTGGCAGCTCAGCAGAGGGTCCTTTTTGGACTTTTGTAACCTTCTTCCAATAACTGGAGAAAACATACATTACTCTTTTTGGAAACCATGCAGACAGAATTTCTACAAATGGTGCAGACTGACACAATTTATATTTGATAAGCCCAAAGGTGCATTAATCAAAGAACATGAGATGGAATGCAAAATGGCTAGATCTTGAAATGCAACACTAGTTCTCATGAAAAAGAGAGCTTTTTACCTCAAGGTCATTATTGTGAATCCAGAGCAGAGGCAAAACTCTACTCTCAGTTACACTGGTGTAAGAAAGTCAATGGGGTTGCTACAGAATAAGTGAGAACACAACTCTCCTCAGATTTATAGCAATTGAAAGTCATTACATGTGTCTGTTGGACCTATGTAAAAAGAAAAGTTGTGATCCCAGTCCAGTTCCTTGTTGACCAAAGTTCACATTCATAAAACTCACCATTGCCACAATTGTTGGCAGTTCCAGGGGAGAACCAAGAATTGGATAAGCAAGCACTAGAAGATGTCCAGAAGGAGAATATGGCACATTAATTGGTTGCTTTTATGCTCCCTGATCTTGGAGCTCCATTGAACTACCTTAATATAAATATTAAATACAAATAAAAAAAAATAACATGGCATTTAATAAATAATTCACTGAAACACACAACATTAAAAATTAAAGGGTCTAAGTTGGTCTGATAGCCAACATTGCAAATTAAAGGTCATCAGATATTATTAGTGTAAGTTCCAGAAACCATCAATCAGCAGAAAAAGGCCTCTGGGCCAGACTTGCAGTCCCCCTGAATAGGCATCAAGGTGCACAAAGAGAAGAAATACAGTGGTACATGTAGAATTGCTCCCAAAATGTACCTGATGTGTTGAAAAATTGAATATCAAGATGTCTAGTGAGCTGAGAGGATATTTTAAGATTAGAAACTGGCAGTAATTTTCCTGTGATTTAAGAACAATGGGAAGGAGTACAAGAATTCAAGGGACTTTGCTCTACTTACGGTGCCCTTATGAAGAAGATTCAGCAACACAGGGACATCACAAAAGCCACAGGAAAGTCAGTGTGGCTGTAGAAGATTATGTGGATGTGTTGTTAAGATCTTTTACACAAAGACAAGGTGACTGGATGCTGGAGGCCTGAAACAGATCTGGAGTATGGATTTTAAAGTTTTCTAACTTGGTGCAGTGACTGGGTGTCTGGGAGCTGGAGAATTACGTAGTGTTGTAAAAAAGTTTACTATACAATTTGTCAAATGTGAGATGGCAGAGACTAAGAGGGTCATTGATCAGTTAAACCCTGAGCGTGTGGCAAGACTGAACAGCCAGACACCCAGAAAGAATTTTCTATAGTAACCTAGAACCCACCTCATCTAATGTCCCATCACAGGCCACTGGGCATATTTACTGCTAGTAGTCAAAAATTAGTCAATTGCCAAATTAGGCTGTCCCATCATACCATTCCCTCCATAAATTTACCAAGCTGAGTCTTGAAGCCAGCTAGGTTTCTTGCCCCTACTGCTCCCCTTGGAAGGCTGTTCCAGAACTTCACTCCCCTGGTGGTTAGAAACTTTCATCTAATTTCAAGTCTAAACTTCCTGATGGCTTATTTATATCCAGTTGTTCTTGTGTCCACATTAGTGCTGAACTTAAATAACTCCTCTCGGGCAGGCGCATAGTAGCGCCACAGGGAATCTGGAAAGAATGCTGTCCCAGAGTCATTCAGTCTGGGATTGGGACTTGAACTCTGCATTTTGGGACTGTCCTGCCCTGCCCAATTCAGGACAGGTGGTCATGTTAGTGACCAGCCTCCCCTGTGTCACTTCCTACTGTCCCAGCCCCATTCTCATTTTCAGAAAAACAATAGAACCTGAAAACTGTTCTCCAAGTTACTGCTCTAGCAGTCATTTCAGGTTGAGAAGCCTGGAATGTTCTGTCCTGGACCATCCTTACATGAGCTAGGAAGGCACAAACTCTAAATACATGATGTACATGATCTTCTGCCTGTTTGAAACAATTGATTATTTCTTATTCAGATAAATTGGCTCAATTTTCAATTAAACAATAAACAATTGGTTAATGAATCATGCCTCTGGCTTTCATGGCTCATTCGCACTATGCTTATTTCATTTTACTTAGTGTGATTTTTAAACATTGTAGTGTACGGATATGATATATTTTTTTCTATAAAAACAGAAAATCACTGAAGGAAAGCAGTTTGTCATCAATACAAACTGTAAGTATGGTTAAACAATTTTACTGAATTTACAAAACAAGAAAATATTGGAAAAGCAACTAAATGGAGTGTGTAAGAAGTAATATGATAAAATAAGGGAATTGGTGATACATATATGTTATCTGTCATCATCTACAATTCTACACACTTCATCTGCCTATACAAAACAAGTGAACTTAAAACAAACTGCACAAAACCCACAAAAGATACTGTGTTGAATCGTACTAAAAATCTCTCAAAGGAGAATGCTTTCTCTCTTAATGGGTGCATGTGTAAGAAAGAAATATTCTTTATCTGCTCACAGAAATAGAAATAGCCTCCATGGAATGAATAGGACTTATTGTTAAATACAGTAAATTGTTATTTCTTTTAACCCCCCTTTTTATATAATAGTCTGTATAATTCAGAAAAAAGCCCTGGAAGTTTCCTTAAGTGAGCCCATCTGCTTCTTCTTTCCCTCTTTCTCAGCTACACCTTCTCCCAGTATACTAACCTTGTGTCGGTTAGTCCCTTACCTGCTTTTTCTCATTGCAAACTCTCACCTTCCATACCCTGTGAATGTCTGCATCCCTCTCCTGTCTTATGCTGGCTCAGTTCCATCTCTCCATGTGCTGAATATATGAATTATTTTTTTTATTTACTGGACTGATATGTGAAAACTCCAAATGGTCATATGTGCATCATGTAATTACATATTAGACATTTAGATTTTTCCAAAAAGATATGTCATCACATGTGCTTTGCATAGTAGCATTGGGTATGTTAGCACAACAGATGTACTTCTCTTAACTGCATACCGCTATCAGTTGTCACTGTGTGGAGGCTGTTACTATTGGCCAAAAGATGCTACTCCTCATGCAACCATCACCTCTGGCTGTATCTCTACTTTGTCCCTTCCACCTCCTGTATGTCCCTTTTTAGTCTTCCAGAAGCAGGAATGCACAGTGGGATGTTGTGATAATGGTGGGCAAGACATGGTAGCAGGCAAGTTGGCACTGATATACTGCATAGCATATTTGCACAGCAGTGCACCATAAATACTACAGAAAAAGTCTACTGGAGGAGATGTTCATTGGGGATGCTGTATCTGCTTAGGTGATCATTGCCAAATGACTGCAATACCCTGAGAGAAAATAAACCATATGCTAAATATAAAGACCTATCCTAATTTGTGTGTATAATGACAGCAAATTCTAGAAACCCAAGAATTGCCACAATGGAACAGACCAATGCTCCATCTAGTCCAGTATCCTATCTCTGACACTATCCAGGAGCAGATGCTTGAGCAAATAGCACAAGAATTTTCTGCTAGGCATATATGGAACAATCTGCCCCCCACAAAGGTCTCATCCTGGTCTGTAATAATTAGGGATTAGTTTAAGTCCTTAAGCACAAGTTTCAATATCCCTTCCAAAATTGTTATTGTGTTTAATTATGGTAACTGGATATTCTTAATATTTCTATAAATATCCACTCACTTTTGGAATCTTTTAAAGTTC
Source organism: Mesoclemmys tuberculata (assembly GCA_007922155.1). NCBI lineage: Eukaryota > Metazoa > Chordata > Testudines > Chelidae > Mesoclemmys > Mesoclemmys tuberculata. Next base: position 1,698,535 of record ML675621.1, read on the forward strand.
CTAGTCTCAGAGACTCCTGTGACAATGAGTTTCACAGTTTAGTCACATACTGTGTGAAAAAAACATTTCCTTTTATCAGATTTGAATTTCCTACCTTTTATTAATTTAATATCTCCTTGTTCTTGCACTATGAGACCAGGAGGTCAGAAATTCCTGCTCTATCTTCTCTAGACTAGTCATTCTTTTATATACTTTTATCATGTCCCTTCTTATTCATCTCCTTTCTAAAGTAAACAATCCCAATCTTTCCAGTCTCTTAATATGGAAGTTTTTTCTATTAATTCTCTTTGCTCTTCACTGAACCACCTTTTTGAGAAGTGTGGACCAGTACTGCACACAGTATTTCTGGTGAGGCTGCATCATTGATTTCTGTAAAGGTATTATATTTTTGGTGTTATTTTCTGTCCCATTCCTTATGCAGCCTAACATCTTATTAGCCTTTTTGACCACAGCTGTGCATTGAGCAGAGGTTTTCATTGAGCTGTCTACAGTGAGGCCCAGGTCCCTTTTTTGAGTTGATACAGTTACTTCAGAACTCTGTGAAGTGTCAGAATAGTTTCATTTTTTTCTTCCAATGCTTATTATTATTATATGTAGAGGCTGACCTTCATTTGTCATCATGTTGCCTTTACACGTGGCTTATTTAGGTTTCTCTGAAGTTCCCCACAGACCTGACTAACTTAAATAACTTTGACATCTGCAAGTTTAGCTACTTCAAAACCACCCATTTTTGCAGATTATTAATAAATATATTAATATGGGCCTACTACAGAAGCTTGAGGCACTCCACTATTAACCATTTGCTTAAATGAAAATTGACATTTTAATCCTCTTTTTTGCTTTCTGTCTCCTAGCTAGTTTTTCAACCCAGATAATACTTTGCCCTTCATGCCTTGACTACTTAGCTTCTTTAATAGCCTCTTGGGAGAGACCTTGTTGAAGGGCTTTTGGGAGACTAGGTAAATTATGTTAGCTGGTTCTCCTTTCCCATTACTTTATTGACTCATTCTAAGAATTCTTCACCAGGCCTATCTACATGCGAAAAAGCACTTGCTGTTCCCCCTTTACGGGCATTAATAGTTAAAAGGTGTTTTCTATTATTATTTTATTAAACTTTATTTTTTCCTTTTTAGCACCTCTTCTTATTTTCAGTTCATGTATAAAGATAAATTAAATAAATTATAGGTCTCATAACCATCTTGTTAGAACATTCCAGAATCAATTTTATTTTGAGCTACAATGTTGATACATTAATGATGATTATTTAGCAGCTGTTATTTAAATTGTAGGGAATTATTATACTCTCTCACCAGAAGAAAATACTTTTCTGAAAATGCTTTTTCGAAGTGAAGTGTTTACAATCAGTGTAAGTTCTGTTTGAGATTTTCTAGGTTCTTTTATGGTTCAAGGATTGCATAGCAAATTTGTAGTTTGGGTGAAATTCACCTCTGTTCAAATGGCCTGTTATTATTTATTATTATTTTTATTGTGATAGTATCTAGTAATAACAGTCTTGAACCAGGACCCCATTGTCATAGACCTTGTACAAACTTAAATACAACTCATGGAATTCAAAATAGGGCTTAAATGGATGAATGATGAATAGTTCTTGTGCTGGCCCTATGCACAGGGATCAGTTGTACATTTTAAAAGTAAACAGATTTTTTTTGTAGATTCTAACCTTACAAATTCAACCTGGTATCAGATAATCAAGTCAGGTTCTTTCCTTCTGATGCATCAGTATCAATAATACCCAGTGGGTCAAATGATGTCCTTCTTTATACCTGTGCAACACTATTACAGAGAAGATATTTACTTACAGATTTTAGGTTTGCACCATTTTGCCTGCAGAATCTTTATTACTGGTCATTAAAGATGCCAGCTTTACTCTCAGAGCCTTGTGTTTAGGATTAACAATATATGCTTGGAATATCTGATCTTAAAACTCCAAATGTCTTTTCTTCTGTCAGTTTGTCAGCCATAATTTTGCTAAACTGTAGGTTTTTTGTATTAATTTATCTTTCCTATGTTTTTAAAAAGGAAACAAATATTTGTAATTGGGCCATTGCAATCCCAGTGGAAGAGTGTGTGTCACAGTCATTAAAAGCTTGTTAGGTCCTGTGCTAAAGACTTCATTAGAACCATTAGCAGGTTTGCAAATATGTATTCAGCACAGTAACCAAATCTAGTAAAAATTCCTATGAAGGTTTTTATAAATAGTATTTTAGCACATGTTCAATAGCTGCTTTCCAAAGTGAAATAACTTGTCTATTTAAACTTTTTATGTATAGACCCAAAGGTTGAGGAATTAAAAGTCTGAAATTTTTGTTATTAAAAATGTTGTCTTTAAGTTAGAAAAGTGCAAAAAGCATCTGAAACCAGAAAACTACTTTCCTTTTTTTTTTGGCTCACATGTATTTAAAAAACAGATGAAAACTTATTTTACTTTCCCAAAGGCTGAATCTCTGAATGCTAAGTGTCACCCCACGCCACATTTTTACAGCAAAGGTACAAAGACCCTAAAAGCAGAGGTATGTTATGGAAATGTTATATAATACACACGTTTAAAACATCTCATGTAAAATTACTGTAGCCATAAATATGAAGAAGTTTAAAGGTACACTGTCATGTAATTCAGGTACAAAATCAGATTTACAGTAGGGTAGAATAGTTTAAATCTGGTGACTTTTAGTCATTTGAGGTACATAGTATGTGGTATTCCCAAACAGCTCAAGAGTGTACCTTTGTTATTCTAGAAAGAGGTAAGCAGGATAGACCTTTTAAACACAGAACACTAATCCAACTCTTCTATCTCCAAGACATTAAAAATATCAATAGCCACCATTTATGTTAAACCATTCAAAACAATGTTTTTGCTCTACACCAGGATGGCCAAAATGAAGCCCACATCCTACGAATCCATTTATACAACAATTACAACTAAGAAAGGGGACTTGATTTGAACACCATTGTAGTCCATAAAGTTCTCAAGTCTTCCAGTGTAGACCTGACTTGACTTTCTAGTGTTAATAATAAATAATAATTAATAATAAAGAAAAATAACAACCTTCCCATCGCCCTCCTTTTTGGATGGGGGGAGGAGAAGAGACAACTTTTTGCAGGTCTTCTTTACATGTCAAAGAAACAAGAAAGGCTACCAACCCAATAGCTGCTCTAACTTAATCCTGTGCTGTAATGGTCCCCAAAGATACATTTAACTGCATCTGAGAGTGAATCTCCCATTCCAGGTGAAAGGACTGATGCTAGTGCATTAAAAATAGCTGTGTGAAGATTGTGGCACCAGCAGAGGCTCAGGTTAGCCATCCAAGCTTGGACCCAGGGTAGGGTGGGTCTGAGCCCAATGCTACAACGTCTACACAGCTATTTTTAGCATGTTAGCTCAAGCCCCACTAACACAAGTCCATCTATCCGGGCTGGAGGCTTGCTCCCTGCTGCAGTGTAGACATACCCCAAGGCACCGTCTAGCGGACCAGAATACTTAGAGCACTGTGTGATCAGACAACTTTTTTGGTCCACAACTCAACTCTACGCTGTGCCTGCAAGACAGAGTGGTAAAGGGCCATTACAACAGTCCTGTGTTGCCAAGGGAAGTCATCATGTGAATTGTTAGCTAAAGGACTTCAGCTGCTCTCCAGTCCCTTTCTGTTGCAGGTGTGGTGTAAAGGGGCCAGAATGCAAACCAGGCTGTAATGTTTAAAGATAAAGGTACTAGGGCACTACAATGGTGATGCACAGACAATAATCTCAGAGTTTTGTCAGACATCATTTCTGAGATTGTGCATATCTATATTACATATTAATGGAACTATACTGGCACCATCACTGATGCAGGTCCATAAAGAAATAAGTGAACAGGACTTTGACATGTCATGATCAAGCTCTTTTTAGACACCTATGGAAAAATGTTTGCAAAGTGAGATAGGAGAAAACTGATGAAGGAAGCTATTAATTTCAGTCTGTATAAATTTGTAGCTTTATTTCCTCTGTCTCTTAAATAAGTAAATGTTAAATAAGTATCTCAACATTTTAGCTTTTACTGGAAGTCTGGCAATTTAATAGCTGAATCTCTGACTGAAAACATTTTCAGTAAAAAGCTCTATTAGAGGACAGAAAAAATAATTGAAAATTGTAGGAAAATGAAAGAAACTACAAATAGAATGAAAACACTTTTTCATTTTTGTCAGTATCTTTCTTTGCTATTTTTCTCTTTTTATTGCCATGCACTATTCAGACCTCATCAGTAGTGCTATCTTGCTTCACTTTTAATAGCTTTCCATTAAATCCTTTAATCCTGTAAATGGGATTATTCTTTCTGATGTCCAAGCATTTGAAGGGAATGCTCTGAGGTTGGTTGTGATTTGTTTAAGATGTGCACATACCTACCATTGATAAAGAAGTTTATAGGAATGTTTACTTATTATAAGCCTGAGAATCATAGAGCTCAAAATTTCCTGTGCTTCTGTGAGCAATAAGTACCATCCGTAAGAGATCTGGCACATAAAATGGAAAGAAGGGAGAGTGCTAGTTTTTTGGGCATCATTCTTGTCCTACCTATATTCTGTGGAAGTTCTTCCACCAGATTTCCATGGGGTTGGGGCTTTCTAATGGAACTGCACTGCCAGGGAGATGGCCCTCCCACAGATCCTCTGAGATACACCAGGTTTATGGGCACATCCCAGAGCCTTTTCTATAGAGGACAAACCCTAATCTTTGCCTCCTTCAGGAAAACTAGGGTTAGGGGAAGAGAGGAGAAATGGGATAAAATAATTGCAAAAGGATCCTCATAGAGATTTTCTTACTGAGACACCCCTCCTCCATGGGTATTGCTGCGCAGTTTAAAGCAGTTTCAGCTTGAAATCCAAATATATTCTCCATACCCCTGTGAGCCAAACAGAACAAATTGAAAGATGGTCTAATACTAATTCAAACAGGTTGGGTTGACGGGGAGTCCTTTTAAAAAAATAAAACATTTTTCATGTCTGTCATGCCAGTAGGACTTAATTTTACTTAGATTTTGGCTAGTCAACAAGTCTAGCAGCAGATAATATGCCAGTAACTGGGAGAGTAAGAAATAACAGATAGGAAAACCTCAAGTATAATGTGGCAAAGTCTGTTTTACATTGTTACTGCTCTCTGAGAAAGCAAGGGATAGAAGATCTCATGGAAACTTCAGTAGGTGAATGTACTGTGTACTCAGTCTGAGAACATACCAAAAAAGTATGTTTTGCCATACATGCATTTGATGTCAGCGCTCCATACTAATAGATGTCCTGTCTCCATAACTAGAAAGGCTTATTTGCAGAGTTATGGAATCTGTAGTTTTAGGCAAACAAACAATACACCACACAGTGCAGAGTGCAGAGTTTAGAGAGTCTTAAATCACTATCACTTAGGATAGTCTTAAATCATCATCAAGATTTTCTGATTTAAAAAATATAGTATTACAGCAAATGTAGGAGTTCCTAACCCACCCACTACTCCAAGCTCCTTTTCAGAGTTGTCTTAAGTAGTTCAAACCAACAAATTGTTCTATGTAACATCTATAATTTTTATTGTTTAATTTGTGGAATGCATATGAGAAGTGAAGTTTTGACATTCCCGTAGATCAAAGTCCTTTATTTATCCCCAGGATAGATACAGCAATGCAGCTTCCTTATATCAGCTTCTCAGGGCTTGGCCACATAGGGAAATTTACCTGTATGATTGTGCTGCTTTGAAAGCAATTTAAGCTAAAATAGAAAAAAGGCACTTATTCTCAAATAAGAGTGTCCATGCAGGGAGTTATACTGGTATAATTATAATGTTATAATTTAGATATGCTGGTACTTTTCCCCATGTAGACTGTCCCTTAGTGTGCTTACTTTTTGGAGTACTTCTTTTTTCATTATCTATTCACTCAGATCTTGGTATATCTGCAGGGCCATGCTGGCCAGATCTTATTGTATTCCTAGATCACAGCAGTGTCTTGCCTGATGTTGACTGATGTGATTCCCACTAAAACTGGGAGCCATAATATTGGTGTTGATTTGAGAGAGCTAGTAACAATCCTGAGCAGAGCACTGATTTCAGTGTCATGAGGTTGGTGCGGGAGCTGTTGCACCAAATTGGAGTGCAATACTCCACTGTTGATAAAACCAGGGCTTTTACTGACATTTGAAGTGTATGTGCATCACAACCCCAGGATGTGCCAGTGAGTGTCTGAATTATGTTGACCCTTGTTTTTTGGTATTGTTAAGGTGTTGACAATAGCTCAGCATCCAATTGAGGATAACTCTGAAGTACCATGAGTTGTGATTGTGTGATAAAGGCAGAGCACAAAAGTCCACTTTCAGCGGCACTTTGGCTTCCTGGTTGTTCAAGTGAAAGGCAGAGAAAATTGTTGTTGAAGCATTGGGTTTTAGTTGCCAAGCTTTGAAATACAGCTCAAGTGTCCAGAGGCATTGTTCATAACCTTTTTCTGTGGCTTTCAGAGAGGATGTTTGTGGTGCTAATGCAATATCATCTGCACAGATGAATTTATGGGATGATTGGACCAGAATATCACTGGTATAAGATTGAACAGTGCAGGTGCTAAAACAGATCCCTGTGGGAAGCTGTTCTTCAGTCTCCGTGATTTGCTAGCAGATTCATCAATGTGTACAATGAATCTTCTAGTACTCAGCATCTTGAGATGAGTTTGATGGTTTATTGACATGGGAAGGCTAATGATAACTTCAGCAGGAGACCTTTGCACCATACCTTTGCACCATACAGCGTCATATGCTGAAGAAAGATTAATGTATGCTGTTGCTGTTTTTAATTTTCTATTTGGATTCTACATAGTTAGTTAAAGCCAGCACCTGGTCACAGCAGTTGCAACCAGTTCAAAATCTAGCCTGTTCTTTGGGAACCTGTTGCTCCAGTATTAGCTATAAGCTTTGAAGTCAGAATAGCTCCCATAGTTTACAGCAACAGCTCAGGAGGAAGATGGGCTGGTAGCTTTTCTGAGCTTCAGAATGGCTATATTAGCTACCTTCCACTGTTTTAATTTTATGCCAGAAGAGTGGATATTGCTGAAGAAGTCTGGCAGCCATCTTCTTGCCTTTGGGCCAAGGATCTTCAGGAATTCTGGATATATTCTATCCATGCCTGCCACTTTCCTAGACTTAGTGTTGGAGAGACCCCTGTCCTCTTCATCTACTGTGTAGGGGCAAAAAGGGGTGGAGACAACTGTTACTGGTTTAGTGCACAGTAAAGTTGTTTGTGGACTTGCTGCCTTATGTTTTTAATCTATTGGCACATGGGAGTTGGCAATTAATTGTGCAGAGATGGCATTTGCACTTACTTGAGGTGGTTTATAAGCTGCTGGAGATGCACTGTATAAAAGATGGAGGAGTTTTTAAGCTTTGTGGCTTGATCTTGTGAAGTCAAGAGCCATCACAGTTTCACACCACCTTTTTCTTCTTGCTGAGTTCAAAGACTCTATTAATGCCATTGTCGTTTTGAGGCTTTTGTTGGCTTGATATTGCTGGAAGAATACCTCGTTCTTTTCTGTCCAACAAGAAGTGAATACTTTCTGAAGCCCCTCGCATTGCTTGATTATTGGCCAATATTAATAGGCCTACAAAGTGGGCTGGTTATAACAAATAAACTGGATATGGTGGGATCCGGTTTACTGAGCCCTCTACGATCACCATGTAGCAGGACCAGTCAGGAGACTGTGAATTCCAGCATGGTTTTGGGAAGGATTGAATGAGTACACCTTGTAAGCCTACCGACTGGGTGATGTTGGCTGTTAGGCAAGTCATCGAGAACTGACCTTGTAGATGGTATTGGATGGCTGCTAATATTGCATAACACAAAACAAAGGTCAAGAGTGTAGCACTTCCTTCATAGGGCCAACCTGAACATGCCATAATCATTGGCATCATAAAGGAGATGCTGGTCTTCAGTGAAAGCCCAGCATGTGAGCTGTTCTCCACCATGGTCATTTTTGTTATAGACGCATTGGCTGTGGTGGCAACTGAAATCACGGACATGGATGGTAGGATGGTTTGGTGTTGGTAGCACTGGACGTGGTCATTACATTGATGGTGGTTTGTACACATTTATGATGGTCAGATCACCTATCTTGATGTGATCGAGTAAAGGTTTCTGAAAGGCATGACCTAGATGGAATCCTTAAGTTCATGTTTTACATACATTGCAAGTCCATATTTGGTGATGGCTTGCAGATACGAGGACTTGGATCTTGGATCAGTGGCCTTCACTCTCCAGGTGTGTTTCTTGTAGCTCAAGGACATCAATGTTTTGAATCTACGGGATCATTATGACGTAATTGCACTTTGTGTTGGATAGGCCCTTGATGTTGAACTGCATAATTTGCAGTAATTGGCCTACTGAAAGGAAGGTTTGGCCCTGATGGGCCATTATTGCCATTGCTTTTCTGACCAGGAGATCCTTTAAGGTCATTCAGTTGCCGATTTGATGACATTTGTTGTATTTTCATACATAACAGGGGAGACCATGTGAAGGCTGTCATCTCCATCAAGATATACCAAGATCTCAGTTCACTGCCACTCTCCCAACTCAAATCCAGGAAGCCTTTCTGGAGCCATGCATCAATGTTTCATGCCAACGGAAAGGACACAAACATTCACTGGCTCGAACTGTGGGATACTTGTGACGTCCCAAACAAAGACATGACTGAAGAACCAATGAAAGAAGTTCAGGGATTCTGCCTTCCCCGGAGGCAGTGGACTGCACTCAAATGCATTCAGACAATGCATGAAAGGTGTGGATACTTTCTCCACAAATGGAAAATCAAAGAATCACAAAATTGTGACGGTGGTGATGTACACACCATACACCATCATCATGGGCAACTGCCCTATTTATGCTTACAGTAGTGGTACAAGGGGGATCCATATAGCTACCCCAGAAGCAGTAGAATGGCTGTCAAATCTTAAAATTCAATTATAATCCCAGTCCGTTTTATTTCAAATGCTATACGAAAGAAAAATCCATTTATTATTTAACTTTGTTGTTGAGGCTGCCAACAAGGTATCACTTGCAGTGATGACTTTTGTGATGTAGGAACATATGCACCATGAAAAGTACTAAAATCAGCATTGAAGATATGATGGTGGAAAAGATTTGTAGTCACTACTGTCCCAAGCTATTTTCCACTGACTTCAGAGTCTCCCACATACCAGAATATTTAAATATTTCCTGAAATGCTTTGTTATAAATTCTTTTAAGCCTTCCCTTGTTAGTTTCTTTTCTCACTCCAACTGGCATTGCTTAAGCATTTTGGCATCTGTCATGATCTCTTGTTAAACCTGTAATTCCTTCATTAGTGCTTTCTTAAAAGAAACCACAAAACCTGCTGACAGAAAAGAAGTTCATTGTTCATTTGAGTAAATCTTCTTTAAATGTCAGATTACTCATGTTGCAAGTACCTTGCTGTCTGGTTTTAGTTCATCCCTGGAAGAATGACATTCACACTGTGTGGTGTAATGCTTCCCACACCACTGTGTTTTATAGTATGAGTCATGAGCACACCTATGGTATCTGTATAAAAGCATGAAGAATAAAATAGAAGTGTTTCAGAATGTCTCTCATTCTACATTGTTCAGAGAATGTTGCACGTGCAGACAGCTGGTTCTAGATGACAGAAAATCAGAAACCTGGAAGTAGAAGATAATAGCAATTCCTGAACCACACAAACTCATTGAGTAGCCTGCTCATAATTCTCCTGAGTATTTGTCTGCAACTTCTATAGCATGTCATCCTTACTCCTGTAGCCCCCCTTAATTTCTGGGTTACTTGGGAGCAGGCAACACTCACCTGTGTGCACTGGCACCTTAGGGTGCTGACAACAAAGAAGATCCTTAGTATCCCAATGATGATGTAGGATAGGTGGGAATCCTCTATCCACCCCTCTGCTGCAGTCCCTTTACTCCTAAAGGAATTTAAAATTGGCAGTGCCTCCACCTGGCTGGCCCCTGTACATGCTCAATAGTGGGCCTTGGGAGCTGCCAGGACTAAACCTAGTCTAATAATTATAATAATCTGTGACATAGGTCTAACTCAATAATTGCAGTTATGCAAACTAAACATCCACTAAACTTAAATTAGAATTAACACACCTTTACTTAACAAATTAAAGAAATATGGCATAGCAGACTGAAATTAAACATCACTACTATTTTAAATCCACAGGGGCAGTTGAATAAATCAATTAATATAAATAGTATACAGTAATAAATGAAACTTATCTAACTGGCATTTACACTGCCACTATTTACCCCACCTCTGGAGTGTACACTCCTTAGAGTTCAGAACCCCCTAACTCCTTCCTTGCGTGAGTGCACTTGAAGATCTGAAGGAGACAGCACTCTGTTGGTTCAGTGTATCTATTTAGCCAAGGTATCAAGCTGGAGATTTGGAGTTGGCCCAACCAAATGTCCGCAGTCCTGGCCCTGCTTGAAGGAACTCTCTCTCTGCCTCTTCTCAGGCCCAGTCAAAATCTCTCTGCTGTGCCCCTTCCTTTACAAGCCCTGCCCCAAACAAAAAGTGTGGGGGGCACTCACCCCACCTTCACTGCAAGCCCACCTCAGTCAGCTCCAGGCTCAGTCCCTGCCCTGGCTTGGGCAATGCCACCAACCTCCAAAGCTCCCTGCTCAATCAAAAACTCCAGCACTCTCAGCAGCAGCTTCGGGACCCCCAGCGGTAGTCAGTAACAGCTTCCAGCCTCTGCCACTCTTCCCACCCTGCGAAAAAAGAAAATGGAATCACACATCCTTTTTTTCTGAGCTCCCTTGAAGAGTCTCTCTCCTTTTTCCCCCAAGGCATCATGTGAGTTGTAGTCTACCAGCATCTTCTCAACTGTAAAACTCCCAATTAAGTTCTAAGGTCCCTCAAGTACAGGGTGCCTCTGCTTCTTAGTAACTAATTCTTGTGGAAATATTACTGATTTAATAAAATGGTGATTTAATCATCTTGGCTCTTGGACCCAGATTGCTGTATGATAGATTTAGTATAGAGAGTGTAAACTGCACAGTCAACTAGCAAATTCCTTTAACTAATGCTGTTAATAAGGGATGAAGGTTGCCATAGTTATTAATGAAATTTTAAGCATGTGTAGTGTAAGCATAGACTATATCTAGAGCCAAACTATGTCAATAACAGGTTACAAATTCATTAAGAAGTTGTAGTGTAGGCACAAGTGGCATCTGAGGTGAACTCACTAGTTAATACTATGGAGTCTCATTCTGTTGTGTTGCCCCTTCTAGTTTAGAAAACAAAGAATTTGCTTTTCCACCAATTAACTGCTGTTACTGAGTTTAAAAATCAAGAACAGAGTCAACTTTAACCATTTCTGCTGAACTCCCACTAGCCTGCAGAAGAATTTATTCCAAAACTGAACTAACACACATGAAATTAATCTGCATCTATGGTGAGGAGAAACCACTTTTAAAGTGATTTATCACAACTAAACAACCTCTTACAGAAATGCCTGTGTGAGTTTTTGCATGTAGAAGTGAAGCATTTTGGACGCTGTGCAAGAGACAATTTTTTCCACCACTAGTGATGACATCTCCTGTTTTTCTTGTAGTGAGAGTCTGTGCTGCTCCTTTTTAGAAGTGAAGCACAGAATTCACAGCCCATGGGTTGGGAGTAGGGGGGAAGATGGCTTTAAGCCTCCTGTGCATCCTCCCAGTCCTGACTTGCTCTGGAGGCTTCTCTTTCATGTGCCTAATGCTGGATAATAATATGAGAGGATTCCATGTGTGTAAAACAAAACTGGCCTTTTATTAACAGAACTATTTATAGAGATGCTGCAACTGCAGCTGGCAGTCCTGTCATGGGCCTAACAGACTGACTTCCTTGTGCCCTCACCAAATTCTTTCCTCCTGCAACCTGTGCTGTTCCCTTCAGTTCATGCAGATAACAGTGGGTTCAGCCTTCTTTATAACTATGCAGCCTGTCTAACTTACAGCAGCCTCCTGAGAGCAGCCATAACGAGTTCAGTGCTGCCAGGAATTTCCTCAGTGCTGAACCTCTGTGCCAGACACAATCCTCGCTTTCTCTGCCAGACCCCTAATATATATCTCTTATGCCAGAGAGTCCTGGGGTGGCAGCCTTATGGCTAACTTCTGCTGTGCCTGCACTGGGAAAATCTTCCCCAGGTTGGAACTGGGACTTTTAGGGCCTCATTATGCCACTTCAACATTTCTATCTGGTGTAAAGAAACCAGAGGGGTGAAGATATGAAGATAGGTCTCAAGAATATATAATGTCGAAGCAGAATCTTAAGTATGTGGTCACTTAGTCCCTGTGAGCCACTGAACAGAAAATGTATTCTTTATGAAAGGTCTGTGATTGTGATGCTTAGGGAAAGAAAGAGCTTTGTGATGGTTTGTGGAGAGGACAAACCGTGAAATAATAGTTGTTTTGTTGTCTTGTTAAGAGGGATTCCTTCTGTTATGATATGTGTTAGCAAAAGGGTTACAATTAATGCTTTCTATATGTATTTCTATTACTCCTATTTGCGTGCACACACTCTCTTTCTGGTGATGCTGCATAGATTGATCAGGTTTGGTCCTACCTTATAAGGTATTGGGTAACATGTATTGTTTGTCACTGCATGTGTATGCCCCAGTAAAGTAGACGATTTTACAAGACGAAGCATTAAAGACCCAGATTCTCAAAGATATTTAAGCGTCTATCTGTGTCCTTATAGGGGAGGGAAGCAATGAGTGAAAAGAGTATAAAATATTTTCCCCAACCACTTTAGATTTTTTCTGAAATCACCTTTATTTAAATCACTTGCATTCAACAACAACAAAAAATAAATTCTTCCTTGAGTGCTTGCAGATGTCCATTCCACTTTAGATGTTCACTGTTCTGAAACCGGGGAACTTTTTCCTGTTGGAATGACACATGCCCCTTTGTGCTGCCAGCTGAAGGTATAAAAGGATGGAGTTGATGTGACCTCCCGCGGTTCCTTCTCATCACCGATAGCAAGGATCACCAATAGTAAGAACGTGTGTGAACATCTCACTTTTTTCCCCCCTTTGTCCCTCTAGAAAGCTTTCTTGAGAAAACTTATTTTGAATAGTTATAGTAAATGGTTGCTATCGTTAGTTAGTGGTATTTGCTCTTTCTAAAAATTGTCCTTGTTTCTAACAGTGTTTTCATCTAGCTTTTGGCTCAGTACAAGGGGATGCCTGTTTTCCTGGAATTTAAGTGCTGTTCTGGCTATAACAAGTCTACACCAGTCAACAATGCTCCTTTCCACTGTTTAAAGTATTTGGGAGAAAGTCATGCCAGGTCAATCCCCCTTTGCCAGGATTACACTCAAAACATCTCATCTTCTTGGGTCTCAAAACTGTTTAGTGGATGATCTCAGCAGATCAGTGAGCAAAGATCACAAAAGGTCCGTCACGGGGTGCACGACTCACTGCTAGCTTGGCACCTCCTGGTCACTCTAGGAATTATCTCTTGAGGTCAGTGCTCACTTCCATAGCTTACATGCCCGCCGTCAGTCTCTCTCTCTCCCAGATCTGCAGCTCCTCTCGTGTTCCATGAATCACAGCATCCTCTTCATGACTCAGCCCTCCAGCTACAACACTCAGTATTCCCTCCTTCTGGGATAGCAAAGTCTTTTCTCCCTAGCAGTCCTCCTATCCACTGCCTCGGTGCCACTCCCTCAGTGGCTGGCAGGGAAACCAAGGCCCACCCTCTAGTCTGGGTTCCATCAAGAGACCCTCCGCTCACCAGTTTTGTGCTTTCCTTTCTTAGCCCTCACTGCTCCTTCTGTGAACTGATTCTTACCACACTGAGTTCTCCTTCTCTCTCTGGATGTACCAGCTCCAAAACCCTCCTCCCTCTTCCCAGGGAGTGACTGCTGCCTGCTTTCCGGCATCGTTCCCCACTAGGCCCTCTCTGCATCCAGCTACCTGGCATTATACAGGCCCAGCTTGTAATTAGCTGCTTCCAGCCTAAATCTCCCCTGTGTGCAATGTTGTTGTAGCAGTGTCTGTAGCAGGCTATTAGGGAGACAAAGTGGGTGAGGTAATATTTTTTATTGGATCGACTTCAGTTAGTGAGAGAGACAAGCTTTTGAGCTACACAGAGCTCTTTTTCAGGTCTGGGTAAGGTACTACATGACATTTATAGGACTGCGACTTGGTCAGCTGTTCGTACGTTCGCTGGTCACTATGCTCTCCCCTCAAGAGACCATGATCAATTTGGGAGAGTAGTACTGCAGTCCTTCTGTAAGTAGACCTTGAATATACTCCTCCATCTGGAACTGCTTGTGAGTCACTTAGAGTGGAAGTGACATGTGCAAGTACTTAAAGAAGACAAAACGGTTACATACCTGTTCAGTAACTGCTCTTCTTCAAAATGTATTGCACGTGTATGACCCACTCTCCTTCCTCTCTAACTAGAGTGACAGCAAACATGGCATCCAGCGTGAAGGATCTGAGGAGTATTAGGGCAGGTCCACCCCCTGTATATCTTGGCTGGCAGCATGAGAGTGCAGAGGACACAGCTGCTGCCCTGAAAGATACTGCTCTGGGAAAAAGTTCTTTGGCTCTGGTGCACTGGAGCACATGCACCTAAAGTAGAGCAGACATGTGCAATACATTTTGAAGAATAAGAGTTACCAAATAAATATTTAACTTTTTTTCCCCCTAGAATCTGACTTCAGTGAGCAAGGGATTGCTCCCTTAGTGATGAAATCTGATGAATTCAATAGTTGACTTTTTGTCCAGCTCCTACTTCCATTGTAAGTTAGGTTTGGGATTTAATTTTGGGTCTGTTTTGCCTACATTTGATTATGAACACCACCATATTTATGCTTTTTTGGCTTTTAGTGTTTTTCTTTTTATTATTGCCACAGACAGGCTGATGTAGAGAACTGACTTCACATGGATCTCATGCCTTCCGCCTCGATTTAGTACTTTGGTCATTGTTTGTTTATTATGTACAAAAGTGGCAAGTAGTGAGTGCTTTTCTGTGGAGTGTTTTTCTTGTTATTTTGCCCATTGCCACTACTGTTGCTGATTGTGAATTTTTTAGTTGATGCTAATTTTTAGTGATATTTGTCCCTCTTCTGAAGATAAATGCCTGTCAAATCTTTTGATACTGTCACCTGGCATGAAGTGCATGGAATTATAGAGTTTAATGATGGAAAAGACTTATTAGATTATCTAGTCCATCCCTCTGTCATTGGAAGACTGTTCCCTACAACTTAGTTACAGTGTTTTGCCTACTTAGGATTGCTCTGCATTCCCTTCAGCTAGAAAGCCCAACTGCAGATACGCTGCCCAAGGGACATCATCTTTTCTGGAAGCATTTAGACCTGGAAATTTAGAACTTAGACCTGGAAACAATCCAAATTATGACTAACTGTAGATCCAGGACATGAGGATGACTGTGGTGTATCACATGCAAAAGGCATGAATGAATTCTGGCAACATAAAAAGAAATATCCATCAGCAATATCTAGAAGGGCAGAATGATTGAACAGACTATCATTTTAGTTCTGGAGTGCCGGGCAGTTCTTGCCAAGGAATTGAACATCAACGACTGAACGTATTAATTTAACACATCAGTGATTGTCTTTTCAAGTTGATAATATTTCTGATACAATTTTGAATTTAGCAAAGCTGGCTGATGGATCCACTGATAAGAAAATCACTTATCAGAAAAATGATGTAGATTTAAAATAAATAAATATGGGATAGTATTTTTGGGAAAGATTGAAGTCTGTGTTCCTGACAAAAGCCTTGAATGAACTGTTTGTACAGAGCCCATTGCCTGATGACTTAAGAGAATTGCAAGCTCCTGTCATACTAGCATAACTTTCCATATTGAGATTGATTGCAAACCAATCACAGTTACATATATAAATACATATATTTTAGCTAATCTAAAAATATTTTTATTCGCCGTAAAAAAACTAAAAATATGCTGTTCAAAATTTAGGCATACAAGGTCTTAAATAAATTTCCTAAGCCTCGTTGGAAAGATGTACAGTAATACTTCTTAAATTGGAGGCTGGCTGTACAATGTAATTTGTAAACTGCACATAGTAAGTTAATGCTAGTAGCTCTCTCTGCAAGATGGCAAGCGACAGTGGCTGCCTTTAATTAACATACAAATAATTATTTTCTAAAATGAGTGCTTAAATGGAGAACTACCTTCCCTGTAGCAAATGAAAAGTTTTTAAAGGAATATCTCAGTGTAATGTAAAAATGTTCCATTACTGTGTTTAGTTACAAATATGAGTAAATTAGTGCTTAGAATGTTTAGTATTTAAAAAACAATGCAAGTAGAGAGCCTCCCTTTTGACAATTTTATGAGGAAAAATGAGACTGAAAAAATCCATTTTCTCAATAGAAGTCAGAAAGTTTTAGTGTTCTTGTAAGATACTGTAAGTAAATTGTTAAATGAATTATATGAAGAAAAAATACCTATATAATTTTCTTTAGAACTTTGAAACTGTGATTCCCCATGTTCTCTTACAGGAAATTGTAGTTTGTTCTATTTCATATTACCTAACTCATCTCTTGATAAGAGGTATTTTTTATAATTAAGGGACTGATCCTGTAAGGTGTTCAATTCCTAAAAGTTGAAGCCTAAAACATCTCCCAAGAACTGGTCCTAAGAGAGCAGCTTTAACTAACAACTATTTATAAAATCTCCTTATACATAGATAGATAAAATAAAAATACACACACACAAATTTAAAAAAATTTTCCTCTCTTTATTTAGCTTTATAGAGTCCCAGTTCTCAACTTCCCAAGCTGACTCCTGTGTCCACACAAAGTTCCACTGACGTCAGTAGAGTTCCATCAGATGTAAGGCTCTGCCCATATGGATGTAGCAGCAGTATCACAGGCTAAGAGACAAATTAACAAATATTAGTTATGTTATTTCATAAAGGCTATCGATGTAGAAAGACAGATAAACTTGAAGCATTATTAACTTTAACTCATTTGTAGCACAAAAAAGAAAGACTAGGTAAAAAGCTCTTCGGCTTACATCAACAACTAACCTCTTTGTAAGTGATGACAACAGTTGAAGTCTGTAACAGTGAGATATCATATTTCCCTTTTTCCCCTCCAATCCATTTAGGGTTTGAATCTGCAGTTCTTGGGCAGACAATAATATACAGTATAGGGAATTTAAGAACAGGTTCTTAATTTATTATGTATTCTTAAAGTCCTGAAACCTATGATTTGAAACAAAAACTACTATGTAATTTTTGATAGTTAATGGAAGGTAAAAACTTCTGATATTCCTTAAATTTTAATCCCTCAATATTTCATGTGCTTTCATGTGATCTACCCCCTTCGAGAAATTGCTTCATTATTATGGATAACAGGTTGGCAGTTTTCCCTCTTTGCCCTGTTGAATAAAGGAATAGTTCTTTTTAAAGATAAAAGTTTGAAAATTTATAAGGAGAAGGAGTTCTAAGTTTAAAATCTGACTTTTAATTAACTGTAGTCAAGAGCCAGATCTTTTCACTGTAGTCATGTGGATATTACTTAGATATATTTTAAGAACTGATTAAGTACAATTAAATGCTTATAAAATATTTTGAAGCCGTTTTCATTCCTGTGGTAAAGAACAGCTATTACCTTCTCTAACATTGGGATTAACATTACTGATAGTGGTTTAATTATTTTTCATGATTTTAAATTGGAGGCTTAATTCTGATCTCTCTTTTGCCACTGTTACATTAGTCTAATGCCATACAAGTGTTACTTCTGATTTACACCAGTGTAAATTGGATCAGAATTAGGTCCTGGCTTTCTGTATTATAGATTCTTTTATGGCACCCCATATACCTCACAGGTTTCTTGTTTATACAAAGAATGATCCAGTGCATATTAGTTACACTGTTTTGCAAAGCTACATAATTTTTTGATGGAACTAGCAAGGAATAGAATATGGAAAATGGAGACAAATAATACGTTTAGGGCCTCATAATAAATTAACTAAACTATCTGGGCTATGCAGTTCAGGCCAAAGACTTGTTCTTCATATACAGTAAATTCCACTTAGGATACAGAAGTCCCAAATGATAGCAGAATCAGTGGTTCTTTTATGGGGGTGGGGATGGGGGTTGGGGGGGCCTGTAGGCTGTGCAGGGTGACTCTGCAACACCATATCATGGGGCTGACCTCAGTAGTAGGTCTTTCATGGGGTCGTGGGGAGAGTATCCAGTGGGTCAAAACACTACACAGATCCACGGGCCATAAAGCCCACATGACAAGGATTGCCATGGGCCATGGCCCAGCAAGCAGGTACCTACACTCTACCTAAGGTTTGGGTAAAGGTTCCATTCCCTAAAAAATTCAGACTTATGGAGACAGCATTAGGTCAATAGAAGACTTTTTCTATCGTCCTAGCTATCACCTCTCAGGGAGGTGAATTACCTCTGCCAATGGGAGAATCCTACTGGAGTCTACACTAAAGCGCTACAGCGGCACAACTGCAGCTTGTGTCACTGTAGCATTTTAAGTGTAGACAAGCCCTCTGAAACAATTCACAAAATGGGTCATCACTAGGGACTGATCCCCAAACCATCTAATTTTGCTGGAAAGATTGCAAGTCACCTTTAAATGGCTGCCAAAAACACCATGCATAAGAGGCTGAGGAGTGATATGACTTGCACTGCAATATTGGGGACTAAGCAAATACCTATATTAATAAATAATTACCACTTACATAGCACTTCAATGTGCTGTACAAATATTATCTAATTAATCTTTGCAGTGTTTAACCTCTTAGACGCCTTGGAAATGGAAAGCTTAGGAGAGATCAAGGCAAGATACTTTGATGTTGCAAAATTAGATTTCTTAAATGTTAAATGTAACATTATTGTTATAGTCATTCACATGCAGTATTTTATAAACATACTTTTCATAAGTACAACTGGAGAAAGGATTAAAAAGTGAGTTGCTGAAGTGACATATTATTATTATTAGAGAGACATGGGTGAGGTAATATATTTTACTGGACCGGCTTCTGTTGGTGAGAGTGTCAGGCTTTTGAGCTACACAGAGCTCCTGAAAAAAAGAAGTTGGGACCAACAGGGCAAACAATATACTAAAAACTACTATAATTGTTTGCAGTGGTGTTGTACTCATCTTGGTCCGAAGAGATGAGAGAGACAAATTGACTGAGGTCATATCTTTTATTTTGAGCTCTGTGGATCTCAGAAGCTTGTCTCTTTCACCAAAAGAAGTTGGTCCAATAAAAGATATGACCCCACCCATTTTGTCTCTCTAATGCCAACATTACTAATCCAGTCTCTTTTAAAACTACTTTAAGAAATTATATCCATTTGAGAAAGAATACAGTAATACAAAAATACAGTAATTCCAAATTATTTGTATTCTTATGGAGTATTAATACTGACAATTTTGCCTGTTGTCAGGACACATTTCACAGTATGTAAAATAAAAAAATGGATTGAAACTGAGCTGTAGAGTTTGTTGAATTATTTTTGGAAGTACATCACTTCCAATAGTTATCCAAAAATCTATGCTGCTTTCAGAAGATTTCATTTAAAAATATAAAGAAAAGAAACATCACATTCATACTCACATGGTTATAAAAATATTTCCATATATGGAATTTATTACATGTATTACACAAAGATATTAAAGGGACACAATGTTGGGAATCATTAGGAAAGGGGTAGGTAAGGCAGAAAATATCATTTTACCGCTTTATAAATGCTTGGTATGCCCACATCTTTAATACTGCATGCAGATCTGGTCGCCTCATCTCAAAAAAGCTATAGTGGAATTGGAAAAGGTACAGAAAAGGGCAATAGAAATGACGGATATGAAACAGCTTTCCATATGAGGAGAGATTAATAAGATTGGGACTTTTCATTTTGCTAAAGAGATGACTATGAGGATATATGATAGAGGTCTATAAAATCATAAATGCTGTGGAGAAAGTAAATAAGGAAGTGTTATTTACTTCTTCTCATAACACAAGAACTAGGGTTCACCAAATGAAATTAATAGACAGCAGATTTAAAACAAACAAAAGGAAGTATTTCTTCACACAACACCCAGTCAACCTCTGGAACTCTGCCAGAGGATGTTGTGAAGGCCAAGACTATCACAAGGTTAAGAAAGAACTAGATAAATTCATGGAGGGTAGGTCCATCAATGGCTATAAGCCAGGATGGGCAGGGAGGCAAAACCTAAGCATTCCTAGCCTCTGTTTGCCAGAAGCTGTAAATGGGTGACAGGAGATGGATCACTTGAAGATTACCTTTCTGTTCATTCCCTCTGAAGTACCTGGCATTGACCATTGTCAGAAGGCAGCATACTGGGCTAGATGGACCATTGAGCTAACCAGTATGGTTGTTCTTATGACACTGTTAATTTGCATTTCAGACTAACAGTCCCTTTAAATTCTTTCTGAAAGATAAATTGCAAGAATTTAGATTACTTATATCAGTTGAAGAATCCTTTAGTCCCTGTATGTGAGGATTGACAAAACATTTGTAATATTATCACTTGTAAATTTGGAATCCATGAGTTCTGAATGGAAATAACGAAAGGAAAGCAAAAAAGTAAACTTTCTAGTTTTGCTGAGTTTGTTTACCTTTCCTATCATGGTTCATTCAGAGATGGTGATGACAAGGGCTCAACTAGTAGTCACTGTGGATGGAGCAAGCTTTTGATAGGTTTTAGATATGTGGTGTTATCAGGATGGACAGGCTTGGGAAAATCAGAATGACATTATTGTATGCAATGTAGTTGTAGCCATGTTGATCCCAGGAAATTAGAAAGGCAAGGTGCATGAGGTAATATCTATCTTTTATTGGACCAAGCTTTCAAGCCACACAGAGCTCTTCGTCAAGTCAAAAGCTTGTCTCTCTCACCAACAGAAATTGGTCCAATAAAAATTCTCACCCACCTTCTCTCTCTAATGACAACATTACTAATCCAGTCACTGCCCAGCCCTACTCCTCCCACTATTTAGCAAAACCTACTAATCCCAATAATTAATTTAATGAGAATGCCATGAGTTTGTGAATCATATTGCTTGCTTAGGATAAATGGTGTTGTCAAAGGTGACTTTCCAAAGTTATTTGAATATCAGGTGTATGCCCTTTTTGTGTTTTTTTCATCATATATAAAGGTTTGTTCAAAAAAAGTATTTTGTTGCTTGTTTTTAACAGCTATTTCTGGAATTTTTTGGTTTTATGAGAGGACCACTTTAGTGCCTAGGATATTTATTATGACCTTCATTGAACAGGTTGGTGTTAAATCTTTAATTTACACATAATTTCTCCAAATTGTTCAACACGGGAGTGTAATAGTTAATAAAAAAACCAAATAAAACTAGGAGTTTTAAACTGACTAAGAACCCTTTCCTACTCAGCTTTTAGAATCTTAATTATTTTAATTTCAATAGGTCTCTCATCACCATAGTCTTCCTAGCTACATGAGTGTCAAATTTCTAAATTATTTTTTCATAAAGAAGAAAAAAAAAGGGGGGGAGGTGTTCTTTTTGGGTCAGTTTTTCTGCCTGTCAACTCTTCTATTCTGATCACTGCCCATGAAGCATTTTCTAAGGTTTCTGGAGGAATGGAGAACAAGTGCTTTGGCTGCATGACCTAGTGAACAGAGGAACCGGGCTGAAACTCAGGAGACCTTGGTGGTATTGCTGGCTCTGCCACAGGCCTGCCAGGTGATCTTGGGCAAGTCACTGCACATTTTATGCCTCAGTTTTACCATCTGTAAAATGGGGATGATAATTGCCTCCTTTGAACAATGCATTGAGATCTGCAAATGATAAGAACTAAGTATTCATTGTTACTATAATGCTGCAGAAGTAGCTGATCTCTTTCCACTTGGGGAGGTTCTCATCCCTGTGCAGATCTGAACAGACCACATACACCTAATGTACCTACATGGCATGTTACATCTCCAAAACAGGATGATGTGACTATTAACTAATTTCATTAAATATATTGGTTTAATGAGCAAGATATGGAAAACTGGCTATACGTGCCTGGTACATAATACACTGCATTAATCCTCTGTAATCCAGTAAGTTTCAAGGGTTTACTGTCTTAGTTTTTCATTGACAAATTTAAGTTTTATGGATAATTAATTAGTTTCATTTCCCCCCCCCCCATTTTCTATCTTCATTTCACCATGCTCAGTCTTCCAACTATATGTAACAGGACAGCAGGTTTTAAAGTCTTTGTTTGGTGGCACAGTTGATGTCTCCTTTATCCATCCCGAGGTGAAGTTTGCTGCTGTGTCAGTAGTCAGTGGCAGATTTTAGCTTATTGGCTACCTTTAGTCCTTTGATTGAGCATGGAAATGTGAGGTGTCTCCTTCAGATCCATCCCTCTTTTTGAAAGTTCATGGGTTTGCTGCAACAAAATTGCCATGAACCCTCAGTGACTTCTCCATTTGTCAGAGTAGAGGCTACAGCCTCTCTGCCTAACACCTTATGTCTGCCCACTTTCCTTTTGCCTTCTCATTGCTCTTGATCTTGGTAACAATTGTATCAGTGATATTGTACAGGTTCAGAAGTTTATTAGATGTTTCACAGGGTAAGCTGGCTTGTTAAAGGGTTTGACGCTCAGGGTCCCTGGTGCCATGGTTTTGCCCACCTCAGAGAGAGGGAATTGAGTACGGGGATCCTGTGACTGACAGGAGGAGCATGTGACTCAGACCAGGCCTGCTGGTAGATATAACGAGCACCCTCCGGTCATGAAAAAGACTCAGCGGAGTAGGAGGGCTATGTGAGTTGTTGCATACAGATAGCCTTGCCTTAGTTTCTAAGCAGATGACAGAAAGCTTAGGGTAAGCAAGCCTGCAGGTAGAGGATCCAGCTAGGAAGGCCAAAGGGGGCACAGGAGCTATGAGCCATCTGGGAATACTGGGTGGAAAGTCAGTGTGGATTTATTAGCAAAGCAGAGTCCCAAATGGGGAGGGTAAATGAGAGAACACCTACAGTGTGAAGCTTCCCTTAACTGGAGAAGAAAGGGAAACTGAGGCCAGGGCAGGGCCTGAAACCAGACTTGGTAAGCCTACTTACAGACACTTTGGTGGAACAGGAGCCATGGTTCATTCATGCCCCATGAAATTTAGTTTCTTATATGGCAGAAGTGACAGCTCAGATGCCTCCTGTATTTTTACTCCCTTCTACTTCCACCATCAGCCTTGTAGAAGCAGAGCTTGGTAAGCAAGTTCATAGAAAGTTAAGTGGAGTTGCTGGGGAATAACAGAGTTTGCCCCATTTCATCAGCTGCCATTTCTGTTTTATAAGCTGATGACATGCAGATTTCTTGCCCTGTTACTGGTGGATTCATACTTCTGTCTGCCAGATCTCGCTATGATCATGAAGACATTGAATATTTGTTGTTTGTCATGGACTGTGAGCTACAATTTGGTATTATGCTGAATAGTAAAAAATGAATTCTCAATAAATTAAAAGCAAAAGGATATTGTGCAATGTTTCTTTCTTTCGTATAAACAGAATTCAAGGTTACAGAGGCCTAGAGTCAGCATATCTGTGATCTCCAGTAAGTGAAAAAGCACGTATCAAAGACTGAAAGACAGAAAGGTGGGCAGATCCAGATGGAAAGCTCGTTTGCCTTCCATCCCAAAATGTTACTGCATTTATTGTGAGAGAATGTGATTATTAAGGCAGCAGAACCTGTCAGTGGAGCATGATGTATGAAAATAAAGAACAGTAGCTTTTTGCTACATAGTTGCTGCCTGATAGTTTTTTCATTTTTACCCAGGTGTATTATAGAAACTTACAGCACTGCAGAACAGCACTGATTCTTCACCACTTCATTGTTTAGGTTCTTGCCATCCCCTGGATTAGTTTACAGTCTTTCCTTGCCATGGATAAATAATTTTTTATTTAAAAAAAGAAAACGGTTTTGTTATTCTTTATCGCATTTCAGTTCTTTTACCAGCTATTCCTTAGCAGTTGGTTTTCCTAGCTGCAAACCACTCATCTGTGTTTTTTCTGACCAGCTGAGTCCTTGAATCTTGCAGATTCTATATATCCAGGCTTCCCAATGTCATTACTATGAACACTGCTATTAGGACAGCCCCATTTTATTATGTATCTAGATTCTGCCCTTGTGCTTCCAACTATATTTTCTTAATCTTTGATCTACCAATTAATTTGTCACTCTCCAAAAACCCTCTTTCTTCTCTATAACCAGACCTTCTTACTTCCCAGTTAAATGCTTTTCATTCAACCTTTATTAAATTATGTAAGAAACACATTAGTTTATAAAATGTCACAGGACAAAAAGGCACCAGCTATAAACATCAGCAAGATCTTTCCCCTATCCACTCAAGTGATCCTAAATAGTTATAAAACCTTGTTATCACTCCAGGAACCCAGCAGGGGCCATGGTATCATGTCTTTGTAAAATCAATTTTATCATTCATTTAATGCATGTGAGTAGTAAATACAAGACCTAGAACAATTAAAGGTAATATTAAAGAAATATAGGAACTAACCAGTGCTGACTCCTTAGATCCCCCTGTTGCTTAAACACACCTCCCACGAAAGGCTTAAACATTCTGGGTTCTAATTTAACTGTCTTATGGGGCATATTTTAGGTATAGAGTATCTCTCTCTCTCCCTCCCTCCCTCCCTCCCCCCCCCCCACTCTCTCTTGCACAGAATTCTACAGTGTTGTTGCTCTTTATTTACCTACATGAGAAATACAAAGATCTGTACAAAAATAATAAACCCTACATAGATTTCCCCTCACTCTATCCTTCCCTTCTGTTGGGAGTCTTTTGGGGAAACTATCTGTGTTCAGCAAGCCAAGTGGTCCCCTCGCCTTACCTTACCTTACCCAGCTCCTGCAGCAGCTTCCCTCATTTTAAGATGGTGAAAAATAACTGAAGACAGACCAAACAGAGCAGTTTCTATCTTTTTGTAATCTTACAATCCCTTTGTCAGGTAACTGCTTAATCAGCCTCAACAGGTGACCCCAGAGTGCTACCAAGTGGTTTAGTTGCTAGGTGACCTCTCCCAGGCACAGCCAGTTCCTCTGGACAGGAGCCAACCTTCTGTCTAGAGTGATTACATTCCAGTGGTTGAGCACTTAAGTCAACAACCTGCTTTTATTAGACCTTTGCCATCCACCTTGAGAATGCCAGTGCAATATGAAGGTAAATGCTCAACAGAGAAAGCAAAGTGCTGTCAATTCAAAATAGAGCATGCAGCTTGGTAAAGATACATACAAAGGGTTCATAATCTCACATTAGATTCATAATTTACACAGACAGATTCCCAAATCTTTCATTGGGTGTAGCTAGGTCAACACTGACTGCTTTTGAAATTTCCACCCTATATTTTTAATAGTTTTGTTTTCATACAACCAATAAATAAACAAATAAACATTTTGTTTCACTGTTTAAAGTCCATTTTTTTCCATGGATGGAGTCAAATTCTGCTCAGTTTACTTATGTGAACAATCCCATTGATTTAAATGGGGCTGTTTCTTTGTGCTAGAGAGTATTTGTCCCTAAATATGACATTCTGTCAATCATAGCACCACTGGGTTTACACAAAGTATAAGAAAATTGCAATATTAGTTTTCTGGATCCAGTTCTTTCTTTTTAAAACAAAATCTATAAAGAGCGGTTATATATCATAAATGTTTATAGCGTCTGCATTGTCCTGTCAACAGTCTCTACCATTAGTGCTCATTCTATGAGGACTATAAACTTGGATTTTGGCCAATGGTAAATTATCTAATTTCTTTGAAAGATCAGTCTTGCTATCAGGGTATTTAATTAGCATGTTGACAACTCTTGAGATTGTTATTTAATGGATGATGTCTTTTGGCATCCCAAGAAGGGTAGCACCACTTCAAGTACAATGTTGTTATGTTACCCTAGAGATTATCACTAAACCTTATAGCAGAGAAACTAGTAAAATCATGGTCTGCAGAAATGATTTTTCTTACCATGTGTCTGGGTTGTAAAACACTTACACAAACATGTTTTTAAAAATAGGGCCTTGCCTTCTACATAGTCATTCACTCCTGAGCAAACTCACTTAAAAATATTACCAAATGAAAATGACAGAGGTTCACACCCACCTGGCATTCACTGGTCACAAGTGTAAATGATTACATAAGATATAAAGCAGTAAAGTTGTCCCATGAGTTGAGGCTTGCCTTCATTAAAGAAATACGTACACTGATATAGTTACACTAATGCAAACACTCTATGGAGGTATTCTTCACTGATGCAAAGTGGGGCTTCCACCAGCGTTGCTTAATCTGGTAATTTATCAAAAGAGGCAATGCCAGCGTAAGGCTATTTCATGCTAGGGCAGCTTATCTGCATTAGCTGTTTGTAGCAGTGTAAATACATCTATGTAGTTAATAAATATTCTTAATATGGACTGTCCTAATGCAGCTAGATTTCCTTACAACACAGAAACAAGGAGCTCATTCGATTTTATATGTGACAGTAAGAATACTAATAAAAGCATTTATAGCACTTTACAAAGCCCTGTCTAAACACAAAGAGTCAAACGGTCCCCTTCCATAGCAAAACTGGTTAAGGTCAGCAAAGAACAATGACACATAACTCCTTTCTGCAATCCCTCACACCCTCCAAATCCTGTTAAGAACCAAATGCCACAACACTGCTATGGAAAATGCTTCTTTAAGGTTGAGATGGAAGGATGAGGAATAATGCCAGGGAAATGGCACACACATCCATGCTTTTCCAGGGTGAAATTCACCCATCTAAGCTTCCCTTCATTCATAGTAGCCAAGATGATGATTGGAGCGTATCTAATCCTCACCCCCACCCTAATAAGGTAGAAAAGTACTTACAGCTAAATTCAACCCCTGTGTAAGCAGGCACAACTCCACTGATGTTAGTGGAGCTCCAGCTACTTGACTAGGTCTGAATTTGGCCCACGGAGATGAAGTGATTTGCACAAAGCCAGCTGGTACCACAGTGGCAGATGCAGGGTTGAAATTCAAGAGATTATGCCTTCCAGTCATGTGTATAGTCAACTAAACCATACTGCCTTCATACTAAAGTGTAATCTGTTCATCTCCTTGATGTGAATAAACCTATGCCTCATATCTAGCACTATCAATTGAAACAGCCTTGGATGAACATGGAATCCAGTGGATTTGCAGTATACTTATAAACAGACCTTCACTAAAAGAGGAAAGGATCTGCTTAGGAAAAAGTCTTTTCACTCCAGAAGTGGTGCTAGGGCCTCTCTTTACCCCCTGTAGTTGCTTCTAGGGAACAGGGCCTGGAAGGTCATATCACTGGTTAATCATACCCAGTTCCTTATTCCCAGCTGGGAGTAGCTTCAGAAATGTTAGAAGTAAGGGTTTCTTCTTTCCCCACTTCCTAATATGCAAATAAAACTTCTCTTCTCCTTCCCCCTGCATTTAATGCATTGACTTTGTTTCTGCCCATTTTAATTGACAAGATTTGCTTTCCTGAAGACGGGTATTATAAGAACAAATGGACCCAGGTGTTCAAATTGGAATAAAAATCTATTTTCTTCAGGGTTTTAATTTCCACCCACACTGGAATGAATCAAACTCCTAACTCAGCAACTAGCACAGCAATTATTGAAGAATGTTCTATGTAGCTGACAACTTCATAGATGGCAAAAAGCTTACGTGAGTGGTTAAACTTAGAGGATACAGCTATTTTGATTTGAGTGGATAGCTTTATTGATTACTCTGCTCAATATAAATGCCCAAAGCTTGGCCAGAATTTTCACATCAGTATGCAGTAAACTAGGCTAGGGATGTCTCTGGCTATTTTCAAAATCAATTTGCTAAGCATTTTTTAGATTCTTTGGTAAGGATCTCCACAGAGTGAAAAAGGATGTCTTTTGTTGGGATGATGTAATAAATTTGAAGACTGACTGATATTGTCATAATTGGAAGTGATACAATGCATTCAGAAATCTCTGAGGCCTTGTCTGTGCTTGAATGGTGTGTGTTTGTTTGTTTATTTGTTTGTTTTGGGGGCGGTCCCTAGTGCACTAATGCAATTTAGTTACATTGGTGTAGACCTCTACTGTAGACACTTGAACCAATTTAACCCACACTCAGTAGTTTAATTTATTCCAGCAATGTATCAAATTAAGCTAAAGCAGTAGAAGAGTGGCAGAAACCAGTTTGAATGCATCTGCATTATGCTGTGCACTGGTGTAACAAATTAAATTGATTTAAAATTAAGATACAGAGGTACAAGCTTTGTAATAAAGACAAGCTTGTAGCTGCTTTTGAATTGTGTTCTAAAAAAAGTAAACAGTTGTTAAATTACGTAATTAGGCCACTCTTGGAGATAGTGAACAGGTATGTTTATACTTCAGCTGCAACGGTGCTTCCCAACATGGCTAGACAGACATGGGCCAGCTTTACTGGAACTAGTGTGCAAAAAATAGTTGCAGCATAGGTGATGGCTTGGGCTAGCCACCCACGTACGTATGGGGGGAGGGGGTCAGGTATAATTGTACTCAGCTGGCTAGTCACCCCTGCTGCCGTGGCCACTTTGCTCTTTTTAGTGTGCTAGTTTAAGCCAATCTAACATGCCTTGCACCATCCCAGATGCAGTATAAACATACTAATTTTTTTTTCTAATTTCTGTGTGCATTCGTGCATGCGCACGCGTGCACACACACAGAGACCATCATTTCTTTTGTGATGACTCCTATTAAAAATATTGGCAAGTGTGTTACCCTACTGATGAACCCTACTTTTAAATCTCATCAACACTTTCTCTTCCTGTTGGATATGAAGTAGGATGCACTCTGTCTTTAGTTCAGGCTGTTTCTCTGTAATATGGAGAGAATTCCCAGTTGGATAGCTTCTTTTCAAATGTTATATTTTATGCTCTAATTGACAGAGAAAGGTGTCGACATTTCTCTAAGTAGAGAAGGATACCGCATAACCTTGCGTGATCATTTTAAATGCTGCTCATCTCATCTCAAGGGAGGTATCTATGGGATTTTTTTCCTCTTCAAAGAACAGTTTTATCTTTAGAAAATTATATTTAAAGAAGTCCACATCTCTCAAGATGTTTGCTGATAGGCTTCACATTTTAGACCTTGGACTTGGACAAGTGCTGCAGATTTAACAAGCAAAGAGGGAGGACATGGAGGCTGAAGGTGTATGCATAAAACTTTTGGGGCTGTGAGAATAAACATTGTGCCCTACAAAATACTATGAAGTTTTTTTCCCCAAGAAACAATTGTTTCCAAATCTCAAATAAGTTCAACTGCTTTATTTAAGATTTTGACCCAAACTATCAAGAGTGGGACAGACTGGGTCCTGTGTCTCTCAGTAAGCACAGCGTGGAAGCCATAGGAGTGGTATTAGGTGGCAGTGTGGAAGTAGCTTTAAGATACCTTTGCGTGCCTGGATTTTAATTCTTACTGCAGCCTTTCCTGCTGCCTCCGGACTAACCTACAGCCCAAAATAAAGAGACTGTGGCTACTTCCAGAATAAAGAACTGTGGCCACTCCTCCTCCCACCTCAGTCCCACTCCTGGCATGTGCCAGAGACTGCAAGTATGGGTGACAAAGGGCTATGTTTGCTGGTCATCCTGCACTGCTCCAGTGCTAGGGTATTTCTCCCAGTGGAGAAATATTGTGGCTCATTTAGTAAACATTTATGGGCCCTGTATGCTGCCAGAATCTGGTCTAGTGTCTTTCTAGTGCAAAGGGCCTATGCAATTATTCATAAAGCAGACATCTAAAATCTACTCCCAAGATTAGCAGTGTCACATAAAAGCTACCAATCTTACAGACTAATTCTGATTGCAAGCAGCTGCAAATACATTTACTATCATTATACTTAATTCTCTTTGGAGGACAGTGAGGTAACACAGGTGTAAATGAGAGATGAATTAGCTTCACTGGCACTAAAATCAACCTCATATATATAAAAATAGAATGAGTCAAATTATTTAATTTAAACCTATGAAATCCTATTTGCTTCAGTAGAGCTGCATGGGTGTAACAGGAGAATTTGGCTCAACAGCCATAAGAATTTTGACAATAGCTACACCTTTTCTCCATTTAAACACCACAACACCTTAGACAGGAGGGGAAAAAATACACATCCTACTAATGGTCAGGTTATTGTGGTGTATTCAGAATCTGTCTGATGATTTTTTCCTGTAAAAGAATAATGTTTGCCTTAAGCTTTTTAAGGTGTAAACTAACTCAGTTCGTTTCTGTTGATTCACTAAACCTTAAATTTCCATCTTATATTCAGTAAGAGAGGAGTATGGAACTATATTCAAATTTACAAAATAATTAACATACCTCCCCCCCTTTTCTTCTCTAATCACTCCCTTCCGCCTCCAGGTGGATTAATAATTACATAAGGTAATGTTTTCAAAAGCACATAAAGATTTAGAACCTTAAATCACTTTTTCAAAAGTGGCTTATTGGCTTTGAAGTGCCTAAGTGACTTTTGAAAATGGGACTTAGGTGCTTTAGAAAATGTTATCCCTAGTCTCTGGAAAGCAAAACCATGTCTTTGCAATTTAACAGTCTGATCATGGAAGGTGCTGACTACTCTCAACTTGCATTGAGGATGCTCAGCACATTTATATGATCAGGCTCTTAACTCTTAGGAGTCAGGGTGGCCTGGTGGACAGAGCCCTAGACTGCAGCTCTTAAACCTTAGTTTCTACAGCTGCCTTGGCCACTGATTGAGTGACCTTGTGAAGTCACTTAAACATCTCTGTATCGCCGTTTCCCCAGCTGTTAAGAAGGGGTCATGATGATTACTTCCCACTATGAAGAACTTTAATAAATACTGTAGAAAAGCACTATGTAAGAGCTACGCTTGATTATGAAATCCAAATCATATTGCTATTGGTCATTTATGGTGAATAACACTAATCTGTATTTATTAAGAGAGGTTCCAAACACACTTGGGATTTAACAGGTGTCGTTTGTGACAAGTACAGTATAGTGTGAATATACAGTAGCTTGGAAGCAGGTCAGCCAAAGTCTTTAACTCATATATCAAGTTTTGTGCAATATTTACTCCCTTATAACAATGCCCTTCCTGCTCCCATTTATGTGAGTAATAATTTTTGGTGAATATTTTCACACTCTTCACATGAGAGAGATGTTTGGTGAATTTTCTATGTAAATACTGTGAACAGTATACGTCAGTGGGGTGTAATTCAAAAATGGGGCCATATTAATCTACAGTAATTATCTGAATTACACGTCCTCTTTTGGCCAATGTTCACAAGTCTTCTATACTTTAAAACATTTTTAGGTTTTTCCTACATGTCATTCTTTGTGATTTTGTGCACCGTGTCAAAAATGGGACTGGCAATTCACCACTGATCTAGTTCCACTGATGGTGGACAGGGCCCAAGCATAATTTTTTCAGGCCCAGTACAAACTTGTAACACAGGCCCTCTCCCACACACACCACAGTCCCTCATCCCATACATACAATCTCATGAGCCATGAAAAAAGTTTGAATTGTGAAATTACTGTTACATATTCTACATTTCCAAAAAATGCCCCTCCACCCTTTGCTATTTTTGTTTAACATAACACCCAGCTTGAGAATCCTACAAGTTTACTGACTGTTTTGTAACTTTTTGGACATTATAAAGGTATTACATTCCGTCAATGTCTTGATTTTGTTCATCTGCTTCCCTAGTTAGAATATTGCCTGACTGCAGAAAGGCCTTGTCTGATTTGAAAAACGAGGATAAATTGGCATCCTTTAGCTTCTTTTAGTTCCCTTTCTTTTACCTCCTTATGTTTCTGGCTGCCTGATTTGTATTTATAGCCACCACCAGACATGGCAGTATTGGGTGTGTGAGACTGTGAGTGAATTAGATACTTACTCATGTATATTTTGGGCCTGCAAATCCTGCCAGAAGAAGCAACAGCATTAGCTCCCACTGTCTTATGGTGCTTTGCTTTGCCCCTCCTACCAGCTGTCCCTCCCTCTTGCACAAGGAACTCTGGGACTGGTGGTTCTTGATCTTGATATGCTAGACCATGTCACAGAGAGAAGCACAAATCTCTGTCTCTCAGTCTCAAGCAACATTCTGAACAGTGAGTTGCTGGGCCTCCTGGCCAAGCCCAGGCCCTTCTCTAAAATAGAGAGTGTGCGCTTGTGCAGTTAAACTAGGACTTGTAGCTTGAGACTGCTCTGGCACTGCTTCTGATTGGCTCCAGCAAATCTCACGATCTGGACAATAGATACGTAGTTAGAGGGAAATACGTTTCTATAAATATCCTCAGGCATGATCTACAATTTAGCCTCAATTATTTCCTCCTAGCAATGGGGGTTGCAGCCAGTACCAGACCTCCCAGAGCCTCTGGGCCCCAGTAAAGTGTACCCTTTTTCCCACCCATGTGGGGGCTCTGGTGGTGAAAGCAGTAGTGTAGACAGGGCTCTGCATTTTCACCACTGTGTTGTCTTGCTCTGCTTAGATCAAAGGTGATAGTACACTTGAGCACTATCTATACTATATTTTCTCCATTCGTGTCACTGATGGAGCTGCACCAATGGTGAATTAATATTTTTTCTAGTTTAGAGACATCCTAAAGTGTTAAAAATATGTGACATTTATATATGGAATTAACTTAGATAGTGTGGCAATAAGTGCTTTATAAATGTAGATAGAATTACATAATATTATAGTGTAAGCATACTTAGTATAAACTCCAACCTTCCTACTGGAGTGAAAATGAATCGACTAGTTTTCCACTGGCTGTGCAATACATATGCTTCCCAAGAATATTTCATCTTGTTATAACTGCTAAGCTAAATTAGGGATGCCTGGAACTCTTTATTCAAAGTTATTTGTCTTTCTCTCTTACTACACACAAGCACAATATTTTAACACATGATTGTGTGTTTGTAAAATTGTATTAATCACATTGTTTGTTGGTTGTAGTATAAATACCTATCAGTGGGTAGGACTGAAAAATTCAGCTCTCTTTGAAAAGAGACATTGCTTTGTACTGTAGATTTAGCAGCAACAAAACCTGCTCAGTTTTAAAGTCCTAAATGTTTTGTTAATTTTTTTAATAAAAAAAATCATGTCTTTATGATATATTTATATGTACTCTCAGTAGCCTGTATCTTCTTGTGTTAGAGTGTCATCTTGATCAAGAAGCTAGTTTCATTTTGCAGTCCTTTGGCTCACCCAAATTGCTCAGATGCCACTAGTACAAAAGAGAAGAACTCTAGAGCTTATGTATAACATATCTGTGTCATATAAAAATGACAAGGAGAAAATCTTGTGTAATAATCCTACAGTTTTTCTGAGTTTATATGCCTTTCTTCCAGCATGCTTGTCTTTTGATACAAAGCATAAGTAAGTGTCTTGGACATTCTGCACTTGTTTCTGAGAATGATTTTAGACATTATACTTCAATTTACTTCAATGCAAATTACTGCACAGTATATATACAGATCAATCAGATGACACAATACATTAGCTGCTTTGAAGATTCTCTGTCATCTTCTCTAAAAGTAGGGTACTATCTTATCTACAGTCTATCTGTTTATCCATCACAGTGGATGGTGTCTAATTGTATCTAATCACCTCATTTTTCAGCTGAGGAAGGATAGCAAAGATGAGTCATCATTCTGTTAGTTTTGTTACCCCTCTGCTTAGTAGTATCAGAATTTGCAGTCTTGCAGATCAGTTTCCCTTTCAGGGAGAAATCAGTGATGTGGAAAGTGGGTATTTTCTTAGTTTAACTAGTTTAATGACATTATATAGATCAGTCCTTGAATAGTGTGAGCCACAAATGGGTAGGCATTGCAGGGAATCTCACAGCTCCGACATCAATATCCCATTCATAGGAAGCAACTCTACACCAATAATAATATATTATAGGTAGAGAGATTAAGTCAAGGGCAAACTTTTTTGCTGTTTGCAACAGCTCCCCCCTCACAGAATTTGCATCACAAAACAACAATACAGCTTTTCTCCAAAGACTATCCACTGTTCATATGGTAAGAAAAGAATTTGTAAGGCTGTGTGTAACAATGCCGTCTAGCAACTCCCATCATAACAGTATTTATTATCTGTGTTAATAGCACCCAGAGGCCTCAACTGAAACTGGGAAGCCATTATGTTAGGAATTGTACTTAGTAGTAAAGCCATGCCTACACTTGAAAGGATTTGCTAGTATAGCTATGCCGGTATAGCAATACCAGCAAACCCTTCTATTGGCACAACTTATACTGCTAGAAAAGTGCTTTTGCTGGTATAGCTTATATTATTAGTTCAGTGAGCAAAATAAGCTTTACTCACAAAAGTACTTTTATACTGTGTCTACATTAGGGCTTTTGCAAGTATAGAAATGACACAGAAAATCATGTCCCTACTACCATTACTATACTGGCAAAAGTTTTAGTGTAAACCTGGCCTAAGAGACAGTCCCTGACTCCTACATTCTGAATAAGAAAGACAGACGAATGATGGGAGGGGAAATGGACACAGAAAGATGAAGTCCTTTGTCCAACATCACACATCTAATCTGGGGCAGAACTAGGAATAGAATCCAGGTTTCCTGGCACACAAACCAGTGTGCTATCCACTAGACCAGACTGCCTCTCTAAGTTAGAGAAAAACACAAGCACTGGGAACACTTCAAATGTAGCTTTCTTACATTTGGGTGGGATAAGGAAAATATTCATAGAGAAAGAGCTTCTCTGGCCATCTTTTCCAGACAATTTAGGGTGAGTGTTGACAACCTCTAAAGTGAATCTTATCCCACCGGCATAGTTTCAATGATGCAAGTGATGCGGTCATGCCAGGGCCCACAAAGTTGTGAGGGCCCAACAAGATGGAGCAGCGCTCCGGCATTTCACCTGGCTGCCCGTCCATTGGGCAGCGGGATGGCATTTGAGTGAGAAGTGTTGCAACTTGGTTCACAGGGTCTCAGCACCACTTAGGTTTGGCCCACTGCCCCTCCTTCATGACAGAGGTGTGGCTGGGCCAAACCTGAGTGGTGCTGTGACCCCGTGATCTAGGTCACAACGCCACTCACTCACATTTGGCTTCCGTTGCATAAGTGCGGGGTGGGTGGTGTTAACAAGCACAGCTACTGAGAATCTGGAATCACAGTGCAGCACTGAACTGGCTGTGGGGGGAGGTGGAGTGTCAGTGAGTGGCTGGGAAGATCCCAAGGGTGGTGGAAAGTGACTGGGGGTGAGTTGTTGATGGGCTAAGTGCGAAGTGTTGGGGGTGGAATTGGGAAAGGGGCATTGCACCAGGGCCCTATCGGGCATTGTTACAACCTTGTGTCATCCTGTCCTAAATCCTAAAGATTGATAACCACTTTAAAGGGCCTCACAAAATAGGGTGCTTAAAAAGGAAACATCAATTGGGGTTCTTGAGATTTTTC
This sequence comes from Mesoclemmys tuberculata, assembly GCA_007922155.1. Taxonomy (NCBI): domain Eukaryota; kingdom Metazoa; phylum Chordata; order Testudines; family Chelidae; genus Mesoclemmys; species Mesoclemmys tuberculata. The sequence goes on from ML675621.1 coordinate 1,734,003, forward strand.
TGGTGATCAGAAGAGTCAGCAGATGGAGCTTTATGTGCTAATTGATCTTCACGCTAATTAGAATAAGGTTCAAAACACAGAAAATGACAGACAGAAAATAGTTAAGGAAATATACTTCAGCTCAATTCATTATTCTTAACAGCATTCTCCTATATCAGAACACCAAAGAAAGCTTAAGATACTCAAGATATATAACTGTTAGGTTATACTGCAATTTGTAAAGGATGATAAATGGGAGTTTGCTACAAGAGAACGTCAAACTCTTTAAGGCTATGAAAATGTGGCATAAATATAGAAAAGCATCCTGTCAAAATTATTATCATCTCTAGTCGAGAAACTGCAGTATGACCATTACCTTTTAAATACATTCTTGAGCAAACTGCATTGTGCTTGAGTTTGGAGAACATTTTTAAAAATCCTCCAGATGGCAGAATTACTGCTTCAATGTACTGTAGATAGAGATATAGTTGCTTCCCTTACTACAGCACATTTCTATTTTGGGGATTATAACTGATATAATAGCTGTTACTTTAAAAAAAAATTCCAGAGGCATATTAACTCAAGGACTACAGGGAAGTGTGCAACTCAGCTAGATTCAGAGAGAGATTCAGACATCATGAAGTTAATGTTAACTAAGTCCCCTAACTTTGCTTTTTTCTAAATAATTATAACTAAGAATCAAATTTAGTGATGTGCTTTGGCTTAAAAGGACCAAGCAACAACATAAAATATAATACATATTGTAGAAATATATAGCACATTTCCACAGTTGCATTCACAGGACTGGCACTCCATTTGTTAGTGCCTAAAATAATAGTGTTCTGAAGACGGTAGGAAAAATTACTTGGAACTCTGAATTGAGTTTGCAATAGGTTCTGTTTTCATACTTTTATCTTTCCCTGATGCCCAATGCTTGTCATGGACATATCAGTTTTCTCCTTTCTTTAAAGACATCTGTCGCCTAACATTTCTATGAAGTAAATAATTAGGAAGGCTTGTCACTTGACTATATTTTGTCTGTTTTTCAGGGCCAGCATCTCTCTCTGCCTACAGCATGAAAATGCTATTTATACTTCCAGGTTTCCTCATTATCATCAAATTGGTGTGGATTACATCTTAATTGGGAGATTATCTCATAGACTAGTGTTTTTTTCAATGACCAGTCCATGAACTGGTGCTGGTTCCTGAGATCTTCCTGACACAGTTTAGGAAAGCAGCAAACCAGTCCTTGGTATCGAAAAGGTCAGGTAACACTGTCAGACCACCTCATGTTGCAGTCATAGTTATAGTTTATTCCCATTCATGTGTTGCCCACGCTAGCAATCAAATGCTAGCTCTATGGCAACTACAACAATTGTTTATATCGAAATGTTGTATTAGGAAAGTGTTAAAATTATTTCTAGCTTCTTTTAATGCAATTTAGCAGCTGGAAACAAGGAGTATCCAGTTCACCATAGACTACAGGCACATACTCTGCCAACAACTGGTGGTCCACATTCCACAGTTTGGGAATGTGACTGCCATTCAGATAATCCAGAGATGCATACTATTTCTTTTACAGATAAGCAGCAAAAGCCAGCTGCTCTCCATAAAGTTGCTTCTGAGGCTTGTATGACGGTAAGCAATTTTCAAAACCCCATTTTATTAAATAAAATATGAAATGGTCTTGAAAGGAAGATACCTGTCCAAAGTTCTGTCTTGTTAAAGTGCAATATTTGCTTTGGGAGAAATTGACACATCAACATTGACATATTTACATTGATGCACAGATATACCATCTTAGCTGTAGGCAAACAGACATTGCAGCGATAAAGGACAGCTGGGCTCAGCAAACTAGGGGCTAGCTTTAGAATGCTGACATTGCATCATGGTCACAGCTCCCAGGTGGATCACTGCATTGACTGTGACAATAAGAATCAGCTGAATAGTTGGATGAGAAGTCATGCATGCAGACAGACAGAGAGAAACAAACAGTAGTTATCTCTCTGGAGAAGGAAACAACTAGTAAGTTCTTCCATCTCATTACATGTGGTGTTGGCTGTGTCTACTGGTCAGAGAAAATTACAATTAGGTTCAGATTTAGGGCTGAACATTTACATTTAGAGCTGCTCCTCCATATCAAGAGATATGAAAAAATGCAGGCTAAGCTTTCTAAATATTAAATACTTTATTAATTCATGAACTCATAGGTATGGGTTTTGGGGTTGGGTTTTTTACATATCTCCTATGTATAAATATTTTGCTTATTCCAGAAATAGCTCTGATTTTTTTTACCTATATTAATTGTTTGGAAAGGAAGCGACAACATAAGCTGCCATCTGGCTCACTGCCATTATTTATCAGTCTCAGTAATCAGCCAACTCTAATGGTGTGTTCTTTGCTACAAAGAAGACTTTAAACATCTAATCAATTTAAGCTCCCATATCAACTCGATTGTTACTGCCATAGGTTTTACAGCATAACAAACAAAAACTGATCAGTGCAGAAGGGAAAAAATTGGACATGAACATTTTTTAGATCTGGGGCAAGGTACATTTTGCTATTCTGCTGTACAGTTTCCATATTTATTTGGTCAGAATTTCAAGTGCAGTGTTAAGCTTTAAAACTCATGCTCGTAAACAATTTACAAATGAACAGTAAAATGTTGCATGAAATTGTCTTCCTGAATTAATTTCAAATGGGCATGTCATATATAGGTACCTCAAAATAAAATCAAAGCATACATTAACATGACACACCATAATGTGAGTAAAGCACTCTTTTCTATAAGACATCTGGAACAAAACAGGTAAAGTGAACACAAACTGAAGCTTGCCCTGGGCAGTTTTTACATTTCAACTGAATCATAGCCCTCAACTGCCAAAGAACTGTTTTAGCCATCCCAAATTAAAAGTGATACATTACAATTTTCTTTTGAAGAAATAAGGATCTGAAAAAAAAAAAGAATGTAAATGTACACTCAGTGCTTTAGTGAGGCGCTACTGTAGAGAATGAAATTATTCAGTTTCCACTGATTCAGTAAACCCTATCAGAGGAAGATTGTTCTGTCTTGTATTTAGCAATATAAATCCAATGTATATAAAAACACCAAATTTAAAAAGTAACCTCATTATCTAGGGTGCAATTAAAATAAAACATCAGGGCTTTGCATGAGTGCAAGGGTGATGAACCGATTTTAGGACTGGGACTTAATGCTTCAATAGAAGTATTCACATGCTTAAAATTAAGCGTGTGCTTAAGCACTTTGCAAACTGGTGCCAGACACCAGGGTAAATGAGATCAGAATCTGGCTCTTTATACATATTGTTTATCCACAAAACCCCTCCCCATCTGAAAGTTATAAACAGGGAGATCTGGGAAGAAAATGGGAAAATCCATTTCAACTTTTTTTTAAAATGTATTAGATTAAGAAAACTTGTAGAGAGTGGAAATATGATTAATAGTTTGCTGAAAAAGAGCGATCATCTCTCCTAAACAAGGAGACTGTAGTTAGCATGGATGGAATTCCTCAATTTTTATTTTAAGGGCTTTGTTTATAATTTTCAAAAGCCAAGGAATTGTGAACTGTTACAATCCACAAGGGTGACTTGGACTAATTCACCCCTAAAGTCTCAACATTCAGTGTTATAGAAATAACTAGGTTAAGAATCATGATTTTTAAATAATTTTTTGTATTATTTAAAAAATATATTTAAAAAATGAAGTTTACATTAGTTAGTTTTCATTTTCCATTTCAGTCACCTTGAACAATGTGAGTTTCATCTTTTGTTGCATAGTTAGTATTCTGTTTAGCTTTCAGTTCTCATGCACTAGCACAATGATGCAAGATGAGTGTTGCAAACACACTGGAGATTTGTGTTTATTTTTAACTGTTTCCATTGGAATTAAACATATGGAAATATTTCTTGGTTCCCAGTTTCTGTAAAAGCCATGGCCAAAATTTTAAACCTTGGGCTTTAAACCTTGTGAGGACTCCCATTGGCTTCAATATGGATTTTAATACTAAATATAGTTGTAGGCATCTAAAATGAGGTTATCCCTGTTGTAGAATTTTGGCCTTCATTTTTCAGCATAAAAATTTGGGTTGACAGAGGCCAGTCTCCACCAGAAAAGTTCATTTAGATCCTGATTATCTTTGCTTCTTCTGTGTGATTTAAGCCACAATTTTCAGATTATTTAAATGTAGTTATTTTGTGGCTAAATTTACAGTCTAATACTTCAGGTTCTATTTAGAGACACTTGGCTTCATGGTTCATTGATCCAGTGGAGCCATTATGGGCTATTGGGTCACTGTGGGTGATAAGCATGTAGCTGTTCACCACTGGCAAAAAAAAATCTTTATGAAATTTTCACTGTAAAGTCATATTGTATGTGTTTATTCAAATATTTTTCTAAACTAACTGGTTTTTTTCAAATTTGTAGAAGCTTATCAAATACTTTAGACAGAATTATCTTTAAAACTGAAGCTGGTGTTAAGTAAAAGAGTGTGAAACAGGAATTGGCTGATTATAACATATTATTAAAACTGAAACAGTTTCCCCCCATGTTATATGAAAACAAATTTCAGCCCAGGGTGAATTGTGACCCTGCATTACAAGTTTCAGCCTGAAACAAATCTTAATGGTTGACTTATAAATAACTGCTAAAATTAATATTTTGCTGGAAGCACTGACAGACCATTTAGTAGTATAAAATGCACTACCTATGGACCTGATTCTGTAAGCCCTTCACTCTCAGTGAAGCCATGGGGGTTCTGCACACAAAAGACCAGATCCTCAGTTGGCAGAAACTGGCATTGCTCCTTTGAAGGATTTTGTAGGATTGGGACCTGTGTATTTTGGGTTCCCATAGTATGTGTCCAGTAATTGAGTGAATTTCTACTCACTGGGGCCAAGCTGCACTGAGTAGTTGAATTCTTGTATGTGGAAAAATCCAAACAGAGCTGTTGATAAGCCCTAAAAGGGCAATGTTATCTTTGGTTGCTATTTTTTGAGTCTGCTTGACTCTGATATGCATGTTAAACTCCCCCATGTGAATGACGTGAATATCATTCCTTCCCTCACCACACTACTGAAATATTCCATGTTATCATGGTGGTTAGCAGGCGCTTCATGGCAGGGGAAAAGGTCTTTTGCTGAGAATGACTCTGAAGCACTTTTTATCAATTGCTTTTTATATTTACATTCCAACATGATCATGGCATGTGTTGTACCTGTGTCTACAGCCAGGACTATTTCAGAGTGAGGGGAGCCTACAGAACCAATCTCAGATTTGCCTGAAAAGGTCACAAGTGAAAAAGTTAGGTATTGCAGTCCTCCAAATGAATAAATACATTGCAAGATATGCAAATAGAACAGCTTCCTGTGATGGTGTGTTTTCTTGAGACAAACATGATTCTGGCTAAGTGAGCAGATCTCTGGTGGGAGATATAGAGCCACTGAGGAAATATTGTAAAGAATCCAATGTTACAAGGGAATTTCTCTGTGTATTGAGTACCTTTTCCCTAGTGCCAAGAGGATTTTCCAGTCTTGATTGCCGTGTTGTTCCTGTTTATTCCAGACATTTCTAGTCCTTATCTCAAGTCTTCTCAATAAGAAACAAGAACCCCACGGCACTGAAGATAAGAGAGCCTCTCACAAGATAAAAGTAAGTAAAAGCATTGATGACAGCATGGGCATATGCACTACATAACTAATAGAATGCAAAAGCAAAAAATATTTCTAAAATAATGTATATGGAAGAGGTTGTGGAGAAGCAGTTACTGTTTTACCCATAGTTTTTAGGAAGAGTGGGGGAAGGCCAACAAATAGTTTCAATATGCACTGTCAGACTGGGAAAAATTTGGAAAATTAATGAATTGCAGTTTAAGTTATCTCTCTTGTTACTGCTTTAAGCTAAAGGTGGGGAGAGCTTTTCCAGAATAAAATGCAAAGGAAAGAAAATGAAAGTGCAGTGGAGTTTTCAATCTCAAAGGGTTTGCAGGAAACACTGATGCTAGAAAATTACTGGCTGAAATATATTTGGTGCTGGATTAATGAGTTGTTCCTTTTTTTAACTGAGCGGCTAGTCAAAGTTCGGGGCTCTGGGGAAGTTCCAGTTGGGAGTAGAAATTGATGATGTAGTCTGGTAGTTTCTTTGATGCAATCTTGCCTATTTACAAGGAATGTACAAAATCCTACTTCTCTGAACGCAGCAGGAACCAAAACCAAAATAAGCAGTTTCTTAGCTTACAACCCCAAGTCTCTTTTTCCAGTATCAGACCCAGAACCTTCCTTTTCTCCAGGTTACACTGTGCTTGCTTACAGGATGCTGCTTTGCTTTGCTTCTCTCGCCCCGTATCTCTTTCAGTTCCTGGTTGGCTTCTTTACCCCCCACCCCTCCACACGCACAGCTACCCTGTTACCTGCGCGCAGACACAGATGAGAACAATATCCATTGGAAGCCTGTGTCCACAGGGTGCTAGTTTCTGGACAGACTCCATTATAACTTGTTTTAGGTGTAACCCCTTAACTGTCTTTTATAACTATCTTAAATGAGGGGCACATTAACACATCATTTTCAATGCGGCTTTAACTCAATTTATAAGAAGGTTTAACCTACCTCATAACAAACATTCCATTTAAGGAATAAGGGTGAAATTCACTCCATCCCCATGGAGACCACGTATATGGGTGATTACCAAGTGGAGTGTGGTAGATTTAGGATATGAAATATATCGTCATGCTGGGGCCAGGATGAGTGGCTCTGACTATCCCCTTGTGGCTGATATTTCATCCCATGGGCTAGTATAGTGCCTGCAGTGGCCTTGTTTAGGCTATTGGGGCCACTGGATATGGATAAATATATATTTGCATGGATATCCCATGGGCTGCCCCACACAAAGGAGGTCTTTTCTGCAGCACCTATACAATTCCTAGCCACATTGCCGATGGTCCCATTCCCCAACATTTTCTATCCATGATTTAAATGGTGTGGAGGGCCATTCTGGGCCCTCAACATCACTCTAAACATTGACCTTTTTAGTGTGTTTCTGTGTAGAGGGACATTGTGACATTGTGCAGCCTGTTCAGCTAATACTTTTGGGCTGTGACTGGTAAATCATAGGCCGGATTTTTTTAACCCTTCACAAAGCATATTGGTAGCCTATATTATTTTTCTTGTTATCATTAGGCTGAGCTGTCACTTTCAATTGAGAGAACAACTATTTCCTGGGTTTGGTGAGTGATCCAGAAAAGAGTGAGTGAGTGAGTGTGTGTGTGTACATCCTTATGATCTGCTTTTTGTGTAGCCAAAGAGTGCTTTATAAAATTATGACAGGAACTTCAATGCGGCCTAGTTAATTAACTATCAAATTTCAATGGGATTTGGGTCTCAATTCCCATAGATTCCAATGAAAGTACTAGCTTTAAATGGGGTAGGTGGCAAGATGTCCCAATGATGAGGAACTGTCCTCACAGACCTGCCTCGTTCTAGTGAAATCAAAGTGCTGTTTTTATTTTGCTAGGAGTGACCAGGTGTCTGTTTGGTTACTTTCTCCCTGTCTCTTTCTTCAGTGTCGCCCTGCTTCACTTGCTCTCTGCTTTTGCTGAGTGCAGCTTTGTCTGTGTTAGAACCAAACCCAGCATCTTTCTTTCTGCCAGCTGCTACATTGTCAAATTGGTCCAGCTATTATGCTAAGCTATATAATGTGTTATACAAAGACATCACATAATCCACTATATAGTGGCATGACAAATTCAGTAAGGAAATAGCCAGCAGAGAGAGAGAGAGAACTCCATTCAGACCTGGCAGAATCACAGCTAGGATTTGGTAGAGCAGCAGGATCCAATCTCTGTAGCTGAATGCCGATGACACTGAAGGTAGAGGCTGAAGAACAAGTAGGGAGGGAGCACTGGCAGCTAGAGAAAAAGAGGGAACGTGCTAGGAAAGAGAGAATTTGGAATGATAAAGGGTGGGTGGCTGGAAAGATAAAGATTAGGAAAAACAAGTAGTCACCTTTCCTGTGACCACACTCCCACAGCTGTCAAAAACACATTACACACTTTCCCTACCACTTCCCCACAGTGACAGATGTTCTAGTTTCACAATTACAAAATCTGGCCATGCTAACTAATTAATTATACAAGTTAGATTAAAAAAAAATACAAAAACCAAACCAAAACACTTCACCCATCACTGAAGTGAAGCTACCTCTGGGCTGGAACATGGCAATTGCTTAATAGTGTGCAACAACTACATGCAGCAGTTTAGAATGTTTGAGCCAATATAAGTACAGGGAAAGGTTAACAGGTAGCTATCCATGTTTAAAATTTGGCCAGGATATCAAAGCTGACAGTCTTAATCACATGCACAAATGCCTTGAGTTTTTTAATGACTACAAGTTGTCAGGACCTTGTTTTTATGTCTTGTATGAAGGACAACATCATTTTAATACCCGTTGTTGTGACATTGGTACAGTGTTGAGTCAATAGACCTGCATATTAAATCATCATTTCTTGCAACACCAGGATTTTCTCCATTTGGCCTTCCATCCAAATACATATTCAGTCTAATGCTACAAGGGCTGAAGGGGGCTCACCGATGAGGTGCTTTTCCTCCAGTTCTGACTGCAAAAATCTTTGTTTTGTTTGATTTATGAAAATTTAAAATCCTTTGGGCATGAGGGAATCAAACTTTATATGTACTGACTAACATTTTTTGCATTATTTATAGATCCAACTGCAAACAAAAACAGTAACATTTATACTCAGGAAAAAAGTTGTGCACTTAAATACAACTTAAATCATTGTTTGCAGAAAAAGATAAAAATACTGTAATAAAAGAAGTCCTGAGCAAATATTTGGAAAGAGAAAGTACAAAGGAGTGGCAGACCAGTGCTGGAAAACAGTGCAGTGCTTTAGTATTCTCTAGCAAAATGCCAAACAGTTTGGCAAAGATTCAAGTATTATGGTTTGAAATAGGGTGGGAAAGGTATTTTAATGTAGCTGCTATTTATATATAAAAAAGCATACTTAGTAGTTACTAATTTATAAAGGGAGATAGTGGACCTAGCAAATATGAAATCTTAGCCTCATATAACAATTTACAAACACATTTTACGTCCATTGCCTGCTTTCACTGTGAGTTGCCTATGATGGGGTAACAAATTTCAACTCCAGAGTTTGCAGGTATTGGTTCACATTACTTTGTCAGACATAGACATTTCTATTGTGATTTAAAATATTCCAAGTGAATAAGTAGCAGAAGTAGCAGAGTCTTGAAACAGGTCTGATATATATATATATTTGTATGTACTGTAAGTGTGGAATTGTGTTAGCAAAAAATAAAAATACCTGTGGCCTTTTGGGCTGCTTTCTAGATGCTGGTACCATAAAAGTCCAACTTTTTCAGGGAAAAGGCAGGCCATTCTCTAGCTCTATGATAGGGAATGGCAAGTATGTTCAAGGGGAGTAGAGCCCATCTAAATTAGCACTCTGCCTCCCACATTCCACACAGTTCCCTAAGCTGGATCCATTCCTCTCCCCCTTAGAGGGCTTGTGCAACCTGCAAGAATTCCTACCGCCTGGACTATAGTAATTCTTTTGCCAGACCCTCGTGTGAAAAATTCCTTATGCTTTCGAAGTGACAGAATGACTTACAATTAGACTGGGTAAGGGGAGATTTGAATCAGAACTCCCCCATTGGAGATCTGCTAGCAGATCCTTCTATCACTGATTTTTATGGGGTAGGTTGGTGGCATATCTTTGAGGATAAATGGAGCTTTCATTCCACAGATGCTGGATCACATTGCAATTTCTTTAAACTTCTTGCCACATACGCCAGTTGGATGGGGGAAATGATGTGAGGGGGCAACAGTTGTTCACAGCTGCCACCCAGAGAGTATCCCCTTAGAACAGGGAGCAGCGTCATAGATGAATTTGGACTGTACAGGGCACCATTGTTTCTTAGCTTGAAAAATGTTACCATATCAATAGAGCGATAAGGAAACAAAGTTAACTGTGAACTACAGTGCAAGTAATGTTATTTAGGGAATACTGTTATAAACGAGGCTGACAGAAGGTTGTTTACTGTGGATATGATTGTCACAGCCCTTACTTATCTGCACTGGAAGCAAGGCTTTCCCCATACCCTTATTCCCCTGCTTAGATTGTGGTTGTAGCTGGCCACAGGGGAGGAGCTGCAAGTCTCTGTGAGCAAGTAAGTGGGCAGGGCAGAGGAAGAAGATGGAGAAGGGCAGGGAGTAGGATAACCCTTAGGTCTGCCTCCCCACCACCACCCCGAGTCATAGGCCAAAGGAGCTGGCTCATTACAGAGGGAAGATGAACAAACTGTTTCCATGGAGATGAGAAAAGTAACTTACTCCTCATCCACCAGAAATTTGGGGCAGTAGAAGAGGAATTGGTAGCCTCTGAATCACAATTCATTCAGTGCTCTTCTCCCGGGGCAGAGCAGCATACTCAGGGTAGATTGTAAAGTTACGATCCAGCCTACTGCTTTTAGCTGTCAGCCCCAAAGCCTGTTTCCATTATTCAGATATTTCTTAAAAACATGCCTGTTGTTTATCATTATTACTGTACTGGGCACCACACAGCAAGGAAGAGCTCCTCCTTTTAAATGACATGAGAAAGTTTTAAGTTCAGTTTTAGAGAGACTGCACAAACCACTCTGCAAATTAAATTCTGAATATATGGACAAAAACATTTTCTTTGTTTTTACAAGAATAAACTTTAGAAGGGCTCTTGTGAATGAACGGCACTAGAAATCTTGGAATAATGCTTGTTCAGTGTGGTCACTGCTGTTGACCATAAAAATGTGTTCATATTATGTAACAAAATAAAATAAAAAGATGCATGCTATCATTGCAAACTGTCTCTAGGAATGTCTGATAAAGATTTGATTAGAACACCCAGAAAGTGTGAAAGTGTATTCCTTCTAACCTTATTTCTAACTCCTCTCCAGTGCTGTCTTATGCCTTGAGACCAGCATGTCAGTGATGAGTTGATTATTGCAAAATCTACTTTAGAAGACTTTCTTAAGCATGCCCACATGATCTGAGATTTCAAAGAACTGATGTAGTAGTACACTGGATGCCTTTGTTTCCAGCCTCTGTAGCTGCTGAACTTGCGTGACCCTAATGAAATAACTCATGATATATTTTATATGTATAAACAAGAAATACATACTTTTCAGTCTGATTCCAACTCAGCATAAAGCAATTTTACCTTACTATAGTTTAATGGTTCAGAGACTTTTCACTAGAGCTTAATTGGCTCTCAGAATTCTCTTCCATCCTCTCTGCCCGAAACCAAAGGACCCTTCATACAGCTGTGAGGAGGGCTCAGGTTTTGTTTTCCAAAAAAATGTGTGCACGCATGCGTGTGTGTGTGGGTAAATTCGCTTTCCAAGTAATTTAAATGCATAAGAAAATAGACTTGCATAATAGACTGTTCTATCTACTGTTACAGTTTATCCTAAGGACAATATGCTTCTCCTCAGTATATTACTGGGAACAAGTATATTTGTCCTGGATCCTTTAGGTTCTCCAAAATCCCCTTACAATATGACCCACATCCGATTCCTCTATTGTCTTCCCCATTTCAAAATAAACCCTGCTCCAATTATTTAGTCCTTGCCTAATCCCTCTTTATAACTCCCTAAAGAGATGTCAAGTCCCAGTCCCCTCGCCTGCTCACCTCTCGGGAATAGCTCGCTTGCTCTTCAGCAGAGGGTTTGTCTACACTGCAAGGTAAGCCCAGGGTTAGTGGACTCAAGTCAGCTGACCCATATTAGTGAACCCGGGTTTGAGTATTTACATTGTATTTTAACCCTATGTTAAAACTTTTCTAATCCATGCTTGAACCTAGGGCTCTGGCATCCACACTGCAATACACAGACCTGAATCAAAGGAGACATAGCTCAGAGTCCCTAGCACCCCTTCCCCTGATATGTGGCCACTCTAGCCGTAGGACCATGGTGCCCAGTGGGAAAACTTTACTGTCCACCCTATATGTTATCAGGAAGCCTTCTTGGCATTAAGGGCTGCTCACCTCCTCCCCATACTGTGCTGCCCAGTGCAGTAGTCTGTGAGCTGACCTTGTCTGTGAAGACAGAGACAAAAAAGCATTGTGTACTTAGCTTTTTCCACATCATCTGTCACTAGGTTGCCTCTTTCTCTTTATTTTTTTAGTAGTTTATATTTAACCCAGTACTGTATTATATTTTCTTTTCTTTTTTTTTTTTTGTCTCTGCTGCTGCCTGATTGGATACTTCCAGTCCCAAATGAGGTGTCTGGTTGATTAGTCAATTTGTAACTCTGGTGTTTGTACCTCTGTATAGCAATGTTTCAATGGTAGAATAGAGTAGCAACATGTAAAATATTAATACCATTTTCATTGTTCATTAAATTATGAGTAAAGGCAAGTGAAGACTCTGGTTGCCTAGATAAAAGCATGCTGTATAAACATTTGGCTAAACCGACCTTCATTGGGAAGTTTGCATGATTATGTTTTCATTATCAGCAATAGATAACAATAGATTTAAAATAAAGATGCACACGGCCAATATTTGGAAGCAGAACAGAGTGCCAAATGCTGCCCTGGTGCGAGCAGTGCAACTCCACTGACATTGACACTAGGGCTGAATTTCATCCACAATGTCAGCACAAAATCATTTAAAAAAATTATTGGGGAAAGTGAGGCCTGTTATTGTTGCAGTTACAGAGCTATTCAGTGTTACCCTGCAAATTCAGGAAAGCAGGTAAATTAGCGCTTCCCACATCATGCTCAAAGAGCATATTTTTCAGAGCTTTTATTCCAGGGTTCTGCAGAGACACAGTGCAACAGGCTGGTTTAAAAACACTAGTGGTGCATTGGTATTGTCAATGTTAGTCATGGGAGTCATGTGTAAGCCAGTTATCAAAGTTATTCATTTTTGTTTGCTATTTTTTGTTAGCATTCCATTGAGAGGCACAGTGTCTCCTCAACTTCTGTTTTTATTGTCCTCCCCTCAGCAAATGAAACAAGTCATATGACTGTTTCCTATCCAATGCTGACAAAGTATTATCTCTATGGGAGCTCAAGTGATTAGTAAACAGATTCATCTGTGATTAGTGTACAAATTCACTGTCCTATGGGCTTGACAGAAGTGGTGACTCATGCCTTCTGCATACAGTAATGATGGCAATGATGGATCCCATTCTGATCTCATTGACATTAGCCTCACACTGGTGCCATAGAAGTGAAACAACAGAGCAGGCAGCATGTGGGTGTCATGCTGTTTCCACATCTGTACTATTCCCATATTAAAGAACTTTGTTCTCTTACAGTTAAGGTTGCTCAATTCCATTTCCCATCAGTGCAGGAATCCAGGAAATCACTAATTAAGAGCACATTAGCATGCAAACTCAATTCACAAGCATTACTACCCAAATGTATGCATAGACTCCGTACACCACAACAAACTTCCTTTCACTTTCATTAGATAAGCATCCACAACATAGGCAAACCCTCCTTAGTAAAGCTACAAATTCTGCTTCTCTGGCAATTTTGCAAAGAAGCCTTTTATTCTGTCCCTGATCCCTGTGGTTATAAAGGCTGTGATATATGAGCAGGGATTGGGGGGCTATATGGAATAGGTTGTACACTCTGTAACAGTATTCTCTCTCCAGGCAAGTTCCATAGTTGTAAGGATAGCTCTTACGTTTTCAATAGACATTTATTTGTTTGGGGGAGTGGGTCTCAAAGTCCAGTTCAATATTCAGTGATGAAGGGTCTGTAGTACTGCAAGTTACACAAGTTGTATTGTTTTATTTACAATCAGGCTCCAAACTATTTATCTAGTTATTTGTAAATCAGTTTTTCTTACAAGTCTATTCAAAGTGTTGTAGTGACCTATTTTTTAAACTTTTGGACAGGGATCTCTAATTCATGACAGATTTAAAAAATACTAAATATGATATACATTATCATTTAGCATTATTTTAGGTGCAGATGAACAAGTTGTTATAAGAGAAGGTTGGTTATCAGTCTATATAATTAGGTGGCATAATAGTTTCCATTATAACCACCTAGTTACAGTTGCTCTTCACTTCCTAAACCTCTCCACTTTTGGGCTACATTTTTCCATTTTTGCTGTTTGCCCAAAAATTAATTTTTCTGGAAAGTCTGAGCAAACATTTTTTTAAAGCAACCCTATTGCTGGGGCAGAAGGCTAAATATGTCATTTAACTAGTCCTCACCTAGTAGCAGTGCATGGTCTTAGTCTATAAGAAATTGGTTTTGATTTGACTGACTTTGTGAGCATTTAAAAACCAGGTTCTGAGCATATTCAGTAGGGTGGAGAAGGCATGTTTTTGTTTTTGCTAAGCTCATTAAGTGTGCACCTAAGAAAGGATGTGCTGTACATGCATGCACTTCTAAATGAACTTTTCAGTGAACTAGCTAGCTACCTAGGGCCAGGCTGAGGCAAGGAGTCCTGTGGACTTTATAAGGACATGGACACAGATTTCCTCAACACAGTACAGAAGATTACTGCTATAGTAATGCCCAGACAGGCTGGCATGTACAGGACAGTTCATTGTAAAGCACCACAGAGTAACAGTGAATTATGATATATGTATACAGTAATATATTTTTGAAACACCATTGATCATGTAGTAGTCATTGAAAGAGTTAGTACTGTAATTTAATTGTAAACATCTGCAAATGGAAGCATAGCTTCACTATAACTTGAGTTACACTTTTGTAGTTTACAATGTCTAAATGCAGGGTATTGCATACATTTTAATATAGTAATTCTCACAGTCTCTGTCTCATAGACTCATAGACTCATAGACTCATAGGTCAGAAGGGACCAATATGATCATCTAGTCTGACCTCCTGCACAAGGCAGGCCACAAAACCCTACCCATACACATTTATAACAACCCTGAACCCATGACTGAGTTATTGAAATCCTCAAAAGTGAGATTTGAAGACCTCAGCTAAACCCCGAGCATGTGGGCAAGACTCACCAGCCAACACCCAAAAAAGAATTCTCTGCAGTAACTCAGTTCCCATCCCATCCAACATTCCCACAGACCATTGAGCAGACTTATCTGCCGATAATCCAAATCAATTGCTCAAATTAAACTATCCCATCATAACATCGCCTCCATATACTTATCAAGCTTAGTCTTAAAGCCAGATAAGTCATTTGCCCCCACTACTTCCCTCGGAAGGCTGTTCCAGAACTTCACTCCCCTAATGGTTAGAAACCTTCGTCTAATTTCAAGTCTAAATTTCCTAATATCCAGTTTGTACCCATTCGTCCTCGTGCCTATATTAGTACTAAACTTAAACAATTCCTGTCAGGCATACCCCGAGTAGTACATGGCACTAAAATATGCCACTTGTGTACAGTATATTCAAAGCAGTAGAAAACATTGTATAATATTGTATTGTTTGAAAATGCATTACAGCTCAAGTAATTTAGCAGGGGGAAATAATCTAACTATTGGAGAGCCAAATTGTCTCAGCTCAGGATTCAGTTAAACCTGGGATTTATAAGGAGCTCTCATGTACAAAGACTACTCTGAGTAGGTTATACTCGCAGAACTAGTCAGATCATAGCACAGATGATAGAGATTACTCCACTGTGTGTATCAAAATGAAACTGGCCACCTTCTGTCTTGACTTTTGAAATCTGACATGCTGCTATCAATGACCTATGAGGCCATTGGCTCTCTGATACTATGGATATTAATGAAAGTAAAGTTTTCTCAGAAAAAGCTATTAAGATGAAGCAATAGCCTTGAATCAAATACCATGTTTCCTTCAATTTGTCCTTAAGAGGATAGAAATAATTAGGCCTTCACCTTTGTTAGAAATTAAAAGGAATGTCCTAAGCAAACTCTATGGTCAGGATGAGTTTAACATGGACTTAATCCTTTTCAGAGTTACAGTTGCCACACTTATTAAAGATACTCACTTTTCGTATTTAAACTGGAAAAATACCAGACTATGTACTAGATGTGAGTATTGCTTGGGTTTTTTTAATCAATTATATTTTTGGCCTTAATAACATCCTATGACAATGAGTTATACAGGTTGACTATGTGTTGTATAAAGAAGTATTTCCTTTATGTTTGTTTGTTTTAAAACTGCTGTCTAGGTGACCCGTTGTTCATGTGTTAAGTGAAGGAACAAGAAACACTTCCTATTCACTGTCTCCATACCATTCATGATTGTATAGATTTCTATTATATCACCACTTAGTTGTCTCTTTTCTAAACTGAATAATCCCAGTCTTTTTAATATCTCCTCAGATGGAAGCTGTTCAATATCCTTAATCGTTTTTGTTCTCTTCTCTATACCCTTTCCAATTTAATATACCTTTTTTGAGATGGGCCAACCAGAACTGCATGCAATATTCAAAGTGTGGGTGTACCATGGAGTTATATAGTAGAATAATGATATTTTCTGTTTTCTTATATATCCCTTCCCTAATGGTTCCTAACATTCTGTTAGGTTTTTTTTTTTACTGCTGCTGCACATTGAGCATGCATTTTCAGAGAACTATCCACAGTGACTCCAAGATCCTTCTTGAGTGATACCAGCTAATTTAGAGCCAATCACTTTGTATGTATAATTGAAATTATGTTTCTCAATGTGGATTACTTTGCACTTGTCAACACTGAATTTCATCTGCCATTTTGTTACCCAATTACCCAGTTCTGTGAGATCCCTTTGTAACTCTTAGCAGTCAGCTTTGGACTTAACTGTCTTATATTATCTCCAAATTTTGTCACCGCACTGTTCATCCCCTTTTCCAGATCATTTATGAATATGTTGAACAGCACAAGTCCCAATATAGATCCTTGGAAGACACTGCTATTTACCCATTTCCATTGTAACAACTGACCATTTATTCCTACCATTTGTTTCTTACCTTTTACCCAGTTCCTGATCCATGAGATGGCCTTCACTCTTATTGCATAACTGCTGCTTTGCTTAAGAGCCTTTAGTGAGGGACCTTGTCAAAGGCTTAGTCCAAGTACACTGTAACCACTGGATCACCCTTGTCCACATGCTTATTGACACCCTCAAAGAATTCTAATAGATCAGTGAGGCATGATTTCCCTTTACAAAAGCCATGTTGACTCTTCCCCAACATATCATGTTTATCTATGTGTCTGATAATTCTGTTCTTTACTATAGTTTCAACCAATTTGTGTTGCACTTAAATTAGGCTTACTGGCTTGTAATTGCTAGGATCACCTCTGAAGTTTTCTTGAAAAACTGGCATTACATTAGCTATACTCCAGTCATCTGGTACATTGGCTCATTTAAGTGATAGGTTACATACTACAGTTAGTAGTTCTGCAATTTCAGAATTACAGTTCCTTCAGAACTCTTGGGTGAATACCATCTGGTCCTGCTCACTTATTACTGTTTAATTTATCAATTACTAAGGGATAAAAATAAACAAACACATATCAACATTGCCTGTGCCTGATTTGCTTCAGCTATTGCAGAGGTAGCATCCAACCATCAGATGGAGCACTGCTTAACTAACGAACTCTGTTCTTAGGATGAGGCTGCAATCTTTGATGATGCTTTGAGAAAAAAGCCATAGCCATGATAGTTTTGGGTATATAAAAAACAGTGTGCTCATGTGTATGTGCATGCGTGCACATGATAGTGGTGTGGAGGGGGGGGGATATAAATATTTGTCAGATCAAAAAGTAAAATCAATATTGTAATAATTATTTTCAAGTATCAGAGGGAATATAATAAAGTGCTGATTATAGAAAACAGAAAAATCTGATAAAAAGCACTTCACAGAGGGTCCTTGGGAGGGGGGCTAGGCCAGCCCTTCATGACATGCAGGGGGAGGCACTGAGTGGCGACCCTCAGAGCCTCCTGCGACTCCCACCCCTGCCCGTTGTGAAGGGCTGGCCCAGCACTTTCCTGCTTCTCCAGTCCCGTAGCCCAGTGCCAGCTTGGACAGGGCAGCCTCACCCCCTCTGGCCTATGGGAGCGCTGGCATGGCCCTTCATGACGCACGAGAAGGGGAGGCACTGAGGGGCTCCCCTCAGAGCCTCCTGCGTCCTCCACCTTCTGTGCATGGTGAAGGTCCGGCTCAGTGCCCCGCCTTCCTCCCCCACAGGATGATGCTCAAGGGCCTGCCCTCTCCTCCCTACCCCCCTGCCATCCTCTTTGGTACGCCACTAGTATAGATCTATGCTAAGGGCTTCCACTTGCTCTCACACCAGTGCAATTCAGGAGTTACTCTACTGAAGCCAGTGCAATTATGTTGATATAAATGAAATCAGAAACAGCCTCAAAAGCCTAGGGAAAATAGTGGGGTAGCTAAAGCTGAAAGAGCCTTGTTATGTGACCAAAAATCTGATTCATTTGTGGTTTCTTTTCTACTTATTTTCTATCCTAGTTATTAGAACCTATTAAATAATGTGCTTCAGTGATCTTTAAGAATAAAATACACAAAGCCATTTTAAGAAATTAGTCATAACTTTTCTAGATTTCCCAATGAGTATTTCATAGCCCATTTAGATTTCTTCTATTTCTTTTTCTAGTTAGGGCACGCAACTCATTCCATATTTAAAGACCACTCGGTAATATATCTCCATGCAAGCTTGGCGATATCTAAAATGAAAAGAATGCTAAAAGCTATTATCTTTTTAACATTTGGCATGAGGTAGAGGCATACTGGGGCTGTAAAGAAACAAAAGATAATTTCTGGGAAAGCAGTAGAGTCTAATAGGACTGGGGGCAGGAAATCTGAGTTCTGTTCCTCACTCTGCCATGGACCTGCTATGTGACCTTGGGCAAATGACTTCATGTCTCAGTGACTCTGTCTCCGCTCCCATCTTTTGTCTCTCTTGTCAACTTGGATTATAAACTCTTTGAGGCAGGATTGTTTTTTTTACCATGTGTTTATATAGTGCCTGGCATAAGGGGGCCCTGATGGGTTTAGATCTCTAGGGATGACCATATTATAATTAATTATAATAATTTTGATCCAGGGTGTTAAGTATAGGTATGTTTGAATTCTTGTGATAAAGTTCTTCCTCTGTTGAGGTCGGGGCTGAGATGGGAATTGTGAATGAGTTATCCATCACTTGACATACCTGTAAGGAAAAGAAATTCAATTTTTTTAAAATATTAATTTGCAACTTTCAATTCAGTAAAAACCATGGGAAACAAACAACCAGAAAATATGTGAAAGGCAATACTGGCAACAAGATTTTGGCTAAGAGACTGATATGTCTGGCATGGCCAAGCCTCAGTGTTTGGATGAAGCTGCCCACTTCTCCAGCTGTAACAGATCCTTAGAAACTCAGCTTCTTTGGATATGCAGGATGTTTATGACACGTAGTAACTTCTTTATACACTATATGATCAAATTATCTGGGAACAAGATGTCGTTTCATAACTTTTGTTGGAAGTAATGAATTCTGTAACCATCACAGTGACGCACCCAGAAAAGAGGGGTTAAGGAACCCATGCTTCTCCCACTTAGAATATAATTTAGAATCCAGAAAGCTGAAGCTCATAGAAGCCAGTGGTTGCTGCATTCCCCACAAGTTTAAGATACTGTGAGTGGGAGGGAGTCTCCTCTCTCTTACACCTTGTGCAGTCATTTACACTGTGGAAAGTGAATGCAAATACAAGATAAAATGCTACCACTCAGAATGGTAGCACTCACTTTGCACTCTTAAATAAAGACACAAGGTGCCAGGAAGGGAATATCCGGGCCCCGGTATAAAGGAAATGTAATGGCGCTACTGCACTCATTTTCTAGAAATTATGTTTTTTGAGCCTTACCTCAACTCTCTGACTGTGTGGGAAGAGAGCACATGGAGCTCCTTTTGTGCCCTGTGTAGCAGTGGGACACAATTATATTCCCTCTGCTCCACAGAGTGCAGAGACATTTCCCTCTACGTGCTCCCTGGGGCTCAAGACATCCCAAAAGGAGTAAGACGGTGGTTTCCCCTTCCGTGCCACAAACCAGCAGAGCTAGCTGGGCACATCAAGGGGAGTGTTCTGCACCCCCTAGAAAGGAGTTGAAGGGAGAGCTGCCCTTGGGCGTCCTTAAGCAGTTGAAAGAATTCTGCTTTGCTTCACAGGCGTAATTGAGACATAAATGGAAGACCTGATGGAGAGAAGGTGACAGTTTGTATAGCTTCAGGGATTGTTGCGACTGATTCTAAATCTCATTGTAGATCTAAGTCATTCCCAACCTCCCAGCTGAGTAGGGCTCTAGTTGGTTAAGAAACCCCTAAAAATGTCAGTGTCACTATTATCAGGCTAACTGTTCCTCTGACTTCTCCTGTTTTCTTCCAGTGCATCCTGGCTGAGGCATCTCTCTCAGGATGTAATCATGTGATTCTCCCACTCTCAGATCAGGCCCTGACTGGAGCCCCCCCCCAAGTATGTGAATTATGATTACCTCAGCAGGGCTGACTTACTTCAGCACCTGCAGTTTTCTTTCTTTAGGAGCAAATGACAGTGTTGTCCAGTAATCAAACAGTCTTTTAAAGGAAAATATTATTTATTTAGAACAAAAGATCATAAAACAGATTGTAAAACAATAAAACCAGGGCTCTCTACCCACATCCTACCATCTTTCTGATCTTAGTCTAGGACATCCAACTTCTTCAGACTCCCCTGTCGAGTTTCTCTCTTTGTCAGCCTGTCCCTCTGGACAACCCCTGACAGTGGACCCCTCCCCTTCTGAGTAGGGTTTTTAATTGTTCAGTGTGTGAACAGTGTCTGTTCTGATCTTTGGGTCCTTGCCTGGCAAAACAAGGCTTACATCTATGTTGGAGACAGGATCCTTTACGCTAATAGTCTGCCCCATTATCTTTTAGTGTGTCTTGGGATGTTCTTATCTGGGGAGTCATAATGTTGCCTATTGCTAGAGCTGTGTGAATAACTGGTTTTATGTTTTGCTGGCAGTTCTGAAAATTGTGGGAAAATGTATTTTGGGTCAACCCGAATCCAAAATTATGACAATCTTTTTTGTGAATTGAAAAGACCAAAAAACAATTGTTTTTATTCAGCCTGAAATTTTTATTTGATCCAAACTGTGTTTCATTTCCATTTTGGGCATTTTTGACAAAAGTAAATGAAATTAGGGGCAACACTGATGAGGAGGAGAAAAAGGAAGGGTTGTTCCCTGTGACCAATAGCCCAGCAACAAGAGCACTCACGTGGGACATGGGATACCCAGGTTTAAATCCCTGCTCTAGAGCAGAGACTTAAATCTCCTACATTGCAGATGAATGTCCCCGAGTCCATAAGGTATTCTGGGACCAGTAAAAGGGTGAGCATGACTCTATAGCTTGGTGGTTATGGGACTAACCTGGGAGAGGGAAACACACCCAGGTTCCTGTCCTCGCTCCAGTGAATATTTAAGTGTTTATACCACGTGGAACAGCTTCAACAGGAGAGAATGAGAGAAACCCACCCAAGAAGACCCTATGACCTGATGCTTCAGGTACATACCTACAATGTGAGAGACCCAGGTTAAAGTCCCTGTTCTCAGCACAGAATGGGAACGTGAATCTGGTTCTCCTGTAACGCCAGGTGAGTGCTCTAACTATAGAGTTTTAGGGGCAGGGGATTACCACCTCCTTCTCCATGTTGTGAAGCTAGCCCAACATTTCTGATTTTTTTTTGACAGAAACAATTAATCAAAACAGACATGAAGTCATGAAATGTTCCATTTGACTTCAATCTGCATTTTCCGGTAAAAATAAGTTTCAACCAAAAAATTTTGCCAAGCCATTTCTTCTTTCAACAACCCCTAAAGCAGTAGGTGTATAATAAATATTCTGCTACCCCAATATAAGTTATACAGTCTATCTCAATAACTAGGTTACATATCAGTAGTCTTATATTGTTCCATAACAGCTCCACCTGTGTCACTGTCACCTTATTGTATTGATTAGTATTCACTTGGCTGTGCACTAAACAGGATTCTTAAAGTTCGGCTGTTTGGGACAGTATTAGAGGATTTAAGGGATTACAGCCTGATGTAAATTCTGTGTAAACTGTTGTGTTTTTGACAATGAATGCTGTCATCTTAATTGGATGAATAACAATGTACTTTATAGCTATTCCTATCTCAAGCTTTACAGGGTTCAGTTGCAGACCAATGAACTAGTCTGGAAAAGAGAAACATATTTTTTCATACCTGGTTCTGGGGTGCTTGGAAGGGTGGCTAATATTAGACTCTTTACAGTATGAAAGATTATGGCATGTTCCCATGTTCAGTCTGGTTATACCTCATATGGTAATTCAGGAATGTGTAACTTTTGGAAGTAGATGGAAATTTAAGAAGCTATTAGCACATTAATTAAAAATTTGAACTTTAGATTTTTACCCCCACAAAGACTACAGTCCTGTACTTTGGCATCAAGAAAGCATTTATGACTATTAAAGTGAGAGTTCTACTTGGCATAGGTTTGCTTTATGCAGTCACTACCAGGATTTGCTGTGATTGCAAGTTTTATGCATTTATTTTCCCTTGAAGCTATAGTGTTTGGGATTAAAAGCAGACAGAGTCCAAAGGGTGGAATGAATAGTTTCAGAGGGCTCTGCCACGCAATGGACTTCCTCATCTTAATCAGTTTTAGAATCTTGCTTTTAACTGGCTCTTCATTCTCCTATATTTGATTGTCACTGGGTTTGTTCAAGTTAATTTACATAATTTTATTAATACTATTATTTAGTATTAAAAATGTTTGTAAAGTGCTTCGAACATTTAAAGTGTTATATAAGTACTAATATTATTAATAGTCATCTTTGTGATTAATTCATTTGATGCTAGAAATTGGCACAGATTTCCTATTGCTGGCTATATTTTAAAAAAGGCTCAGTGACAATTCCCTCATCTCCTTCCCAATTGCCAAACCCTCCCAACAAGCCTGTGACTCCCCCCATGTAGCTGTTAGACACTCTTCTCTCTGTTTGACAATTGTACATCAGAGGGAAATCACAGTATATGTAAATTTCTGGCCCATATCAGAATAAGGGGTTTTGAAGGCAGTGTTAAGATTAGTGCTAACAGTGAACAGTAATGCTGACTTCTATCAATACCAATATTAAAATGTATTTAGCAAAAGAATATCAAGTAGAAATTACAGATGGTAGATAGCAGATACATCTTGACTTCAGATAGACTCCAATAAAACTGTAAATAACATGTCCAGATGCAACTAGGTGTCAGGTGGACATTTTGAAATATGTCTTATTTATCTAGGGTCTTTGAAAATACTGTAGCTGATACACAGTATCATTGTTTCAGTTTAAGGACCAGATCCTCCAAACACTTTCTAATAGGGGTAGTGCTTACTACCTCAAGTAATAGAATTGACCTCAATGAGATTACACACAATAATAAATGCAATAGTGGGATCAGACTCTACATTTGTATCTATAGATTTTTTTAAAGGAGATTTTTGGCCTGATGTTAGTAAGTGCCAAGAAGTTTGTTTAACAGTCAGATGTTTGATACAAATAGACCATCATTGCTCTTGAGGCTCCTCTCTTGGTATTCTTGTGAAAGATGTTTACCTCTTGTCTGTACCTCTGGGTTAGATAAATAAATAAAAATAAACAGAAAGAGGCTGCTAGGAAAAAAATTAAGTCCACATTTTAAGCATCATACTAAAAAAACCAAAGCAGAACAAAAAGCCCTGCACACCTTATCTAAAAGCCTTTCTAAATGTTTTCTTGCAGAAAGTTACCGTGCAAAGTAACTGTTCTCCAAACAATAATTTATTTTGGCTAGTATTCCTGATTCATTTAGTAGGACAACAACTAAAACACAGTCCTCGAAAGCAGTGAGCCTTACTCTGATATCTTTGTGAGCTCTCTTATATGCTGAGTTACAGGACTGCATAAAGTCATATTTATGTTATCACTGCCAAACAATTAACAACTCTGAATTATGCTGCAGTAGTAACAAATGTGCCTGCGAAAATATTTGCAATAGAATGTCAGATTCAAAACTTACACTATTGCAGTCACAAATTAAACAGCATGTGTCTTTAAGGACCAGGAGAAAAACAGAATTGGCAAGTATAAAAGTCAAAAGCTAGACCTTTAAATGTGCTTGAGTTCCACTTTGTGTAACATGGGAGGGTTCATAGATGATTTTCTTCTGTCTTTTTGCCTCCTCTCATCCTTGGGGCTCTGAGGAGCTAGACTAGCCCTACAGTGCAAGTTACAGCAGTCTTAGGGCTAATTTACTTTACCCTAATTAGAATAGGCAGCCCTCACACCATCTCCAGATCATAGGAATGCAGCATGTTTTGGCTGCTCCCCATCTAACCTCTGCACACCCACTAAGCTGGGGGCCCAGAAGAGGATGGCATAGAGCAAACAATATTAATTGTACACCATCTGGATATTTCCCAACATGAGGAATTCCTAGTTGTCCTACAAGGGAAGCTCTCTGGTCCCTTTGTGTTACTGTAGCAGTGCAAAAGTGATGGATCTGGAGCTAAGGAGCTGGCCCAAAATACCTTGTGCTATAGCACTATTCATCCTCAAGGTCTTATGTCCATACATGTACTATATTTGAATCTATTTTTGTGTAATTCCTTTAACTCTTTTGATTA
Organism: Mesoclemmys tuberculata; assembly: GCA_007922155.1. Lineage (NCBI taxonomy): Eukaryota > Metazoa > Chordata > Testudines > Chelidae > Mesoclemmys > Mesoclemmys tuberculata. The sequence continues at coordinate 1,758,634 of ML675621.1, forward strand.
AGACATTTATACCAGCAATGAATGCTGTTATGTATTTTATGGAAATAATTATATAATATTGTAAAAATTTGCTATTTAAACAAAAAAACAACCCCATAATATTTGATACAATATAGAAGTTAGTTTATTATGCAGGATACAAAGAGTGCTTTGTTATAGATACAATACAGTCTTTGGTTAGAGAGGATGATTTGCCAAGAAATGATATGAAGGAAAGGACATGTGTAGTGCTGAAGAGCTCAGTAGGAGTTCTGTAAAATGCATAACTTTGTGCTGTACATCTTTTAGCACAATTGTAAATCATTCTTTTAACTTTCCCTGTAAATAAACCACGGGAAAGATCTATTTATTTACAATTTAGTATTAATAGGTCTAATAGCTTTTAGGGCCAAATTCTATCTGCTCTGTGCATAAACCAGAACATCCACAGATAGAGGTGGTTTCTGGGCAGAAGATTTTTGCCCTGATTCCTGTTGCTTCAGGTGCTCCCTGAAGTAGTCATGGTGTGACATTGTAGCAGGAGAGTAAGGGTCAAGGTCTGCTCATGAGTATGTGTAGATTTTCCTTTGTCCAATCATGGACTCTACTCACCCACATTCTCACAGATACTTTGTGCTCCTAGCAAAATAAGAACATAAGAATGGTCATACTGGGGCAGACGAACAGTCCTTCTAGCCCAGTATTCTGTCTTCTGATAGTGGCCAATGCCAGATGCTTCAGAGGGAATGACCAGAACAGGTAATCATCAAGTGATCCATCCCGTTGCCCATTCACAGCTTCTGGCAAACAGCAATCCCTGCCCATACAGCTAATAGCCATTGATGGACCTATCCTCCATTAATTTATCTAGTTCTTTTTTGAACCCCATTGTAGTCTTTGCCTCCACAACATCCTCTGACAAGGAGTTCCACAGATTGACTGTGCAGTGTGTGAAGAAATACTTCCTTTTGTTCCATTTTAAACCTGCTGCCTATTAATTTCATTTAGTGATCCCCCTAGTTCTTATGTTATGAGAAAGAGTAAATAACACTTCCTTATTTACTTTCTCAATACCAGTCATGATTTTATAGACCACCATCACAGTCTCCCCTTAATCGTCTCTTTTCAAAACTGAAAAGTTCCAGTTTTATTAATCTCTCCTCATATTGAAGTTTTTCTATACCTCTAATAATTTTTGTGCCCTTTTCGGTACTTTTTCCAATTCTGATATATCTTTTTTGAGATGGGGTGACGAGATCTGCACATTGTATTCAAGATGTGGGCATACCATGGATTTATAAAGAGGCAATATATTTTCTGTCTTATTATCTATCCCTTTCCTAATGATTCCTAACATTCTATTATCTTTTTTTTACTGCTGCTGCACATTGAGTGGATGTTTTTGGAGAACTATCCACAATGACTCCAAGATCTCTTTCTTGAGTGGTAACAGCTAATTTTAACCCTCATCATTTTATATGTATAGTTGGGATTATGTTTTCCAATGTGCATTATTTTGCATTTATCAATATTGAATTTCATCTGCCACTTTGTTGCCCAGTTACCCAGTTTTTTAAGATTCCTTTGTAACTCTTCACAGTCTGCTTTGGACTTAATTCTCTTGAGTAGTTTTGTATCATCTGCAGATTTTGCAACCTCACAGTTTACCCCCTTTTTCCAGATCATTTATGAATATGTTGAACAGTACTGGCCCCAGTACAGACCCGTGTAATAATATTATAATATAGTATAATAGTATAATATTTATATATATAAAATAGTATAATATTTGTTGGAGACAAAATATATGGGGCCTATTGCTAATTATAATGGAGATCCGTTTTAATGTGATGGGCCAGAATTTGGCTCCATGATTTTAAAGACAATTTAGATTTAGCCAAACTTCCTTATGTACCAGAGGAAACTCTACTAGAACGTAATTCAGTGCTATTATAACCAGTTTGATATATTGTGTCAATACTGAGTCATGGAAATAGGTTGAAACCAATTTAGAAAAAGATCATTTGCTATGTTCTAAAATCTAGATGGCCAATTGAAACCAGCAAGAAATAACCAAACACTTTCAACAGGAATTTCTACTAGGGTTTGTGTATGTGATATGAGGCAGGTAGATTTGATTAATACATTTTTACAACCCCATTAGAGATAAAGTTGTCCTGGTAGAAATTTGAAAGAAATAAAAACTTAATGAATTAATTAATTCTTTAATTGTTTAACTGTCATTTACTTCATTGTTGCAGACGTTTCGGATTAAGGCCAATCTGTAAATGGAATTGGCATTGATAAGTCTCATTATCATCAATGGAATTATCCTCAGTCTGTGAGTTATTGTTGTGACACTTACATAAACAGTGCAACACATCACAAAACTCCTTTAGGGCCAAAATCTGCTCTCACTGAAGTCCATGGCAACACTTCCATTGACTTGAGTGACAGCAGGACTGTGCCCTAAATGAACAATACATACCTATTTACAAATAATTGATGAGGAGAAGTCATGCAAGATTTGGCATGAAGGTCTTTTGGCAACCATCCATCTACTAAGCTAAACAAGCAAAGCAGCTGAAACCCTGATATTTATTCCATAAATTTTCATAATGTAACAATGGTTGTTTATATGAGTGGCTCCTGGCCGATAGTTGTATGTTAGCAGAAGAGAATCCCAACCTTCATGTCTTTTGTTTGAAGAATGATGAATGTTTTTTGGAAGGTTTGGTTCTCAGTATTCCATTTTTCCTGATTGTCTTTGTAATCTCTGAAATACCGCTCCTTAATGTTGCTTTATTTTGTTTTTAAATAGAATAGAAGTTAAGTTTTTTTTTTCTTTCTTTCTTTCTTAAACACTTTGTCTATTAAATTTGCCATTGTCTTGATTTCCAAGGGATATTTTTAGACATCTCTGTGTTGCCATTAGCAAAGTTTCAGGCATTCTGCAAAAGTCATGTTTGTGCCTTTTCAATGACCTAACATAAAAATTCAAGATGCTTTATGTATCTTTGGAGCCTATGACACGACAGAAATAGAAATGCCTGTAAATTATATCTCATAGATTTCTAATGCACATATTTTTCCATTGTAATATTCAGAGCATTGTTTATTAGTTGCTTTTTAAAATTTCCTTGATTAGAGATCATGGACCAAATTTTGGAGGATGATGTTCATCAGCACATGACAAGAAATCATGCTCAGCTGCAAAAGTGTGGGAAATGTGCTGTGCCTATTCCAGCCCATTTTAGCAGGTTTTACTCAACAGTCCTTTCACCCCCGAGGGCCTGGAAGTGGGGCTGTGGTGGGGGAGGAAGGTATTGGAACCTAGGCCCTCCCTCTCCATCAGGTCCTGGCCCAAGGCACAAGGGGGAAGAAGCATGGAGTGTCTTGGTCACCTCTTCCTGGTGCACCTGACCTGGGCTGCTTCCAACTTCCCCACTCTCTCTTTGGTCTGGGGTATGACCACAACGCTCTACGTCCCTTCCCTCCCCTCTCTTTCCTCTCCCCTGGGGAGTTCCCAGTCAGTATCAGCAGCTAAGTCAGTCAAATAAGCATACCCCAGCTCTCTTCCTCTTGTCCCGTTATTCTCCCTCTGCAGCAAGTGGGAGAGGGAAAAGGGTCAGGCCCCTACTCTCCTGGTTGGGTCTTAGACATGGTCCAGACCCCCTCCTGTGGATTGTTTGTCTCCAGAAGGTACAAACTGGCCTCTTTCAAACAGTCTCCCTTTCACTTCTCTTCTCTGCTGGATTCTGAGTCCCTTTTTGAGGAGATCCTCCATTTGGAGCACGGTCCATAGCTGCTGAGGGGCGAGGCCCTCTTGGCCCCGTACTGCTCCTTCCTTTCCTTAGTCTCTATGTGGGGTTTGTAAACCACATCATCTGCTTCTAAAATGTTGTGCTCTAGTGACTCCATATACCTTTTTGACAGGAGCTGCAGACAGACAATCAGGAGTGTGGTCCACTCATTTATGACACATGCTCCCTGACCCAGCAATGGTTCATATGCACATATTTGGGGACAAATTATTCCTGGCTTTAAGAGGAGCAGATTGTAGAAGGGAGTCTGTCTTGGTCAGTATACAGACACACCTAACTCTGCTTTTCCAGTGTATATGTGCTCTCATTTAGGGGTGGATTCTAATTCTGTTGAAGTTGGTAATAAAACCTCTATTGACTTAAATGGGAATAGCCTCCTTGTTGGGGGACATTATTATGTCTGCCTTCATGAACCATATCACACATAATTTAGCCTCATTATATGCAGTCATTTTCCATTATGGCAGTTAACATACCAATTCTCTCTCTACAACATCACTGATTTCTTGGCATTGGGTTGCATCCTTCCTAGCCAAGATTGGAAGGGAGTAAAAAAAATGCGTGCTATGGGTCTCTCAACACAAGAATTACCCTTCACTCCACTCCAGTTTTCCCTATGTTAGTGACAGTTGGAGCCGCCTTTGGCTTAATTTCTTTAATTTGTCAGTTTTGGCTCTGAATTATCATGTTATGTTTTCACAGATTTACAAAATATAAACTTGTCTCATTCTTGAAAAAGAGCTGAAATAACTTCATTATTTTTCCATTACTCAACCAAGGAAGATTGTACAAAGTTGGGATATTGTTCCATTGAATATTGTTCCATCAAATTTGACAAAGGTAAAAATAAAAGAAGAACAAAACATAACTGACATATCCTAGATATAATCGATATTACCAAGCTCTTTTGGCATTATCTGTTTAAATATCACCAGCAAAGCACATTGTAAGCTAGTTTGTTAAGAAGAACAATGTATTATATCATTTTGCTGCAGGCTTTCACTATCCTGGAGATAAATCCATCAGCCTAAAAGTATGGATTTGGTGTAAAAATCCATGAAAAATATGTATTTCAGAGTCCACTCCATATTTCAATGCAATTTTTTTTTTGGTACTGAAAAATGTGAATGACTTTTTAAATGAAGATATCAAAATCTGTTTCTGGATTATTCATTACTATGTTGTGTTGGACTGAAAGTTCACTGTAGCAATCAGACGTGTCTTTTAGGTTGATACAACATTTCAATTCGGAGGGAGAATGACTTTGAGTACTTTGACTGGTGGAAGAATTAGCCCCCCAAGATTATAGCGTTTATCTATTTCCATTAGCTTTCTTCCTAAAACATACTGCCATTAAATCACCAGGATCTTTGTAGTCTTAAAACAGCTGATTTTAAAAAATGAATTACAAAAGAACAATATTGATGTTCTACAATTAGTTCTACAATACTAATATGTTCAAAAAAGGATACATACAAATATTTTCTACTTCCAGTTTATTAACTTTTGAGATACTTTCTTGGTGCTGTAGATATCTGATATTTATTCTGCTCACACCAAAAAAGCTGTGTAAGCTTTTTACTAGAGGGTATGTCTTTAATATTTGTGTTATCCATGCCTAATACAAGTTGACAGGATCTATAGTTGAGGGGGTCAAGTCATATGAAATCTGCATTCAAGGATTATTTTTTGGCAGGCAGAGGACAGGTTGGAAGTACTTTGGTAGATGGATAAAGTTTTACTGCTTTCAAACTGAAGTTCTTGTCATAGTTTGAATGCAATTAGCTGATGTACCCTTACCTGTCAACTGTCTATAGAGTAGGGTGTGATAAAGCTGGTCTCTGCAACAATAAGATATTTTAGAAGTGATACCTGGCAACATAGCAGTTAGTCCCCCAAAATGCTCCTTTGTATATGTTTGACTGGGGAAATTCTGTATGGGGAGGTGGCTAGTGACAACATTTAACTTGGCAGCCTTCTCAAGTGGTGGCCTTTAAACTGAGTTTGGGGATTACATTTAAACGCTATTGGAGTATAATACTGATCTTAGAGTTGTTTGGAGATAGATGGGAAATCAGATCAAAGGATTTTGGGATGGGAGTGCATAACACAAAAAGAAGACAAGACAGTGTAAATAGGAAAGGAAGGGAAAAGGGAGGACAATGAGGGATTTGATTGGGTTAAGGGGAAAAATTCTCTCTTCCCTTCTTTGGGCACCTCCTGGCAGGGCTCAGCGGGAGTGCTAGGTGCCAGTGCCTTTCCCAGGCATGTCCCCCTCCTCCATGCTTAGCCTGACTCTCACCTCAACAGAAATTTTGGGGGACATGTGACCCTACATGCTCCTCCATGTATCACCTCTGTTTGGGAAGATGGAGTTTTGAGGGAGAATAAATATATATATTTCTGGAAGGTTGAAGTTTTTAAATGTTCAGAAAGGTTGGATGTTAAAACAAGTCCTAGGGAAGTGGATAGTGGACAGAACCAGCTGTGTGATCACACAACTCTGCAGTTTAATCACATGACTGTGCAATGTATGACACATATGTCACCTCTGGTACAGTATATCTTGAATGTATATGAAATTTGGAACTAAGGAGATGCATTAGGAACATAAATGAAACCACATGATTTGCTGTGCTACATCCCTTCTACCTCTTTTTTTTTAAATTGTTTTTCCTAAATTATATCTGACTTAGGGGCAAATTCTCTTTCCAGCTCACAGCCTGAGAAAGATGTGCACTGTACTGGGGTGATTTGCAGTGGCTGTAGGGAGTGGAGAGATTTCTCCCGCCCTAGTTTGTTGTAACACATGATTCTTCTGTGCTTATAGGCCATCCAGGGTATTCTGTCCACTAGATCTGTATAGGCAAAGATCGAGCCACTCCCGAAGACCTACTTTTGCCCTGACACCTACAAGAAACCAGTTGACTGATAATATTAAATTTCAGGGGTAAATGGAAAAAAGAGATTTTGCATGCTAAAACTATGCTCACATTACATGGTATTACCACATCACGGCTATTAGCAAGACATTTCTACCCTGACCACTTTATTTAGCCATTCTATCACTTCCAACAACCTTCTTTCTCCCTTTAGGTTGTGAGCTTGGTGGGGCAGGGACTGCTCCTTCATTTCTTTTGGAAAGGGCCTAGTATAACATGAGCATTGTCAGAAATTAATAATAATTAAAATTCCTCACTATAAAAAGCAACATCCACTGTTCAAGCTGGTAGCACTGGAGCACTTTCCAAGAATTCCAGTGTATTAAGTTCTGACATGACATTTGACTTCCAGCATGTTCATTTATTTTTTTTTCTGCATTAGTGCACTATAATGACAGTGAGTTCCAGTTTAGTAAATAAGTACCCACACAAATTCCTCATGACATAGTGTGTGGGGAGTACACACAATCAAAAAGGAATGTTAACCTCTTTGTTTTTCTGATACACTTTCATGTTTCTTTACAACCCTATCTCCATCACAACTAAGACTTAAACCAAAGCATGGGCTTTTTAAAAATAGGTGCCTCAAGTTAGGCTATTAAATCCATTTTTAGGCATCTGGATCAGTGGCCTGATTTTCAGAAGTGCTAAGTCCCCAGCAGACCCCATTGACAACCAGATGAAAAATAGGAAAAACTTGTAATGTTTAACAACAATTTGAAATTGCTAGGTCAGTGGTATCTGCTGGGTGCTCCAATGGCACAAAGTAGCTTTGAAGCTATATAGGGATTCCATAAGTGACACTGGGCATAGAGCCAGCATAACAACACCCACCTCATAGCCCCAGCTGTGGAATAGTGACTTGGGCCCTTACAAGCCAGGTTTAATTAAAGTAGGTCTGAAGCATCTCTAAGGCCATGTCTACATTAGGAACATTTCTCTGTATAGGAATAGTGGTCTACTATACCAGCAAAGTACTCCTAGTGTGGACACAGCTATACAAGCAAAGCAGCTCTTTTTACTACTATAGTAAAACTACCACTTATGAGCAAAAAAATCTTTACCAGTAAAAGTACAGCTTTGCTGGTGTAATTGTATCTGCATTAGGAACGTCTACTAGTACAACTCTGTTGCTCAAAACTCACACCTCTTCACACCTGTGACCCACACAGTTATGCTAGCAGAAGCCCTTAGGATCCAACTTCAGAGGAACAGAAAGGCAGTTTAAATCTACTTTTACCCCCTTACCAATCTGTGCTGAGATCAGAGCTCTGGTGTAGCTGAAGGTTTTGTCTATATCACTAGAACTGCAAAGGGCTCCTCCGGTGATAGCTGCAGAACCCCATTAACATAAGAGCCACACAGCTTGTCCCCCATGTGCAGAACAAGAGACACATTCCTTTTTTAGTGATCTGTATTCTATTGGTCAGCGGTGGTTTTGTATCAGTTAAAAATTGCTGATACTGTGATTCTAGTGTCTTATTAAAAACAGTCAGTTTTGTTATGAAGTTGAAACAAAGATATTCCATCCATTTAATGGTGCCCTTGAACAATGCCTGATCTCGTCAGGGATTACTTTCCACTCTAAAACTGCCCTCCTTCTATGCAGAACTGAAATCTTGGCCAACCCTGCATGGGTTGGCACCCACATGCTAGCACATTTCCAAAACAAGTTAAAATCTTTTGATGTCTGACTGTTATTCTTGCACCAAGGCAACTGGAGATGTGTCAAGCTTGTTAGAGGGATCATACTGTCAGTTTGGATTGAATTATAGTTTGATTGTGGATTTGTAGTTTTAATGATGTTAGATACTCTGACAGTTCGGTTTCAGGTGTCCTACTCCTTCCATGTATTTCATATATTTCAGATCAGTTCTGAGGTCTTTCATAAATCTTTCAATCTTTCAAGTCTTTCTGAGATTTTTACAATATCATTGCCATTTTGATAGATTCAAAATAACATAAGGAGCTGTGCCTGGAATGTGATAACATTCTGCAGAGTTTTTCTTCTTGTCTGCCAAAAACAGTATCACACACAGCTGCACATACATTGCACACAGTGCATACCATTGGCCGCAGCACGGGCTTCTAGGAGGATGCTAAAGGAGCAGTTTTCTTCAGTATTCCTATTTGAGAATACCTCAAAACCAACCTGGCATGCTAGGTCACAATGTCACTCACTGCAATTGGCCCTGCAGCTCTTCTGCCACAATGGAGAGGTGGCTGGGACAAAACTGTGTGGTGCCATATTAAGTTAAAGTGAGAGTGGCTGAGTTTTGCATACCATATGAAAAATTTCTGGAGGTGCCCCTGACCAAAAATACCAACACCTGAAACTTTAGTGTCCGAATTTCTCTGTAAAGAGCCTAAAGAAGAAATGAAACATGAAGGTCTGTATCAAGATCAAATAATATATGTAAACGGAGGTATAACATACATTTTTAAAAAAAGCTAATTTTCCATTTGTGCTATAAATTAGTGTTCAGTCAACAGGAATGTCTACTTTTTTATGTAACTCCTTTGTTGAAAATTGTGTATGAATTTTTTAGTTGATGACATTGGCTAATTACAGGATAAAAACCAGTAAACATTTTTCCCTACACTATATCTTGTATAACATTCCAAAACTATGCTGCATATTTTCATTGTTCTTTTGAATTATTCTCAGTCCAAATCCATGTTTCTTTCCCACTTATTAATAAATACTTAATTTAAAATGTTGCTTCATTAGATCTTGCAATAATGACAAGAAAAGAGAATAAATTCAGTGTAAAAGGATACTAAAAGTAGAACAATACAGAAAGTAAAGAACAGTGGAAAATGGGGAGTGGAGGGACAGTCTGAGCAACAAGGTACTTTGTTACACTACTAACAATGTACTTGTTAACACTGAACTGTATAGCAATGTACGTTCAACCTAAAACAGAGATCAATGGGCACAGCTGGGTCAGTGTCCTGAGCCGAAATGACCTTGAAAATGAAGAGCAACCTTTGGGTTTTGTTTTTTTCTTTTGGCATCTCCTTTTTATTTATGTTAAATTTTTGGCTCATCATCATATTAAATCAAAAAGTTCTAACATTTTCATATTAGTTGGTGTTCAATATTTGTTCTACCTTGTATCTTTCTATAGGTGAATATATGTTTTGCCCATATAAACTCAATGGGGAAGCACATTAAATGTTTTTTGTGCCTGTACAAGTACAATTAAAACACTGCCTATTCTCCCCTATATTCTGTGTATGAGCCTGTAAAATGGTGTAACATATCAGTTTCTTATAAATGGCTTCTGTGATTCTGGTATTACAGTAGGAGTCATCTGGAAAACACAATGGCCATCTGTAAGTAGGAATCTGGGAGGATTGTAATGCCATATACTGCATCTCTTTCTTCTTCAAGGCAATGAAACCAGATTACAGAAGTTTGAGTCAAGCTTATCTTAAATGATTTGTCTATGAGGGCAATAAAATAGTTCAAGCAGGTGATGCAGAGAGGATCTGTTGTAGCATATTTAAACACATTTGTGTAAGGCATGATCCATATTATGTATTATTTATTTTGCAAAGTTGAAAATGTTCATATTATTATTACAAAAATTGTGCAGTCATGAACAGAGAAGATGTTAGGGTACTCTGTGCAAAAGAAACAAAATTTGCCCAAGAGAACTCTGGATCTTAACAAGAAACATAAATGTAAAATATCTGAACAACACAGCATTCATAGTTATGGAGCTCTTTAGCAACTTATAAATTCCAAAGCCAGAAGGGACTAGTGTGATCATCTGACCTCCTTTATAACATAGGCCATAGAACTTCCCCAAAATAATTCCTAGAGCATATTTTAAACAAACAAACAAACCAAATAAAAAAATCTTGATTTAAAAATAACTAATGGAAAATCCAACACAACACTTGGTAAATTGTTCCAATGGTTAACTACCCTCACTGTTAAAAACTACCTTATTACCAGTGTGAATTTGTCTAACTTCAACTTCCAGCCATATGATCATGTTATACTTTTGTCTGCCCATTACCAAATATTTGTTTCCCATGTAGGTACTTATAAACTGTGAGCAAGTCATCCCTTAAACTTCTTTTTGTTAAGCTACATAAATTGAGGTGCTTGAGATTCTTACTCTAAGGCAAGTTTTCTAATCCTTTAATCATTCTCGTGGCTCTTCTCTGAAGCCTCTCCAATTTATCAATATTCTTCTTGGATTGTGGACACCAGAACTGGACACAATATTCCAGTAGCAGTCCCATCAGTGCCAAATGAAGTGGTAAAATAACCTCTCCACTCCTTGAGATTCCCTTGTTTATGAATTCATCGTTTTAGTCAAAGCATTGCACTGGGAGCTCATGTTCAGCTGATTATCCACCATTATACCCAAATCTTTTTCAGAGTCACTGTTTCCCAGGATAGAGTCCCCCATCCTGTAAATATGAGTTACATTCTTTGTTCCAAGATGTGTACATTGCAGATAGCTGTATTAAAACACATATAGTTTGCTTGCACCCAGTGTACCAAGCGACCCAAGTCACTCTATATCAGTGACCTGTCCTCTTCATTATTTACTACTCCCCCAACCTTTTTGTCATTTGCAAACTTTATTAATGATGATTTTATGTTTTCGTCCAGGTTACTGATAAAAATATTACATAGTATAGGGACAAGAACTAATCCCTGAGGGAGCCCACTAGAAACACACCTGCTCAGTGATGAATCCCTGTTTACAATTACATTTTGAGACCTATCAGTGAGCCAGTTTTTAATCCATTCAGTGTATGCCATTTTAATTTTATATTGTTCTAGTTTTTTAATAAAAATATTGCACGGTACCAAGTAAAACGCTTACAGAAGTCTAAGTATATTACATCAACACTATTGCTTTTATCAACCAAACTTGTAATTGCATCAAAAGAAGATATAAAGTTAGTTTGACAGGATCTATTTTCCATAAGCCCATTTGATTGGAATTAATTTATATTACCCTCTTTCAATTCTTTAACCGAGTTCTGTATCAAGCACTCTATTATCTTGCTCAAGATTAGTGTCAGACTGACATGACTTTAATTACCTGAGCCATCCTTTTTAAATAGTGGCAAAACATTAGCTTTCTTCCAGGCTTCTGGAATTTTCCCAATATTCCACAGTGTATTGAAAATCAAGATGAACGATCCAACAAACTCCTCAGACAGCCCTTAAACTTCTGGATGCAAGTTATCTAGGACTATTGATTTAAAAATGTCTAACTTTAGTAGCTACTATTTAACATCCTCCTGGGATACTAGTGGAATGGAAAGAGAGTTGTCATCATATGATATGTTCCTCCTGTTATTTTCCAGTGTATTGTACAGTACTAGATATATCTGGGCTGCATATGTGTCTAAGTTGATCATAGATTTGAACTTACACAATGCTTTGTTTTCAAGGCACTGGACACGTTATTGATTGTAATTTTCACCACCACTCCCTGTGAGTTACCAGGTTAGATAAGTATTACTATTCCCATTTGACAGATGGGAGGCTGATTCTGGTCTTCATGCACAGCCCGTATAATCTGCTGCAGCAGTATGCAGGGGCTGCATAGGAGCTGCAAGAAGCCAAGGGAGAAATCCTTGGCCCAGAAACAGCATAGGGTTGATGTCAGTCCCTTGTAACTCCCATTGTAGGAAGTGCACTGAGAACAGGATGAGGCATGTTTGTAGCACTCTACTAATTTACACCTGGAGCTGCAGTGACCCACGCAAAGGCAAAATCTAGGCAATGCAGAGATGGCTGAAAGCCACTTCTTTCCCTTCCACAATCCACTGGGCTACACCTTCCATGAGATAAGCAGTATAGAATCTGCCCCAAAAGAACCAGACACAGAGAAGTTTAATTTTAGTTAGCCAGGGTCACCCAGTGACTCAGTGTGGAAGCAGGATTAGAATTCTGAAACTTGTAGAACCTACTCCCATACTCAGCTCTCTAAACCCCTACTGTGTCTCCACATGAGAAGTATTGTGTGCTTATTATTACACTATTTAGTTGTTTTATTTCTTTGGGTTTATACAAAATGCTAAAAAAAAAAAAAAAGCTGCCAGTCCATATGCTCTAGTGACCCTTGATGTCACTCATACAGATTAGACATTACCCTAGAACAGACATTGCCAAACTGTGGACTATGGAGAACTGGTTCTGACTTTCGTCTTTGTTTTGAATCATGAACTGCTAAACATTCCTGAAATACTTTCCTAATAATATTGCCCTTTGAGGTAATTGTTGTAGTTACTACAGAGATGGCATGCACCCCCAAATGGGCGAGGAGGTGGTCTGCACTATCATGAAAAGAAAGGGAAGTGTCCACAGGACAATCTGTTAAAATGAAGTCCCCTTTGAGGGCCAGACTCTGCTACCCTTACTGACCTGGGGGAGGATCTCATTCTGTGAGTAAGGTTATTTATCATGACTAGAGGTGTGAAAAAACCTGAGGACCCTTGTTCTAGAATTTCCTAGTTTATTTTAATATAGTGCTTTTCCTGAAATTTGCTTTATTTTGTACTGGGATTATTGCCAAAAATATGTTTTTGCTACATTTTATTAATACATCCAGAGGTACCTGAATCCTTAGATAACATTATTTTTGTTATTATTTAGAGGTGTTATGAAATGATTTACAAAAAAAGACAGAATAAAGGAAGAAAAACTCCAACAAAGTAGGTGCAGGAAATCTCATAAAAATCAAAAAGGAAAATGATGCAGAGAGTACAACTGAAACTGAAATGCAGTCCAGATTGAAGTAAACATCCTGGCATCTGACTTCCAGTGAGGAGAACATGAGGATGTATTAGGTGGAGGAAGGGAAATGTGATTGAATAGTCAGTCATGGCTGGGTTACCCATGAACAGGAAAGTTTGTAGGTACCATCTGAAGTGAGGAAATGACTCAATGATTCATAGGCAGGGAGGAAGTGATTTCTAGATAGATGGTGCAGCATAAATGAAGGGTCTGAAGATTAGAGAAGGGACAGAGAAGAGAACAAGATTGGAGGAGTGGAGTGAGCAAGCAGTTGCATTTAAAATCAGTGTGACAGAGTGAAATAAGGTAATTTTGCAGGGTTTGGTAAAATAGGAGGCGTTTTGAATTCCATTAGGAAACAGAGAGAAAAAAGTGAATGTGACATAGGATGGGAGAAATAATAATACTTAAGTATTTCTCATCCCAAGATCTCAACATGCTTTACAAAGAGGGGTAAGTATTATTAATACTTACATTTTACAGATGAGTAAACTGAGGCTTAGTTAAGTGATTGTCCAAAGTTAAATAAGAAGGCAGTCACTAAGCAAAGAATGTAACCCTGATCTTCTGACTCCCAGCTGTGTGCTTTAATCTCTATTATATTCTTCCTATTGACAGCACTCTAATTTTAAAGATACAGTGACACTGTATTTGAGGTCGGGTAACAGTTCATTTCACAGTTCTGACATTTCTCTATATATAAATATTGGCAGATGTAACAAAAACTACAGCTACTGAAGAGCTAAACCAGCTCCCCATACTGCATAAACTCAAAGTACTGCAAAAGAATTTCTAAATGTTGAAACCTGTTGTTAATTGAGACAAATTGTGATCTCCCTTTGCATTTTGTCCTTATTTCACGGGACATTATAAGTGGCATGTCAATAAAAAATAGATCCAATCTTGTCAGGAACAGAAAGCAAGAAAAGAAGCAGCAGCAGTTGGCTCCCAGCAAGTTTCTTTTGGAGACAGAACTCTGAGCTGCTGCTGCTTTAGGGCTCTTCAGCTAAATCAGTGTTTTTCCCTAGGTTGTCTCAATGGTGGAGCTGTTTGTGTAAGTACACCACCATTTTACATAGCATGCCACAAACAGTGGGATGCACTGTTAGGAATTATGATCTTATTGCACCACTGAATTGGTTGGTAATAGCAAATGATGCTACGTATCTTGAAAACAAGGTGAAGCACTTCCAAGTACCACACTGGAATCAACAAGAAAGTTCCATAAAAAAATACTTTGGTGAAGGATATCTCTTGCTGTTAAATTCCACTATTGATTTTTCTTTTTTTTTTTTAAACAAGAGACACAAGTCTCTGGGGATGCCGCACAGGGATACTTCACTTGGGTAAAAATCTATTTCTTGTAGCAGAATTAATACTAAAATTCTGAAGTAAAGTGGGAATGCTAATTTGCATTTCAATACTTTTTCATCACCCTGGTATTTCATAGCATTGTGTGGATCTGAGTTTTAGGAAGAAACTGAAAGGTGATCTTAGATATACTTGAGTTCTTTTTCTGTAGCTATCAAAACAATTGTCTTCTGAGATTGCTTGATCATGAGGGTGGCAGTACTTTCTCTGTTTTGCTCAGAGCTGTAAACAACCTTCAATAACATGAATAGTCAGAAAATATGTCAGACTTCTGCGGTTGCCCTTAAGGAAAAATTACTCACTAGACCCATTTATACCATCTTACATTTGCAAAGAAAAAGCTATTGTTGTTATATTAAGAATATTAAATCTATAAAAGCAAAAAAATTGAGAGTACTTGGGCCTGGGTACTACATGGGCATGGTGATAACAAAGGGACACATGTATATTGCAAAACCCAAGCACAGTTAGGACAAAAGATTAAGTTTTAGCTGTACATTTCCTGGTTTCTCTCTGTTGATTCCAGACTCCAATAGTTATTTTACTAAGTTTTCTAATATGTTAATATATTTTTGTTTTTATGTTAATTCTCTTTTTGAAGAAAATAATTTGAAGAAATAATCTTATAGAATAGATATATATACAATAATCTATATATTATAGACATAATCTATAATGCCTTTGGAGTTGGTATAATTTCTCCTGGACAAAGGAATATAGAAAAAATGGGATGAGTAAGGACAAAAAAAAATGCAAAAAGAGTTAGTGAGATAAGAAACATGCAGAATGTAACAAAATATCAGTTTGTAAAATACAGGCTAACACAAAAAGTGTAATTCATCATATATCCAGAGTTGCAATGTCAGGGGGAATCCTGGGAGTTAGTTATGCTGAAAGAGAGCTAGGTGTAATAGTGGAAGGAAATTATATATTAGTTTGCAATGTGATACGGGTTCCCCAAAAGGCTAGAGCCATTTGGACTGCATATGCAAAAGTATTATGGTTCAGAAGGGAAGATTAAAAGCATATACATAGAGAGAGCAAATCAAAGTGTACATTGTTTGAATTTTGAAGAGCAACTAATAATACACAGCACTTAACTTTGTGCTTTGAAACCACTAATTAATAGCAGTTCTTTGCATGTATATGGGTCTACCATTGGATTTCAAAGCACTTAAAAATATTAATTAAGCCCCCTAAAAGGATATCTCCATGCACAGAGAGGTTAAAGTCGAGTGATTTCCCCAGTGTCACAGAGGAGGTCTCTGTGGCAGAAGTTGGCTGAAAACACACAGGATCCTTCTGTTTGGTCCTGGGCTGAATCTACTACTACACCATGCCTTTCAAGACCAAGGTCAGTCCAGTATGTACTCTGAACATTTTCTTAACACACAGAGCAGAATAATAATAAATAATAATAATAATAATAATAATAGCAAAAAATCAGCTATACCTCAAACACCACATTTGTATAGCTTTTTTCTTTAAATACCTATAAATAGAAAGAAACAAGGGCCAAATAATTTCTCCCTAAATTGCTGCAAATATAATTTCACTAATGCTAGAGCTATCAAAAAATTAGAAAAGAAATATTATAAGTGATCAGGTGGGAAGCCATTTACACACCTACATAAAACACAAGTTCTGAACCTGACATCTGTATCCTGTAACCTACATGGATGAAACACAAGTTCTGAACCCATATCTGTATCCTGCTGCTGCCACAATAAACCCTGGGTGGGATCACAGCTGATTGCTTTCAAACTGCTCCTATTAAGGTGGAGTTCAACAAACATTTCTGGCAATAGAAACAGGAATTTAATCAGAACTGTAATTACAGGCATGTATGTGCCAGCTGGGGTTGAAGTTGCATTTGTATTTTCACAAAGGAGTTTGTCTGCAAAAAAAAATCTGTGTATGTGAATCTGTATTTATATGAAAGTTTGCCCATCACTTGGATCTTCCAAATAGTAAGGAAGGATAATATAGGAAGATTTGGAGATGGTGTGCCACATATTGATAATTTCACTAATTAAAATAAAATCTATATTTAAAATGCCTAAACAAATTTTAGAATTTAGAAATACTGGTGTATTTTTTTTCTTGTGGAAAGTTGTAGTTAAATATGATTTCATAATCAGTACTGACTTCCCTAGAGAATGTATCAGAGAAAGGAATCCAAAATAACTATCTGATTGGTTGTGAAGATTAGTACAATATTTGTTTTGCTTTTCGTTTGGTTTCCGATGCACTCAGAGGCAGATATTTGCTTTTCCAAGAGTTGCTGGAACATGACTGGTGCCTCAGTGAGTTGAAATTTCAGCTGGTGTCCTAGCATTTTGTAATGCAATATGTTGGGGTACACTCCTGTAGAATCAAAGCTCCTTGGAGTTGCTGGAAAAATAGATGGAAAGTATGGCTCATTTATCCAGGCATCAAATTTGAAATGTCTAGATTCCCTGGAACAAAAGGTTCATATTCCAGTAGGGTTGGTTCATCTCTTCATCCTTGCAAGAAAGATATGTTCAGCTGCTTGCAGTTTAGTGTGTGTGTTTTGGACAAAACCTTTTAACAACTGAGAACTTGGCTGTTGTCCGTGCATTGACATTAAAGAACCGATAGCACTTTTTGATAGACTGAGGGAATGTTTAACTTAATTCAAATATTCTGCTCTCCACCCCAATTTTATGCAGTGTACAATGTGCCAAATGCCCACTTTGTTGCTTGTACCCTAGAGCTGGCTGCATTTCTGTGTTGGTTGTATGTATATTCCTCTGGGGAAAAAGGTGCAATATAAATGTAAAAATATTATATATCACAGTTTGTTGCAATAAATTGCAGCAACAGGGTCATTTGCTAAAAATGTTAAGAAACAGAGTTACGGGGCTAGACTCACTCAGAGTGCGAAGAAGATGACCAATGGAAGAAATTCTTCCTGGGGAAGAGGATTGCAGTGATATGAAGTGAACATCATTAGGGAAAGCTTTCTAACTATAAGGACAGTTAAGTGCTGGAATAGATTCCCAAGGAATGTTGTGGAATTGTCTTTGGCGGTTTTTAAGAACAGGTTAGACAAACATCTGTCAGGGATGGTCTAGGTGTACTTGGTTTTGCTTCAGCACAGGGAGCTGGAGTAGATGACCTCTCAAGGTCTCTTCCAGCCCTACAGTTCTATGAGTCTGTGATCATAAAGTGAATTACTTTGGTCACAGAGAATTGGCCTGTGGTGATGACTGGCCATTGGTGAGGATGGCCTGATCCAGTACTTCCTGTAGCTAGCCCTACTAGCAGTGTTTCAATGGAGCTCTCTGCAAGAAATTAAGGCCTTGTCTACACTAGCATTTATGCTGGCAAAACTTTTGTCGCTTGGGGATGTGAAAAAACATACCACTGACCAGTATAAATTTTGCCAGCATAAGCGCTGGTGCACACAGTGCTATATCAGTGGGAGACGCTGTCCCACCAATATAACTGCTGCCACTCATTTAGGTGGTTTTAATATGTCTCTCCCGTCAACATAATGCAGCTTCACAAGCACTCTTACAGTGGCAGAGCTATATTGATACAGCTGTGCCTCTATAAATTTTAAGTGTAGACTAGTCCTGAGGATGCCTTTCTCATACTAAAACTCAGAGGAAGGTGGGTGGACACAACTACCCCATCACCTACCCCATCTCAGGTGATTCCCCCTCTGGGGTCCAGCAGACCAGGCTGTGCCAGGATGTACAGTTTGCAAATCACTGCTCCCATGGAGAGCAGAGTTTAGCCCAGTATAAATGAAGTGGTTATTCCCAGCTAACCTTACATGCATGAATTCTGAAAGGCACTCCTGCTCCCATTATTGCACGGGGCACATTAATGCTGGAGTGATTTTACCTGGCTGAATTGATTATAGTTTCAGAGGCAAAATTCAGCTCTTTACAGATGGAGAAAATGTGAATGGTGATGCTGTAGAATAACATTTTACTTTTTAGCTTGAGGAACTCCACATCCAAGGCCTTACCATAGATGGGAAAACTATTGAAGCCTTAGGAATCCACTAAACAACAATCTGACCAGAGCTGTGGGAAAACTACAGGAATACAAAGTCTGGAATGCTTACATAAATGTGTCACATCCAATTGGTCCTCACTCTTTAAGGCAGTTCCTCTTGCCTTCCTTGGTTGTCTTATGCTGTCTCTGACCTAGCAAACGGGAGTTTTGCAAGGGAACTCTCCAGGTGAAGAAGGAGCAACTACATGACTACATGGGGTGAGTGTGCTGTCTTTTAATTTGTTATTGTCTTCTTGCTTTCTTGCCATGTGTCTGCTCAGGGGCGTGTTCAGGAATTTAAATTCCAGCCCTTTTGGAGGGGCACATTTTGTGTCCCTGGGAAGGAGCATGGGCCCTTCCCCACCAGGGTCCCTGAGGACTTCTGTGCACACTCTCCCCGCTGGGCCTCAGAGGAGCTATGTGTGCACTCTTCCCACCGGGGCTCTAAAAGAGTGGAGGAGCTCTAAGCCCCCCATCAATTACTGGGGGGGAAGTGCCCCTGCTTGCCCTCCCTTGTGCACACCCCTGTGTCTGCTTGATTGAAGTTTATAGTGTGGTCTGTTTGATGGTCTGTGTGCTAAGCCAAGCAGCCTGCTATGCAAGGTTGAGAGCTTCCTAATGATACTCTAGCCTGCCGTTCTTTGATCCCTGATCGCTTTAGGGTCCCTTGGCAAGGGAGCAGGGCTCACTCCAACCAAAGTGTTGACTATATGGTGTTCAATAAATTTACTTTAGATAGGCATGTGTCAGATGGCAGAGTATGAATAACTGATACATAGAGCTAAAACTTTTGGGTAAAATATAAACCATTTGAAAATTTTATAGCACAGCTGTGTCAGACACAGTTATGCTATCTGGCTTAACATCCTTTTTGCAGAATAATAATAAATAAGAATGGTTTATTTTTAAGCATCCCCAAGAAAGCTTTTGAATTTTCTAAGCAAATGGCTACAGTACTGTACAATTAATCATCATAAAATGGAAGAATATAATATTAAAAAGCCAAAGTGGCATCGTTAAAAGGAGTCGAGTTTCTTGCTCAGAAGCAAACAATGATCAAGAGGAAACAAACCTCTGAAAATGTTCTTTTCACTGTTTTAAGAATAAACACTAAGAAAAAGCAAAGGCAGGTATCCAGGTTGGCAGAGTTCAACATCCTAAGGGCTACATCATCAAGATCCTTATCACCTTTTGTGCCTCATCCAACTCAAGTTGAACTCAACGGAAATCTTTCCCATTGGTGGAACAACAGGTCCTGTCAGAGATACCAACTGAGACAGGGCTCACAGTTGCAGTTTTGGATATAGCCAAGTCCCTCTCCATTAAGGGCTGCTGTTAATCATTCTATCTTATGGGGCTAGGGATGTGCATTCCTGGGAATAAGACAGATTCCAAAAAAATTGTGAGAAGAAAGAGGAAGGAATTTTAAAAGGAAGAAATTTGTAGAGAATAAACAATAGAAAGTTGCATATGTCAGTTTTCTAAACTCCCATAATTAGGCAATTAAACTTTTATAATAAAAAGAATTAGGAAACAAGATCTCAAGTCTTTCGGGTATTTTTCTTGTTGTGTTACCAATTAATTACCAATATAATAATTTGAATGTATGTTTTTCTGTTCAAGATACATATCCTTCTCATCAACAATATCAGTCACAACACTTTCTTTTGGATTAAAGAAGCACTCCTTCTAATAGGGGCATTTGTGTGCTTTGTTTTAGAGATCAGAGACAGGAATTCAAATTTCAAAACAATCCAGGAACAGGAAAACCACACCCTTGCAAAACAGACACGCACAGCTTTATCTTTCTGAATATTTGGAGATTTTCCCTCAGCTTTCAGAAGCAGTTTTGCCATTTTATAATGTGCAATCATTTCTGAAAAATACTAATTGCGACTGCATGATTCCTTATCAAAAGGAGAAATAAATTAAATGCTTGTGGTAACATAAAAAAATGGGCTACCTTTGAGTTGCTTTTCCGAAAGGTTTGTACCTTGAACGAGAAAAAGATACTTAGACTTTCACACTAAATTCTGGTAATAGCAAACTTCATGTGAAGATGGACTGTTGTCCTCATGTAAAAGGTATCTTTTATCAGGTCAGGAATATGTACTAATGAAATGCTACCCACATACCATGTACATGTTGCTGAGAGTGCTTTGAATGCAGTCATGAATAAAGCAAAACATGACTAGTAACAATGGTTGATGGCTGGAACGTGTTTTTATCCCTTTAGACTAGATTCATCTCTGGTGTAACACCATTGATGTGGATGGAGCTATACAAGAGGTAAACATAGGCCCTGTTAAGTTTCTCAGCTGTCTTTTATTACTTCCACCTTCCCTCTTCCAGAAAAAACAAATGGAATAATAAAAGGTAAGCATATCTGGCACTTTGCCATCCACTGAGAGAAACGTAGACTATACATGCTGGATCAATATATAAAAATGGCAGATTAGTCATGGTATATTTAAAATACACTGTCCCATTCACAAAAAGCTGGGATCTGAGATGAGCAAGTTGAACAATTTTATATAAGACCCTCAGATAAAATAGCTGAGCTGTCATGAACCAAGATGAAAACTTTTGGTTAACATTTTCTTGGGCACTGGTCTCAGATTCTGTCACTAGACATAGTAATATGGATGACAGAGGCAATCAGTACATGGATAAGAAGTTTTCTATGAGCTAGCCAAAATCAAACACAAAGAAAAGGCAGAATTCTAGAATTCCTCAGTGTATGCTCCCGCCAAAGTGAGCAGCCTGAGGTCCCTTCAGCTCTCTACAGTAACAAATTCTTTAAATATTTTAGAGCTGAAAATTATCTTGCTGTGCCATTTCAGTATACTTTTAACATCATTTGCACCACTAGATTAAAAATTAAAGTGATGGCCTGGCTGAACAGCACAAAACATGCTCTGCTTTAAACCTGCTATACCTTCTTTAGGAGGACAAATGAGAAATAACTGAATTTTTAACAGACAGAAATAATTAATGTAGCAAAAATAACAACAAGCATAGATTTGGGGGCTGGCTGGCAAGCCAAGTCAGGTCTATTGCCATCCAAGGGCGTGTTCAAACTTAAGTATATACATGGCTACCTACAGCACACAAGCCCAGAAAGTCATATATGCTGCCTGCTCATCAGGGAAAGGTCAGGCAGATGCATATGGAATAAAAATAAATAAAACTGTTGTGGCTCAGAGTCAGAGTTCAGCTTATAGAGGGTGGGATGCTCCGGATGGCATCACCTGATCTCTTATTATTTATATACTGTTAAAAATGGCACTTGTAGGTAGCAATCTATTGTAGCTATTAATGTAGGGCAAACTATATCTTTGCAGTATTGCCCTTCCCCAGTAGTTTTTATTCAATGAGAGAAAGGGTTATTGGAAGACTAGGTGATTTTTACATACTCAGAACACTGTGCAAGTTTTCTGCAGTGCCTAGGGGGAGGAGACTGGAGTCCCATAAAGTTTTTTCAGAAGACAGGGAAATATGTGAGTATAGAGCTTTGATCACAGGGAATTAAAAGAAAAAAAGTACTTACTAGATGTCATTATCACATGAACTTTGTTCTCTAAGACCTCAGTTCAGCAAGGTTCTTAAGCATATGTCTAACTTTAAGCACATGGATGGTCCCATTGATTTCTCTAACCACCTTATAATTTCTTGATGAGGAAGCCTATTAATTTGTGTTCTTGATGTTCTTTTTCCTGTGGCTGCAGTATGTATTACACTCTGTTCCTTCCTCCTTCATTTCTGAAAATCCTGAATCTGGGCAATTTTCACAAAAATGCAATGTACAATAATAACAAAATCACTCAGCAGAATCATTGATGATAATACACACACATCTTTTATTTCACTTTTTGCAAGACTAATTCGTTGCAGCAGCAAAAACAAATGAGTGAAACCTGCTCTTTCTGGTATCTTTGAAAGACCTTGTGTAAAATTCTTCTTTTTCTGGGCCACAGACACCAAAAAAACCACAGCGGAAGTTATCAGTACAGCTGCTGTGGTTCTCCAGTTTCCTTTCTTTCTTGCCATTAAACAATCAGAAAAGTTAAATCATTAGAAATTACAGAACAGACTTCCTTTCATCTCAGTGTATGATGTGCACATACCATATATTAGAGTTAAGAATCCACACGTGATCATTTGTCTGTGTCCTTTACATTAATAAAAATTGTACTCATCTTGGCTTGAACTTCTTAGGAATTGTTACTGGTTGAGTCATAAAAGGTATTTTTTTAAACTCTCTCTCCCAAGATAAAGAAAATAATTAAATACTTCTAGATATCTGCCAACAGATACTTATGAAAAGAATAATTACATATTTTTTATTTCTTTAAGAATAAGGAAGATGGAACCCAGCCCTGCAATCCTTAAATGACCCAAAATAAGGAGACCAACCACTTCAACAGGATTTTAACCTCTTAAAAGAGTGTAGGAGCAGGCCCTGTTATTGCAAGCTGAGGAGAACATGAATAAAGGCTCTGATCCTGCAATTTGATCTCTCAAGTGAACTTATATGCACCCAGATTCCCTTTGAAGTCAACAAGGTTCTGCATGCATGCAGTATTGCCAACTCTCATGACATTTCAGGGGTGTAAACAATGTTTTTTATTCAGGGAGGGAGCTAGGGCTAAAAAACCTCAGTATTTCCTTTATTTAGTAATGCAATTACTAATTTTGTGGGAGAGGCTAAAGTTCTCCAGTTATGTATTCCCATGCATTTGGTGTTTTCCAACTCTGGAAGCATGTGAATACACAAGTATCTCAACTTTTATTACAAGTATAAAGTAAGTCTCTAGCCCTCATGGTTGCAGAGACAAGCTTGAAAATGTGGCCTATAAAGGTTCAAAAGCCAGAAGGCAAATAAAAAGAACTCCAGCTATATTACTTTCAAAATATATGATTTTTAAGGAAATCTCATAATTTTGGGGGTTCCTCAACCTCTTGATTTTTGAAAACTTGGGCTTGGGAATCGTGTGGGTGCAAGGTTTGCTTATGCAGAAGCAGTTGGAGGATTGAGGCAGTAGTTATTTGCCCAAAGAGTT
The DNA here is from genome assembly GCA_007922155.1 of Mesoclemmys tuberculata. NCBI lineage: Eukaryota > Metazoa > Chordata > Testudines > Chelidae > Mesoclemmys > Mesoclemmys tuberculata. The sequence goes on from ML675621.1 coordinate 1,782,623, forward strand.
TTCAAGCTCTTTGGAAAATAAAGGACATTCCTCAGGAAATCTTTTTATTTTAGCTTTTTATAGCATAATGTTCTCAACCATGTTAGGGGAGGGGAAGTTAAAAAGCCCTCTAGCTGATTTTAAAAGTAACAATTAAAATTCTCTTTCTCATTTTACTTAAAGATGGGCTAACCCACAAATTCGGATCTAAATCCTTTGGCTCACAGCTAGCTAGGTGGAAGAGGGAAAGGGAGTGTAGGAAGACAAAGGCAGGCGGTGCAAAGGTTCTTCTTGAGGAAATAATACTTTGAAATGACAGGTGCAGTTCCCTACACTCTGGAAAATTTAAAAAAATTTAAAAACAAAAAGCTTATGTAAAAAAATCTGCATCTGCTGGTGCTTATCTGGAATCCTGTGCGAGCATGACTTGGCATGGGGCAGGTTATTTTCTGTTAGAATACTGCTAAGTGCACCCTAGACCCAGTAGAACAAGATTTATGCCCTTACATTTCCCCCAAGAGATACTGACAGAAGCAGATATTGTAAAATGAAATATTCAGATGGCTAGAACCAGCCTTGTTAAAAACCCAAAACCCATGAGCAATTAGGACAAAACAGGTTGTCTCCTCCCTCAGAATGGCAGAACACTCTGATCACCCCTTATCCACACCCAAGTCTCTCAAATTCCTGCATGTCCTAGAGAATCATGCCCGTAGGTCTCTGATGAATACAATAAAATATGCCATATGAATTTGTAACATTATTGCATCCAGTTTTCTATAAAACAATAAAAAAGTAACTGGCTATATCTGCCTAAACTGTTTGTTCTGTTCTTTCTTTGCTTGATAGTTTCTTTTGTTTATCTGCTTCTCTTTCCCCCAGTCTTTTTCAGCATCTGAATTCCTAATGTTAATTTTTCTTTTTCATAGTTTTTCCTTCTCTTCCCTGGCTGTAGTCCTCTCTGCCCCATTCCTTTCTCTTCCAATACCTCTGCTATCCACCTCATCTCTCTCTGCCCCTCCCCGGAACTCTCTTCTTGTCCTCTGCTCATTAATTCAGGGGTTCTCAAATTTTTTTTCTGGGATCTCCTTTGAAAATATTTCAGGCTGTGGTAACCCTCCAAAAAAAGTGATGCCATGCCCCCCCCCCAATGCCCTGTCACTCTTACTTCTGCACTTCAGAGCACCTGGTCAGCAGCTGCTGCTCTCTGGCCATCCATCTCTGCAGGGTACTGGCTGTCAGCCATGCACGGCATGTGTGAGTCCTGAGAGCTTGCACCCCCCCCCATAATAACCTTGTGACCCCTTGAGAGGTTCCAATCCCCAGTTTGAGAACCCCTGCTTTAACTTCTCAGGGCCCTCCTCTTTCTTCCACCCTATTCCTGTTTTTCACTCTGTTTCCATCTGATTTTTTCCACATCACTGAATCCCAGGGGCTATCTTCCTTTCCTTGACCCATTCCTACTCCTGTTTTACCCCTTCTTAGGGGTCATTCTCCTTTCTGCTCTTAGTGATTTTTCCCCCTGCTTTTCCACACCTTGGAGTTTTCCTGTGCTTTCCTGTTGTGATCACACCCTTTCCTTCCTGCCCCTCTGTGTGTGTATTTGTAGCCACTGTAAATTGAATATGTGGGTATAAAACAGCACGTTTCTTCTTAACCAAAATATAAGTGTATCAAAAGACATTTAAAGCAAAGATCAAAGTTACTTCAAGAAATTAATAGTGCAGATTTGCACTTCTGCTTTGTGCTTTCTGCAACACTGTTCTAAAGTCAGCAGATCTGGCCAGAAGAACATTCCTCCACTTCAACCTGGGATGTTTGGAGGGGAAAAAAAAAGAAAAAGCATGGCTGCTGACATCTCTATGCCCCCAGTAATCACCAATTGCCAGAAGAGCCTGTGAGGTGGCTAGCAGCCAGTACAGTGTGGAACAGATTCATAGCTGCCCTAATCTATGCCAGAGAATGGGCTGGCACAGAGTTTGCGCCAGGATCAGGGACACAATGGTCTCTGTCAACTGAACTATGCCCAGCACTTCTCAAGCATAGCTGACAATCTGGCTCTCCATGTTGATTTCTGACTGTTGACGCCTAAATTTGTATCAATTATTTCCTGGAAATATTTTTGTTCAAAAGAAAATAATTTCAGTGCCCATAATGTTTGGTAAATGTAAAAGAAAGATTAAAAGAATGATTAAATATTTGCCTTGTTTAAGCTTTTAGGGACATTATTTAAGGCTGGAGGGATTGCTAAAGTGGTGAAGAGTTTCAGATTCCATTTGAAACTGTCCATGAGAAAGTACAATAGAAAAACATTGTGGACTGATTCTCCACTCCCTTGCGCTTGTGTAGTCATCTATACCTAGTCAGATGGGTGCTAAGTGTACATAAAATACTGCCATTGTGATTCAAGTGTTTTACACCCATTTTCTGCTCACTTTGCCTAGGTAAATGACTATGCTGGGTAAAAGGCTCTGTGTGAAATAATTGCATTTCTTTTGAAAAGTAAAACAAACACTATAGTAAAAATCAAATCAACCACAAATGAGGGAAAAAATGGGAATGCTACAAAAGGAGAGCCATCTTTTTTTCATTAAATCCCGATAAATATTGTTTCCTCCCCAACTCTTAGAGCAAGTTTAGCGGTGTAGGATGAGCAACAGCCCTTTTAACCTGCTCTGTACTGAACTCCCCAGAATGTTTCCCAAACTCCTGTGCAGCGGACTGCACCCCTAAGGATAGGGGGTGATGCTCTTCTTTTGTGCCGGCGTGGCCCCGTTTTATTCTCTCTATAATGAACTCCATCCCAGGCCTGCTCCGCTCCATGCATTTCAAACCACCCCCCTGGCCTCCGATAGGCTTGTGTGTGGTCTAGAGAACTCTTTGCCCCAGTCCCCCGTGTCTTCAGTCCAAACCAAAGCGCTGGGAAGAACGGGGAGAGGAGCAGGGCTGCGGGCGGCGTTCAGCAAGACTCCTGCCCCGCGCCAAGCCGGGGAAGGCGGCGTCCGCGTCCAGGGCTCTGTTTTGGCCTTCCTGCGCGGTGCCATGTGGCGCTGGGGAAGGGAGAGCGGGGGCAGCGGCGGGCAGCGGCCGGCTCCCCCCCCAGGGAGAGCGGGGAGTGAGCAGTCCCGCAGTCAGACATGTCAGTGGTTGCTTGGCGAGAAAGGCATGTAGCTGCTGCTGGGCGAAGGGGGAAGGCAGCGGCCCGGCTATTGTAGGGGCAGCCAGCGGCGAGCTGCGTCGGCTTCCCCGCCCCCTCCGGCCCAGGGCGCCCGGCCCGCGGAGCCGCCGCCTCCCGCCGGGAAGAGGAAGAGCGAGGCGCTGCGGGACTTTTATCCAACTTGCCTGCGCTCGCCCCCTCCCCCCCGCGCCGCCGCCCCCTCCCCCCGCGGGCCATGTTTATGTGGGCACCGGCGGCCGTGTGAGGCGCACGCAGGAGGAGGGGGGAGTCCTCGCGCCCTGGCCGGGGCGGCTCGAGACACGCTCTGGGCTCTGGGGAGAGAAGGAAACAAAATGTCGGCCAGAGCCGCGGCTGCTGCCTCCAAGGTAAGAGCCTGGTCCCAATCCCCCCCCCGGGGAGCGGCGCCCCCCCCCGCCCTCCCTGCGGGCTGGCCGCCTGCTCGCGGCGGGAGGAGCCCCCCGGTGGCCGTTGCTGCCCGTTAACCGTTGCCCGGCTACCCCCCCCCAGCCTCTCGTGGGGGCTGTTCGCCGGGGCGGGGGGCGGCGTTCAGCCCCTTGCCCCCCGGGGGGGCTCGGCCCGTCAGTTAACGCCCCTCCCCCCTCACAGCCTGTGGGGGAGCCGCGGGTAGCACGAAACCTCTCGGGCGGAGGGTGGGCGCCGGCCTCTCGGCTCCCCCCCCCGGCCTCCACCTGTTGGGTGGGTGGCGGGCGGCCGGAGAGCGCGCTGCGGCCCCGAGCCCGGCGGGGGGGCGAGGCCGGCTGGCCGGGGCGGTTTCCCTGCGCGTTGGCAGGGGCCGGGCGAGAGAGGGGCGCCGCCTTTGCAAACCGCTCTGGGGGGTCGGTAGCGCAGGGGGCCCTGCCCAGCCCCGCCTGGCAACTTGTGGCCCGGGCGCTTCGCCGAGTTCTCTCAGGAGCTACCGCCGTGGTCGGTCTCTCCCCCCCCCCAAGTTGGAAGACACGTTTGGGTGCCGGAGAAGGGGAGGGTCGAAGCCCCCTGGGAGCCCTGCCCTGGCAGAGGCGCTGCGAGCAGGGCGGGGGGGGAGATGTCGGAGCCGGCGTGTGGGGTGTTTGTGCCCAGGAAGGAGATGCCCCTTGGTGGGTGGGACGCGAGACCGGGGAGGGTTGGGGGGAACTTAACTCGGTTTAAAGCCCAGTCATGCCGGATTTTTCAGTAGCCGCCTCTGAGTCAGCTGCGGAAGGTTGCTGCTGACTGATGGCAGATATATTTTGGGCGGTGCTCGCTCTTGAGAAACTTCCCCACCTGATCTGTAGGTGTTTAAGGTGCAGGTGCACAGTGCGGGGCGTGTACTCCGACCTCTCTCAGCAGGGCTGCGACGCGTAATCGCTTCATTTCCCCGGGGGGAAGAGGTGGAATTAGGAACACTCAACAGGTGATTTCTTCCTACGTGGGGAAGTTAAAGGTTTGATTTGAAAGTGCTTCGTTGTTTAAAAGCGAGCTAATTTTAGTAATGAATGGCCCCGGACGGGGCCCCGTAGACTCATTAGAACAAGTTCTGTGGTGTGTCAACGAATGTTGTTCTGATTGAAATGTTTGCTCTCAAGTGAAACTATGCAGTTTCGGTCTGATGTCATTTGTTGGTACATACATGCACGTAGTAGTGCTTCTCTGCAGGATGAGGCACTGAAGTGGTAAGGTTTGCTCTTTGCTATGTGAGAAGCACCTGGAACTGAAGATACTATAGTAGCATGATACAAATTAATTGTAAGCTATAGTTAACTAGATTAATTTGAATACGTTAGGATTTTTTAATTGTCCTGTTAAAGACTTTTATTCAAAATGCCCAAATGTGACTATTATTCACATACCAGGTATTGTGAACATTGATATTTAAAGCTACATTTCAAATTTAACTGCAGTGATTTAAAGAGATTTTTAAAAATAAAGTTAAAATAAACTACACTAATGTAGCTTACATTATAAGTACTTATTTGTTTTTTTAGTAATCCTTTTTGAAAATGTTTTGTTTCTTAAACTTTGAAATTTACTAAAACATGTTTGTTACTTAGTTATTTCTTGAATAAGAACAAAATTATAATGTGCCTTAGGTTGCTGTGTGCGATCCATTTATGTAGCAGTTAACAAATGTATGCATTGAAAGGTAAGGACTGCAATGCATTTTAGAAACAGATGTTAACTTTCAAGTATGCTAGATAAGAGACAGTGCTATATCACCATGTAACTACAATGTGAGGGACAGTGCCATTCTCTTTAGGCTTTAAATTTTACCCATTGTTATGTAGTAGGGAATGTTGTCTTGAATTCTCTAGTTACTGTTAGGAAATAACCACTGTTCATGGACCCATATAAAATAAGAATCTGTGGAAGAGATCAATCATCCTCTGGAAGAAAATATACTAAGCTTGGTACAAACACAGACTATCACCAAAATGATGAAATTTATTTTAAATTCACACCTTTTGTTGTTTTGGTGCAAAACTGCATGTGGATTTTTATTCTGAAATATATGAAGTTTGCTATGCCAAACTGGTTACAACATTTAATTACTTTGATGCAACTGTGTGTGGACCTATACTACAGATTTTCTCTGCTTACTGTAGTAGCAGTTAACTGAAACAACTTCCAGGTCTTTTCCATACCAAATTGAAAATGAATGTCTGTGTTGGTATTCACAAACAGGTTTAAACAAAAAAGATGGTTAATTTAAATATTGCTTTCAAGAACTTTATTTTCAAAGTTGTAAGGGTAAGCTATAAAAATAGCTCTCTCAAAAGGACACATTCAAGAAATTTTGTATAACCAGCTCTTTTAACTTAAGCTTTTCTATGTTTTATATTTTTATTTCTTGTCTCAGAAGTTGTGGCTTTCTAATGTGGGCGAGAGAATGAATCTTTACAGCTCACTTGAATTTCTGTATAAAACTATTAACACTCCTAGCATGCTAGTATTCCTGCTTAAGTGATTAGCCCCCAGGCTGATCATTGTATTGTGACCTATGCCCCATGCCACTTCTCTAATCCATAGTTGGAGACATAAGGAAGACAAATTTAGCTTTAAGTATTTCAGAAATGTTAGATCTTTGGAGGACTAATACCTTTCATATTCCAGTTTAAAATTTTGATTTTGTCAGTGGAAAAGAGAGGATACTTAATTTCTCACTTTTGGACTAGGTGTAGTAAGAATAACTACAGTAATTTTTCCACATTTTTGTAAGTGGTTAGAGTATTGTTTAGCACATTGTAACCTGTTAATTTTTTTTGCATAACTCAGTATTTATTTGGCATACTGACATACTCAGTTTTAAAAGAAAAAATAAAGTTTTGACCACATATATAATATCTTAGCTAGGCTACGTCTAGGTGTTCTAATTATTGTTCATTTTATGTTAGTTTACCAAGGTTATATGGTCATTTGCATTTTCATGCTCAGAGTTGGTTCTCTAATTCTTTTTTCAGTTAGGTTAAGAACATATTTTCTGATAATTTCACTGTTCAAGAGTTGAAATACTTGCTGTACATATTGGTATACTGTAGATTCTCTCTAGTTTTCATTGCCATTTTCTCCATTGCAGTCTAGTCTTGTGAATTTGATTGCAAAATGTAGGGAGCCTAATCTCTTCTCATATGCTTTTGTGGTTTAATGCTAATGGGAGCTGGGATAATGGTGATGAGATGTTGCTTTTTGCCTTTAGGTTGCAAGTTCAAATCCAGCCCAAGCTGGTAGTGAACAAAAATTGTTACTGTCTGATAATTTGGCTTATGAGAGATAATTTTGGTATCCATTCACTTTTTATTGGTGAGTGTGAACATCATGAAAACAACTAACACTACTGCATTAAATAGCCTCTCTTTTGTGGCTTCCTCTAAAGTTATGATCCTGTTGCCTTTGATATATATAGCTAAATACAGGATTTTCAATCTTGCATCTTTCATCAGCATTAAATTCATATGTGCTGTGCTTTCCCTTGCCCCTCCATAAAGTGTCACAAAAATAATAGAGGATGTTTTCGAAGAACAAATTGAAGAATGCAAACTTGTGTGTGTGCAAACACAGGGTATTACTCAAGTGTACTGTAATAATTTGGTTTTACCTTCTCCCCTTTAAGCTCATATTTAATATCCATCCCTGCCCACCCAAAAAAAGAAAGGGCTTGAAAGTGAAGTTAGTGCTGTGTTTAACAAAACTTGCCCTTTTCAGATGGTTCTGAAGAATCTGAGCTGTACACTTCCTGATTCCTCTGCCAGAGTGGATGACATCACACCCACCATAAATTTAGGTCACCATTGCATTCCAAAACCTGACTTTCAAACACCCACATATTTATTTCCTCTTGGAAACTTGCATGCAAGCCTTTAAAGGCTATTATCAACTTAAAATTCATACTTGTATGAATTTTTTACCTAATATTGTTACAAATACCACCTAAGATTAATACATTAACTTGAAAGATTGGAGCTGGGGAGCAGGAGTTTCCATAGGTTTTTTTTCCATTTTACTAGTGTGTTTGAGAGCACTTCTTGTAGTGTCAGACCATTCTTCTGTTTTTTGGGTGTACGGTTATTTACATGCATCAATGGGAGAGAGAAATCTGTAGAAATTAGATTTGTAAAACCACAAAAACTGGCAGGGGGACTTGACTATTGGCAGGGGGACTGGCAGGGGGACTATAATACCAGAGGCTATTTTCAACTCTTGTTTTTCTTTATAGTCAAAAGATTTAATTTAGATGTCCCTTTAACTTGCATTGAAAATGTTTGTTACTTTTTCAATATAAAGTTCTCTTTAAAAATCCCAAATCGTCTGTTTATCATCTGTCTGGTATCACTTTTGTCAACTTTTGTATTTTGATAAAAGTACAGCTATGTTTTCAGTAACAATTATGTTATGAAGCAAAATTATTTAAAGACACAACAAAGAACCATAAGTCATATAGTTGGAAGTGATCCACATTCTGTACATTGTTGTCAGAGTGTACACTGCAGTGTGTTTCCTGTTCACTATGCCGGAAAAAGATTACTGTAGTACTAACAAAGTCTGAAAACTATGGCTGTGACTAAGTTGATTATACTTTTATAGAAGGAAAATAAACTCACTAAGATATCACTAATGATTGGTTGAACATCTTTGTGTCAGGAAAGCTGCTGCGTAAAAATACAAGTAACCTCACTTGCAAAAACATTCTTCAGGCACATGTTGTACTGGAAGAGCCATTGGACTGATTTAGTTGGGGTTGGTCCTGCTTTGAGCAGGGGTTTGGACTGAGGTCCCTTCCAACCCTAATTTTCTGATTCTAAGAGTGTGAGAGAGGGTCAGTGTTGTTAGTTCTATTTGTATATTATGATACTCAACATCAAATGTTCTTGCCTGTACAAATCTAAAAGTGGTATCTTGAAACCTTATTGAATCAAACAGATGAAATACCAAGTTCTTGTAAGATTGAACCTGTGTCCATTTTGTTACTGAAAATGTGCTATTGTACCCACAGTCTTATGGTATATGGCTCTGACTCCTCCCAAAAAAGCTATACTGGTGGAAAAACTTTTTATATTGTGAAGTATATGGCATAGGCTGTGGTTTTATTTATCTGGAATAGCAAAACAAAGATAACAACTGCTTATCCCAATTTCAGGGCACTCCTCCAAAAGTTCAATTCATCAAAATAACCAGTGGCTCCCAGATAAAACTGCTTATGTCAATCTCTTGCAGTTTTTATAACCACAGTTCTGGCTACAAACAAATACATAAATTCCTTCCACACCTTAAGTGCCCAAGAAGAAATAGAAGCTCCGAAGAGTACCCAGAAAGGTAACAAACTTGGGATCTAGTGAGTTACAAACATAATGTGAAGGAAAGTAAAACCGTATGCATCATTACACGCTACTCTATAGTTGTTCTACCTTTGTTTTGCTGGCACTGTCAAGTTTTAAATGTCCATCTAGGGCTATTTATGGGTACTTTGAAGCAAATATTTACTAATAAGTTTAGAAAATGTTTGCTATTATGTAACTTACACAGCCAAAGGTTAAATAAGGCTTTAGCCATTTGTGTCCCTTTCACTTTTCTCCTTCAGTCATGACAATTATGAATTCATTTTTGTTGTCTGTATTCCACCTTCCCTAGCCATGTTTTTCCAGGGATAGTAACATTAATAATGACTTCTACAGTAGATATGCTCTCCAGTGGTTACACATCTTAATTTTGATAAGGAAAAAGCCATGAATGTAATGTATATAAATCTCAGGATTCCATACAGCATATTTGCACTCTGTGTCTGAAAGAGAAATTTTGAAATGCATCCATTATCTTTTTTTATGATAACTTACACAGCAATGCCATTGTAGGGTCAAATTCTGCAAACAGTACTGCCCATAGCATTTGTTAGTGTGAGTGTACTTTTTGTACATACGATTCTTAGGTCTAGCTGAACTTTGCTTGTCACAGGGTTCTGTGAAGATTAGGGAAACAGTGGCTTTATATGCTCTAAGTTGTTCCTTCCTGAAGTAATCCTTGAGAGGCTATTATGGGTGCTGGTGACCCTTGGAGAACACCAGTGCCATGGCCACATACTCCACCATGCCCTCATCACATCCACCAATGTAAGAGGTTACATATGGCTAGCAGTGTCAGCTCTGTGTCACCCAGGGATCTGTGCCAGGGGAATCCTCAGCTGACTGCTTAACCCAGCATTCTGATGAATCCTCTGTTCTTCTACTCTAGCCCCTTTATGTACCTGGGCTGAGGAATTGGTCCATTGTCTGTGGGACTGGACACACAACCTGCAAATTCATAAGTCAGTGGTGGCTGCAGTAATCATTTTAAGAGTGCTTTCCAGATACCATGTATTCTGGTCTGTTTAATCACTTCAAAACATTGAACAAATTATAGGTGTGAAAAATTTAAATATTAGCTTATGTTAATACTATTTATTTTCTCAAGTCTATTCTGTGTTTACTAATGCATTATAACTAGACGCTCTGTCATGGGATGATGGGGTTGAATCAACTCCCAACAAAACAGCAGTATGGAGCACCACATTGGAGATTTCAATATTCTTCTGATAAATGTAAAGATTTATTCGTATCTCTTTGGACCTAAATAGTTGGCCAGAATTCACAGTTGTTTCTCTTTTAGGAGAAGAAATTAACAATGGAGTCAGATATTTCTTTGTTGCAGTCCTGTTTATGTATATGTTCTTTTGTATATAAAGTTCTGTTTCCCTGAACACAGTAGGAATCAAACAGCCAGAGACAGTTTCTTTGTCAGTCTCAAACCTCTTTCCTGCCAGGAGTCTACCCAAAGTTTTCTTAGCTTTTTCTCAAGATCATGCTACAAGTATTTGTCTGGCAGTCTCCTAGGATATGTCTGTTCAGCAACTAGACACCCCTGGGTAGGCTGTGCAAGGTGACTCAGGTAGAATAGTAGAGATCCACAACCCTCTCCTGCAGCAGCGAAAAGTATCTAGAGTGGAAGATGGGAAACCGAGGCTGTTGCATCTCCATTTCTGAAGCCACAGAGTAGTCTAATTCATCGTATATGTAAAAACCAGAAGCTGCTGAGTGGCTTAAAGTTGGTGACTTGTAGACATACTTTTTAAAGACTAGGTAAGTGTTTTGATTCCCTGGAGGCCTGTGTGTTTTTCTGCTTAACTCGGGCTCCTTTTTCTTTGGGCTTTTTTTTTCCCCTTGGACCATGCCTCAGTCCCATCCCAGTGTGATGGCGTAGAGGCAAACCCCATTCCCAAATCCAGTGCGTGCAGCATGAGTCAAAGGCACAAATCCCACCTCCATGCCCAGCCTGATGACTCATACTCTGCCCCCACACTGCTGTATCCCCCCTTGCTGTTTCTGGTGCCTTTTTTAGACCAGTTATGCTTGTTGCTTGACATTTTCTGGCCACCAACTCTGATCTGAAAGAAGGAGATGTATGTAGAATCTTGGAATAATATCCTAGAGTTGGAATCCCAGAAACACCTTTGCTGTGGAACTTTGGGTTGTAGCTTTTCAGTTGCCTAGGGGCAGTGGTGGTGTAAGCGGCATGTCTTTGAGGTCAGCTTTTGATAGTTTTAGTCCTCTGGCTATTTGATATCTGGCAATTTCCAAGCCCTCTTGGTGAGTGTATATATGGAGGAGGTAAAGAGGGATCAATGAGATAAGTTAGAAAGGAGAAGCATGATAACGAGGAGGAAATAAATTATAGGGAAGGAAATAGAGAATGGAATACAGAGAGAGCAGAAAAAGGGGAAACAATGGATTCCAAAGAGGAAAAGAGACCATCACAGGAAAGAATAATGGAATGAAGCTGGTAAGAGAGAGGTGGTATCAGAAAGACAACACAGATAACATAAGCTTAAAATTTATTTAATAGAAAGCAAATTGACAATCTGTTGCAATCAAATAATATAAAAATACCCACTAGTTTTATTTGTAGGGATGGCTATGGCATGGCTGTGGAGGTGGGGGGGAGAACATGGTAGCACATGAATTTTTCACTGTAACAAGTAGGCTTAATCACTGAGCTAGTACATGCAGGTGTACTTGTACTGATAAACACTACATATAGGTTAAATATCAGTTGCTTTTCTTGTGGTGGGATGGAGAAGAAGGAAGTGTACTGGCTTTTTAACCACCTCCAAGTAAAACCATATTTCTTAATATCTTTTTTGATTGAGAAGATTGCAGACACCTGACTATAGAACCTAATCACTATTTTTCTGTACCACTTTAGAGTGTTAATTTATAGCTCCTCTCAACCAGAATATGGGAAACAGCAGATGATGTAAATTTCAAGTGATATCTAGCCAGCTCAAACTCTGTAAAATTTTCTCTCAAGTGAATGGAAACTGGCTTCTCATCAGTCTTTTTTAAATTAGCTTGGTTTACATCTGGGGAAAACAAGTTTATATTAAAATCCAGAAGATTTATCACTACACTGTTCTCTTCCTGGGGAAACTGTCTGCTTAGTTCTTGAACTAATTCAGATTACCACTTTAAAAATAAATCATTTGTTAAAACTTGTGCATGACTGTCAAGGCTCCTCCTTTCCCAAGTTAGCAGTTTTTGTTCAGATTGAATTCTGTCTTGCCATATTTGTTCTGTATAAATGATTGAGTGTTCTGGGAAAAGCTTCATAAAATGGGGGGGAAATAGCCAAAGTAGTCTCCTGCAGAATTCTTCCTACCTTCTGGATGCAGTGAGAGAGGAGGTTGTAGTCTCAGCAGCCTGAAATGTGATAGCCTTAAAGTCTGCAGGAGATAGTTAATTGATAACTCTCTCCCCTGTTAGGACTGCATTTTAAAGTATTGCAGTTCTGGAATAGTGCATAGGCTTGTGTTAAGGAATATGTTTTGCCTTATATTTAGGGTTCTTGAAATAATGCTTCCTTCTCCTTTAGGACTCCAAGTGACTAGTCTAGGCTTTATGATGCAGATATCTTATTCTAAAAGGCTGTATTTTGGGAAGACTATTAGCATGGAATTCTCAAGTTGGATTGCATGTGAGAGAAGAAAAAGCAACTTGAGATCCTTCTTCAAGTTCTTAAACACTTTTTAGATGTCTCTATAGATTGTGTTCTGTTTGCTTCTACAAGCAATAATAACCCAAGTGATTGGCATAAAAGTCTAACTTCAACCAGTTTACTGAGAATTTCTCTCCTGCAACTCAGTATTTTAAATTGTAATTCTATTTCTTTCAGAGCTTGATTCGGATCCTGAAACCTTGATTAACAGTACCAAAGGGGTACCCTTGTTAGTCTGTATACAGCAAAAACAATGAGAGTCCTGTAGCACTTGCAAGACTAACAAATTTAATTTCTGCAGGTATCAGCTTTCGTGGGCTGTAACCCACGTTGTCAGATGGGTTACAGCCCATGAAAGTTTATGCCTGCAGAAATTAAATTTGTTAGTCTTGTAAGTGCTACAGGACTCTCATTGTTTCTGATTACCAGTAGTAATCTTTAAATGCAAACTGTGCTATTAAACTTAATGAGACTACCCTATGACCAAGACTTATTCCTGTGAATAGTTGTTGCAGAATAACTGATCACACCAGGGACCTGAGAGTTTCTTCTGTGGTAACTGAAGATGTTAGTTGCCTGAGTTTCAGAGGTGCTGAGCACCTGCAAATGTCTGTAGGCATCTAAAGACGACAAGAAATGAATAACTGCTAACATACAAAGACTGTTCCAGTTTCAACTGCAAGAGGGCCATCAGCATTTTATTTCTGGGCAACATGCTCCTGATACTGCTGTGCAGATGCTTTTTTCTTTGCTCCAACGTTAACAATAACCTAGATCCTGTCTTAAGTCAAGTACTTCAGAAGTGTTTCAGCAAACCCATGTTCAGATTTTGATGAAATTAGCCATCCGAGAAGATCAGATTGTGCAGTCTAATAATACATGCCTGATTTCAGATGAAATCTTCTAATTCATATGCTTAATTTCAAGTTTAGTTCTTTTCCGGCAAGAATTAATGCTACTTCTCCTATTAAGAGCAATGTTGAGCTGAAACTTGGCACATGTTTGAAGAAATATGTTGTGTTCGCAGTCTGGGATATGCAGAGTCAGAGATGTGCTTAAAACAACCCTTGTTTGCATCGTTCATTGTCTAATATCAGTCAATGTCTCTTTTTATCTTGGAAAAAAGTCTTAACAATAGTAAGAGGCCAGGGTTGCTGAGATCACTCTTGTGTTGTAGAATGAGCGGTGCTGTTTTCTCTCTAGAGTCCTGAGTTCTTTTTATCAACTTGATTAGTGATAATGCTAGGACTGTGTTTTTTTTGGGGGGGGGGGAGGCGGATTGTTTTTTTGTCTGTAAACTTAGACTAGTCTGTAAACTTTGGACTAGACTTTTGATTATGGCAACAAAAGTATTTCCCTTGAAGCAACATTTCCAAAAACATTATAATATAGTGTTGCTGATGACGATTTTCAGAAGAAGACTATTTGAGACAGCCAACCAAAGGCATGTTTCAAACAACAAATTCTTCCCTGTGCTAGTTTTCCAGATGCTAAAATGATTAGTTCTGTCAGCAGTGAAATAGAGGGTACTCTGCCAGGAAAAGAAATCCGTAGAATGTAAAGGCTCTCATTCCCTTAGTTTCTCACTATCTTCATACTAATAAATTTAGAATACTAATAATACAGAAACTGAAGTTTTATAGATCCATGAATTTAAATCTTTTAATCTAGTGTATGTTAATACTTGACAGTATCTCAACCCTGACAGATTTTTAAAAACTTTAGTTAATATTCAGAAACACGTCACATGCCTTTTACGTATAGAAAGCTCTGTGTTATCTGTAAGTCAGGGGTGTCCATACTTTTTGACTCACGGGCCACAATGTGTTCTAAAATTTGACAGAGGGACCGGGCAAGGATCAGATGGATGGAGTGTATTAAATACACATTTATGTACACAGCACCCAACACACTGCACCCCAGCAGCCAGCACTTCAGACCACTCTCCGCCCTGAAATTGACTCGCCCTTGTCAATTTCGGCGGCAGAGCTGGAGAGTGGGGCTCACAGCGCAGAATTTCCGCTGTGAAACTCACTCTCCGCTGTCAAATTCCGCGGCGGAGCTGCAGACTGGCAGGCACGATACCATTTTAAGAACCGGTTCGTGCGAACCGGTTGGATGTGCAGACTGCCTGGCCTGATTTTAAGAGCCCTGGGACCTGTTCGGCGGGCCAGATTGAGAAGCATGAAGGGCTGTATATGGCCTGTGGGCCGTACTTTGGACATGCCTGCTGTAAGTGGTTCAATCAATGGTGCATGTAAAAGTGATTGTAAAAATCAATTTCAGAAGTACTGATTTTCTTAAGTTCTTTTTGTAGAAAACAAACTTGTTTTCTGTGGTGATATTGTTACGTACAAAAACTGATGATAGCACTGTTCCTCAGTATGTATGAGACATAAATGCTGCTTAACCTGAAGGAATATTGATATGTAGTGACAAGGATGAGCGAGGAATGCATAGTGAAGTTGATGGATTCAATTAAAAAGAGAGAATCATAAAATAACACATGTACCCAGATAAGATTACTTTATTCCTTTATCACTGAGAGAAACGTTTTTAACTTGAGCTCCCATGTCAGATTAAGTTGTAAGGAAGTCTTGCAATAACATCAGGTTCTTATTGAAATTGCGGTTGAAATTTATAGTACACCAGTAAAAATAATGCCTTAACTTTGAGAGTATGAAATCTTTTTCACATTCTAGGAAACTATAATACTTCACTTAAGAGACTAGATGGGTGAGGCAGTATCTTTTACTGGACCAACTTCGGTTGGTGAAAGAGACAAGCTCTCAAGCTCTTCATCTGTGTAAACTAGAAAGCTTGTCTCTTTCACCAACCGAAGTTAATCTAATAAAAGATACTGCCTCACCCATCTTGTTTTTCTAATATCCTTGGATCAATGCTTCTACAATAATATAGCAAACGTACTTGACAAAGGCATTCTTGTTCTTTTTTCAGTGTTGCTGTTGTCCTAGTACATGTACAGTATGATGTTGGCAACACAGGATATACTGGAAGTGTTTTCTAAAAACAAATTTTAGTAACATCAACATTTTAATAAAGCAAGTGGATCATTAGACATGGTGGTTTTCACAAGAAAACTTGTTACTATGTAATATGAAGAAAGATTGGAATAGTGATGCTGTTTTTCCAAGATGGGATTTTGTGTTTGTTGAAAGTGGAATCTGTACTTCTGAAATAGTAGAAAGACTGCCTCAAACAGTTCATTGAACTTGGATTTTACTTTAAAAAAAAAAAAAAAGATTTTTGAAATGCAGATGAGAGGATGTGTATGGTATTTTAGGATTTCCGGACAAAATTCAGTAAGTTACACCCATATATGCCAGAGCTGAATTGCACTGTTTTCCCCCTGTAAAATATTATAACTGTCTACCTTGTCTCTAAATATTTGGAATTGTCCTTTTTAACCACTTTGTGTTCTGCATTGACTCTTAATGCAAAATTATAACCCATTTGTTCATGTCCTATCTGCATGTAGATTTTATATTTTCAAGCACTAATAGGTACCAGGACCATAAATCATACCGGCTAGAATGTGATGAGGTTCTTCCTCAGACTGAAGTCAGGCAACAAGGCAAGGGACTATATAAATATATAAAAAAACTGGTAAATGTTTCAAGTAGCCTTTTAATAATGGGTTGTCTCAGAAACTGCTAGTCGTTTTATGTATTATATCTGGATTAAATTTTGTGGGATGAAACTTTTGAAATGCTGCTTCCTCCGTACTCAGTTGTTTACCCTCTTTATTTTCCCCTTCCTCCTTTTTTGTGTTTTTTGTTTTGTTGGGTAGATGAAGGAAAATTGGAGTGGTAGCCTAGAAGAGAGATGGCAGGAAGCAGCCTCATTGTGTAAAGTAGGCAGTCAGTGGCTTTCTGAGTAATAAATTGAATAAGATGAACAAGAGTGGTTTGTATGTGATGACATGCAACTACAGACATTCGTTCCTGAGCCTTCTAGAGAGGTTGACATGGCAAATACCAGACCAGAGAAGCAGCTAGTAACTCATATGGGTTGAAATAATATGTAAAGATGCAGGATGACAGCTACTAAAACTTTGGTTTTTTTAATCTTGTGCCTTTGCATCTGAATTTAGGATAAATTATTCCTGGGTGCTGTCAGCTTTCCTGGCAAGATTTGGAGTAGCATTAGTAACTGACTTACTTTGCTGTCCATGTGTTAGCTTCGCTAGGTGTGTTACCTTTTCTCTATTTTCATTCCTGGCTTTCAGGAAGAGTCATGATTTCAAGCAGAACCTGAAGTTTAATGTCACCAAATCTTACTTGTGTTGTGGTATTTTTCTAAAATGGATCAGTTAAACTGTTTAGAATTTGCTCTTTTCTACCCCAGAGCTTGCCCATGCATTCTAAATTTGTTAGTCTGAAATAAAAACCCATTTAAAAACAATAGAATTTGAAACCTTAAGCCTAAGTGAACTCTCAAAACTTATCTATGCTTGATCATTAAACTACTGTTGGTTTTTTTACATAGCTTGTATGCTGTACAAAGGGAATTCAGAATAGTCACAGCTGATTTTGTTCTTCCTTTGATAGTTAATGAACACAGCAGATTTAGGAAATATGGCAAATCTAATAGCTGATGATCAAAATCTGAGTTTAGATAAATAAAACCTCATCTAACCTCCACCCACCCACTAACTTTCCTTAAAGTGATAAGCCAAAACAACTTGGAGGTTACTGGACTGCTGAAAACACCTGGCACTTTAGGTCAGTATAAGGACTTCTAAATGCAGAGGTAGCTATTGTTATAAGGTGCTGTCCCATTACGTGCTCATTTACTTGCAGAAAGCAATGAGAATGCTGTATTTAAAAAAAATAAATGTTGCTGGCTGATGGGCGCTCAGGCTATTTACTGAACAAAGTTGGCTCTGATATTACACGTTTAGCCTTCATTTTCCACAAGAACCACTTCCTCCCCTTCTAAGCCTCAATGACTGTCTCCTTCAAATTGTATTCCTGTCATTCATTCCCGGTTTTATTTTGTACTTTCAAAATACAGCTGATAGCTTACTTTTTAAGCTATCCATTGGGGATGTGTAGCTGCTACAAATAGTCTGAGAAGGTAGATATAATGGGTTTTTGAGAGAATCAAAAGACCATGGTCATTTATGTATGGCAGATGTATTGATATGCTGCAGGAAGAAAGTTGGCCTTGGCTTGCCCAAGGACAGCTGGGTATATCCACACATTTATGGAAAATATAATGCAGTCTTTGATATCCATGGAGAGCAGATAGTTATGGTGTTAAGGTCTAATCCAGATAATCTTCGTACAGTAAGCATCATGGTGCTGTGTGAGCCTAACCTCAAATGGATGAAGGGCTAAAGTTACCTTGCCAGGATTTGAACCTGCAGTGCAGGGAGTTGAGATATTTCAGGTGTTGAGCACTCTTAGTCTGATTCAAAGCCCATTTGAAGTAGATGGAAAGGACTTGCTTTGACTTCAGTGGCTTTTGGATTAGGACCTAAATCTTCATCTTCAGAGGAAAAAGAAATCCTTTCTTTTTGGAATGGTTAAGATGCTCTTGATGTTTTCTCTACATCTCTATTCCTGTTAGTGTAATTTTAGGGCTCAGGATTGTGAAACATGTGGATATATGTGATCATTGGCACTTCTAAAGTAGTAGATTTATTTAGGGCAGAAAAGCCAACATGAAAGGGAAATACAGTAACACCAAGATGCAAATATGTGGTGCCATGTTTTCTCTTGAGCTAGTAGTGAACTTCTAGTAGTGAACTTCTAGGACTGAGCATCTGGTGTATTTAAAATGGTTTTTGCTATTTGGCAAAGGCCACTACAGTGACAGAATGTGAGCATACAGATGTAATCTTGTGAAGGAATGTGGTTGCAGACTTTGCAGGTGCAATAAAGAGCATAGAGCATGCATTCAAGTCATAACCAGATGGTCTTCTGCAGAATTAGACCCTCAATTTAGAAAAGTTATCAGTTTTTCTTTACTTCAGTGTCTTAATTTCCACTAAAATAGTTCATATTTTCTGTGGCTCACTTTGGAACAGATATATCCTCTTTTATTTGCAATGGTAAACTATAGCAAGAAGGATACCGAAAGAATGCCCACAAATTTTGTCTTTTGGGTCCTGATTTTGGGGATTAAATTTCACAAGAGAGAGTTACAAGAAAGAGATGGGGGGGGGCAGGGAATAACTAAAATTTTCCCATAAAAATGAACTAGTTACAATGGTAGATGCAGTATAAACACTAAGGCCTTCTCTACTCTTGTAAAATAAATCTCCCTAATATAAGTCGATTTACCAGCCACTGCTGTAATTACAGCATGGCTGATGTCCACAGTGCCCTCCTTGGCCCTCACCAGAGCACTTCCAGTGACCTGAGGGGCAGTCTGCGGAGCTGAGAACCCCATCTCTTAGCTCCCGGGCTCCCTATTGGCTGCTCCCACAGCTCCTTCTTGTTCCGAGGCAGGGGGAGGTGCCAGGGACGACTTCTCTCCCCTTTCCCTGCTGTGAGCTGGGGTAAGTCGCACAGGACTTCTGTTTCCTGCTTTACTCTGGAACGGGCAGCCGTGTCAATTCTGTGGAAGGTTGCCCCGGTGGGGGAACTGGTGGAGAAGCACCCAGACTTCTGGCCCCAGCTCACAGCTAAGAGTGGAGACCAGACCAGCAGCCTGGGCTTTTTGCCTTGTTCCAGCTGGAATGAATTAATTAGACAGTTCAAGTGATTGCAACCATTGTCTCAGGTCTGCTTTATGTTTAGTTTTTTTCACTAGTTTAACCAAACTAGTAGAAAACACTTCTTGATTTTACAAGTGGTGAATACCTGAGTGGGTTTGCCAGTATAATTATATCAGCAAACTTTTTCTAGTGTTGAGTTGGTACAAAAGCTGTACATAGACCAGTCCTAAGCTAAATACAGGCTGCAATCTAACTACAAAGTGGAACAGATTTGTTAACTGCTTATATTTAAATGTTGCAAGAGACCATTCAAGGTGAAGCAGGCAGTTAGTACCTTTGCAGTCATAGGACAAAGGAGGGTTAGTGGTTTACAGATTGAATTTAGGGTTTACTATGATGTCTTTAATGATTTTTAGTGTCTAGTGGAGTTACAAATATTAGGTCCTAGGCTCTTTTTTGGAAGGTGTTGTATAGGTTTCTTTTGAGGACGAGGACTAGGGTCAGATATGGAGTGATCAGTTTGTGAAATGGTCATTTTTTGTGTTTTGTTTTGTGTTTTTCATTTTTCTGTGTGAGTTTGTCTAACATCCCACACTGGAACTCATACTGGCTATCACTAAAAATTGTGGTCCCCACCAAGTACGACAGAAAAATGATTAAAAAAAAACCCCAAACCCCATATCACCTATGGGTGATGATGCTAGGGAAAAAAAAGCATGTAATACATAAAACATTCAAACACCCATAATGTAGGCCTCATGGAGCTGAATCTACTCTGATTTAAAAATCAATGGCAAAGCTCTCTTTTGTCAATTGTGCAGAATCAGGCTCTTTATGAATCTTATACAGGAGTGATCTGTGGCACAAGAATGTTGATTGACTACAAGGGTATGTCTACGTTGCAATGGAGGGTGTGAGATTACAGCATGTAGCATGCTGGAGCTAGCTTTAATCTAGCTAGTGTGAGTACCAGTAGCAGTGATGCTACTTACAGCATGGGCTAGCCACCCAAAATGTACTCAGGGTCATGGGTGATCTTGTACAGTTTGTGCTTCTGTGGCTTCACTGCTATTGGTTTCCAAAATAACTATATTAAATCTAGCTCTAGTATGCTTATGTGCGCTGCATTCACACCTTCGATTTAAAGTGTAGACAACTCCTAAGTCTGCACAGCATGACTAACTTGGGCGATTAGTATCTGGGTCTGAGTATTTTTGTTAGCCTAGCGTGGATGTGAGCAGCCATATTGCAAGGCTACATTCAAGTTAATGTTCTCACTGTTGCATTCAACCATGTATCACTAGGACTCCTGAGGCCATATCCCATTGTTCTTTGTGCTGCAGTTAGATGAGCTGTTCTGATTCTTTCCTTTATGAATTACGGAAGAAGGTGCCTGTCCTTGACACACAGGAAATTGTGGAAAGCATTGGAGGACTATCAGCATTGGAGAGGTTTAGTCTGCTTCCTCACGGCAGTGTGGGTGGATAACCAGTCCAAGTGAAAGCTTCACTCAGGCTTTTTGCTTATACCATAGGACAGACCACCAAAGCCCAGGTTGAAAGCACCACCAAACTCAGGTGAGAGAGTGTTGTGCGTGAATGGGAGGGAGGTTAAAGGCACCATTCAAGTAAGACTCCACGATAACTCTGCAGTGAAGACATAGTTAAAATTTAAGTAACTTTAGCACAGTTAGAAGTTGTGCAAGTGTATTATGAGTGTTGGTATAAGAGGAAATATATTTAGTATAAATAGAAGAATAAACTTAGTGCTGTTTATTAGATTATGGTAAACAGGTACAGAAAGTATTTAGGTTTTGCTTACAGTTGGAATGATACATAATTTAAATATAAAGTCACATGAAGTTTGTAACAGTGCCTTAGTGATGGAAAGTTATTTCATGAAAATGCTACATTTCCCCCAAACTATCCTGAGGAGAATGGGCTGATCAGGCAGATTCAGTACTAATTTAAAAGTTTCTGGCTCTTCTCCTAGCATCTCAATGATAAAATGTGAATTATAGTTTTATGTACTTAACTTGATTAAAATGGCTGCAGTAAGTTAAAATGTACTCATTTCAGTCTAATTAAATAATTAATGTACTTTTAAAAAAAATCTGGAAAATCTCCAGAGGATAAAATCCTACACTACTGAGAAGTTGCAGAAGAAGACTTGATGGTTGTGTAATGTAAATTGTGAAAATGAATTAAAAGACTGTGCTCAGGTTACTTGCTTTGTCTGTCTAGTGAAAACAACTATAGTTTTCTGTTTTATTTAAATTTGTGAAATGACTAGTTGATTGTAGGGACTATAACCAGACATGCATTTGGATCTGTAACTAGTACTGACTTCAGTTGGATTCTCTTGAACTCTGCGTGGTCACAAGGGTCTGCTTGCAGGATTGGATCTCTAAAGAGCAATTCTGCTACATAAAATGTTTGAGTTTGTATGATTTGTGTGTGAGATACAAGCCTGTTGCTGATACAATCTTAACTATTTTCAGAACTTATATGAACTGTACATGTGCTGCACCATGAAATAGACAATGGCTATCTTAAATACACATTCAGTAATGTCATTCTAGAAGAGGTAAGAAGCCGAACATGTACTGGTACTTGTAATTGTTGAAGTAAACTTCTGTAATCGCTTAAAATTTGATTTGTCATTTGGCATCTATTGCCTAAAGGACCATGTATATTAAAATTTAGACAGGGTTATGGTGGATTTTCCTAAAACACATTTTTGCTTGATGGATTTGCCACATGTAGGCGCCCTTGCCATGTTTCTAGTTGGTAGTCTGCCGCTCTCACAGATGAACTTTGACTATAAAGTGTACTATTGTGGAAACTAGGGCCATTAGCCTCACTGCAGTTCTGCTGATGAGAAGCATTTCACATGTGAGATGAAACTGACTAGAATCAATGGAACTTTTGTCAGTACTGGAACTTGTTAACGCTTACTGTGGGCAGTTGAAGATGATAACTTTTTTATTGATACTCTTTCTTGACTTTGTAAGTAAAACTACTTTCTGCAGTTGTTAAGTACACTAGCAGAGGAAATTAAGCATCACATGATTATATTTTTATAGTGTATATTTTGTTTTTGATTGCACAAAGATGCAGATTTGGGCTCCTAAAACTCCCACTGAAGACATTGAGAATTCTGAATGCACAGAAAATGCAGGATCAAGCCTTTAATATTTGCAGCCTCACTAAGTGATTTGTTTTTAAGCCTTTTAATTAATCGAAAGCTGATGTGAGTATTAAACACAAGGGAAGCCCATCTATTTTTGATACCTTTATTTAGCGAAGAAATTGAAATTTCAGTTGTGCAATGACATTTTATGATCAGTTGGTTTCTGGATGTAACAACCTTATTTCTGATTTACTAAATGAATGGAAAGTAGTTTAAATTGAGAGAGAGAGATTTAGATAAAATCTCTGTGGCTGTATTTATATGTGGTCAACATACAATTTAATCTAATTAAAATTTATCTTTTAAAAGTAATTGCGTTGTATGGATCTAGTGCCATGGGTACTTCTCTTACAGTCAGTTGAAAGCTTTCTGTGGCCCAAATCCTTTAGTCCTTAGTCTGGTGGAACTTTAATTGGGATTTGGATTCATTTGACTTCAGGGCAATTCTGCTTCAATGTAAGGACTGCAGTCTTTGGCCACATCTGAGTACTCCATTAGTGTAAATCATGACTGTATGCTATGTTCATTTTCCTGAAGTGAGAGATGTACCAAGAAATCACTATAGTTCATTTTATATTACAGTACTGCCCAAAGGTCGAAATCAGGACTGGGACACCATTTTGCTAGGCACTGTGCGAGCAAGATGCAATAACAGGTGAAGATTGGGGATAGGGATATAATATTAAAGGAAATGAACGTGATGGAGTTTAGCACTGCTCATTAATTTCACATAGCTTGTGTTTTTATTATAACTGATATGCATAGAGAAATGGACATAAAAGGAAAACTCTCCAATTTGAAAGGAAAGAGGGTGTCACTCCCTTGTTCTTTCAAGGACTTGAAAATAGGCATAAATGTAGTTTATTTAGCATGGTATTATGGACACACTGGGATGGAATAGAGGGGGGAATTACATATGTCACTAACCTTATGGGAGCAATAAAAGGAGTCAGTGTAATGGAATACAACAGTGTGGAAGCATTTCTTCACAGAATAAAAATGCAGGGATGGAGCGGCCCTCAGTCATCTAGTCCATTCCTCCTGCTGAGGCAGAACCAAGTATAGCTAGATTATGTGGTATGCTATAGTGTGTGTGTGTGTGTGTGTGTGTGTGTGTAATATAAAAATATGGAGAGGGAGAGAGACCCCACACAGTATACCACATTCTATAAATAAATAACATTATGGTAGCCTGTGGTCCAATCTTGCAAGACTCTTGTGTGAGGAACATCTAATCTACATCCTGCATGCAGCCTTTAATTCTTCTGCACTGTTCATACTTATGCTGCTGATTAGATAACATATTGCTGCTAGGAGTGGCATCTCTTTGTTGATTGTGCCAGGTAGGATGATGAAACAATGGGGGGGGGGTGTACTTGACTGGTAAGTAGCAACACAAACACTGTGGAACAAAGTGTAGAAGTAGCTTTAATGGCTCACTGGCCATTTCTTTCAATTAACCATACAAAGGAATCCATTCCTCCTCCCCCCTTTCACTCTCCCTAAATAAGAAAGGGTGAGGACTTGGAGGAAGATGGGAATGGCTCTAAATATTAAAAAGGAAGTCAGGGTATTTAAGATTTTAATGTTAGAATGACAAACAGTGAGTAAACAATTTAGAAAAAATATACTTTGGCGCATATTATGTGTATTTTAGGTAGGAGTGATTGGTTTAAATGGATTCATCACATTAAAAGTGCCCCAAAAGTCCAGAAATTCCAGTCTCCCTTGGTTGTTAAAAATCACTTTTTCAAGAATAGGAACTGTCTTTACGTGTCTGTTATTTTGTCTGCAAAATCTGTCCGATGGAATGGGCCACCCAAGTGTCCTTAAAGAACCTGCTTCAATATGGAAGTAAAGCCTCTTCTGACCGCACACCCCTAGTTTTCATCTGTTACCCCACATTGGAACCCATATATGGTATCATCAAACTACAACCCATACTCAGTTGGGATCCCATCCGGAAAGAAATTTTTCTTGTACCACCTCTTCTGGCTGTGTCCCCCGTTTCCTCTTCTCCTCCCCTCCACCTCTCCAAGTTCATCAGAAGCAAGGTCCCCACTGACAAGAACATCAACTCAGAGCAGCACTAGACCCTGACAGAACAACAGATGCAAATCCTGCAGACATGTGCACTGCTGCAATGATTGACACCCCCCACGTTGCACCTCTCAAGATCCACAGGGCCTATACATGTCGATCAAAAAATGTAGTGTACCTCATCCAGGGCACTGAATGCTCCAATAACAACTATGTGGGTTAAACCAGGCAACCACTAAACTCTTGAATGAACTCTCACAAGATGATGATAAAAGACAAAAAACACATCACCTGTAGGTGAACATTTTTTTTTTCCACTCTATATCTGACTTATCAGATCTCATCCTCCAAGGAAACCTGCACAACACTTTCAAAATCGAACCTGGGAGCTTGAATTCATAACTCTGCTAGACATGAAAAATCATGGTCTTAATAAAGACACTGGATTTATGGCTTGTTACAACAAATCTAACTATCTAGCCCCCCCTTTTTTACTGTGACTACAAGGGTGTTAATGGGCAACTTCATCTCAAATGGTCCCTTAATAATATGTGCTAACTGCTTGTGCTATCTCGATCTTGTATTTAGCTGTGACACTGAGTGACCTTTCCCAGACCTGAATAAGTGCTGTGTAGCTTGAAAGCTTCTCTCACCAACAGAAGTTGATTCAATAAAAGATATTATTTCACCCAATTTATGACTGTAATATCCTGAGACCAACACGGATACAGCAACATTGCGTATAAGTCTAAGTCAAATGTCTGTCATAGGACTGCGAAAGGACCACAGGTTTTGTCTTGCAGACAATTAGACAGATACTCTAGTCATCCAAGATTGAAAGTTCATGAAGTTCCTCTTCTAGTTCACATGCCCCATTCTTACAGTTGCTTGTAGTGGGTGTTCAGTATCATAGAAAATCAATTATTTAGGTGCCCGACTTGAGAAACATGTCTGAAAATAGTTTTGGTCTAAATGTATAGAAAATAGGAGAGACACACATTTTACTTCCCTAGCTCAGTGGCAGCATTAGTGGCATTAGCATTCTGTGCAACTGTTAGTCAAAATGCATAGAAATCTGTGATATTAATTTTGGTGCCATAAATGTGTGAGGCACTTTAAAGTGCATATAAATTCAACTCAGTTAGATTTGCTGTCTGAATTCAGGTTGTAAATTGAGATTGTGGAACAAACAAAAGGGAATGCAGAGCAGAGAAGAGAGACTGAACAGTATGATGATATGGTCACTTGAGTGACTAGCTTAGAAGCTTATTCTTAGTTTCTCCTATACGGTTTAAAAAATCTGCCATGTAAAAATCTGTTTGGATCACTTTGTCAGTTCAGAAGGAAGTATTACTTTGGATTGGGACACTGAGTGATAAATAGAGAGAATTTTGATTATACTTACGGTGATGGTCTAATAGGAGTTGCACATTTTTTCCTGGAATAACTTAAAGCAAGGGGCTGATTGGAGGCTTTTCCATGAGAACTAGATTTATATTTGGCACCATGTCAGACCACTGTCCTGCTGCATCAGAACAAAATTTTAAATAGAAATTCTAGAACTACAAGATTCTGCTCAGTCAGACTGACAAACTCCCTGCAAACCGTTGGTGTGTCAACAGTCCTCAGCATCTATTGCACACATTATGGTCTTGTGACAGAATGACTACCTAGATTTCCCTTTCCTCCTCACTTACTCCTTTAGGGTTTACTTTGACCAGCCAAGAGAGAGGTTTTGGGAAAATATTGGTGCCCCTTTCATATACCACAGAGAACCCAAGCAGTACATAAACATTCTTATCCTTCTCTTCTGCATGCTAACTTCAAATGTGTTTTTTCTAGTTTTGCCACAATAACTTTTATTAATTTATTTGCAGTTTACAAGTTTTTTTAACGGTGGAGGAATTGGGTGGAAGGAGAGTGCTCTGGAGTATTCTAAGAGAAAAAACAAACGACCTAAAACTTAATAGCATTGGATAGTTGATTTTAGTACCTGTGGTTCTTCATTCTTGGTAGTGTGTCATTGCATCTGGAGCAATAGTCAAATGAACTGCAGCTATAACCTAGGAAATACAGGTCATTGGCAAAGAATATGAGAATTTCAGCTGTTAAAGTGCTTATCCAGTTTCTTTTCCAGTTGCTTGGATAAACAACTAGCATGTGTCATTAATGCTTTTACATTAGAAATGTGCTGAGTAACCTAAAAATGCTTCTGTCTGACAGGAGTACACAAGGAACATTTGCCAAGGTGTGGGTGTGGCCTGGTGGTATGTCTGAATAGTTACTCTTTATTTTTAGATTTGATTTTCAGAATCCGTTTCCTTCTAAAACACTTTTGCATGTCTCATCTCTTTGTCGGCCACTTTGTCAACCAACAAACAAAATATTGCTTATAAAACGTACCTGATGGTTTACCTTGGATGAAAGTGGTGGGCTATCACAGAAGTTCATATTTATTTTTTGGAAATAGGCTCCTTTCTGGACTATGTATCTGCCACAAGTGTTCATTCAGTGTTTATTTAAAAGCAAAAACTTAGTTTGAATTGCTACTTTCTGATGTATGTTTTACCAGTAGCGTTAACTTGACTTGTAGAACCTTGTCTAGTAACTTCTTCTGGGCTTGTGTATTTCTTTTTAAAAACGAACAAGGAAGCTGTCCATGTTTTAAACATGATCCTTGATAGTTAGAAAATTTCAGTGCTATAGACGGGCACTATGCATATTTTAAAATAGAGCTTTGTTTATATAGCTTGTATCATTTGTGCTCTGATAGTTTTCTAGCCTAGTAGAGACGTATACTGAAAAGGTGGGTAAAGATGGACTCCATGAAGACTTAATCAAGAAGGTACCCCAGGATCTTGACATAATACTTTTCATCTTATTGGACAATATTTCAACTAGTACGTGCTAAGAATGTTGTGGTGGGGGAAGGGATGATGCCATGTGATTAAGGTTGCTGAAGGAGGTCTATTTTGCTGGAAAAAAGAATCTTAGGCATATATTAGCAATTGACCAATTTGAGCAAAACATTTTCCTTGTAGGTAGCAAAAATGACTAGTTCTAAAGATATCATTTGATTGTTTTTTTGAATATCTTAGCTTTCAAAGCATTCTAGTCTAGGTAAGAGATGTAAATGCAGTAGAACCTCAGTTACGAATATCAGAATTGCAAACTGACTGATCAGCCGCACACCTCATTTGGAACTGGAAGTATGCAATCAGGCAGCAGACACCAAAAAAAGCAAATACTTTACAGTTCAGTACTGTGTTTAACATAAACTATTTACAAATATAAAGGGAAGGTTTAACAAAATAATTGAGAAGGTAAGGAAACTTTCTTCGCTTGTTTCATTTAAATGAAGATTTAGTAGGAAGATTGGGAGGGAATTTGTGTAACTTGTTTTGTGCTCTAGAAAGTTCTTGAAGTTGCTCGATCTTTTTGAGGTTACTTTTTGTAATGTGATTTTTGAAGATTTTTAACTTGAGTGGTAACTGAAATATTTCTGCAAAATTGGAAAACTACTAAAATACTAAATTTAGAGCTTCAGGACTCACTTCTAGAAAAGTGGGTCATCATGAGGATGATCATTCTAAGTCACCTTGAAAAGTTTTTTCTTTAGTCTAGCCCATAGGTGGACACCACTGTTTTTGGGGAGCTCTGGACTGGTCAATACTCAGTAACACCGGTCCCGAGTTCTGTTTCCTTTTCTCTGCTGGTGAGGCCCCCATCTAATCCTCTTTCTGAAGCCCTTTAATCTGGCAATGGGAACACTCATACTACATCTCTTTACTTCAGCTCCTCAGAGCTTGCTTGTTGGGAGTTTCCTCTAACCCAGTGGGTAAGAAGTAGTATAGGAAAGTTTCAGTGGGATCATTGCCATTAGTAGGTGGAAGAGGAGGATTATAGTTAGGGTTGCCTTGTAGCTGTGCAGGGGATAGCTGGAATCTAAGTGCTCTTAGCTTACTTTACTGTCTCTTTTCACCAGTCTTTAATTCCTGGACAGTAGAGTTGCCCTAACTTCCCATCTCTTTTTAGGAGTGCTCTTTGTCCTCTTTCTTGGCTGCCAAAAGGTTGGTAAGGAGGGGGCGGGGATGCTTTAGTGATTGTCTCCCTGTCCCTCCCTCCTGCCCCATGCCTCCTCCACAGTTCTCTTGAGGCCACTGATGAGCAGGGAGACCAGGGCATCTACATTCATAAATGAAGAACTAGTAATTGTAGGAAGAGAGGAAAACACAAATGGCGATGTTGCAGTGTCTTTCTTTCAAACACTTCTTGGTCATTTGCTAATTTTTGCCCTCATTTTACTTAAAGTATATCTGCTCTAGAAACCTTACAGCTGTGCCGCTCTAGTGCTGCAGTGTGGACACTTATGACAGTGACGAAGGGGTTCTTCCATCACTGTAGTAAAGGCAGAAGGTGTGTATGCCAGGGCGTTGATCAGTCTAACTACTACTCTCAAAGTGAATTTTTCATACCACTGTCAGTTACTGAGTTATATTTTGGTTTATCAGACTGGTAGTCAGAAACAAACTATGCTCCCCCACTTTGATGCTAATACTTTTTCTCTTAAAGTTGTTATGGCGGTGATAAGGTTAGTGAGCAAAGTTACACATTGGTAACTCTTCATACAGCATCATTTTGTTTGCTTGGTTTTTCAGTCAATATGTCAGCTAACTTCTGGGTTTTTCCTTTGTATTCTCTATTTTTGGTTCTCCCCTTAAGCTAAGAATTAAATGTTTAAGTACAGTAAAAATATGTATGTTAGCTTCCTGTAAAACAGCAATTGTGACTCAAAGCATGCTATGTAGGCTGATTATCATTCAACACTAACAGCCTTAGTAAATCAAATTATTTAATTTTAAAAAACCGTGTTTGGGAAGCCAGATAACCTTGAGATTAGTTTCATTATTAAGGACTTTAGCAAAACAAAACCCAGCAGTGTTAGTGGCAATAGGCTAGTCCCTTTTCCTGAATGGGGTGTAACCTTCTCTTTCCTTTGCCCAGGATCTAGCCAGTTTAAAACAAACTAACAAAAACCTGCCTCCTTCCTACTGCCCTTTATTCTGAGGTTTCCCTTCTTTTGTTCTCTTGATCCATCCCCTTGAATTTCTCGTTGGCTAACTCACTCCTGCCCCTCTTCTTCAGCCTCCAAGCACACAATTGTATCTCCATTCGGAGGGAAAAAAGCTCTCAATCCCTCCTATTTTAAACATTTTTATTCCACACTTTTTTCCCTTCCAGATGCTGGTGTTATCATGTTGCCTTGACTTACTCTCGCCTGTTTCTTTCTCTCTTCATCTTCCTCTCTTGCCTTAATTTTTCCCCTCCAAACTAGTTTACACCCCAGTCTAAAACCACTAACCGTTTCCTAGCTAAACTGAAGAAGTAATTCTTTGTTTTCATCTCCCTGTTACATTCAATACCATTCATCAGTTTCCTTTGGTCTATCGTCTCCTAATTTAATTCTTTCTTGTCTGACTAATTCTACGGAATGATTTTTGCCTTCTGATCTTTCTCTTTGGAATTAGTGGAATTGATACGAGCTTTTTGTAGGTGGTAAAATAGTTCAAATGCATTCTGTGGATACCCAAATAGTCTCATCACTGTTAAAATAATCTCTTCTTAATTGGGAATTTCTCTTAATGGGAGCAAAGGACAGCTGCCATGTAGTCCTGATTAAGACATTTTGCTGAAAGTATTTCTGTATTTTTGAATCATGCATGTCACTAGTTCTTTATTTAAAAGCTTTAATAGGCAAACAGATACTGTACTTTTCTCATCTCTCCAGTTGTTGCAGTTTAAAGAAATTTTTTTTTTTGAAAATCCTTGGAATGCCATAATGCAAAACTAGTCTGCAACTAGCATCACCATTCACAAGGAGACTTTGATTTATAGGAATACTTTCCTCCCAAATCTTACTTTCTAAAGAACTGGATTAATAAATGTGAAGGAGACCCAAGCATGGAATTTCTGTGTTCTTGTTTCTCTTCCTGTTGTGTTTTTGGAAAAAAAAAAAAATCTTTGAGTGGTGTCCCTGTGGGTGCTCCACTCCAGGTGTCTGGTGTGGCCTCGAGTTTGAATCAGAGATCTTCATCAGCAGTATCTGTTTGGGTCGCACATGCGGTTCCTTCTCACTGTCTGAGATGGAGCCACAGCAGTTTCCTTCAACTGCTCGTTCTGAGAGAGAAGTTAGAATAGAATATAAATTGTTAGTTACTACCTCCTTACCCTTTTTCAGGTGGGGGGAATCCTTCCCCATCCTTTAGCGTAGATAATAGTTATACAAGTATCTTACCTGGTTCCCCAGGCTTCAAAAGATGTACTTGGTGCAGAGACGCCATGCCGCTGTCTGACGGGCATGCCCAATGTATTTGATGCCTCAGTGAGGGACATGTCACACAGCAATGTCCCCACTGTAAGAACCTCAAGGCAAAGGTCAGGAAGGACAGAGAACGCAGGTTAAAAATGATTTTATGGAGAATTCCCTGAGAGCTGCCTTCAGACCCTAGGCGTGAGCCTTCACTGTTTATTTCTGAGAAATTCCTCAGAGGACTTCAACGCCATCTTAAAATCCCACCGAAAAAGAGACTGATACTGACCAATATAACGGTCACTCAGACCCCTTCGGTGCCTGCAGTCTCAACGAAAGAGTCATAACAGCACGGATTCAAGGGTCAAAACAGTGAAGACCACCTCTGATTTGGCACTGATGGAACACAAGTTGGCACCAGCAGCCATGGCACTGAAAACTGCATCAACAGTGAAAACAGCTCCGACTATGACCTTGGCAGCAATTTGCATTATGGTGCGGGCTGCAGCTTTGACATGGGATGCGACTCTGGCACCGAGATAGACAGACACCCTTGCCAATGACAGCGGCACTGACCATTCCACCGGAACCTGCTCAGACGTCAGCACCAATCAACTCCACAGCACCGAGCCCAGCGCCGGGTAGGAAACACCAATCTAAGACAAAGCATGAGGAACAGGAGGATTCACCACTATATGGCATGGACATGTCTCTGCCACCACATGGGACCATGTTCCCAGTGTTATCCAGCAGGGAAGATGACAATATGGAGGAAGCAATCTTCTCTTCTCAACACTCTTCACTTTGTAGACCCACATCTTTCCTTTCTGGTCATAGGGGATATGGCGGTTACCCAGGACAACCATGGTATGCTCCCCTGTGGTTTGTCCCACCCATATCATACCCGATGCAGTGGCATAATTGAGATCCATGGTCTCAGTACACCAGGGATTACAGCAGATCCTCTACTTCCTATAGGGATAGAGATGTCCCCACAACACTCAATACTATTGGCCATAGACTCTCCATCAGAAGCCATTGAGCAGGTGGATGATGCAGTAGAACTACAAACACCACCACACAACTCCTCCTTTCTGGATGACACCATAATACCGCCACCACTTACTAGTGCGGATGATTTCAGGCAATTCCAAGGCCTGTTTAAAAGAGTGGCACAGGAGTTGGAGATACTTCTTGAAGAGGTATCGGAGAAATGTCATAAGCTCTTGAAGATCTTGCACTCCACAGTGCCATCTAAGATAGTTTTGCCAATGGACGAAGCACTAATGGAACCGGTGAATAACACATGGCAAACTCCTGCCACTACCTCATCCACGTGCAAAAGAGCTGATAAAAAATACTATGTCCATTTTAAGGGTGCTGAATTCCTGTTTACCCATCATCTGCCCAATTCCCTGGTCGTGGAAGCAGCACATCAAAGGGGCAAGCAAACTCACCACAAATCCACACCCCAGGATAAGGACGAGAAGAGTGGATTTATTGGGACAGAAAGCTTACTTCTCGGCTACATTACAACTACGTGTAGCCAAGTATGCCACATTTCTTTTACAACTATGACCATGACACATACTCAAAATTCTTTGACTTTATTGACCTCATACCACAGGAAAGAAGGGAGCAATTTCAATCTCTTGTTACAGCAAGTCAGCTGATCTCTTGATCAGCTGTGCAGGTGGCTCTCGATGCAGCAGAAACAGCTGCCAGAACCACGGCCACAGCAATCGTCGTGAGGAGGCTTCCTGACTCCATTTGGCGGACCTGCCAAGGGATCTACAATGGACTATTGAACATCTCCCATTTGATAAAAGCCAAATTATTTGGTGAAAAAACAAGTGAAGTCCTCCATACAATTGACAAGCGAATTCGCGAGCAATGTTGCGGACCATAGGTATGACATGAAGGAGACAAAGTAGATACCAATCTTATCGAGAGAGACCCTCAATATCCCTGTCAACACAGACAATGACACGAATCGATCCAAGCAAAGACCTCAAAGATGACCAGAATAACCAAAAGCAGCAATAGTCAAAATCCCATCCGTCATGATCAAAACAACAATTTTGAAAGATTGGTTGAGGGCCTGAATGACTTCCCTCACGTTCCAATGCAGAAACTACATACTACACAATTCAGCCACCATCTCCATCCATTCCAAAATAGCTGGGCATCCATAACATCAGACAGATGGGTGCTAGAGATTATATGCTCACGGTACTCCACCACTTTCACCAACATCCCTACTACCCAATCCCCTTCCCTGGTCCTCTTTTCCTGGGTCCCGACTCACAAGCACTTCTTTCAGCAAGAAGTAGGTCATCTGGTATCCCTCGGTGCAGAACAGGTGCCACAACAATACATAGAGAAGGGTTTCTATTCCTGATACTTTTTAATCCAGACAAAAAATGGAGGGTGGAGACCCTGATTAGACCTTAAAAGGCTAAACAATTTTGTAAGAATACAGAGATTCAAAATGGTCACACTATTGACCATCAAAGCATTGGAATAAGGGGACTGGTTTTCAGCCCCCTGCTTTCATGTCACCATACACCCAGCATACAGATAGTTTCTCCTGGGAGACGGACACTATCAATACAGAATACCTTTTTGGCCTTTCCACAGTGCCAAGATAATTCTCAAAGATACTAGCTGTAGTAACTGCATATCTTCACAATCAGGGAATAATCGTGTTTCCATACCTAGATGATTGCCTATTAAAAGCAAGCACTCAAGTAGAGGTGTTGAGTCACCCAGTGAACAATGTCTCTATTCCAAGCCCTGGGAATCATGATAAAATCACCAAAAATCCACACTGTTCCCAATACAACAGCTAGAATTCATAGGTGCATACCTCAATTCAACATCAGCAAAGGTATCACTATCGAAAAGAGATTCAGTACCATCAGAAATCTAACTTATTCTATAAGAAACAGCCCTACTCTCAAAGCCCACATGCCTCTAACTTCTGGGCCACATGGCAGTCACAACTCAAGTAGTAAGGCACGCGCGTCTACAGATGCACTGCCTACAAGCATGGCTATCCACTGTATGCAGACCTCACACATATTGCCTACTCAAAGTGCTAACAATACCTAATCACATGAAGGACTCACTACTGTAGTGGAGACACCTCTCCGATATGATGGCTGGCATCCCATTCTGTCAGGAGCTGCCCTCAATTATACTCACAACAGATGTGCTCCCCACCCAGTGAGGGATGCATCTATTACACATCATCATCCAGGGCAGGTGGTCTCGAACAGAAATGTGTCTCTGCATAAACTTACTAGAACTTTGGGTGGTATGCAACGCATGCTCGCATTTCCTCCTGCTTATAAAGAACAAAACGATAAAAGTAATGAGAACAGCGCATGCGTATATTATATAAACCATCAAGGGGGAGCCCAATCATACTTGCTATGCAGGGAGGCCGTGAAGCTATGGCGTTAGTGTGTCCACCATGGCATCAGTATCTCAGCTTCATATCTCCCAGAGTGCCAGAATATAATGGCAGATGCCCTCAGCAGGAACTTCACACAGAAACATGAGTGAGAACTAAACGAGTCAGTATTGCAAGACATCTTTTGACAATGGGGCCATCCAACTGTCAACCTCTTTGCAACCCCACAGAACCAAAAATGCCCATTATTCTGTTCCAGAGGGGACTTGCGTACCAGATCCATGAGTGACGCCTTCCTCATCAGCTGGAACAAGAATCTGCTATGTGTTCCCCCCCCATACCAATTCATGCTTTCCCCCCCCCCCATACCAATGATCCTGACAGAGCGAGAGTAATCCTCATAGGTGCTCCATAGCTGAGACAAATAGAGTATTCTTACCTGCTTCAGATGTTGGTGTACACACCAGCAGACCTTCCACCATGTGGAGACCTACTCTGTCAAGGCAACAGCCACACCCTGCACCCGCACATAGACAAACTCCACCTCCAAACCTGGCATGGCTCCTACATGGTTTCAAGGGGAAGAGTTAGAATGTTCAACGCAAATCAAAACATGTTGTTAAACAGCAGAAAAACAATGACTCTCAAACTTACCTCCAAAAATGGACTAGATTCAACAAATGGTGTAAAAATAGACACATCTTACCTGTATCGGCTTAATCTCAAATGTTCTGGAGTACATGCTTGAATTCCAAAATTCTGGCCTGTCATTCAGTTCTCTTAAAGTTTATTTGGCTGCCATAGTTGCTTTTTACCTGAAAATAGCAGAAAAGACTTTTTTTTTTTTTTTTACTCATCCGTTGGTCAGATGATTCCTTAGTGGCATACAGAACACACATCTGGAGATCCACAGGCCCACTATTCCATGAGACCACAGGGGTGGCAGAAATTGAATACTTAATTTTGTTTTTGCCTTTTGAGGGCATATTGTAGAGGAGAATATCATGGCATTGCAACTTGGGCAGAACAGTGAAGTAACCTAATTTTTGTAGCAAATTTAGTTCACTCATAGCTATTTACCAACATTACTGTTCATAACACAAGCAGGTGGGATACTTGTGTGGTACAAATGAAAGACACACACCACAGCAATGGAAACTTTTTAAAAAAAAAATACTTAAGATTAATGAAATTTAGAAAACTTCATGACTGACAAAATAGCCTCATTTATTTGAATCTCTTTGGATTGTCTTGTGTAATCAATGTTTTTGTTTGGGAGATCAAAAAATATAGAATTGATCAGATGCTGCTAGATACTTGTTTTTAATTTTTTTTTAAAAAAAGGCCCTGGTCCTGCATTCAGGTAGACCCAATTGCAGGTTTGGGACCTATGTTTTTAAATGATGCTTAATGCCCCTGTATGCTGGCTAGTCAAGGGAATTCAGCCTATTCTTTCTTAATTTATTTTGTTAAGTCAAAACCTGTTCTTTGACGTTCCATGTCTTGTGGCTATAGTGATTATTCAACCACCATGGCTAGACTCCATTGGGTGTTTGGCATAGAGAATGTTAATGCTGTGCAGCAGCTCTTACACCCGAGGTATTATGGAAGAGACATTAAAGTTGTTGTTTTGGTGTCATAAGTCTGTGTATTCAATTTTAGATTTGCATCTCATAGACTCATAGGTCAGAAGGGACCAATATGATCATCTAGTCTGACCTCCTGCACAAGGCAGGCCACAAAACCCTACCCATACACATATATAACAACCCCGAACCCATGACTGAGTTATTGAAATCCTCAAAAGTGAGATTTGAAGACCTCAAGCTGCAGGGAATCGATCAGCAAGCGACCCATGCCCCACGCTGCGGAGAAAGGCGAAAAACCTCCGGGGCCTCTGCCAATCCGCCCTGGAGGAAAATTCCCTCCCGACCCCAAATATGGCGATCAGCTAAACCCCGAGCATGTGGGCAAGACTCACCAGCCAGCACCCAAAAAGGAATTCTCTGCAGTAACTCAGTTCCCATCCCATCCAACATTCCCACAGACCATTAAGCAGACTTATCTGCCGATAATCCATCTCATGCCTATGCATGGAAATCTCCTGGGAAATAAACAAGACAAGGGTGGCTGCATATGTCAAGAAGATTGTGTTTCACAAAGTACCTAGTAATTAGCACAAGGTAAAGGAGGGAGGACAGGAACTTGAATTAGAGATTAAGCAGTAAATACAATTCGGATAAAACAGGCGTAAGAAAAATATTTCAACCCATACTGCAGTAAGTTGGTGCGATTACCATACAGTCATACAATGGAGTAAGATTCCTCTGCATGCTCACTGAAAGATTCAAAGCAAAGTCATTTACACTGAATCTGGATTAGTCTACTGAGTTACAGTAAAACAAAATGCATGTGAATTCAGAGTGGCCTCTAAGCTTCAGTTTTGACTGGGAATTTTTCCCTTGAAGACTGGGACACGGTGACAGAAGGAATTGAGATTATACCTGTAGCCCTGAAAATGTGACTGATGACAGGTGTCTGCCCTCAATGCAGTGATCGCAAAGGAATCCAGCCGTAGGAGAGCTGGATCTGTGGTCAGCTGGAGACTTCCTCACTAAAGAGTGAGGAACTGACTAGAGTAAACTGATGGGAAATTGAATTAGCCTGGGGACTTGATTGAAACAAAGATAAGACTGAGGAGGAAGCACTCCTCCTATTCTGCTTTGAAGAATATAGGTGTGTGAGATGCTGTGAAAAACCCTTGCATGTGGGGAATGTCTGTCATCTTTGTCTGCTTAAAACTGCCTGGGGAATCTTGATTCCATTCTTGGTTATGAAATTCCAACCGAAATAAGCCGTTTGTTCTGGATTTTGATTCTGGCTGTAGGTGGCCAAGTCGTTTTTAGCAGCAGCTGGGGAATGGGTATCAGCCACTAGCTTCAGAAAGCCTGCCAAAGAAAAAGCCTTACATGAGTTTTAGCAGTTGTGGCTGTTGTAATATTAACTATTGCTCCTAGAAATAGAATCAAAACAGATTCATTCTGCATTTGACATAAGTTTAATAGTCAACAATGCTATGATGTCCACTAAATAAATTTCCCCAAAAGTGATATTTCAGGGAATGACATAACGCTTAGTTGAAACCAAATTCAGACAGCTCTTTAAAGGGAGAGAGTGTACACTGTTTGTGAAGGCATATTTACAGACACCTGAAAGTCTTCCATATACCTGTCTGTACAGGCTAGTCCTTCCCATCTTCTGTTCTGACTCCTCAATAAAGAACATTGCTAAACTTGTTTCAGTGCTTTTATGACCCATAGCTAAAGGAATCTGAACATTTCTGAGAAAATAGTGGGTAATTTAAAAAGCTTTAAAATGTGTGACTGGTGGGAAGATGGCTTTGTGGAAGAGTCTCTAGAGTGAGAAAAGTAGTTTTTAAAACTTTACTCCAAGTTGGTAAAATTAGTACAGAAATTTAATTTTTATGATTTAGGTACTTAAGAGCCTAAAGTCATACTGAGTCAATGGGTCGTAGCTTTTTTTGAAAAGCTTACATCATGGAGCTACAGTGAGCCCTGAGAAAGGGTCATCATATAGTTTCAGTAACAATAGGAACTGCATTATAACTGTCACCATACAATTCGTGGTGGGGGATACGGTTGCATGGTGGTTTAGCTGCACTAGCTGGTATGTTTGGGGCAGAAATGGGGAATAAAGTCAAGACTGAGTTGCTGCTTGTCCTTGTCCACCTGTTCCCTGTCCTGCTATGTGAAGGATGGAGAAATGGTTCTGTGGGGGGGGGGGATCTCCTTTTCATGTTCTGCTAGTTCCCAGCACTGATCTGTGATACAGGTTGCCCCCTCTGGGGTGTACAGCGGATATACAGTGTGTATACTGGTGTATATGGGTGTACAGCATGGATCACAATTTGGCTCTTAGGAAATGTAAAATTCCCCCACATTCTGTGATTGATACTTGAATGCCTATTCATGTGGTTCTGACTCCATCACCATTGGAACTGGGCTCCTACTTATCGTCATTGGAGGACTCGGATGGCACTCAGGGGCCATCTATCCCATATTGCCGAAATGAGTACTGTGAGGCTTGGCCAACTTGGTGGCAGTACCCTCCCTTTCCCCAACAGAGATCTCTTTTCTATCCCACTCCATGGGGCCCTGCACAGCATCCATATCCATCTTGTTGGCCGTATTGGGGGTCCTGGCCTCAGTACCTTTTTCGTGCCTTCTTGCTCAGGAAGAGAGGATTGACCCCTCTGCTTGCTTCAGGCATTCTTGAGTAGGTGTTCAGAACCAGTTTTGGAGGATTAGCCGCTTAGTCCAGCTCCGACAGTACCACCAGAACAGATGCTTCTGTGTCTTTGGTTCCTTTCTTGCTGCCAGATGGCTTTCGTCACTTCCAGGACCTTTTACACAGGATGGCTGAGGACCTCCATATTCCACCCGAGGAAGTACAGGACAAACAGCATCAGCTTCTTGACATCCTGCATGCCTCAATACCAATCAACAATGCCATTCTTCACCCAGCTCGAACTGTATGACACACTCATGCCACTTGCGCACCCACCTCCAAGGGGGCAGAGAAGAATACTACGTATCGGCCAAGGAGCCTAAGTTTGTGTTCTCACCTCCTACCTAATTACTTCATGATGCAAAAAGTGATTACCTTCTATTTTTTGAAGACATTAAGACTGGCTCTCCCATCAAGGTTCCTTCCACTTCCCCATGGTGGGATGCTCTCTCTCTTTACACATCCATCCCACACAGGTGGAACAGGTTTTGGAAGGGTCTCGTCAACCCATTCAATCTATTGCTCCCCAGTGGGATCTCAGCCTTGTCCCCTCAACATTAATGAAATCGCCCTTGTGCTGTCTCTCTCCTTTCCATGAAGGTTGCCTTCCTGGTAGCTTATAAATGTTTTCATATTGCTATTCTCTAATCTTGTTCCCTTACATAGGACCTTGTTTTGCTCTGTACTGCTAGTGTTCAGGTAAAAAAAGATTTAGCATACATTGAACTGCAGAGTTAGTTAAATGTGACCCATGTGCATAGTACAGTACAGTAGCTTTAAAAGATGGAATAATCACAAAACATTAGGTTGATTTATTAGTTGATAATACAAGTTTGATTATAGTAAAACTAAAACTGGGCATTAGACCAGCATCGCTCATTGAACAAGTGAGAACCTACATAAGATATGCTTGTCTTCTGTTAAACTTACTTATTCTAAGGGTTGGAAACATTTGGCACTTGATCCTTTTTGTTCAACTCCACAGACCTTACGCCTCTCTACACATTTTCATTGTATCTGTGACCAAAGCTTGGAGATGTTACAAATTATATTTAATTTCTTGTACATGACCCTTACAGAACAAGCATAAAGAATAAACAACATTATTTTAAAAATAAAATTAAAATCCCCTTTTGGCCCTAATACTGCAAAGTGGGAATCAAGGGAATTCAGAACCTCTTTGAAAGAATAGTATTGCTATGTTCATTTGGTACTCAAATTCTTATTGAAATAATCGAAGAAAATAGGAAGTGACACACTTAAGTTTTCTCTATGGTAAGGTAAAATCAAATGGCCATTCTCAGGATTCTCTGATGGTGAAGTGTCTGAATTTGAGTGGAAGAATGTGTGTGCCAAACAGTGTTTAAAATTGGACACAATTTCTGTATTTCTCACTTGGTTCTGAAAAGGCAAACTTCTGGGTTGGGGAAAGTGCAGTCAACATAAGCAAAAACTGCACAGTAGCTAGATGCGCCATAACTTAGTTATTTAGGCACTGAAAAGCGTCATGCAACTAGTACAAGACAAATATAATGCGGAGACTTTTCCAAATATTTCCATTAGAAACAGGAAGTTCCATTGAGCAGTTTCCTGTCTTTATATATAAATCTGTTTCCTCAGCTTTATTACTCAAAATGAATAGCTAACTATTAATATAAATTTGTCAATTTCCAGTTGAGGTACTGCACAGTTAAGAAGAACCTCCATATACTGACAGCAAAATCTAACTTTATTTTTCTTTTTTAATTAGAGCACAGCAATGGAAGAAACAGCTATATGGGAACAACAGACAGTGACTCTTCACAGAGTAAGTTATTACAACAATTAATTCTGTGTGCATAATTCAGGATATGGCAGCTTTTGAAAACAATAGAAAAGAGCCAGATGTCAGGAAGCAAAAGAAAAGGAAACTGGTTTTGTCAGATTCCTTTGTTTAAAATTAGAATTGTTGTAAATTCTCTGCTCAAACAGTAGTTATGGGTAAAGCTTGGTAAGAACTTATTGCCTGGTCACTCTTAAGCGTGCCTAAGTTTCTTAAATAACGTTTTTGTGCATATCTTTAAGCAATTGAAAATGGTGCTTAAATGTATTCCATGCATTGCAAAGCTAAAAGTTTTAACAGTACAACTTAAAAATAAAAATACATTACAAACCCTTGTTCTGCAGAAACTTCTGTAGGAGAGTGTGGTTAAATCTAAATAGAATAAAATGTCACAAATAAAATGTTGTATTTGAGAATAGCCTGCACTTCTGGAACATGTACTTTCACCATGTACTGACCAGAATTGGCTATAAATTATGTTTTGAGGCCCCAGTCATCTACTTGTGTATACAAACTTTTGCTGCTTGTGGTGAGCTGTGGCATGTAGAGTAGATGACTTTTATCAACTCTCAAGCTGTATGGCTCACGACTTTGAGTGGCTAACTCAGGGCAGATTGTCAGAAAACAAGGCGGATACCCCAAGCTGGTGGTGTATTCTTTAATTAGATTTCACCAAGCCAGT
This sequence comes from Mesoclemmys tuberculata, assembly GCA_007922155.1. Taxonomy (NCBI): domain Eukaryota; kingdom Metazoa; phylum Chordata; order Testudines; family Chelidae; genus Mesoclemmys; species Mesoclemmys tuberculata. The sequence goes on from ML675621.1 coordinate 1,823,732, forward strand.
GACAAATATGAACTCCTGGAGTCAGTCCCCTAAGACTCTCCAGTCTGTCTTGCCACCCAGACAAACTGGACTTTTATGATAAAATATCACTTAAACCAAAAATCATGCCACACCAGTTTGCTCCCAGTCCCAAGAGACCTGTCACTTACCCCAGATCAATTTGTACTCCAGATTTTACACCAAAGGCAACGCTGGTAGCCAGTTCTATAATAAATTAATAAAAGATTTATTAGCTAAGAAAAGGAAATGAGCTATTGAGAGGTAAAAGCAGGTAAAATATATGCACTGAGTCAGTTTGTAATTCCAAATGGTGGTGGTGATGTGATAAACTGCCAGTTTCCCAAAAGTCTTTTCATGGGGATCTCTGCTTTGCATCTGGTACACTTCCCTGTAAGAGTCCAGACAACCAGGATCTCTTCTTGAATCCATACTTGTAGCGTCTCACAAAAAGCAAGCTGTTAGTGTCACTACCCACATGGGCTTTTCCTTTGACAGAGAATGAGGAATACGTTTTGATTCTTTGATCTCCAATCATTACATACAGTGACTACTTACATTAAAATTATCACTCTTCTCTGATCAGTTCTTCATTTGCATTCCACAAGTCGTCTTCCTCATTTGAAGGATTACTTAGTTGCAGCGATATACATAATGGAAATCTTTGCTGCTACATTATAATGGGGTACAGATAAATGAAAACAATTCAAAGAACATCCCACTAACTTTCATTCAGTTTAAACAGCAAATACACTCAGTGTGGTTAGCTTTATGTATCTTCATAATTCCATGTGGACACTCTATAGTGGAGTTTCATTTGGATACTTGGAAGTGACAAAAAATGACCTGTTTATTTGACTGGGTGACAGAAGTGACGGGGGAAAAGCCTTGCCAGTTGATTTACATTGATTTATATGACGTGTCTATCAGATACTTTTATAGGCTCCGCTACCATAGTGTCTGAGCGACTTACAGTCTTTAATATATTTAACCTCAGTGCACTTCTTGACCAGAGAGCGAATATTTTCATCTAGGTTGAGGTTCTTTACAAACTCCAAACTCTTCTGATATTGTGTAGTTCAAGGAGAAAAGAAAGTGGCTGGCAAGGATCTTGTCACTGCTAGCAGCTTTATTGTGGACAATTTTTAGATACTGTTTCTATTAGAGAAAATGACATCACAAGTTCTACCACTGTTTCTATGTAATCTACGTTTTAGAAGTTATTTTAAGGGTGAGGCAGCATAACTTTTCTAGTGTATAATTTTTCTGAATCAATCAGGGAACCATATTTAAATACGTCTGTCGCTAGCACAATTTCAACTGTACAGACAAGGCCTAAAACGTTCCAAAATTCAAAAAATCTCAAACAGCAAAAAATTTTACTGCATGACACTAGATGGCTAAAGCTCTGCAAATCCATGGATATCTGCATTATATCCACAGCTCATTTTTTGTGAATCAGATACAGATACAAAATTTGTATCAGTGCAGGGTTCTACAGATGGCACTACACTATCTTAATGGTAACTAAGGATTTAGAACTACAGTGGGACCTGGCTAATTCACACTGACTGAGAACTGTTGTAAATTACTGAACTGCATAAATTAGTAAATAAACACAAGACACCCCCACCCACAAGTGTATCATAGAATGTACCATATGTACATCTTCATTTCTAGTTCAATTTTAATTTTGATAATCGTAGTAAAAGTAATGTGCATTGTAAAATACGTAGTAAAAAGAACTACTCAACCATCTGCTATAATTGGCAACCTTTTGAGAGGCAAGGGGCAAGCACCAATACTTTGAGTTGTGACGTGAGTGAAAGTTCAGAATTCCTCAATGGTTGAATTTCATTCACTGGTGCCTAAGGCTCACATTCGTGCCCTGCTAGTAATTGGCTTTATTGCTGGATAATTCCAATGACAAAGTCAGCATTATAAAAATAACTTTACCTCCCTTCATAAAACATGGTGGGTTTTTTTTTCATAAATAAAGTAGTACATTTTATTAGGAGCAGTTGGGTCCTGTGGATTTTCAGACTGGGTGTGGGGAATTCCTAAATCCAAATCCTAATCCTGTCTCCTTGGTGTTGTTTGGAATGTTTTTTTAACCTCTTCTTTGTCTTTCCTATTTTTTTTTTTTTTGAGTGATACTTCATGGGATGTAGTGGTTTAATACATTGTGCAGGATTTGTACCCAAGTGGATTTCTGGAGCGCCATTGATTTCACTGGGGCTTCACACAAATGCATGAGTTCTATAATGATTCAATTGTAGGGTCTTAATTTGTACAGCACTTAAATTATATGCCATGTAAATTGCCACTTATTCGATCATAACTAAATCCAATGTTTAAAGTACAGGTCAATTCTGAGAAGTGACTGCAGAAATGACATTGTGAGGTTCTGCATTAGCCCCATAGTGACCTGCTCAGTTTACAAATAAAATGTTTTTTTCTGGCTGCCACCCCTGCAAACTCAGCTGGGTTATTTCTGGCTCAGGCATCACCAACAGTAAACATTTTCCGGTGGGATTTAGTTAATGATTTAGTTGCTGATATGCAAGCTAGGGTAAAATTCCTCTTATTCTCTGAGCTATTCTGGCTCTGTGATTTTTCAGGAGTTATAAACTAGTAAAAAGTCAACAGAGTAGGTTTAAGTAGGAAGACTTCATTTTATACATAATTGGTTTTCAGAGCAGAACTATGCTTTAAAAAGTCAGAAGGTTTGAGTAGTAAATACCATATGGCAATACAATGTATTTAAGTCTATACCACCACTGTTTGCTCTTGAGCAGTTGTGGGCTATTAAGTCAAATCCCTTCTCCACGTCAGGCAAAGGAGGGAATTGAATCTGGGTCTTCCACATCTTAGGTGAGAGCCCTAAGAATTGGGCTGAAAGTTGTAAAGTAGGCTGTTTTATTAATTTAATCCTTCATTTTCTTTTCTTTTGTGAAAACATTCTCAACTAAACAAAACTAATTTCATGTCAAATGAAACGTTTTGTTTCACTAGAAATGAATTTTTGTCGACTTTTTAATTTCTTGAAATTTTTTACATTTGGTTTCATCCAAACTGATCTCTTGACTCCCCCCCCCCCCCCCCCCCCCGGAACCGCCAGCAAACTGAAAAATCAGTTATTCTCCCAACTCTGATAAGCATCCACTTCTTCTCTGATTTGCTTCGACTATTCAGAAATTGTATAATAGCCTTTCAGTTGTCTTGTTGCTTTCATGTAGTGAGGTGGTCTAGTGTCTGCACACTGAACTGAGTATAAATCAAATAAGGACAATGGTTCAAGGCATTAAGGAAAAAAAAATTTTGTTACATAGCCTGAAAGATACACACGTTCTGTTTTCAGTATATTGCTCTGGACTTTTACTGAGCTCGTTTGAAAAGGACAAAATGCTATTTTTAAGCAAATCTAATTGACAAGAACACTTGAGGTTTGGGGTGAAGTTCCACTGATGCAATTCTTAGGAGACTAATTGTGGGGGGGATGACATCTCCACCACTGAACATTCAGCTAATGCCCTTCTTCGAATGCTTGCTCATGTCCATTCTTAAATTAAGTGTATGTGCACCACGTGCCTCAGTTCTGGAAACTTTTTCACTACTGGTATCAGTAGGACCGGCTCTAGTGCCCTCCTGCAGCAGCGTGTGTGTGTGTATATATATAAAAAATATGACACTGGCTCCCCTCACTCTCCATCCCTTCTTACTGCCTGTGATGGAATGCTTTCCGGAATCACAAGGTTTTTCTCTCAACTTAGTGGTTTCAATTGTCTTCATGTGTATATAGTTCTAGTTTTTTGTTAAAGAAGTCTTAAAGTTAGAGTTAAATTTAGTCACCTAGAGACGGGGCATGCCCTGATCTCCTGGTTTTAAACTGTGCATTTAATGTAAAAAATACTGATGCCAATCAGTGATCTGCACCAGAGCTGTCTCAAGTGTCTGGGAGAGGCCCACATGTGGGAAAAGTACAGAATTTACAAAGGATTCCAGCCTTGTACCAAAAAGGACTGGTGTATTCGGCTTAAGGCTATCTTAATGGAGTTGACACTTAAACTGGCATCGGAGATGAGCCGGTTGGAGTTGGAACTGAGCCTGTCAACTTTGGTACAGAGCACACGCGCGCATACCTACCCACCCACTCCCGGCACCAGCATCTTCCCAGTACCAATCAGCATCTCCAGTGCCAAAGAAGAAACGGAAGACACAAGTGGAATGGGGGTGTTTCCCAGCACCAAAGAGGCGTGGGAAGGGCATGGGAGCCCAAGCGAGACCTGAGTCGGGCCACTGGTCCCCAAAAATTCCCGGAGTGTCACCCACCTGGGTCCGAGCTCTAACCCCAGACCCACTGCTGACTTCTGGGAGTGGCAAAGGCCCACGACACTTGGCAGTCCCCACAATGCTGGAGGCTTTCCAGGATATGAAAGATCTCTCGGCTATGCTGGTGCCAGAGATACCTCTAGAGGTAAGAACCCTGCACTGGGACCAGGCACTATCGTCGTCCCCAGCATCTTTGAGAGGGAAACCTGCAATGAGACCCTGCAGCACTCCCCAACGCCAAGGCACCATTCTCCAGTCTGCAAGCATTCTCTGGACCCATGGTACTGGCATGAGGTATGGCACTGGCAGCGATCGGTCTCGAGTCACCAATCCCCAGTTTCCCAGCACTGGGCTATGGAGGGAAAGCACTGATTTCCAGAATATTGTCGGTCCCCTGAAACCTGGCACTGACCTTTTGGCATGCCAGCACAGAACCTCAGCTTCCCAACCCCAGCTGCTGAACCCATACAGGAAGTCAAAGGACAAGACCCAGTCGTGGGACTCAGGGCGTTTGAGCTCCCGGCACCACTCTCCGACACCAGAGTATCCATGCTCCCGCTACAAGATGGAGGGTCCCTTGGCCTCAACTCCCCTGTGGTCACTGAAAAGTAGCTCAGACTTTGAGATGAGGGAGATGATCCTACTGAAGGGACAGTTTGTCACCACAGTTGCAGACTACTCCATGGCTCCCCCAATGGGAGCACGGCCACAAGGCCCATGGGCTGTCCCATGGCAATTTTGGCATCTGTGGGGCTTCTACCTGCCCATCAGCTTGCAAGGACATTTCATGGGCAGGACCTCAGTACTGAGGGTGTCAGAGGCAGCTTGCCTGGCATCTTCTCTGGATGTCAGATCAGACCAGGAGGATGGCCCATCAGTACAAAGGGCTACCCCAGCTGGGGTAGATCTGGACCCCCAACCTCTGCTGATCTTTTCCTCCTCCTGATGAGACTGTAGCGGGACCATCAACTGCTGTCCCACTGGGTGATTTCAGAGCCCACGTAGCTGCTAACCTAGGGCTCAAAGTGGAAGAACAAAGAACATGTGGATGACCTGTTAAACATCCTGGCAAACTGGTCCACGAGGGTGTGGTAAAGCTGGCAGACTCTCTCTGGGAGACCCTGACTGGCTTCTCTGTCACCAATATTTAAGTGCATGGAAAAGAAACACTATGGATCTATGAAATCTGTGTAGCCCACATCATTCTGAAAGCTGTGCACTTTTTCCAGGGGCCAGGAATACCTTAGTGGATTGCCTCAGCAGGCTTTTCTTTCGCCGCAAGTGATCTCTGCCTCAGACACATCCTGGTGCAATCTTTCAGAGATGAGCTCCACTTGGGGAGTGCCCATTCACCAACAGGTAGAACAGGAAGTGCAAGCAATTCTACTCCCTGCAGGGTCTGACTGAGGCCTTCCTGTCTCCATGATTGGACAATCTCATGTACGCCTTCCCACCAATACCGCTGATCCATAAGGTCCTCATAAAACTTGAGACAAGGTGTGGGTCATTCTAGTAGCCCCAGCATGGCCTCACCAGCACTGGTTCAAGATGCTGCTCTATCTCAGTGGTCTGCCCCAGGGCATTTCCATCATGACTGGACCTTCTCTCAGTACCAGGGCTAGTGTTTCACATGGACCTGGCCTCCCTGCACCTGATGGTGTGGCTTCTCCATGGCTAAGCTTTGAGGAGCAATCCGGCTTGGAGCAAGTCCACCAAATCGTGTTGGAAAGCAGGAAACCTTCCTCCAGAACATCTTACCTGGCCAAGTGAAGATGCTTTCCCTTTGCCATATCTCCCAATCTGAAGCATCCATCCAAATACTCTAAGATTACTTAATCCAGCTGAACAGAGAGGATCTAGCCTTGTCCTCAGTTAAGGTACATTTGGCGGCCATTTCAGCTTTTCATCCCCCTGTACAAGGTAGAATGGTATTCTCTCATGAGATGACATTCAGATTCCTCAAGGGCTTAGAATGTCTTTTTCTGTCTATATGGGACCCAATTCCCGAATGGGATGTTAACCTGGGCCTGTCTACACTTACCAGACCACCCTTTGAGTCACTAGCCTCCTGCTGTCTTGTACACCATGTCCTGGAAGATGGCGTTCCTGGTGGCTATTATGTCAATGAGAACGGTTTAGGAAATTAGGGCCTTAACCTCTGAGCCTCCTTACGCAGTCTTTTACAAAGAAAATGTCCAGCTACATTGTCACCTGGCTTTCCTGCTGAAGATGATATAGCATTTCCATGTTAACCAGGCAATACTCCTTCCAGTCTCCTTTCCAAAGCCCCACAACTCTGAGGAGAAGTATCTCCGCACTCTTGATGTCAGGAGAGCTTTAGCTTTCTACATCGATAAGACTAAGCCCTTCCACAGGTCTTCATCGCCATTGTTGAATGGATGAAAGGGCAACAGGTATATTTTCAGAGAAGATCATCCTGGGTCACAGCCTGCATCTGTGCCTGCTATGAGCAAGTAGGGGTTGCTCCTCCAGTTTATGGCCTACTCAATTAGAGCACAGGCATTTTCAGTGGCTTTCCTGGCCCAGGTCCCTATCCAGGACATCTGTAGGGTGACTATCCCTGGTCTTTGATACATACCTTCACGGCCCACTATGGCCTTACGCAGCAGACCCAGGATAACACCGGCTTTGGCAGTGCTGTACTACAGTCAGCACATCTGTGAATTCTTGTCCGCCTCCAGGGATGCTACTGTTGAGTCACCTTCCCCTCATATCAGAGTTCTGGCAAGAAGGAACTGAGAGAGAAGGGGGACCGGCAGCATACATATACTGGCGCATGTGCATGCCGCTGCAGGGGGCACTAGAGTCGGCACTATGGATATCACTAGGGGGAAATTTCTGGCACTGGTGCATGTGTTGCACATACACCTAATTTTAAGAACGGACATGAGTAACACATCTCAAAGGACAACAGTTATGAAGGTAAGTAACTGTCTTTCCCACTGGAACCGTAAGAGGCTCATCAGCAATGCCCATGACATTCATAATTCCTAGGCTCACTGAGGGACCATGCACTCTATTCTTTAAGAGTCTCCGCTGAAGAATTCTGGACAAACCATGACTCTTAAGCTCACTGAGGAGCCCAGAACCATCGCAGAGCCAACCACTCCAGGTTGCAGTTAAATTTTGTGTAATTAAGACCAGTTTAAATGCTTCTCAAAGCATTTCTTTCTCACATCAGGTAGCGTAGCTATATCTGTTGTTCTCAATCCATTGTAGGGAAGGGCTTGCTCATCCAGTGTTTAGCAACAATTTGCCTGTGACACTGGTGCTTCCTTCATTAGATGCTACTGGAGATTGCCTATAGTCTAGAGAAGGCAAATTCTGTGAGCCGAAGATAAAATGCCCAATATGTTTGGTCTTTAGAAGACAACACAGTAACTTCAGTTTTTCCCAAGAAGTGAAGAGGGAACCTCAAATCAACTTGTTTTCAGGTGAAAGACAACTCAAAATGCCTTTCTTTGCTTCCTCTTTGGTGTCAGAACTCTTAATCCTGGTAGCTGAAACCTAGGCATGTGAGTTCTGGTGTTCTCATTCAGTTCTGGCACCAAATCCTCTAGTCCAGTTGCTTCCAGTTCCTAGAATTGGGAAGTGATCATCTATCCATGTAAGAGGTCTGGGTGTGCTGGCATAGGATATAGTACTGTGGTGAACTCCAATGTTGTTAGTTCTCAAGCAATCTTTGAACGTTGTTGGAAAGCCAGAAGCCTTTTACAAGGAAGAGCTATGCTTTGACAAAAAGATGATCTGATTGGACTTCTAAAAAGGGTATTTCTTTATTACACTCCCATAGTGGACTACTTTAAATTTAAATTTAATTTAATTGACTACTTTAGTTAATAAGAGATCTGGGCCAAGAGCACAGCTTTTTAAAAAGAAGTTCTACTTATTTTCCCTACCTGCCTATCTTGTGAGTTTTCCCCATCTTGGAATTAAATTTTGCGCTCAGAGCTAATGGAGAATGTTCCAAGCTTTTTACAATTCATAAATGCAAGTCTCTTTCCACATTTTCCTTACCCTAGGTCATGAAAAGTTTACAGCCATTTTATCCCATCTGTCTCTACAATGCTTGGGTTCATATGGCTGCAGATTTCTCAAACTCTTGTAAGGAGGTTATCTGTATTGTGTGTGCATAAACCACAGTGGACATCATTTTAAGATGTTCACAACTGCTGTCAAAATACCAAGTATTAAGGTATTCCCATCTCTCAGGGTTCTTAGCCAAACTAGCCAAATCTTTAGGGATTTTACATGTGTTACTTGTGGTAATTTAATAGATGAAAACTTTCATATTTTCCAGTATTTGGAGTTTTATTTTAACTTCCTGGCTTTACGATATTCTAAAATTATAGGAAGTTTATTAAAGCTTTTCCCCTAAAGTTTATCACTATAGCCTTTACTCCCATCTAATGTTATTGCCTTTTGAATATACTCTTTTTTTGTATGTGATGGTAAAGGTAGTCCTGGGGGTTGCTGAAGTTAAATATTCTATAGTTTTAAATTCATGAACCAATTTTCTTCAAATATTGACTGTTTGGGCTCATTGACATTGACAAAATAAAGGGGTAGATCATGCTCACCTTACTTACTCAAGCAACTAGTAAATAACGTTAGAGTTTGATCCCAAGTTAAACTTACAGAAAATAAGTTGGGCAGGTTTTAAAATTAATATTAATTCAGCAAAAGAATGTTTGAAAATGCGTATCCAAGGAACATCGCTCTGTATATTTGCACCTGTGGACAATGGAATTTGGCATACTGAGGAAATACAGGCGAACATTCAAATGGTCATAAATTTAGTAAATGCAACTTCCTCGTCAAACGATGCAAAAAAAAAAGTCCTAGTTTTTCTAATCTCTTTTGCTTTTGTTTTTGCAGTCTTGAAGTGTGAATAGAATTTTTTTTGAAAAAGCAGAAAATAGCGAATGCTGCTTCTTGCATCCCTACCATCTCTAAATTCAGTAACTGCTGATAAATTTTACTTTACTTCAAGTACATTTGATCTAAAGGCAGAGCCGGAAAATTCTGCTCTAATGTTGTTCAGGAAAAATTTGAGTGTTTGAAAATAGAGATTTATGATGGAATGATTTTATAGCCCTAATTAAATAAGCCTAATTAGAACTAGAGTCAGATTATCTGATTTGTAGTTACAACAGGTAGAATTTTATTATTCCTTTCTTCTCATGCCAGTACTACATGCCAATCACCTAAATTAATTCATCCGAGTTCACATTTATTAAACAACATGTATGTATATAGGGGTTGGAGAAATAAAAACTACTAGATTTCTGACACTGCTTTTAAAGTATCTGTGAAACTTGAAACAAACCCCATAAATGTCAGTGGAGAAACTTGGAGAGATGAAAGACTTCTTTTCACTTGAATAAAGGGCTATCAAGTTAAAAAAATAAAATAAAATCTTTTCTGTGCTTATGCATTTAAGGGAGGGCGAGGAGAGGACAAATCTAAAAATAGATTTCATCTCCACACAACCTTGTTTATTCTTCATCAGTCCACCAAATAAAAAGCATGAGCCAAGTTCTGCTGATACGCTGTCAGTGGAGTTGCAGTTGAAGTCAGTGAAGTTGCATTGGCGCAAAACATTTATCGGACTGATTCTAATCTTGTGAATTTTAGTTCTTAAATCAAGATACTCTTAATATTTTCATTTATAATGGCCACTTCTGGCCTTAAAAGGCTCTAAATCCATGATCAGCTAATCTGATCTCCTGCATAATACAGGCCATAGAACTTCACCCAGTCATTCCTGGTTCTAGCGCATAACTCCTGGTTGATTTAGCACATATCTTTTAGAAAGACATCCAGTCTTGATTTAAGGAGTTAAGTAATGGAGAATCCATCACTTCCTTTGGTAATTTGTTATAGAAGCCTAGCTGTTTTGTTGTTTAAGTGGTTTGCTAGAGAAAATATGTATCTTCAGTGATCTCGCGTGCTAGTTGATCCTTTCCTTTGCTGGAAGAGAGAGCGAGAAGTACTGCAACAGTTTGTGATGGAAAACGAAGAGAGGAATTCATTGAAACACAAACAGTTTATTTCCATTGTATGAAAAAAATCTTCTGCACAGATACTTACAATTCTAAGTAAAATCAAATATTACAGCAATGTATATCATACTTACTTACTTAACGGCAGTATCTTTTTTCCCACAAACATTCATGGTTCCCAGGCGGTGGCAAAGCTAGGCAGTAAATTTACTAAATATAACTGATTTACAGACTTAAAATTTTATTCCATGATTGCCACTTCCAGGCAGACTAGAAATTGTAAGCTTAATTGTTATATCTTGAAATACCTCCTAGCAATGACTTTTCAGAGGCATTGACCTTACTGAAGAGAGAGGGTACCCTAGAGGGAAGAGACTGAAGCACATGACTCTTGTTAAGATGCAGATGACTTGCAGGTGCTGCCAAGATTTTGATGTATTTAATAGTAAAAGTGGTCCTACTGTTACTGCTAAGAAGTGAGCGTGGAGCTATACTATTTTGTGCTGTGATCCTGTCCTCTCTCCAGCTAAGAAGGGACAGACTGGGTGAATACTGAGTATGAGAGCTCTAAGAAACACCTACCTGTGCAGGAAGCAGGGTCATACTGAACCATTACCTCAGCATAATGTTAAGCAGTATTGTGCTTGTTGGAGGTGCAGCCTGTGCGATAAGGTACAAAACTGAGGTGTGACCAAACCAAGGCCGCCTTTATAAAAGTATGGGTGTGAACTCTAGGGTTCTGCCCAAATTCCAACTTGGGGAAATTCAGGTAGACCATTCAAAATTTCCCCTTCAGTTTCAGTTGTAGAACATTCCTGTTCATTTCCTGCCCGTATGTTGTATCGTCTCCAGCATGTTTTATTAGCTGCTTCTCTTCCTCTTGAGAGGCAACTTCATTTTAGGAGTTGGTATTATGTTCCCCATTGACACATCCCCTTACTTTCCTTAAAGGGTTCTTGTGAGACTTAATTTTTGTAAAATAATTTCAAAACCTTGGATGAAAGATACTATAGAAAAGCACAGTATTCTTACTCCTTACTTGTTTGTGCTGGGATGTGTGTTAAAATGCTGGTATTCTAATTTTTTGATAAAATCGGACGAACGGCAGTATGATCTATGTAAATATAAACGGTCATGTGATGTCTGAGCATGGTTCTTATGTTCTGTTTTAGGCTCCAGGATTTGGGTTTGGCATTGCAATATCTGGAGGAAGAGATAATCCCCACTTTCAGAGTGGTGAAACATCAATAGTTATTTCAGATGTCCTGAAAGGAGGTCCAGCAGAAGGACTGCTCCAGTAAGTGTTACATTTTTTTCTTTCTATGGCAAATTACAACTTCATTGAGCTTTGAGGGTATCAATGCTTGATTCAGGTTAACTTCCTAGTTACCTTGCAAGAGATCTCAAGATAGGATAGTTGCACAGTGATCCTGTGATACTGCAAATGGCTTCTTCAAGATCTCCTTTCTTAAAGGTGCTTTCTTTCAGGCAACTGAAAAAGTTTTTCTTTATTACACATCGCATTACTTTTTGTTTAGGGAAAATGATCGTGTGGCAATGGTTAATGGAGTCTCGATGGATAATGTGGAGCATGCATTTGCTGTTCAACAGTTGAGGAAAAGTGGAAAAAATGCCAAAATAGTAAGTGAATGTGTTTAAGCCTTAAATTTGGAATAAATACTTGTGCAGTCAGAAGCTGGTGGAAATGTGTATGTTATCTTGCTGAAGAGATGAGTGTCAAGTAGGACACCCAAAATCACTTTTGAAAACTTAGCCCATAGTGTTTGATTAGCAAGACATGCAGTCAGAAGATAAGACTTTGGGTAATAGAAGCTCCTCTCGTCACCTTAGGCCACTGAGGAGGTTCATTTCTGTATTTTTTTTTTCTTCTGCAAGGAAACTTTTATCAGGCTTTTCAAGTGCTAGTCTTTACTCATTATTCAAGCTCAAAAAATACATATTTGTGTTCATTAAACACAATTTGCCAAAATAAGGTGTCATTACCTTAATTGCTGTAATTTCACACTCATTCAGAGGGCATAGTGCCTTTTTAACTTGCAAAAAACAAAACTGGTTATTACTGAAAGGTAGTAATCTGGTTTTCTGTAAACTGCAGATTTATATTTATAAAAAACCCCAAAAAATAAACATTGTTTGGCAATTGTTTAATTTTGGAAAATGGCTTTGTTTCTAGGGTTTAAAAACTAACTTTTTTCCCCCTGTCTGTTCTGTGGTGCTCTTTTAACATGCTCATACAGACTTGAAATAATTGCGGTGCTATACACTTATAAATCTGGCAGTCCACTGGGCTTGCAGATGTCAAAAGTAACCGGAATGTTAAGTTTACAGCTTTTCATATTGGAAAGCTGACATTTCAGAATAATGCTGCAAAGCAAATCAGTGGACGTTCTGGGATTTTGCTACAGAAATGGCATGTTATGTGGAAGTACAATATTTTTTGGACTTGCCCACAAGAGTTAACCGCAATTAATGGAAGAAAATATTAAGTAGTTCCCAAATATTTACAGGGTATTATTACTAAAGTAGAATATTCCAACGTAGTTCCCTCTAAATTATAGATCATGATTTCCAGGATAAAACTCAGCTTTGAACTTTTAATACTAATGCTGTCTTCCCTCTGTAGTTTGCATAAGCACAACCCTGGATTGGCAAGTTTCAAACCCAAACAGAATTATTGTCAATAAGATATTCGGTATGTAGTAGATTATTAAATTTGAGGGAGTACAGTTTTGGGTAGTTCAATAACTGGTTGGTATGGCTTTAGTTAAAGGGGAATTAATCAGACTTGCAGTTCTGTGGAAATAAAATGTGGCATTGCACTGCAATAGCTGATACTCTTAATTTGTTAGCAATTGCTACTTTGCGTGGACTGCAATGGCAAAACTAATATGTGCTGATGTGGCAAAATGGATAATGTAACTGACAATAAAGCAGAGTGCTCCAGCAGTCTGGACTAATGGGTTTTCTTCTCTCTCTCTCCATTTGTTGGATAGAGCTGCCTGAAAAACACAGGAATTTAGATGCAACATAAGTCCATCTATTGTATTTTCTTCTGCTTTCTGCTTAGCTTTATTTCTGTTCTGTGCAGATCTGATACTATCTTCAAATAGACATGGATTTGGGGCCTATCTGTACAGCAGCCACATTAGTTGCACTGTGACCATGACACAGATTTCACAAGGGACAGTTTCACTTTTGAAGGGCCTGTAAAAATTAGAAGGGATTGAAGTTACTTTGGACCCCTTTATGCACTTCCAACTCTATCCTCTTACAAACTAGGTTTTCCTGGGCTATGATTATCTGAGTTCCTTCTCTAGACTTATAGATGGAAAATTTTAGTGTACTGCTCTGGAGTACAGCTAGTTTATCTAGGGATAAAATGATCAAGGACTCCAGATTAGGAAAGTGTCTTGATCTGAATCTTGTCATAGCTTATAGTTTGCTATCTTCCATTTTGGGCTTTTGCAACTTTATTTGGCGCTTGATAGCTTTTTGAGAGACTTGTTAGACAGCTCCTTCCTGGACCAGTATCCCTGTGGCATTATTATGCTCTGGCATATGTTCACTTTTGCTCTGCAGCAGGATTTTTCATCAGATTTACCTTCAGTCAGATTTCCTGGATGGCTTTCCACAGCCTTTCTTGAAGCTACTGTTGTACTCTGCCTTGTGCTAGCAGAACTTCTTCTCATAGGGTAGCCTAAGTCTCTATTTAGTAGTTGAAGGGTGAGAGGTTCTGACCGCATTCTGCCTAAGTGTTGCTCTTCTTGAAATCCTTCTATAGATTCAATTTTGACCAGAGGCTGACTACACATCCTACTTACGGCCTTAATGTCTCATGTGTGATCCATCACTTTAGACCCTGAATTCTGACACAACTTTTCCCAGGTGAAACTAACTTTTTTGAAGGGGGTGATTTTTGGTCATAATTCTGGCTGATGACTTTTCAATCACTACTTTTTGTGTGGCCTCTCTTTGTCATGCCACTCCCTTTATAATGTTGAGGGTAATGCTGTTTCCAAGGTTGTTTTCTGTTAAAAGCATTTTAAACAATATTTCTAAATTAGAAGAGCAAAATTGTTAAGGAGAGGAAGATGTTTAATTAGCTTTTAATAACATTAGTACACTTGAAGTTTGTCTTTGAGTATTAGATTAAAAATAAATTTGGACTATAGGTTGAAACTTAAAGTAGAGGGAATTCAAAGAACTGAAAATCAGCTTTCTAACTTCTTTGGCCACTATCATCCTATGTTATGACCAATTTACCTTTAATTGGTTTTAACTTTGGTCGTCTTGTCAGCCTGAATTGCAGATGAAGTAGCGATGGCAATAGATTATGGAATGTGCTTATGCCCTATATTACGTCTCTATTTTCCACATGTTTTGGCCAAGTAAGAGGCTGTCACTCCCCTCTTTTTGAATTCATGAATTTACTACTTCCTTAGCTATGCCCCTTGATCATAGAAGCTGTTTGAGTAAAGCAGCTGTTACTTCCCTTTATTTGCCACTGCAAAATCTTGTGGTATCTATACTAGCCTCCTTGTTCATGCTCGGTACTCTACTATTTGTAAGTATAAAACAGCTTTGTATTTCTATTATATTACAATGCTTATGGTCACAATTAATTTTACATTTCATAACTTGTATTTTTCAGTAACTGGTAATACGGAATGATGTTTCTATATGTAATTGGGCATTTTCCCTGATGCTTGAAGAAATGTCCAGCATTAAAATGCTGGGACGGAAGTTTGACTTAGTCTTACAAACCATTGGTTTCATTGGTCTTACAAACCAAATTCATTCATATCTGAATGAACAATTTACGTTACTGTGGCTGTTAAATGTAAGGATGATAGTAATAGGGAGGCTCACAGAATGAGAAATCTGACAGTTATTGCCTCTGGGTTTCTCATCCTTGTTGGCATTGTGCTTTTAAGATATTCATGCCATCTCATTCCAGCTAGTCTCTTAAATGAACATATCCTTCATGAACATCTGATTTTCATTCATTCAAGAGAAAACACAGAAATGAATTAAGTGAGGAAGAAATGTTTGGTTTTTTTTGGTTAAATTTCAATGCATTATCACATTGGTTTATTCAAAGACCCTGCGTAGAGCAACACAGAGCCTTCAAGTGAAGTAGGAAGCTAATCAGTTGGATTCTGAAATGTTTGCTTTCTGTCCTCCAACCCTGGAATGCAGTGAAAAGCTGCTTGCCTGACTTTGCGGTGTATGTGGCACCCACAATAGCTCATTTCACGTTAGCCTTGCTGCTGTTTCTTTCAATATTGGCACTTTGTTGGAGTTTTTAATGGATTCGTTAGTACTGCAAAGATCAATGCAGCCTGTTACAATACTGTATCTTGTTCATCATAGCTGTCTTCCATGAGAACTGGTTTCCTCATGCCCACAGATTTGTAAGAAGCCCTGCATCTACTTTATTCATATTACTTAGTAAAGTTCCCCTTACTGTCTGCATTTCACCCTCCCCTCCTTGTTTTTCTCTCTGTCATCCAAATATTTGATTGTAAGGTCTTTGGGATATGGATGTTGACTTCCATATCTGTTTTGAGGTCCTTAGTACACTTGTCTTTAGATACGGAAGTTTAAAGCTGTGGTTGCCCATTGCCCAATTCTAAAATTTTTTAAAAATGTACTTTGCATTTAACCAGAAACTAAGTTGTTAATGCTACTTGTTATAGACAATTCGAAGAATGAAGAAAATTCAGATTCCAGTAGCCCGGCCAGAACCTGAGCCAACATCTGAAAATGAGGAGGATAGTTATGAAGAGGAAATGCATGATTCAAGAAGTGCACGCAGTGGGCCAGGTGTCAGCAGAAGGCATGAGAAGAGCTGGGTAAGAGACCGAAGTGGAAGCAGAGAAAGAAGTTTATCACCGAGATCAGATAGGAGATCTGTTGCTTCCAGTCAGCCTGCAAAACCTACCAAAGTAACATTGGTGAAATCCAGGAAAAACGAAGGTATGTTCTGCCATGCCCCAGTGACTTTTTGCTATCTCCTTAATATTTTTCATTGTCATTTTATACCCAAATATTGAAGGTTGAATGTTATGTTTCTAAGGGCTTGTTAGACTAGATTAGAGAGCTACCTACGGATGCTCACAAAAGTTTATAAGTAATTGTCTGAAAATTAAAAATTGCTACTATACTTCTAGTGCTAGGTTTTCTCCATGTTTTCTTGTACCAATG
The DNA here is from genome assembly GCA_007922155.1 of Mesoclemmys tuberculata. Lineage (NCBI taxonomy): Eukaryota > Metazoa > Chordata > Testudines > Chelidae > Mesoclemmys > Mesoclemmys tuberculata. The sequence goes on from ML675621.1 coordinate 1,840,315, forward strand.
TAAGTGATTAATGAAGAGAACACACAAATTCCATTTGAACTGGAAATGTGAAGAAATAGTATAACTGCATGTCCAGCTTCTGATATGCACTAAAATTTTACAAACACACACTGTGTGTGGGTGGAATGAAATTTGTTAACATGGAGTTAAGGTTAAGTATATCGGCTACCATCTTTTTTTAAAGATGGCTATCTTATTTTAAAAAACACAGCAAAAGAAACAAACAACAATACCCACCAGACACAGAATCATGGTTAATGTCATTTTCCATTTACAATGTGGTTATTTTTTAAAAAATTACACAACTGCTATATAATTGAGTACAATCTGAAAATTTTGGTGGTCATTCCTAAAATAAACCTCAGTGTGAGATGGATGGAGAAAGTTATCTCACAGTATCTTGTTCTAACTAGGGAGGTGCGATGAGATCAGTAATCTCTCTGTAAAGAGAGAAATTTTGGGAAGGGAGGGCATAAGGCTTTCACTTAAATATTCCACTTTCAGCAGCTTGACAGCCTTATTCACTTTTTAAATATTTTGTGTAAATATTTGACATCTTTGTTTGTTGAGGGGGTCAGAATTGGAGGCAGCATCTTTGTTGCTGACAAACAGGTTGTTTGTTCTGATTATAGGAGCCAGTCGGAAGAAGAATTTAGATGATAACAGAACAGTTGAGGAATATAGCACTCGTGCAAATCTCTACACTGGTAGCCATTGACTGCCAGCCAATGTGAAAAAAGGGATTGGCATACCTTAATTACTAAGAAATAGCTATTCCCTAATCACAAAGTAAGATTTTCAGTCGTTGAGAATCCAGGGAATTTCATAATTAAGCAATTGTACAATGTCTCCGTACTATGGCTTAACAATACTATTTCACTATAACCCTTAATACACAACTGCATTAAAAACACAAGTGTTTTTGTTGGGTTCCCTTTATGCTTTGAATATAAATCTGGAAAGCAGCTTTGTAATTTTTAAATGTTCCTTCTTAAAATAGTGGTTTCATATTTGGTTTATTTTTTTTATTCTAAATAGAGTATGGCCTGCGCTTGGCCAGTCACATATTTGTGAAAGAAATCTCTCAAGATAGTCTGGCAGCAAGAGATGGCAACATTCAAGAAGGTGATGTTGTATTGAAGGTACAGTAAATGACTATCTTTACGTAGCAAAGGAAATAGTACATTGATTGTACTAGAAGTAACGGTCTCACAGCTGCATGTTTCTGTCAATAGAAGAAATGTCAAGCTTCATAATTTTTGCATTCTGGTTCTTGAGGGTGGAAGGTTGAGTTTGATTCTGCAACCCTTACTCATGCAAGTAGTCCTTATTCACATGAGTAGTCTTGTACTAACTTTGATGGATTATATGGGCTCAGAGTATCAAAGGTGCTAATACTCTGTCAATATGCAACATTAAACAGTGTTAAACAAGATTTTGGGTTTAGCATACAGAAATCTCAGCCTGCTTAATGCCATGGCAAACATGGCATTATATTTAACTTCTACTAAAAACACAGAACAGAAGTAAAAACATGTTAAAGCATTTGAAATATAAAGTATTAAATAAGGCTTTCGTTTTAATAACATCCCTTGTTACCTTTCCCTTTATCTGGAGAGTTTTTTTAGAAGTTAAACTTGTTTTGACAATAGAAAATGGTCATAACTATCCTTTTTTAGGGGAAAAAAGAGAAGAAGTTAGCTGAGATGGGGTGGAGCTATTGTAGGTGTTTAAAGTCCAGTCCCGTTTCTTAGAAGACAAAATAAGACAAAAGCACACAAAGGGAAAAAGAACAACAAAGATGAAATTGCAAGTCAACCCCAGAAGCTGAATTTTCCAACTTTCTTGCTGGAGAAACACAGGCATGGCACATGTTCTTTAGTCACTCTGAGACCTGGCAAACTTGTACCAGCATTGGGCTGTTAGGGTATTGATTTTAGTTGCCTCTTTGGTCATGGGATCAGAGCAGTGTTGCATAGCATATGATCTTGGCCTGCTAAATCATGGTCTTATTAGACAGAAGGCAAAGGGAGAAAAGAAAGAGAAGAAATAAGATGGGGAAAGAAAAGAACATGTGAGTGGTACAGTCTCATAGCCTATGTGGGTTTGGGATTTACCTACAGCCAGTGGAGGTAGTGATGTTATCTGGATTACTCTACTATCCTGATCCTGAGAGATGTCCTTACCAGGCAGGTCCAAAATTTGTTTGTTTGTACTAATTCCGTCTCTTTTCCCATTTGTGCTTTTTTCCCCATCACCATTTGTTGTTCATAGGTATTTTGACATTTTTATGAACTCTCATTTTTCACAGTTGAGCTTGTAACTAGGGTCCAATCACTAAAATGGTCCTTGGTCATTTGTAACATCTGAGAAGTCATTGGACTGTTTGTCTGAGCAAGGGTTTCAAGGCCACACCTACTTTAGCAGTTCTAGTGCAGAATTATACTATTGCTCATCACAACAAGATGTCTTGGGCTAAATTATTTGTAATTAGCTTCATAAACTGTATTGGCTGGGGGTTAACTGTTTTTAATGTATGTCATTGGTACAAGTCTTAGTTCTATTGGTGCAATTAGTGCACAAGGGCAAGTCTTCCCACTGCTATGTGGAGTTTAGTAATGCTTGTAAAAGAAATTACTCTGGATTTCTTAATCATTACATTACTTTTAAATTTAAATAACAAATAATTTAGAAGATGAGCAGTAGTTTTCTGTGGTGTTTTGTCGCTCAAATGGGTTTGCCACAATGTATTTAATATTTTCATATGTAAATATATTGAGTACAAATTACAATATTCATTGATTTTTCATGACTGACTAAGTTTGAGTTCTAAATCCCACTAGGCTGAAAACTGGCATTTAAGAAGTTATTTTAGATTTTATCCGATTCTGCTTAATTATTTGGAGGCTTTCATTTCAAAGAAAGAGGTGACAAAACTGAGGACTCAGCTGACTGAGAACTGTTGTTAAATTAGAAGTAGTTTCCTTAAGCATCAGTTCTGCAAAATAATGGCCCACTGAATTTCTTTAACTTTTTGGTCTATTTCAGTTAGTCTGCCTGCCTAAGCTTACATCTTTTAGTTACTGGCTTAGATATTGCTAATGTTTTCTGTTTCCATTTTTAAAACAAGACCAGTTAACAGAATTTTATTTACTAATTTTAAAGGAGTAATTTTGGCCAATTAAGAGTTAAAAATATTTAACATAGAGAGTGGAGAACTCCTTTTGTTTGTTTGCTTCAAAGGAGTTAGCTAATAGAGCAACATTGTTTTGTTTTCTATTCAGTTTCTATCTCTAGTCTCTGCTGTATTACAGATAAATGGCACAGTCACAGAAAATATGTCACTGACAGATGCAAAAACTCTAATAGAAAGGTCAAAAGGCAAGTTGAAGATGGTGGTTCAACGAGATGAGCGAGCAACTCTTTTGAATGTTCCTGATCTTTCTGACAGTGTTCACTCTGCTAATGCTTCAGAAAGAGATGGTTAGTATAAATTATTTCCCAAGGTAATAAATATATTGCTTATTTATCTGGATCATGGAGATGTGAAATCCTAGTGTAGAAGTTGGAGGATGAGGGAGGAGAAAAAAGAAGGGTTGAATACCTGAGCTGATAAATTTGTTCAAACACCATTGGAATTCACATTTTCAAGAATATGGAAAAAGACTATCCAAATAAAAGCAGTTGGAAGAAAAGGAATGTTAGCTTTAGGTGATTATTTTGAAGTCAGGGCAGAAGATCTGACATACTTCACATGTGTTTTCTGCAAAACTTATTTTCATTTTGGGCAGGTCGCACCATCATTTTAATTACAATCATTTCATGAAAAAACAACTTTTATTTAACAGACATTTCAGAAATTCAGTCGTTGGCATCAGATCATTCCAACCGATCACATGACAGGCCCCGCCGCAGTCGTTCACGATCTCCTGACCAGAGGTCAGAGCCTTCAGACCATTCCAGACATTCTCCACAGCAGCCCAGCAACGGCAGGTGATGGCAGCGTTATATTATTTTTAATCAAATTAACGTGACATTAAGTATTAGGATTGTTTGGGTTGTTTTTTTTTTTTTTAAACAGCATTACAAGTGTGGCACATAGTTCCACCGTATTGTGGGAATGATAGCATGATACAGTACTGAAATTATGTATCTAGAGATGGCCTGAATTAAACTCTTGATTCAGACATCTTTTGAGCTTCTGGGAAATCTGGACCTGGACCTAAATTTTATGGCTTGGACTCTTCTCTATTTTATCCTGTTCTATAAGGAAATTATCAAAATTAACTGGTATTCCTTTTATGTTGCTTCCTCAATTTGACATTAGAGACATAGACTAATGAAGTATATAAATGATCTCACTATCTGTTTCCAAAAGTTAAATGTGGATTGTGATAGCCATATTCAGGCTGCATAGTACAAGTCCCACTGATGATTCATTCTGAGTGAAGTTATTGCAGCGTGGTGCTTTTTTAGCTAACAGCTTTGTTTTCATTCTTTGACACAGGCAGAGTTTGTTTTCAAACATATTTTTAAAAAGTTTTTAATTATCTTTGGAAAAAGTAGTTCTTCAAACATTTAATCAAAAATGTTAGTGCTTGGTGGTAGGAAAATGATATTGGCTAGAAATGGGGCATAGTGTATCTGTTCTTGTTCAGACCTGGGCAAGGCGATGTCATATGGATTCAGAATTGGATAATTTACCATTGGTTTAGATTCTTATCCCTTCAATAGATGGAATTTAGTTTTAGAGAATACCAACATAAATCTTTCCTTTTCACTTCTGCACAGTGTATCCATTAAATACTGACATTCCAATTCAAGTTAGAAATAAGAAACTAGCCAATTTATGGTATTTCTATGTTCTTATTAAAAGTGTGTGCGGGAGGGGGAGAAGGAAAGAGAGAGAGGAGGTGGGGGGGGGGATAGGCTATTTAAGGAAAGATGCCAGAATTAAGATTGAAGTGTGATAGAATGCTCCAGTTTATTGCTGATGGGATATTCCTGTCAGAAAAGCATAAACACCTAAGACAGCAGGGAATCTAAGCACTGTTTTATCATTAGTTCACAAAATGGAGTAAAACCCCTGAACCCACAGGTTTTGCCAGGGTAAGTAGAAATGCTATATTTATAATGTTTATTTGGTAAATAATGATTCGAGACCTTCAACTTCATTTTATATCCCTTGGCTTACTCATAAATATAGCATAAAAGCACTTCATTTTTCATCTTCACAGGGAAGATCTACAGGTACTTTACAGCAGTTCTTCTGTTTTGCCCCTTGCTTGGAGGCAGAACCAAACTTGTCAGTCAGGAGAGGATTGGAGTGACCACAATCCTGAGGACCCTATCAATTGTATTCTGCCTCAAGCTGCTGTTGGCAGGCTTCATCAAAATGTCTGCTCAGCGCAATTAAAAATATTTTAAAATCTTAAATTAAATTTGGCAGTTTGGGTTAGCTACAGTAAGCCCTGAAGGCTATTTTTCTCCCACATTTCCTCTCCTGTCTGTTCAAGAGACTAGTGGGTGCAGTCATGTCCTAACTGGCTGCTGTAATGGTGAAAAAAGTGCAAGCAGAAAGGCCAGCTTTGAGGGGTACTTAGGTGGGATCCTGTTTTGTCTTCTGCACGGACCATGTCACCCCATCTTTCATTTTCTCCTTGGCCTGGAAGAGTCTTCTCCAACCACATCTGAGATCACATTGGGAGATTTGAGAAGGAACAAGGAGGACAGATGATTGTCCCTCTTCTCCCTGTGGGACTGATCCATTTCCGCACACTACGTGCCATGCATACGATTGTTCTGGTAGGGCACAAAGAGGAGCACTCCCAGGCAGAAGAAACATGCTACCACATCATTGGGGACAGGATGCTAAGATGGGCTCAGACTGAGGCCTCTGCTAACTCCTAACACTCAGTCTACCTGTAACCCCCACCAAAAGAGTAGTGAGAGCTATGATAGCTCAGATGACATCCAGGCATTCTATAAGGAGCCCTAGGGTCCACAGTTTTTTCCTCACCCTTCCACTGCGTTCACTGGCTGGTTTTCCAGTAGTCCGGGTTCTCCATACCATTATGTGCTTCAGTGTTCCTCAGCACTTTTCTGGCTGCCCTTGGGAACATTAACAAACACGTTAATGTAGGGTAAGCAAGTTCAGCATGGGCACTACCATCAAGGACTAGATGAACCTGGGCCCCTGCCTGCCAAGAGAGCCTTCCCTTTCTGGGTTATCTAAGGGCCACATTCTTCTTTAGATCTTGAGAAAAGTAAAAACAAAGTAGCCTCTAAAAAGGCTTCCATATGCAGATGATACATTTCTTTCCTTTCTCCATCTAAAAAGAGTCAGAGAAATGACCCTGTAACCAAACCATAGTATTCCTCTTCAGTCTCTGATCACAATGGTCACTCCTCCACTGAATCTGTCTGTAAGGCTCTGTTAGTGCAGGACCAAGAGGTGTACAGATTATTCCATGCCTTACTCAAGTTCCTGTGAGAGAGAATCCTCTAAGAAAGATTTACAAAACAAATAAGAATAAGGCTAAAAGATCTAGAAAGGATTCTTCAGATTGTCCTTTGTGGGAATAAGTTCAGCTTTCAGATTTTGAATCAAAATCCCCGGATGAGGAAATTCAGATCAAGCTGTTAGACCAAACTTGTTTTTGAAACACTCGTTAAGGTTGGTTGAGTGGCTTCGCTTTCCCCCTGGATGAGCCCTTGAAGGGGAGGAGGCAGCATTTAAGAAAGTGGGTAGAAAAAGGGAGTCAGGCTACTTTCAAGTCCTTCATATCAGATTTGAAACCTAAATCTCCTTGAGGATGTAAATAGTGTCGACTGAGTTGGAAACACAACAAAAACCAAGAGGTTGGCTAAGTAGCACTATTATGTTCATAAAACCAAATCTTGACCTACCCTAGTAAAGATTACACCGAAGATTGATGTAGTTCTTTGATTGCTTATTAAAGACAGTTGATTCATTGAGATGGTGACTTTCTCTAAGGGCCGGATTCTCAAGAAGAATTAAGTCTTAGCTTCACAGTTCCTTCTAAGGAATCTCAGCAGCTACAGCTGCTGCATCTACTTCATTCATAAGGGCTACGTTTGCATGGATTGGCCTCCTGTTGGACACTGTTCTTTCAAGATGAGAAATCCTTTAGGCTGTTTGCCAAGTTGTTTTTTCATAAGCAGTGGCTTTTGTACTGGATGCTTCTCTTGACAGCCTCAGATTTGCTGCAAGAGTAATGAAATGCAGTTCCATATCACATCACAAGCTCTAGCTAAAACCATAGAAGGCCAATTTTGAAGCCAAGCAGGTCCTGGTCACCTCTCACTATCTGGGAGGGTCAGGCACTTCAGTGAATCGTCTTCAGAAAATGGCTGAAGAGAAGTCACAAAAGACTTAAGTTCAAAAAGAGAATTCGGGCCTGGTTACAGACGAGGTTCCTTTAGCTCCTGTTTAGCTAAATGTCCTGGGAGATATTTGAGGCAGATGGAATAGATTCAGAGGCATGAGGGAAAGGTGAGTACACCAGAAAGCCCTTAGCCTCCCTCAAGCAAGGTTGGCTACAGAGTGACCCAGGGGGTGTGACTCCCCAGAGGCTAGGCTGTAGAAAATTGTAAATAATTGGATCAATGTAATGGCTGACAGGTGGGTCCTGGATGTTGTCAGACTGCATTGGAATGGAAGGCAGTGCTAGAAAGGCTTCAGATTTCTCCCACTCCTTCAACAAAATGAAGCACAAGAACATGATGATTTACACCTGCCTGTTCCTAGTATCCAAGTATTCTGGAGAAGACAGAGCATTACTTGTCCTCTAGTTCTTGGGATAAGTTCCTTTGGAAGCCAGAGTTTCAGAATGGAGACATTCCAGAGGGGTAGCCGTGTTAGTCTGTATACAGCAAAAACGAGAGTCCTGTAGCACTTTAAAGACTTAACACATTTAATTTCTGCAGGCATAAGCATTGTTTTACCCTTTGGCCCGGTAACCGTCCTTAGGATCCCTGTCAAAGTGCTTGTTACCTGTGTTTTTTCTCAGGCAGGAAGAAATTCATAAGTTTCCCATCCTCAACCCCAAATGACTTCAGAGATTCTATTTTACAGTTGGCAGTTATCAGATTCCAACCTACACAGCAATGTGTTCTCATGAGACAGGATTCATAAACTGGTATATGCTATATATAAAGGTAATCAATTCCCTAGCCATATCAATCAGGACCCTGATGTTTTTACTGGGAATAAGGGTATCCTGTGTTGACTGACTTCTTGCTATGGCAAGGTTCTATCCATATCTTCTCTGGTAGTTCTTGTTTCTCTGAACTCACAGAATGTTCCTTTCTTAACTAATTTAAGTATCCAGTGTAGTATCAAAATCTGTCATGGAAGCTGGAAGTCAGCAGATACGTGGATGGCCACAGAATATCAGAACTGTAGAAAACTGTGGTGACAACCAATGCCAGTCACAATGGATGGGGAAGTCTCATACTGGGGCAAGGATCTTGGAGAGACAAGGAGCTTCAAGTATCAGTTGGCTCAAGCTCAGGGTATACTTAGATTTTCTATCACCGAATTTGACCCATTATTATGTATTAGTGATGCCTGAAAATACCTCTGCTTTAGCTCGTATCAACAGAGAAGTACCAGATACACAGCATTGCTCTAGGAAGCCATTTTTCTGTCCCTTGGGATCTTCCACATACAAGGTGACTGAAGCAGAATGGTTGAACAGACAAAGGAATAGGCCTGGAGAAGTCTACATGCAAATATCTTTTTGACTCAATAGTCAAGGCTCTGGGTCACCCCTCAATAGAAGTATTTGCATCCAGGTTCACTGCAAAGGTTCTAATGTTTTCCAGTTAGAGATCACCAAGCCAAAGCAACGGACGTGTTCTAATCTGAGGCCATAAGGATGTCTTTTGTTTGTCTTTTCCCCCATTCAAAATGATTTTGGGGACCTTTCAGAGGACAACGAAGGAAGAAGCAGATGCCTTCTCGGAGTCTCACACTGGCCAGTGAAGTGCTGGTTGTTGGACTTAAATCAGATGGAAGTCAACTTCAATTATTCCTCCTCTGCAGGAAAGATCTCCTATCACAAGGACTCTGCATACAGACCTAGACTGAAGAAGAATATTGAAGAGGCACCATGTGGGAAAAAGAGATTATTCAGATCTCAGATGCACGCTTAGCCTCTGGGAAGTATTCTACAAACAGGGCATATTCAAAGACTAGGTCTAGATTTAAAACCTTGTGTAAAGACCCTACTGAAAAGCAAGTCAAGGCAAGAGCAAAGTTTTGGAGTTTATGTAGGAACAGCTTTAACTCTTACAAGCCTTAAACCTCTCACTTTGAAATTTCAAGTGGCTGCCATATCCAGAATAACAGAAACTGCAAGCAAGCACAAGACTTCCTTACTCTGACATTGAAAGTTTTCTCAGAATAGCATCTCTTGTTTTCTTACCCTCACCAGTTGGAAGAAATCTATTTTGGACCTTAACTTAATATTATATTCCCTAATGAGGCACCTTTTTGAAATGGGTCTGTGTCTATTTTCTGTTTTAAAAGTATCCTGATTGGAATTGCCTCCGCAAGAAATGGGCTGGAGCTCTGGTTCTTACTAGTAGATGGGAACAGTGCTTTTTCTGTAAGGCTGAAGTTATACCAAGAACAAACACAGCTTTCATTCCAAAAGTCAAGCATCTAAAATGCCCCCTGAAACTGACATACTGTCAAGACAAAACTATTATCTACATTGAGGTGCTCTCCAAAAAATGTTTGTTTCTGTGATGGTGTATCATCCATCATCTTAGAACTAAATGGTTTTAAAATACTAAAAGCATTGGAGTTGACATGGCCTAAATGTCAATCATACTTGACGAGTTTGTGTACAAACATGAAACATTTTCTTGTTATATGTCATCAACTTTTTAATTTTGTTTGTCAGCTTAAGCATGAAATTTAAGTAGTAAAAGCAGTCCATTAATGGAGCTAACAAGAAGCTGACTTTACATTTTATGATTGAAGGTTATTTAAAAATGCTGCAGTGTTAAGCATACTTAAAACAACAAGAAACCTGCCCTGACACAGCACAGATGTTTGAAGAAAAAGCAGTACTGTCAGAACACATACAAAGCAAAATAACTAACACCTTTGACTCATGGGAAATACAGCTGTAATTTTTAACAGCATTTTGTCACCTTAAAAACAATATCATAGGAAGTGATTTGATGCTATCTTCTTGCAAAATGAAATAAAGTGCTTAATATCAGATTTAAAAAATCCAATTCCTAGTGCCATAGGATTCGAGCCATATTTTGTTTGCTGTCATTTAAAGTGATCCTCTTTTACATACTTAGGTTTCAGTTGCTTTCTTCTAATCTACTTCAGGGTAGATCTTCTGGGGATTTTGTAATTGATATTACAATATTGGGTACTAAGTACCTTACTAAGAGTGAGAATTTTACAGTCTGTCTGTCTTTGCTGTTCTGAAGAGTGAAGTTTCCTGTTTCCTGGGAGAATTACTCCATGTATGAAGACATAGGCATGGCTTACACTGCAGAACTTTGCTGGCATGTGTCAGCTGGGCCGGACTGGGATAATTCTCACACCCTGAGTTGACAGCATTGCCAGCAAAACCCCTAGTGGAAGATGCAACTTTGGCATAGCTACTGTCATTTGGGGTGGAGGTGTAGCAATGCCAGCAGAAAAAATCCTATGCTGACCCAGGTTCTGTAGTGTAGACAAGTCCATAATCTTGAAATTTGCTGGGTGATTAAATATAGTGTAACCCTTAACCATTGACTTCACTAGATTTCAGAGCTATATTTCTAGAAGCAATAGTTTACAAAAACTCTTTAGTATAAAATGGAACTGGCTCTGGGGACCTCATCTACTTTAGGATTCCCACTATTCCCTTTGGCTGTCTTGGATGCCTAGCAGCATGTAGAAACTAAAGGGGAGAAATATAGATCTGTAGTGAAAAGAATATTAGCATTTTTTCTGAAAATAATTTAGGGATCATTGCGGTAATCAACTGTCCACTGCAAGTGGGGTTAACACAATCCTTGAATGTATAAAAGTGGATCATACAATGGGAGAATAGAGGTGGTATATTTCTTTTTGTATATGGCATTGTTTAGATCACTATTGGAATTGGGTGTCCAGTTCTGTTGTCCATATTTTTAAAAGAATGTTAGCTCTTCACAGGAACTCTGCAGTTTTTCTGAGAGACACTTTTTCTGTAAAACATGCCTTACAATGAAAGACTTGATGAGGTCATGCTGTTTAGCTTATCAAAGAAAAGACTGAGGTGACTTAATCGTAGTCTAAACACTTATATAGAAAAGCAATCCAATTTTAAGAGCTCTAAAGGAGTCTTCAATCTAGCAGACCAAAATGGGAACAAGATCCAATAGTTTGAAGTTGAAGTCAGAAAAATACACATGGGAAGTGAAACTCCAGTTATTTTAATGGTGAGGGTAATTAAACACACAGGAACATTTTACCAAGGGTGTGGTAAAGTCGCCATAATCTGGTATCTTTAAGATTTGGATGCCTTTCTAAAATATATGCCCTAGTTCAGCTATAATTTTTTGGGCAATTGACATCAATTTACTTGATGAAATTCTATGACCTATATAATCAGATCAGAATAAATTATGATAATAGTCCCTTGTGGCTGTAAATCTATTAATTAAGTGCAAACTTTTATTTCTTTAAATTGCTGTATTTTTGAATGGATAATTTCAACAATATGAAAAGATTTAGGTGTGTTCAATTCAAGAGTATTTATCCATCTCTGGTAATTTTAAGCAAAACTGCAGCCACTAGATAAGTGGTGATATCCCAACATAGTACCCAACCTGAAGTTAAGATTCTAAAATGACCCTTTCTAAACATTGTGAAATTAATCATAATGAAACTTTGAAATGGTTGGTTGGTAGTCCTTGCAACACCACATCAACATTTAAAAGTACATGACACATAAATGTATATTTCTACATATGATTTCCACATTCTTTTTCTTTTGATTTCCTTACTTAGGATCTACTCCTCCAAATAACTTACTCCTAGGCACAATGCTTCTATCGTGACATTGAGCTCCCTGGGACTACTTCCAGTAACGTTTGCAGGATTGACCCATTAGATTGTTTTCGACCTCTACTTTTCCCCATCTCCTTATCATGCCACATTAAGGTTTTTGTTTCCCTCTACTTCTCTCTGATTTCATGTGGCTATATAAAATCTAAATCTCTAGTTGGTTCTCATCACCAGGACAAAGAAATTTGGAAGTGAGGGGGGGAATATGGCCAGAGGGGCAAGTAAAATGCCACTTACAACCATGTTTAAAATTAGTTTTAGATTTTGTTAGAAATAAAACTTTTTACTTGGTAAATAAAATGTTTTTAAAAAGTGATAATGAAAATTGAGTAATTTCATAAGCAGGTAATTGGGCATGATTCACCACTGCATTTCATTACAATATGTTTATGCTAGTATAACTTCATTGAGATGATTAGAGTTAGACTGGTAAAACTGGACTAACAAGAGAATCAGGCCCAATATCTTTTAATGCATCTATTTTAGTTATTCAATGTTTGCTCTAGAAAACTCCCCACTAATTTTAAATGGACTCTGACTTTAAATCTGCTCATTGTAGTTGCTCTACCATAGTTCGTTTCTGATTTTATTCTTATGCGGCAAATCTTCCCAATAAAATTCATGGCCTGGTCTATACCAGGAAATTAGGTTAGTATAATTTAGTCACTCATCTGTGAAAAATCCACGCCCCCTGAGTAATGCATTTAAACGGACCTAACCCCCGTGTTAACACTAGGTTGACAGAAGAAATCTTCCATTGACCTAGATGCTGCTTCTTGAGGAAGGAGTACCACCTATGCTGATGGGAGAAGCCCTCTTGTCAGCATAGGCAGTGTCTTCACTGAAGCACTGTGGTAGCACAGCTGTGCAGCTGCAGCATTTTAAATGTAGACCTGCCCTAAGAGAAGGGCAAAAAGATAGTATGTCAAAGAGTTCAGCTATGTTAATATTCTCTGTCTCAGTTCTTGGGCTATCATGTGCATCGGTATTCAAACTGCACGACTGTCAGATACCTGGATCCTAAAATAAAAAAGCTACTTTTGTATTACGAGACTATAATTCCATTGAGGGGTTCGTTATAAAAGCTAACATGTATTAGCTCCCTTCCTGGATTTATAGCTCTGTAATTTGAAATGTGCTTTTAAGGAAACTTTAATTATGTATTACATAAAGATATTAATTTTGAAAGTAGTGTCCATGTGATAGCAAGTGAGCTTGAGTGACTTTGTCTAAAGTCTTAACAATGGCTGCTCTTCAAAATGTTTGTAATGTTTAAGTTGTAGATGCCATCAAGCAACTTTGATTTTTGAACATTGATTGTGAACATCATAAACACACACTTCATATGTTTTGCTGTCACATCTTTCAGATGTTTTTTTTCCTGGACATTGTATCTTAATGTTTGTCCTTCTCTAGTGTAGAGTCTGACAGTGAACACACAAACATTTCATTAGAGATTGGCTGCCCAAGTGAAGGATGACAGAATGAAGTAAAGCTCCTAAGTAGTATTGCAAAGTCATTTCTAATAAATATATAAATATTACATAATGGTTTGTTTGTCTTACCAGAGAGATAGTGTGTAGAATATGAACTTCATGTTCTTGTGTTAATAATATGACTGTATAAATAATGCTTAGGTATAAATAAGTAAAATACTGTATAGTAGGAAACTTGAAAAACATCTTTTTGTGAGTTTAGGATAACATACCTGCAGTCAGCTGCAAAGCTCAAATGAAACTTTCATTAAAATCAAATTTCTGAGGGGTGTGTGTACATGCTAATTTGCAGGAGCTGGGAAGTAACTTTTTTAGAATTCTGATAAAACATCCCAGAATAAATCATTGCTTATTGCAATGAAACTTGCCCATAGGAGTTGGAAGCCTGAGGCCCCTTCCCCATTTTTAAGGGAACTGCTATTGAGAGACCTTTTTTATTCATCCATGTGTGTTGATTGACATCTTCTGTTATGTAGTCTGTAATTTAGAAGGTGTGATGAGACAGACAAATGTCTAGACTGAAGGCAAGCAGACAGAGAATCACTGTATAAAGAGTTAGCTTGTACATAAATGGACTAATATTTATAACACAAGGAAAAATCAAAAGGGGAGTAGAGGGGGATTTGCTTTTCAAAACTTCTTTTTATTCCATGCAGCCTCAACTTTTAAAAATCCTTAAATATTTTAACTACACTAATTAAAAATAGCAAATACACTTATGCAAAATACCAGTAAAGGATATAAGCACAGAAGAATGTGAAAATACAAAGTCCTTAAGTTGCATGTAGAACAGGCTGAAGGTCTAAATTAACTAATATAAAATGTCAGAAATAGTAATATTGCAAGAAGAAAGCCATTTTGGGATAGTGATGGTATGCAAAATGCTGTACAAAATAAAGTTGTATTGTAGAACATTCACTAGTATTCAGTGATCAAAAATATGAAAAATTAGTTCTGGATCACATTGTCCTGGGATTTATTTTAATTTCTTCTCAGTTTCCTCAGCTTAAAAAAAAAAAAAAAAAGTTAGACATACATTCAAATATACCCATATATTAATGGGAATTACTTCCAGAGAATGAAGATTCAAATCTTAGCATAGTTGAGAAGTGAAAAGACAATCATTTGTCCACATCCTAAAACCACTGTCCAGTGAGACATGTATGCTGGAAACCTAGAAATGGAGTAGCAAAGGCTTTACAGAAGAAAGTTAATGTGTTACTTATTCAGCGCATGGTGGGAAAGCTTGCAGTGCCTGCCCCAGTCCTTGTTCAAGCCAGTGTTTAGTTTCACTTTCATGAATACCAAATTACTACCAAGGAAAAAGGTTATAAATTATTCATTTTGAACAATGTGAATATCATTGAGAAAAGGGGTGTCAGATAAGCGTTCAAAGAGTTTTTATAGAAAAAGAGATTTGTGTAAATTGAAGTTCAAAGACCAAAATTTTCAAACTTGGATGCCTAGAGTACGGTTCCTTTAGTTTTATTATCTAGGAATAATTGGCCAGATTTCCAAAAATGAAGAGCATCTGCATCTCCCATTGGTTGCAGTGGGATTTGTTGGTTATCAGCACTTCTGAAAATCAAGTTATTTTTAGTTAAGTGCCTAATTTGAGGTACTCAAGTTTGAAAATTTTGGCGCAAGCAGGCACTATATCAAATTTTAATAGCTTATACTGAGTAATAACACATCAGTGAATGGTGTAAACCTTGCTTCTGATGCCAACTACTTAGTTATTGCCAGAGAAAGTACTTTGCACCCATGTTTATAAATTCAGTGGTTTCATCTTTCAGTACAGTCTTAGTTCCAGTAGAGTCGCTGACTTAAAAGTCTTGTTTCCCATAATTATAATTAATACCCAGCTTTGAAATAATTTTGGTATTACTAAAACAAATGCTGCTGTACGTAATGTGCTTCAGTGGATATGATTTTTTTTAAATGGATGCCAATACAAGTCACTGCGTAATAGCTCCATCTAGCTGCTAGAAACAATAGCATTTTAAGAAAGGTGGTATGTTTCAGAGTGGATCTGTAGATAGAGATCCAACTGTAATCATATTGTGCTGCGTTGTACAATATACTTCACCAAGGACTCTTTCTACCCAAGGTCCCTCCTAGTGGCTATTCAGGAAGACATAATAGTCAAATTCAGTGTCCTCTAATACCTTGCAAATATATAATTCCTTTAGAATACGCAATGCATTTTTATTGACACACAAGCTGATAGTAAGAGTAAACACACTTACTACTCAGTATCTTTTAACAATTTTATTTTTATATGCATGTGTATTTAACACTTTTGCAGGGTTTGAATATTTTGTGTACCAATGTTTTTTATAATATGTTTTGGAATTTTGGTTTGTTTTTAGTATAGCAATTTATTGATTGATTTAAGCTATTCATCGATCCTGATTATGGTTAGGCATAGGACATAGAAAGTATCCACAATTCATAAATGCCAGGAGTTCTGACTTGAAGGATATTTAGGAGTAGTTGTAAGATGGTGGCATACTCCTCTTAATCCTATATAGAATTTGAATCATTTTATGCCTGAGGTTCTGTTGCCACTTATATATAGGTTGAGTTTTTTGTTGCCACTTTGCTAAAGTACCTGATCCTCTAGCTCAAACAATGGAGGTGCTCATGCTTTTAGATAGTTTCTGAGGAGTGAACCTGGGACCTCTATCTAGCAAAGGGTGCTGTTGCACTTGCATGATATTCTCTTTAGATGTTGCATGCTGTAAGTATATGCAGAGACATTCTGGAGCAAAAAAATGAGGCCAGTCCTGTTCTCAGTGAAAAAACATGCGGAAGAGAGCTAGTGTGGGAGGCAGGCACTCACTTTTTCCCCCATTGCACCAATCTGACGTGTAAACAATTTGAAGGAACTGTGGATTTTGAAAGCTGCTCCTTTTCCCCAACATCAAGGGATCTTGAGAGAAGAGGAACCTCTGCTCATCTCCTTTCCCTTTTGCAGGCTGCCATTGGCTGAGTCCCTGCTGAGTCAGCAACCACAGGAAGAGTCCAAAAGGTCATGATAAATGCTGAATTATTACCAGAAATCCGTGGACTCCACACGGAGAAGTGTGTCAGAAAGAGGCAGATCACTTGCTCCCATATCCATTCCTGCTTCTGAACTTAGAGTCAGTGGAAGGGTATCCACACAAGGCATGGGAAGGACATAAACACAATGCTCTTTTCACTGTTCCATCTTGCTCTCCCTTTTTCAGGGATCTACATGTATAGAGCAAATTATTTGGAGATGAATCTGGTAGTAAATCTGTTTGACCTGAAATGCAGAAATCATGGTTTTACAATACTAATGTGGCGTATGGAATAGAAACTAAATGACACATGTTGTATTTTTCTGATATATAGTCTCCGGAGCAGAGATGAGAGAATATCAAAACCAGGAGCTATCTCTACACCTGTGAAAAATGCAGATGATATCCCTGTTTCTAATACCATAGATGAGGCTGTAGTGGAAAGAAATGAAAAGCAGACTCCACCTCTGCCAGGTAAATATGGTAAAACACTAAGTTATGCCTGCTGCCTATAATGATATAATGGATATCGAGCAGGAACTTTCACCACTTCATATCTGCAGGATAATTTCTCTCAAGCTGTTAAAATATACAACTGCATAAATACTCAGAATATGCAAATTCAAAGGTCACAGCTCTGCCCCAATTTACCTGGGTGAAGCCAATTTAAGTAATGGCAGAAGTGGTCCCAAAGTTTTTATCATTTTTCTGAAATATGCAAGATTCCCTGTGAGTATAATTCAGCTTGTGGTATTTGTGGTTTTCAATTCTGGAAGATCCCACAGTGGAAAGCACATTGGAGTGATTAAAAACTGTGTTGGTTACAGCTGCCTTCGAGCATGGCTGTTGGTAAGAGGATTCTGACATGGTTTCCAAGGCTGGGGTAAAATGGAGGGCTTTTTACCCTTAAGAGCCATGCTGTAGCTTTGCTATACTGATCTATTTAAACTTAGATGCAACTAATGCAGTTTTGAGTTCAGTGCTTTTTATTATTTGTATTATCATAGTGTTTAGGGCCCTAATCATGCACCATGACCCTATTGTGCCACAAACACAGAACAAAAAGGCAGTCTGTGCCCCAGAGAGATTACAATCTGAGGTATAAAATGAGACAACAGATGATACAATAAAGACAGATAGGGCACTTAAAGGAAAGAATGATGTATTACTGGTCTATATGATAGTAATCTCAGTGCAACAGGGCCCAAGGAGAGTTTTAACAAGGGATATGAAGGAAGATAATGAGGTAGCTTCGCTGGTATTTGCAGGTGCTCCTTCCAAATGTGAGGGTCAGCCTGGGAGAAAACACAAAGGTGCTCTTTTGAAAATATAACAAATGAATGATGGAGGCTGGCACTGTGTTTACTGGAGTGAAAGGGGCAGGAGTTGTATTGGAGAGGATCTAGGATGCAGTTGGAGAAAGGAACTCAAGACAGCTACTGTAAACAGTTCTTTCAGTGAGCTTACAGGTAGTATCTTGAAAGAGATGAGTAGTAGATTTTGCAAGCATGAGTTAAACTGTACTGGTTCCACATCTTTAAAGAATTTTTAGCATGGCAAGTTGGGTTTTGTTTCATTTTTTTCCTTAGAGCCAAAGCCAGTGTACGCTCAAGCTGGACAACCAGATGTGGATTTACCAGTCAGTCCTTCTGATGGTCCTTTACCCAATTCAACTCATGAAGATGGAGTGCTTCGGTAATCTAATTCAAAATTCTTTTTGACTCTGATCCCACAGTCTTGAGCAGACCAAGATTTCATTTAAGTCAATGAGCATTATGTTTGCATGGAGACATGTAGGGCTTTGTCTTAACATACATTTCTAATGTTTAAGTATATGGGGTGGGGGAATTTAGGCTCATCTGTGAGCTTTGTCAGCAGTTAGATTACATACTTTGTAATTTTGAAACTTACTAATCACCTTCATAGGTAGTATTCTAATAACATATATGTTTTGGTTCTGGTTCTCTCTCTCCTAACACTGCTTTTCTTGTCTGTTAAGCTAAAACAGTCCTGCATTCAGGAGAACCCAATAATAAGTTACCATGTTGCATGCTATGCTGCCCCCTCCCCCCCGCCCCCTCCAAAAAAGTAACAATTCAGTTGTACGCTTCCAAGGGAAGGTTGACTGTAAAAACAACAAATGTTCAAGTGTTCTATTTTAAAATATGATTTATATACATTAATTTATTAAAGTAAACAACAAAATCTCTTAAGCAAGTGAATGTTGATTAATTTCAGTAATTCATTAATTTCAGAAGCTCAGCTGATAAGAATATTATGCTATTATAGTTAGTGCGTTGTTGAAAGAAATGGTGTGTCTATAATGATCAACTGAAATAGTGAGCAAATTCTCTGCTGACTGAACTCCACAGTTTCTAATCTACGACTGCATTTTCAACTATTGTCTGTTAATTGGAATTTTTCCTAAACCTACAGGCCAAGCATGAAGCTGGTAAAATTCAAAAAAGGAGACAGCGTGGGCTTGCGGTTGGCTGGTGGCAATGATGTAGGCATATTTGTAGCTGGTGTTTTGGAGGACAGCCCTGCAGCGAAAGAAGGATTAGAAGAAGGAGATCAAATTCTTAGGGTAGGTCAAAATCTTTCATACAAAGAATCTGTTGCTCAGTAAGGCAACAGAATTTTGGTATTTTAGTGTAGACTGTTTCTTTGCCTACTCTGAATAGGGTTAGATGATGGTGGTAAAAATTTCTGCAGCTTCCACTGTTACTACCAGATCACTGGTTAATTATGGCTCCCAATTTTCCTAGTTCAGATTGGATGAATAATTATTTAACTAACTGGCTATAGAATGTTAAGTAAAAATTTATATAAATATCTTTATCATATATGTAGCACTTAGCATCTTTCATAGATTTCTAGGCATTTTGCGAAAGTAGGTATGTAACAATGTCCACAGGAATCTTACCGCACAGCCACCCCCACTTCCATTTTAGAGCACTGTTTCCAACATAAGTTTTTGAACAGGAGGAGGAGATGCTTTATTTTTCCTGCGGTTAGCTTAGTTAGTGAATAGATCCAAACTTGGATATCACACATGGTATTAAAATACACCATTAGAGATCCCTTATATATTATTTGGGAGAACATATGATAAATTGTGTAAGCTTGGGGTTTTTCCACATGGATCAGTAAATCTCTCTTAATACCACTAGGGCATGTTATTTCTAGAAAAGTAATTTTTTCATAGTCTTTCATATTGATGACAAAGTTTAAAACATGGGATTTTTGGTGTTCTCATTTAATTTTATGAGGGTTTTTGCACTTCGATCTATTTTCAGAAGCAAGATCTTTGGGCCCCCTACCTGCTATTTACAGACTTTGGTGGGGAAAAAGGATAGTCCTATACTTGCAGAGTTTTGAAATTACATTGATCAAACTTTAAAGAAAAATGTTTTAACAGCATGCATGTGCTATTCATTGACTATCTAATGTGATAATTAGAACTCAAACATTCAAATACTCTTTAAGAATAGATAAAGCAAGGAGAAAGGGCTACTGTAAAGGAAAATCATTTGAAACGAGCATTTGGACAACTGAACTAAGGGCTTGACTACATGGGGGGTTTAAACTGGATTAAGTTGAGTTCATTCAGTGTGAAATGTTCATGGACTTCATTGCAGACTCCTCATAAAAGCCCTGAAAACAATGGAGAAGTGGACTTAAGATAAGAGAGTGATAAAGAAATGGCTCTTGCTGTGGCCAGGGTTGCCAGGGCAAAAGACACTGTTGAGAAAGACAGGGAGATGCAGAGGCAACTCTTGAAGGCAATACAAAGCCAGAATGCTCTGCTGCTGTCAGGACAGCAGGCAAGGCAGTGCCTCAAACCAGGACCTAGCCATATTCTGCATCCCTGGACAACAAAAGGTACTGGGCTTAGGGCTTTTAAAATCATCTAATGCCCCATACAGCTTCAAGCCTTGCCATTCAACTCCATGGCTGTCAACCAGACCTTGTATCACCCTGGAGAAATATCCCTTTAAAAAAAAAAATTCTTAGCCCTAGTCAGGGAAGGTGAGAGTACAGTTGAAATAATTAGTATGGAGGTTTCCTCAAATGCCCCAATACAGTTGGAGAATCCATGTGTGCAAAGCTGTCAATGTCCTGAGCATTATTAAGCTTTATAATGCAGTGAAATAGTACCTTATCCATGGCGTCATACATCTGCATGATAGTGGCTCCAGCAGTCCATCTCTCTGCTCCAAATTGGTTGGCTATGGACTGGTAGCATTTGGGGTTGGTTAGGTTCTAGATGGCAATGGTGACCCGTTTCCTGACAGGTATGGGGCACCGCATGCTGGTATGCTGCTGCTGCAATTCTGGAGCTAGTTCAGCACATCTCTAAAAGTTGTCTTAGCCATTCTGAAATTCTCTCAGCACTGCTGGTCATTCCTGATCTGCAGAACAATCCTTTTCCCCTGGTTGATGCTGATTTTTCTGAGCCCAGAGACAGTGCTGTATAGCATGACGGTTCTCCAGGAACAGTTCCTGTAGTTGCAGTTGCTTGATATTGCCCTCTTCTTCCTCATCCTGCTTCTTCTGTTGATGCTTAAGTTCTGCTGCCGCTGCCATATCATCTGCTTGTTGGTGCAGTGTTCAAAGTCCAAAACCAAAGCCAGCTGGCTACAAGAGCTGAAATACAGCCCAAGTAGCCTCTGTGTGTTTACAGTTGCTAGCTTAGTGGTGTGGAGCATTGTTGGGACTATTCTTGCTGATGACAAATCAAATATGGCACTAGCCTGCCCAGAAAGGAATCCTGTGGTGGATATGATGGAGAAATGACATTTAAAAAAAAAAGTTTGAATCTGCCTGGCTTTGCCTATGTATCCTGCAATACACAGCCAGAAGAATTCAAATGCAGACTGCTCAATAGCAAAGCAGAGGACCACAGGTTGCCTTTCAAGAATGCCACACACTTAAGTGGCAAGGCAGGTTGGGTATAAAATGTGAACTGAAAGAGGGCACAACCATCTCGTATGCCCACTATTAGAGTGACTTGCATATTAAGAAATGCCTGTCAAATCAATCCGGTGTAACTCCCCATGTAGACATATCCTAAGATGCTCCTCCATTGTAATAATCACATGGCCTGTTGAAATCTCTGGTACTTCTAGATCAGCCATGATGGGTGACGGAGAAGTACACCGGGCGGGGGAGTTCAGTTTTGTACTCTTCAGATACTGCATGTTTTTTGTTACATAGCAATGGGGTATTTTTCACTCATTCTGAGAAATACATGCAAAAAGCCTCTTGAAGTTGATGCAGTTAAGTCATATACTTAACTGGTTAAACAACTTTAACACTAATTAATAATGCTGTTTTTCACAATGCATATGAAATGTATTTATCACAGTGCATGTATGTTTTGTTACATTGTGTAGTAATTCAAAACTGTTATTGTATTGATACTAGGTAAATAACGTAGACTTCACAAATATCATCAGAGAGGAAGCTGTGCTTTTTCTACTTGATCTCCCAAAAGGAGAGGAGGTGACAATTTTGGCACAGAAGAAAAAGGATGGTAAGAATTTTCTTCTAATAGAAGGACAGGAACTGCTTGGCAGATGTTTGAGGCCAGATTGAGACAGTACTGCTTACATTTGATAACTTGCTTTGGCAGGGAGTGGCAACTCAAGAAGATTGCTAACATGGAGCCTTTCATTTTTAGGTCACTATTTCATACACAGTAGAGATTGTACAGTAGTAATAGATTAATTATCTGACAACAGTTCAATAGCTTGTTTTTAAATGAGTCTGTGGTCTCAATCCTTTTCCAGGTGAATGGGCTTGTACCAGTGTATTCTTTTTAAAAACCACAAAGCCCTAACTGAAAGATTTATACCAGTACAAACTGTGTAGACCGGGCCTAAATAATGGTTGAAAAACAGTGGCTGGACAATATGAGAAAATTTGTACTACCAATGCTTTATGATTCATCTTTTCTATAATAGGTGCTGTCTGATTCCAGTGCTGTCAGTATAGCTTGTTATCCAAAATTCACTAAATCAACTCTGAACTCATTTTAGGAAAAAAGACATAGTAAAAATACTGTGAATTGGAGGATACCAGTTGTTTCTGAATGCAACACACTAACATGAAATGGACTGTATGTGGACTTCACATATGTTTCACATGTTGATGTGGGAATTTAGTCTTATGGGTTTCCAAAATACTTCACAATTAAAATGGAGAACTAAGGATAGGTGAGATTCCTGCTCAAAATCTTTTTATATAACTGCTGGGAGTGTTAAGAATCCTTTAATGTGCTGCAACCTCATCTGACTTTTTTATTACAGTTTATCGTCGCATTGTTGAGTCTGATGTAGGAGATTCTTTTTATATCAGAACTCATTTTGAATATGAAAAGGAATCTCCCTATGGGCTAAGTTTCAACAAAGGTGAAGTGTTCCGGGTGGTGGATACTTTGTACAACGGCAAGCTTGGGTCCTGGTTGGCTATTCGAATTGGCAAGAATCACAAAGAAGTGGAAAGAGGCATTATACCGAACAAAAACAGGTATGATCTTGAAACAAGCACTTGTTAAATCTGTGGCCCAAGTTTATGCAAGTTCTGCATCTGTTTAATGCTGCTTTAGTCAAAATCTCCTTGTCACTCTGACATTTTATACCTTTTTTAACACTTTGGAAGAAAAGATAGTTGTCGAACCCCAAATAGTTTCAAATTAGACACATGCAGTTTGAGTATCCAAAATTGCATTTGGGATTTGTTTACAAAATAGTCTCTCAAATGGTGGTCCTTGGACAGTCCATAGGCTAGTCACATGGCGTTAGCTCTGCCTGTGTCCGGAGGGGAGAGTAAATCTTAGTCCAGACAAGGCCTTAAAGGCGTGATGTCAGGTTCAGTTAGCTAGCTCTATCCAATTAATGCCTTCTAAAACTCTAGTCAAGACAAAGCAATTGTATTACAGCATGTGCTAAGAATTACAAATATATAAATACTTTCTGGAAAGTACATATTTTGTAACAAGGTGGATTGATTTAAATCATTGCTTTAAATCACCAAGGAAATCATTTGATTTAAATCAAGTTTCCCACTGATACTACTTCACATTTCTTAAACAGTGGTGCAAAGCTGATCACTAAAACATGTTAATTTACAACTCAGTTCTGCATTTTACAACATCTAGGAGGGTGTACTTTGTGTAATTTTTTAGGTAACTTGATTTTTATTAATTTAGGAAATAGTACATAATACTCATTGCCTGTGTCAAGCTGCAGATGCAGCAGCTGTGCACTAGGAATGATAAGATTTAAATCTCACACACAAACACAATAGCACTTATATTTTATTAAACTAAATCTTAAATGTTTCATGTTCACAATTACAGCAGTCTTCTGAGCTGCTGGCTGACTGTCCTTAAACCTTATTTTTTAATTTTCAAAATTTTATTGACTCTAAAGAGACAAGTCATCACAACACTAAACATACTTTCCTTAAAACTTCTACAACTAGCTCTCATCTTCCCCACTCCCCCTGTCAGTTTTATTCATAGACTGAAACAGAAATACGAGTTTTCCTTTTTTCAACTCTGTCGATTCTTAGCTTTGAGTGAATAATACCAAACCATGAAAATATTCTATCTGCCTGTAGAGGCAGCTACTGCTGTGAAAAGTTGGCTTAGCAACATAAGGAACTCTGTTTCAAGGTGCCTGGCTAATGATTTGCACCACTTCAGGGGAGTTACTTTGTTCAAAACATCATCAGTAAATGTACTATTTAAATAGTTCTGCTCCAGCCCTGAAATTTATTATAACTGGCATAACTGAGGAGTGACATGGCAGCAGCATCATCTTCAGAAGTTAAGCATCTACCTTTATATCTGGAGTCGAGAATGCTCATAAGAAAATGAGGTAGAGTTAGAGCTTGATCCATTTGCTGCTTAATTGTTTGCAGTTTAACTTTATGGTCAGGTCTTTCTTTTTCTTTCTTTCTTTCTTTCAACGTCTCCTGAAGTGCCTTCCAAATTTCAACAGCATCAGCAATGCATCAACAATTTCTCTGAAGTTTAAGCCTATGGATATAGGCTTCAGTATACTGAGCATATCCTCTACATTCCTCTTTAATCCAATGTTAGATTCTTTGGATGAGATACTTCCATCTATTTTAGTATGGTTTTCTTCACAAAGTTTTATGAGAATAGGCCAGTTCTTAATAAATTGTTCAAAACAATCAGCCACAGAATTCCATCGAACATCTTGAGGGAGAATTAGTTTGGATCCTCCTGCTCTCTTCAATGAAGCTGAAACAAAATGGTTGTTACAGAAGTATTTTGCAACTTCAACGTTTTGTTTTATTGCTGTAGAATATGTACTTAAGTCTGTCTAAAAGATGCATTAAATGGGCACTGCAGCCATATGTTGTTAAAGAGCATCCTTCCATTTCTTCTCATCTTTGCCACGTTTGCAGCATTGAGTGAATAATTCCAAACTATGCAAATATTCCCTTTAAGACAGTGTCTTAACTAACTCCTTTGCCTTGCTTGGCACAGCTCCGCCAGCACAGAACAACAGTCCTATCCAGCCTGTGTCTTTCTTTGCATATGTGCCTTTAGTCTGCTGAGAAACAAACAAAGCCCAGACGTTTCAAGAAGCAAGAGTTGGTAGTTAGGATGGAGAGACTAGAGCCATTAATTCATTTTTATGAGACTGTAAGTGTAGGTTTAGCATGTTTATGATGAGATTTAATTGTAACTTTTTTTTAAACGAGAGAGATTTAGTATTTGATTGGTTTTAAAAAAATAAAAACTGATTTAAATTAAAAACAATTGTGTTTTGTTTTGTTTTTTAAATCCACCCTACTTCGTAAGCAATTGCTGTAGTTGCCTCATCAGTGTTAATTGATCACCAATGGCAGGGGAAGGGATACAAAAGGCAATTACTGTGTTAAGATGTGAAAAACATCAGAAACTTCTCGTTGGTGATCAGTGGTATGTCAGCCTGTTGCATCATTATAATGTGTTTACAGGTTTAAACTGTTTAATCAAGTGTCATTTCAAAAGCTGATTTGCTTGTTTTTTGGTTGGGGTTTTCTGCCCTTTTTTTGACTCCTGGAATCTTTCCTCCACTTAGAGCTGAACAATTAGCTAGTGTACAGTACACACTTCCAAAGACAGCAGGAGGGGATCGTGCGGATTTCTGGAGGTTCCGCGGCCTACGCAGTTCAAAGAGAAATCTCCGAAAAAGCAGAGAAGATCTTTCTGCCCAACCTGTTCAGACCAAGTTTCCTGCATATGAAAGAGTTGTTCTTCGGGAAGGTAGTTTTCCTTTTAAAAAGATTAAAATATTTGCTGTTTCAGTTCAACATTTTAATCTTCATGATGGAAAAATAGCCTCATAAAATACATTTGTCAATTTGCTTGGATTTTTCTTATTCCAGCTGGCTTTCTCAGGCCTGTAACCATCTTTGGACCAATTGCTGATGTTGCACGAGAGAAACTGGCAAGAGAAGAACCAGAAATTTATCAAGTTGCAAGTAAGTCTCTCTTTGATTAAATTAATATAAACTTATAATTATATAATCACCTATTTTGCTAGCTTTTCCTACATTATTCCTGCAGCCGTTAATGTTTTAGTCTTATTTTCATTGTCAGCAATTTATGGAAGCACTCTAAAAGGCTTACATTGTCATAATTAACTAGTGATTGATACATATACATTAAAGGTAAGGTAATACAGATTTGCTAGAGGACTTTTCAGGAAACATTCCTATAAATGCAAACTCCATTTGTTGTTTTCGTTGTTGTTGTTGCTATCATAGGACCTGATCCTGTAACATGCTAAGCTTCCTCAGGTTTCCCTCCCTCCCCTTAATTTAGTACTATGCAAAAAGCATTCAGAATGAAGATCCCTAGTAAATACCTAGTACATTCTTAGGAAAATTATAACTAAACTGTAGAACTAATGATTTAATTCCTGCATTATTTTTAAGAAGTATATCTTCAGCACCATAACTTAAATAATATCTGAACCAGTATTTTGAGCTAGAAAAGGAGATAGTCGTTTTATATTATTGGGGGTATAGACAGTATTATATAACTGACCAATAGGTGGCTAAGAAATTATTACTGTAATTGTGTTCTCTTGAACAGAAAGCGAACCAAGAGATGCTGGTACTGACCAACGTAGTTCTGGCATTATTCGTCTTCATACAATAAAACAGATAATTGACAGAGTAAGTGGTAAAGATATGCTTGGTTTTATTAAATGTGTAGTTGATTCTGAACAGAAATGAGTGAACATGAGTTGAATTAATTAAATGAATGACTAATCATGTGAATAAACCTAATATCTATAACAGGAAATGCTGGGTTTTTTTACATACAATAGCATAAATATCAGTCTAAATCAGATTTTAAAAAAGCAAAAAATTATTTGTCTCCAGGCACACTAACTTTTATACTCTGTTTATATAAATTAAACAGTTATAATATTGAGTGAAATTATTTTTTCTCTATATAAGCTTTTAAAAGTTGTTGGTTTAAAGAAAAATGCCTTATTCTTTATCAGACTCAACACTTGTCTGGGCTCATGACTGAAGCTGGGCAAAATTCTTTAGGTAAAACATTTTTTCATTGAAGATGAAACAAAACATTTAGCAAATTTGTGTCAATTTCAGGGAATTGTTTGTGGAAATGAAAAAATGTCTAAGCAAACTTTTTTGACATCAAAACATCAGTGTTTTGGGGGATAGATTCACAGTGGGATTTAGACACCATTCAGAGAGGAGGTTGGCCATGATGCCTCCTTATGCCCAATAGCCCAGGGGGAATCCTAGGTTTGAATCCCTGCGCTCAAGCAGGGACTTGAACCCAGGCCTCCTTCCTCCCAGGTGAGTTCCTAACCACTAGGTTAATGGCTATTATGCGGGTGAGTATCTTTCAGTCTTGCCTGTTGAAGCTGTTCCACTTGATATAAAACACTTGAATATTCACTTGTCCAGAGAGAAAGCGAGAGAGTATGAGTGACTCTATACCTCAGTAGTTAAGGTATGCATGGGGATGCCTGAGTTCCAGACTCTGCTCCAATTACTATTATTCTCTCTTACTGGCATGGGAGCACAAGGATATATATAGAGAGATACTTTTAACAAATTGAAAAGCCCTAATACTGAACATGCTTGAATAAGCTCCCATCTCTCTCTACCTTCTGCTTTTCTGCCCTCCACTGTTCCTCCCTTTCTAGTCTTTCCAGTTATAATTCATACACACTTTTTCTGACCACCTATGCCCAAATTCCTAGCCTTCAGTCACTGAAATACAATTCTAGCACCACATCCCCACTAGAAGCTGGAATAAAATATTACTTACTTGTGCAGTAAGGGATGTTCTTTGAGTAGTGTCCCTATAAGTGTTCCATTTCAGGGTGCAGCTCTGATTGGAGATTTTCATTAGCAATGTCCATTTCTCCCACACATGTGCTGCTGATGTCCTTGTGCCCTGCACCAAAGTAGGTTATGCAGGTAAACCACCTTCAGTTCCTTCTCAGTTGCCTCGGCCTGAGACACAGCTTAGCATGTGTGCCTTAACTACTTGTTGACTTTGGTCTAACTTAGTTTGTTTCAGTTAGTAAGTGAACCAGTTTAACTACCTACAAACTAATTATTTAGAAGATGGTTTTATTTTCTCCCCAGAGGCTCTACCTGAAAGCGGCATGCCCAGTTCACTGGGGTTTAAATACTGCCGCAAATGTAGAGGCCATTCTGGTTGGTGACAGACACTCTAAGTGTGTTCTCTGCATAGGGGATCCACATGTCCCACAGAAGTGTAACTTCCATTTAGCCCTCAGTTCCAGGGCTTGAAAGAACTGGGAAATCAAGCTGCAACTGTTAATGATGGAGTGCTCCCTTTGCCCTTCTTTGGTGCTAGGTCAGGAGGAACCACTCCTCTCCTTCCCCCCCCCCAATATCAATCTCGGGGGGTATCTAGTGCTCTGTCAAGCTTGGTGCAACACTCTCCTGGAGAAAGGAAAGCCTTAGAGATGCCCTCTAAAGATCCCAAGAAGAGTTTCTCTAATTTTCCTGTTGAGTCCACCTGAAAAAGATCTCATTCTCTTGGCTGGTCAGTGGTCTGAGACTTGGACCTTGAGGGTCAGTACCACATAGGTAAAGGGCTCCTCAGGTATTGGTTAGGTGGGAAAACACCATACCTCTAAGGATAAGCCTGGCTCTGAGAAGGCTCCAGTACCATCTGGTGGAGATGGCCAGAGCAAACACAGAAGATCAATACCGTCTGTATTCCTCTTGGGTTCTTCAGTACTGTGTAAAAACTAAGCCTCCATCTACATCAGTGCTTTCTGTAAAAGCACTCAAAATCCTTTGTACTGTCTTGCCAGGGCAAGCATGCCACTCACTTGGTGCCACAGCCCCACTCAGTACTGCAAGTCTGCTCTGTATCTCAAGACTTCAGGTAATGGAAGGACTTATCGGTGCCTGCTGAATCAGTGTGTTCATTGCTTGAAAATATTGAGTGTCCCTCTGTACTGAGGCCACTCAATTGCCAGACCCCATACACTTCCTGATTCATCCTCCTTTTCAGTTGTAGCTTCCCTGTTATGGAGATGGAAGACTGATGAATGCGACTTCCCTTCAGTATTATCAGTGTTTATCCAGGGTTCTCCTACATAAGAACCCTCTTTCTCAAAGAAACAGAGGATTTCTGGGGAGCATGGATGCCACCCCCATCCTGATACGGTTCTCAATTGCTGTATGGGAACCCTAAGGCAGTTTATCTTCATCAGTTCTCCAGGGCCCTGACTCTCTCCCATCAAATGACAGACTCAAGTCTCTCCTCCCCAGCACAACACTCAGTAGGAGGAAGTATTTGAGGATCAGGAGGCGAGGGCAGATTAAAGCTTCCCTCAGACTACCATATCGTCTCATCACCAGATGACAGTAATGCTTCCTCCTCCATCTATGGCTGGTGATTTCCCACAATTTCAAAGACCTCATTGCAACGGGTGGCGGACTCCTACAAATACCTCTTGAGGAGGTCCAAAAATCATTACACAAGCAGTTGGATATTCACTCTGACACCATCCAGAGTTGCCCTTCCTATCAATGAGACTCTGCTGGAACCTGCAAAAACAGGTTAGCAAACCCCAGCCACAGTAACACCTATTTGTAAAAGAACTGATTAAAATATATATTCCTACCACAGATTCTAAAAGTGTTTGGTTTCCCACCCTTCACCTAGCTGTCTGATAGTTGATGTGAGTGAATGGGGCGAACACTGTTATAAGTTCACCCCATACAACCAAGACTAGAAGCTCCTGGACCTTCTAGGGAGGAAATCCTATTAATCCACAGGAGGAATGCTCCTGATAAAGACCTGGACTTCTGCCTTGTCTCAAGTGGTATCTGTGGCACTTGCTTTTGGATCTGTTTGCAACTGTGGACAATGTGTGGGATTCCCCCATCTCACAAAGATAGAGAGGAGAATGCCCTGAGGCACTGACCATTTGTGGCTCTTCTTTAAAGGTTTGCTCAGATTGTCTGCTAGCATGTCATGTGCTCCCAGTAAGTGGAGTCCCTAGATGCAAAGTAAGCTGATGAAGCAGTGCGTTCAGGGCGGCTGTGGTACATGGTGTCTCGTATCCACCACCCCAAGCACTGAGAGCAGCCACCTTCACAGCCCTGTTTGCTGCTTTTACACAACTGGCAGTGGCTTCTGTCATGGAAGGAAAACAGCCTTCCCTCATGCTCCAAAAGATGTAGCTCAGTCAGGCCTCCCCTTTCTCTGTCTCTAGGCACCCCCAGCTCCCAGGCTGAAGGAGGAGAAGGGCCCAAGCTCCCTTGTTGTATATCCTCCCTAGGTACAGAGGAAATTGTATGGGGATGAAAAAATGAATAGGCACTCTCAATATTTCTATTATGGGGGCACTAGCCCCAACTGACTCCCTGGTTCTGCTGTTCCTGAATGAGTTCCCCCTGCATGCATTGCAAGAGTCCTTCCCCCAATTGTGGGCTAAGGGCTAAAGTGCTACCTCTTGATGGCTGGAATATAGACACGTGCGCACACCCTCCCCCCCCAATAGAGCCATGGCCTCATCAGCCTTGTCATGGAAAAAGGAAGTTTACAAAGGGGACAGGTCCTCAGTGTCATCTACTTTTCCTTTGGAACCCCAGAAGAGCATATACAGGACAAATCTTCATCACTACATTCTTATTGCCCTTGGAGCTCTCTCTACCACCTCTAAGGCTATAGGAAGGGCTGTTTTTGCAACCAGTTGCCCCTCTGATACCAAGGCCTGGAACTGATTCCTGTGGGAGCCTATCCACAAGGTGTCCTGTTGTGCCCCAGTTCCCAGAACAAGTTGATCGTTTGAGATGCTCATTTGGAGGCTCGACATACTATTTCCTACCAAGCAAGTCCATTAGCTTCTGTTCCTTCTGGTGTCAATTTTGGCTGATTTTTGATTCATTCATTCATTCATTCATTCAACACTGTTACAACTAGCAATTCCAGTACTGAGTGAGAAGAACTATTTGTAGCTGTGGCCAGTACCTGGTACTGTCTGTCAACCTGCTTCAAGGTTGGAGCTACCAATGTTGGAATTTGCCACAAGACCATGGCTGGTTCCAGCAGGTTTATGGATATTGCTATGCAGCCTGGTACAGATTAATTTAATATGTCAGCAGCCCATGCGGCAAACACTGCACCTTTTCTGTGGTGATCTTGAAGGTTACAGCTACTTGCTGCATAAGGCACTGGATGATTTTGTGGTCTTCTGGAGTGGCGAATGCCTTGTTTGGTAACGGGGCTTTGTCTAGTGAGGACAAAGTGGTGTTGACTGGCACTGACTGCAGATCTTTAACTCCTGTTGGACCGTGGAGGAGATGGAAGTGCTTTAGGGTGAGAACATATTTGACCAGGGCCTGGAGTAGTCTGGAGAAGCTGGGTCCTTGGCAAACAGGACTACTTACGGGACCCACATATCCCGTAAGGTAACACTGTATGGTATGGGAGGCTCTGGGAGCTGGTATGAATGGTCACAGTACCAGTATGGGTTGAAGCTTTGGGTTACGCCCCATTTGAGGCTGTGCTCTGCTGTCCCAGTATGGCTGAGAACATGGTAGGTGAGACTTATGACACATATAGGTCATCCTGGCTGGTGCTTGCACCAGTGCTCAGGGAGCTTTTCCTCAGCTTTGATATACCTTTGATAATTAAGACATCATTTTTTGAGGCCGAGTGCCCAAGTTTAAGGGAGGCATTCTGCACCTCTTTTCTCCTGAAGACTTCTGCTCTGGACCTGAGTCTCCATTGTTACCAAGGCTACTTTGGGGACAGCATCTCCATTTGTTTTGATAGTATCTTTGGTGTAAACCTTGAGGATCCCTAGTCGTCGTCTTCTCTTTCCCCCCCCCCCCCAAAAAAAATTTTGGTGATCCGGGGCTCAGGATCCAAGTCTGGGTGTATGGACTTCTCCCAGCAAGAAAAGGCCCTCAAGCACTACTTTCTTGAACGCTGGGCCAGCTTTGAAAATGACCTACAGATCTCTCACTGGTCCAGAACGGGCCCCTTACCGAGGCAGAATAGTCAACTGTGTGGCTGTTGAGAGGTATGATGGCCTTGCAGGAGGGGCAGTGCTTTATGCCTAGGGACTTGTGCTTCACCGTGTGGAATCACGAGCAGTACAGGGCGGGCCATTCTGCCCTTTATACCTTGCTTGGGTAAATGAGGAAATGAATGGTGCATGTTCCACCTCTCCAGGTACTGCTAACTAAGTTCTCCAGTACATGTACCCTACGCATGCAGTAGCTAGTTGTGGAATATAATGCAGACTATCACTTGAAAAACTTAATTTCCCCTCCCTGCCATTAAACTCTTCAACCTGGACATGTTTCCAGGCTCTGTTTCAGGAAGTCTCTTTTGCTCCATTACTGCTGTTCTAAGTTGCCTACGCTCTTTTACTCTCGTCACATGAAGACAGGGTGGGACCTTGCAGCTGGGCTGTGGTGCTCACATGCATTTTTATTTTAAGCAAGTGAGATCACTTAATTAAAGAAACTGATGCCAATCTCCCTCATTTAAGTTCCAGGAGACTTCTAATACTAGCTTACCCCATGTTCCTGAAAGTGACTCTCTGGCTGGGGCAAACTGGTCAAGTCCCATGTGCAGGGCAGGAATATCTTGGAAGGGGAGTTGAAAACTAGCTCTGCATAGGAATCTGGACCTGGCCTCCTTCTTAGTAACCTCAGACTTTGTTTCTTCTCTGGTACAGGGCCTCTTTGTGGCTTGCCCTTTTTTCTAGGCTGACTTATAGGGGTTAAAATGCATTATAGGTAATAACAGTTCATGGTTAAGGCATATCAATTTAAAACAGCACTGATATTGAGGGGACTGATGGCATAGGCAGCCTAGCTATACTGGGATTTCCCATAATCAGAATGGAAAAGGTTAGTGAGTTACTTATTTATCAGTACCGAGATGGTATAGTGAATTCTGTAAGGGAAATGGAAAAGGAATCTGTGAAAGACATTAAAATGTATTATCTAGAGAGAGCTTGAAAGCTTTAATTTCTTGCATATGTACTACTTTTCTCTGCAGGACAAACATGCTTTATTAGATGTCACTCCAAATGCAGTGGATCGTCTGAATTATGCACAGTGGTATCCCATTGTGGTGTTCCTGAACCCTGATTCCAAGCTGGGTGTAAAGACCATGAGAATGAGACTGTGTCCAGAATCACGGAAAAGTGCCAGAAAATTATATGAAAGAGCTCACAAACTACGGAAAAATAATCATCATCTCTTCACAAGTATGTAAACAGCAAGAAATGTTTATGAACGAAGCCCAACTTAAATTGGGGTAGGGTAATACATCCAACAGAAGTTTGAACAGCATCTTTGTAAATATGCATTAATTGCCATAGATCAGTGGTCCACCACACACTTTATGTCCTATCTCCCAGCTGGGGGCAGGGCTGTGGCAGGTGGGGGCAGGGAGGATGGGTGAGGAGAGGTGTGATATAAGTGTGGGGACCACTGGTCTATGGCAATTAATGCAGATTCATGATACGCATTGGGCTGGCCTGGGCCCTGCTGCGCCTCCCCCAAAAATTCCTCTGTGCCCCAAGGGCTGTGCTCCACAGGTTGGGGGCCTCTGCCATAGATTTTTAGATTTTGTACTGTTAGTTGACTGGGTACCAGTAGTACTCATCACAGCTAAGCTCCTCAAATTTAATAAAAAGTTGGCTAGTGTTTTCCAAAGTTTCAAAGCTCTGTCAATATCAGTACTAATGTGTATTCTGTGAAGTTTTTTTCTTGTATTTCTCCTTTCTTTCTGCCTCTCATGAAGAGGAGGCAGTGCAGACAGTTCCTTTCATGATCCCTGGCACATTTGGCTCCTTCCCAAGCTCTTTTTTCCATTTCTTGGTATCTATCCTCTCCCCCTGTGACTGATTCCCACTGTATCCATGACTGGCCTTCCTTCTTGCTCTCTAGTCCTGATTCACTTTCAGATTTATCTGTTGCCCCATAATTGCAAAGAGTGATATTAACAATGGGAGAGCTGTGATGGCTTAACACATGATTCTGCTTTGAAAGCAACTGTAAAAATTGACATAGTAGGATGCTGTAATTTTCTGTATTTGATTTATGAATCAAATGTGATCAGTTTCTCTAGTTTGGGGGAGGAGAGGGAAGTGTCAGTTGCCAGCCCTGCAAGTAAAAAGCAGTCTGAATCAAGCTAGGTTCTTTGTTCCATGAGTATTATCACCAGTAATACCGGTTTTGCAGACCAAATTACATCTGCAGTATTTTGTGCAGTCTCAGATAAATGGAATTTAATAAAGATCTGTCTTGCTGAAACACAGGTAGGAATTTAATCTACCTCAGTGTCTCTTAGCTGAGGAGGCAGATAGGATGCTGAATAACAAACACAAGAGGAAAGTATTTTAGTGAAGAGGCCATATTAAGAGTATCTTTTAGAGTAAAATTGTGCTTGAACTCAGCTCTCATTAACTGTGATAAGATGCCCCAAAATACATACAGACATACAATAAATATATATGCAGAGTGCCCCCAAGAGATATTTAAATTCACAGTTCACATTGCATTTGGTGGTAATGGTCAAGAACTTTCTCAAAATGAAAAAGAAATGTTAGCTAAGAAATCATATTAATCCCATTTTATTTTTAGCTACCATTAACTTGAATTCAATGAATGATGGCTGGTATGGAGCACTGAAGGAAGCAATTCAGCAGCAACAGAACCAGTTGGTATGGGTTTCAGAAGGAAAGGTAAGAAATGTCACTTTCCCTTCATTTGAATGGGAATGATAAAACTTTACTGGTCTTATACAGTATTGTAGTGCATGGACTTTCCTTTCCCTTTTTCATGTTCATATCAAGATTGCTGTGAAGTAACTGTGGGGAGGGATGGGGATGTGTTGCTTAAAAACAATTCTTGTGATATTAGTGCTGCTCTTAGTGGTCACCAATGTATCTGTACACTTCGCTATATATAGTTTGTTCCTCTCAATTGTGCTTTCAAGACAACTGGGTTTTCCCCTTGAATGAAATAACTAGTTTTCTAGTTCTGCCTATTGCTTCAAGGTCTAAAGGAATCAACTGACTCAGCTGACTGACTATAAACAGCTCTAGACTGATTTCTAGCAAGATAAAAATAGAGACCTAACTATGTTTTTGTCCTTGTGATTCTAGAAACAGTGAGGGGATTTATCCCTTGAAATCACTTACAAAGAGGTGTGGTGGATTATTTGTCCATTGAAGTTGATCAGGAATGCTGGTTTTGTAAAAGATATGCGCTATTTTAACCAGAAATTATGGGCTAAATTCTTTGGCGTGTGTTCATGAAGGAGGTCATGTTAGAGTTTGATGGTCCCTTCTTGACTTAAAATCTGTGAACCCTACAACACACACAGCACAGGCATTTGCTCTGTAAGCTTCTGCATACTACCACACTAAAATACCCCAACCCTGTTGCTTAGCTGGAGAAGATGTTACGTTATCAATTACATTCAATTGCTGGTGGTTTTGCTATCAAGAAGGATGCCAACAGCAGCAGATAGGCCCTGAAAAGCTGAGTAGAAATGACTGATTCATTTTGGCCACTAAACAGCTGTCATATGGAAATTATTCTTAATCTCTGATATGCCTAAAATTCAAACTAATAGCTTGGAAGTAGTGGTGACACTCTAAGGGTATGTCTACACTGCATATAGACACTTGTGGCTGGACTGTGCCAGCTGACTCAGGCCCATGGGGCTCGGGTCAAGGGGCTGTCTAATTGCAGTGTAGACATTCAGGGTTGTGCTGGAGCCTGGGCTCTGAGACCTTGTAACGTGGGAGGGTCCCAGAGTTTAGACTGTAGCCTGAGTCTGAAGGTCTACACCCATAGGTGAACAGTCCTTAGCCTGAGCCAGCTGGCACAAGCCAGCTGCCGGTGTCTAACTGCTGTGTAGACATACCCTCAGGCAGCAGTTCCTAACTTGTAGGGAAGACTCCCTTTGTGCAGGCATGAGATGGGAGCACAACAATTCCAGCTGCATGCAGTGGCTAATGCCACTTATCCCACAGAACCATTGGAGGGGTGGGGGGACAGAGAAGGTGTGATTTCC
The DNA here is from genome assembly GCA_007922155.1 of Mesoclemmys tuberculata. NCBI lineage: Eukaryota > Metazoa > Chordata > Testudines > Chelidae > Mesoclemmys > Mesoclemmys tuberculata. Next base: position 1,876,567 of record ML675621.1, read on the forward strand.
CCCTACGTGCTTCCTAGTTCTGGATGATCCCCAGGGACTAGGGGAAGTGCATGTGTGTAGCAGCTGGAGAGGCCAGCAGATACCGAAATAAAGAAGCAAAGGAGAAACAAAAACGACGAGACTCATACCCTCAGAGTATTTTGTATGACAGCCTCCAACAATAAGAGCTTGATTTTTCAGAGGTGTTCAGATTTGTTGAGCAGCTATAGGTCCTAGTGAATTGTTCAGTACATTTGAAAATCAGGTCCTTAATCACTTTAAAGAACCAGGTGTTTTACCTTCCCATCACAAATTGGAAGCAGATACATACAGCATTGAATTACGTATATTTTTAGTTCTCCACAAGAAAATGTCCTTCCCAGTTTTCCATGAAAGGTGAAGGGCATCCTTTGAAAATGATTAAAATTGTAATTTAATTTTGTTTACCACAGGCAGATGGTGCTACAAGTGATGACCTTGACTTACATGATGATCGCCTTTCCTACCTGTCAGCTCCAGGTAGTGAATATTCCATGTACAGCACAGACAGTAGACACACTTCGGACTATGATGACACAGATACAGAAGGGGGTGCCTACACTGATCAAGAACTTGATGAAACGCTCAATGATGAGGTCGGGACGCCGCCTGAATCTGCTATTACACGGTCCTCTGAACCTGTAAGAGAGGATTCCTCTGGCATGCATCATGAAAGTCAAACATATCCTCCTTATGCATCGCAAACTCAGACTCAGCCAAATCATAGAATATCCTCTCCAGGATTTAAAACAGCTGCCTCTCAACCGGTAAGCAGCAACTTTACACTTTAATAAGGGGTATTCTCCTTTGAGTGTAAGCTCTCTGGAGCAGGGACTTTTGTGTTTGTACAGTCCCTAGCAATATTGTGAATGCACACTAGGGGTTGCCAATAACAGTGCCAGAATGGATTAGAGAACTTTGTTTCACATAAAGGAGCTGTGATTTATTTTGGTGTGAAAATACCTGAAGTTCAGTCTTCTTTCTATATTTAGATGTGTGTTTTATTTTGTAAAATGTGATATAATGAATTTCTAAAGCTTTTGAAAAGTGCTAGTGCCTGAAATTTTCTGTCAGTGCTCTTTAAACAACTAAACGTGTAGAAGATGTTTCATCAAAACAAGTATTTATTTTTAATATAGACTGGAAAGTCATAGCATTATACAAGAGCACTACATTTAAAATATTTTAAACACTTCACAGAAAGCAGAAGCCTCACCTGCAGTCCCTTACCTTTCCCCGTCGCCTGAAACAAACCCTGCAACCTCATCACCTTCTGCTGTTAATCCTAATGTAAACCTAACTAATCTCAGACTGGAGGAGCCCACCCCAGCTCCTTACAACTCTTATCAACTACAAGCTGACCCCTTAAGAACACCAAGCACTGAGGGAGTTCACATAATGCTAAGAGATCAAGAGTCATCTTTATCACCGCATATAGATCCAGCAAAGGTACCTGTGCTGCGTCATTGCACTAACTTGCTGCTGTACATTGAGCTAGCACATGATCATTCTGTTTTGCTCCTCTTTGGAGGATTCCTTTTTGATTTTTTTCTGAGGGTTCATGAAATATACAACAGTGCATCTAAATTACTAAGAATATCCTGTTTTTTGTTTGCATGGCTTCAAACTGTACATCTTCCACTACTTCTAGAAAACAAGAAGTTTTACATGAAAGTTGCTTTCAGTCCGTTTTATTTTTAGTTTGCATATTTGATTTAATTTATCAATCTTCTGTGCTGTTTATTAATGAGCCTTTGTGAGAAACCTGTTTTATGCTCATAATGATGTTAAACTTGTCTGTTATGGTTTCCAGTATACTGAATGGAAACAGATAAATATAAAATGGTTATATCAGGGTAAACCTGAATATATTCTCAAGAATGTGGGAATTTTAATTTGAAAAAATTCATTCTTAAAAAACAAACAAAAAATACATTTGTGACCTTTGGCTTTTTTCTTTAGTTTAAATAAACCCCAAAGCTATCTAATCCTGTTTAACAGTTTAAATAAATGTAGGCACAGTCACTTTTTCATGTTACACATGAGAGCTTATCTTGCTACAGGTTTACAAAAAGGATCCATATATTAACGAGGAGGCACCTAGACAGAACTATGTCTTGAAACAACCAGCAGTTAATCACCCTGTACAGAGACAGGAGAGAGACTCAAATTTGATCTATGAATCCCAGGCTCAGTATGCAGAGAAACAACCCAGTAGAGAGTATGAGCAGTCACCATATAGGTATGATTCTGCGAACTATGTAGATCAGTTTTCTCGTGGTTATGACCCTCGTCTACAATACGATGACCGTACACCTCCCTATGAGGACCATTGGGCATATTATGATGAGAAACAGCCCTACCAGCCAAGACCACCTTATGATAACCAACCTCCTAGGGACTTTAACCCCAGAGCAGAAGAGAGTACAGAACGCAGCTACTACTCAGCACAACCTCACTTTGAAGAACCACCTCCAATGGTTTATGACAGCAAGCCTCGCTATGAACATGCATCTAAAAACTTCAGTCTGTCTCAGTTGCGATATGAAGAACAGCCTGCTGCTGGATATGATATTCACAGTAGATATAAACCAGAAGCCGAGACCTACCCTTCAGCAATATCTCCTGAACCTAAGCAGTACTTTGATCCACATATGAGGGGCTATGAACAAGGCCCACCACAAGTATTTAATGCTAAAGCGGGACAGTATGAGCCTGCTCATAGTGCTGCAGGTGTTCCTCCTCCACCCCCCACTTCATCACAAACCAAACCGGAAGTACTGCCTTCCAGCAATAAACCACTGCCTACACCACCATCTGTAACAGAGGAAGAAGATGATCCAGCCATGAAACCACAATCAGTGCTAACTAGAGTTAAGATGTTTGAAAACAAAAGATCAGCGTCGGTGGAAAAAATCAAAGATCTTGATACATCAGCTGTCAAGGTAAATAATTTATACATATAAATAAGCTTCCGCTTCCTATTATTAAACTGATGGTATACAGAAGTTGTAAAGTCTTCCTGTATATAGAGAGAGGGAGTTCTTTGTTTGCTGTACTATCTTCTTAGCTACCTAACTTCAGTTAAAAAGTTAAAACAGGAAATGGAAGATTTTAGGGGATCTTGCTACACTAAATGCACCCCTTATTTACTATATAAATGTGCCCCTTATTGATACTTTGATTCATATAGTTCTTTGTTTTACAGCCTCCAGAACTAGCACCTAAACCTACCATTGCCGCAGTGAGTGGTCCCAAACCAACCTCTCAAAATCAGTATGAACATGACAAAACAACTTACAGGTAAATGTAACATTTATCATTAACACACAAGTATGTAATCCAATAGTAAAAGAGCAGATCTCTTAATGGTTAGATATTTCTGGTTTGGTTTTTAAAATTACAGTAGAAGCATATAACAGTGTGACGTACATAGCTGTAATAGAAGCCACTGAGACACTTACCTTAAAGGATGCAAGATTGAGTGAACTTCACTTTGCCCTTTATCAGATCCTTTTAACAAAGAAATAATTATGGCATAAGAAAAGATAGAAGCAAGGTGGAGGGAGGTCTTATTAATATTTAGTCTAGATAAGCTAGAAATGAGTGAAGTTGTAGGAACAGTGGTAAGGGATTTTTACTGTTTTTTGTGGTACAACCTCCTTAGTTAACTAACCTCAATACAGGATATGTTAAAATCTCAAAGATTTTGTTCTGTATACTGATTAGTCATATGTAAGCCTTCATATCTTGCCAATTAAATGTATTTCTATTTATGCCAATGACTAATATTTGAGAGGCCGCTTTAATATATTTCTACATTGTTGTATGAGAGTTGCTTGTAAATTGCATTGTGATTAGCTAGATTACAAAGAAGCATTTGCAATGTGGAACTCTAATTAAAATATAAACAACTGCAAAAACAAAAATACCCAAAACCAGCAACCAAGAAAGCAAAGCATTATTGTTATTGCCGGTTAGGGCCCACGAACAACAGAGACCTCAAGTGAAGCCACCTGAAGACATAGTACGTTCAAATCACTATGATCCTGAGGAAGATGAAGAATACTATCGAAAGCAGCTTTCATATTTTGATCGCAGAAGTTTTGAAAATAAGCCCTCTGCACAGGTTCCTGCCAGCCATCACCCTGAGCCAGCTAAGCCAGTACTTCCTCAGAATCAACTGAACTTCACTAACTATTCTAAGTAAGATCTTTCAGTTTATGTTGTCTTATTCATTTATTTTTAAAGTGTATTTTTAGGAGTAAACTAAGCTTACTATATAAATTTCTACAACCACCAAGATGGATTCCAAAGGATTGTGGTACCTGATTAAAAAGCATAGCTATGATTTAACAAAAGTAATTTTACTGTCAAGGGAGTTTATTTGTATGAAATTTGTTTGAAAACATAAAAATACTGAATTTGTATCTTGGTTGAATATAATGAAAATTAGAGACTTCGGGAGCTGAACAATTTATTCTACCGGCCCTTAAGTGTACAGGCAGTGCAATGTGCACAATGTTTTTCTCTTATCATAAGCTATACTGAGCAATTAAATATCTTCAGAAAAGAGGTTCTAACTCTATTGCAGTTCTAAGTAACTTCGTTCTGCAGGCAAAAACTTGAACAAATCAGACATAAGATGTTTACTAAGACTAGAGCAACTTCGTTACACCTTTTGGATGTGATGTTGATGCTAGAAGTCTTTCTCTGTAGATGGAAACGTGTTCCTTGTATTGAACCACTTCTTTGATTTGGAACATTTGTACAGAAACTGTATGAAAGTGACTACACAGATTTAGTTTGCATATGGGGGCGGTGCGTGCATGCGTGCGCACATTTTTACTTTTCTCTGTTTTTAATTGAGACTATCACCACTGGGTAGTCAAGAGACTTTCCCAAACTCCTTCAATGTTTTAGGATCTGTTTCCTAGTCATTTGTTCTACCCATTTACCTCATTGCAAGATCTGGAGTAGGAGACTGAGTCAGGGCACCTGGATTCTGTTCCTAACTCTGATGCTTCACCTCTCTGACCTTCACTTTCTTCACCTGAAAATTGAAAACAATAGTACCTTTTTCACAGGCTTTGTGTGTGTGCTGGGGCTTTTAAGGAAATCTCTCAAATTGAATGATCCAAGCACTATACGAGTGGTGGTGAATTCACTTAAAGTTCAGTGTAGATGCACTTATGGAGTGTAAAATGGCATAGGTGCGTTATCAGGGAAATCACAAGAATCTGTGGGAAAATAGCAGTGCTGCAAGGTATCTTTTAGAAGGGGAAGGGAACTTAAAATTTGCAAAAGTCAACTGAATGGTTTAAATCATCCAGTTACTAGATTGCTACTTTTCTAGGTAAGACACCTGCATAATGCAATGATATCCTACTTTGTTTTGGAGGGGTCCCTGGCTCCCAGCATGGTGCCATCCCCCTGCTTTCCCAGGGAGGCGGAGTCTGTACCTGCGGGAGGGACATGCTGCCTCCTGCACAGGAGCCTTTCTTCTGCATTCCCCTCCCCCCCCTGTACTTTTTCTGCTCCAGCCCAGTGCTGGCTTAGGTGAGGCAGCTTCACTCCCTGGCAACGGGGTAGTGGGGGAGAACTCTTCCTGGTTAGCCACAGCAACCTGCCTTACCCCTCCCCACCTGCCCCAGACTCCTTCCAGCCACCCTCAGTGTCTCCTGGGCACCCCATCCCCTGTACATCATGGAGGGCTGGCCCAGCGGGCCTTGCACCTGCCTCCATACACCGCTGTGACAGTAAGCATAGAAGAGCAAGGAAATGAATCCGATAATACGCTCCCGTGTACTGATTCTTAAGATACCCCAAAGTGTGATATACACACATATAACATTGTTCCCAAGTTAGAGATTTTTGTTTTAATGAGTGTTCCCTCTTATTCGGCCTTTTCTAGTCTGTGCCTTGAGGTTTTGTTAGTAACTTTCTCCAAAATACCCAAGCATTGGTTGCAACTATGTATATTTCATTATTTTTCCAAAAATATAAATGTGGGGCTAATTGGTGGTGGTGATAATTGTTTATAGGGCTGCAACATCTTGTTATTGAGTAATCCATATACCTTGTTTTAAGGAACTAGTTACTTTTTGAAGTGGTTTAATAGTGTTAGCTACCAATCTTAAATATTCATCAGTTAACTTTTTTTAAAAGTTATTGATGTTTTAATTTATATAAGTAGGCTTGCTGTAATTTGATTTTTAATTTTTTATAATTTCATTGCATATCAGTATTTACTTCTAAGCTTTTTCTAGTTTTTATCAATTTAAATTTTCACAGTTGTGGGAAATTATGAGGAGGACAGACAATTACTTAATGGCAGTAGAGGCTGAGAATTCAAAAACCACTAAAACACACAGTCAACATCACAGGTCAAAATATACAAAGTAATTATCCTTAATCAAACTCTAATAAGTTCTCACTTTCCTTTGCCTCTCTAAGTTTTGATTATTATTGATGGAAATACTTCATTGGTTTATGTGTGTACAGTGAAATCCATCTTTACTGAAATTACTGATAACAATCTAATCCTATATAAGTGTTTAACACTGAGCACCTTAGCTCTTCAATGAGTTATATCACTTTAGTTAATAAATGAAGTTTTGTGGTAGAAAGGAGACAGGAGCTTAATGAAAATAGTTTTCAAACCAAATCACAATACTGAAATGCATTTTAATAGCTTTCTTCTCTGTATGATTCATTACAAACACTAGAAATGAGGAACCTAACCAAATGTTACCTTAATATTTTTCATCTATTAAGTTTTTTGTTGCTGCTGCTGTTTACAGTAATTTCTAAACAGTTTGGACAATTTAAGGAATTAAAAAAAAATTAGAAATGGGCAACGATGGCCAAAATTACCCTCCACAAATAAATACTTAAAAAATTAATTTGGCCATGCTTGCACCTGTTTGTATTCACTTTCCATGAAATGTGCCTTTATTGGCATGAATCTCCACTGAATGTCTGTTTCAGCATTCACGTGTGTGGAAAAAGGTGAATTTCAAATCTGTATACATGAGTATTGGCTTAACAAGCAGTTGTGGTCAGAGAATACAAACTGCATCCTGGCGCTACTCTGGCCATTCACAGTTAATGCCACTTGAATGACTACTATGGAAAACTAACAGGGAACTATCTCCAATCAGTGCAGAGGTACAAAAGTTGGCAAAAAAATAATAAAATTCACCTTTTGGATGATGATTGAGGAAATCCTGATCTGTGAGGAAAAGATAAATTTATCCATTAGATAAATAAATCATTGATGGCAAATTATTGGTTCAGCTCCATTTATAATGAGTGTGTAAGAAGAACAAAGCAGCAGTTTGAATTAAGGTATTTTGAAATGCTGTTTCTCTTAAGTTTTGATGATAATCCAGGTAGTCTGAGACACAGCACTTGGCACAAATTTAAAATAATACACTAATTGCTATTAAATGAGTCAGAGTGAGTTTGTGCAAGTTTGCAAAGCTAACACAAACGTTTTGTAATGCATGCCCCAAATTTAACTGACCTTCACAAATCGCTGTACACTGGTTGAGAATGTCCTGTGAATGCAAAATAATATATTGAGAAAGAAATGAGCGCACACCTTTTATGTGGCTTTGCAATCTCAATGAACAAGTACTGTGGTTCCTCATCTGTATCTTTTCTGCTGCTATCATAGGTGCTTGCTTTCAAACAAACTAAGATTAGTTTCTATTCATTTAGAAGAAATTCACATTTACCAAGTAGAAAATGGTGAAATCTGAGCAGGATGAACAGTTCAACTTGTAAGAAGGAAATGCAAACAATCAACTGTAGACAAAATAACCACTTAAGGTGGGAGTAATAATAGCTGAACAAAGTCAAGCCTGGCTGTGCTATAAGACTTCATCAGGATTTAACAAATATGACACTGTTTGGGAGATGAGGGACAATATTCTTGGTGCTGTTTAGAAATGGGCAATTCTGTTATAAAATTTTCTTTTGGATCTGTTAAGTTGTCAGGTTCAAGACAGCTCTTCAGAGAGCAGAGAAAAATTTGGAGACTGGATCTTTTTAAAAGCCTTGTCTACTTTTACTGTGAGCTCTTGCAACATTCCTGATTTCACTGTAGGTGCATTGGAAGTGTTGCATGTTTCCCTGAGAAAAGCAGGTAGTGCGTAAATGAGGTAGAAATGGACAATACAGGAGGGAATTTCTTGTTTTAAAAAAAGGAAACATTTTGAAGACAAATGATCATTTCAGTTTAATCTATATTAGCTACTGTAAATTGTCACTGCAGTACAGTAAGGGGCATTTTGCTAGGCAGAAAGAAACACTGTTCCTTGTGCACTGTCTCCAATTGAACTACAGTAGAAAGGCAGCAAAAGTGCAATGATACTAGACTGCATGGTGGTATTAATTGGGAGAGGGGAAAATATGCATGCATAAAACCACCAAGTAATGTAGTATACCACTGAAAAGGAAAGGTGGTACATACTATATCACATAACAGCGTCATGATGGGTCAAATTTTCAAAAGTATTTAGGAACTGGTTCCATTGGCTTTCAGTGAGACTTAGGTAGGAGCTTTTGAAATACGTGATTTAGGCTCCTAAGGAAAGTGGGCACTTGTGAAAAATACCCATTATCCTAAACTCTACTAGCATGGGGATAGTTTGTTTATATTAGTAATTTTAATTTGTTAAACTGAGTATGTTAAGGGTCATAGTTGCAACAATAATTTTGGTTATGGGAAGGAGAAAGCATTTTCATTCTTCTCTTCACATTTCTCATTGAAGAAAATACTTTGGTGTTAATCAGGATGCTTTTTAAAAGAGTAGTTTTTCAGCATGTAATCTTCATGTATTCTAGTCAGATTTTGCAATGGGACCTAGTAGAGTATTAATGTTTAAAATAAACACCTGAAGTTGTTGGAGAGGGAGGGCCTTCTGAGACCATTTTAAAAGTAGACCCACCTAAGAGCTCTGACACAAATGCACTGTGTTCTTGGAATGTGCAAAAAAAAGTTAAATGCAACAGTACTTTGGGTTTGGTTTTTGCATATTAAAATACTTGTGTTTATCCCAATATCCAGTTATTTTTGTTAATATTTTATGGTATTTGGCTTTTCTTACTCATCAGTAGCAAGAAAATAACTTAGATTTTTGCACAAATCTCATAGAATATAGATTAACCACTGACAGATGAGAAATTACTAATGAAACAAGTAATGGAGGGGTGTCAAAGAAATTCTGAGCCTAGAGTTAGTGTGTACTGTCGTCCCCACACCAAGTTTATATGTCTCCTAAAGACACTTGCACATCTAGATATTTGTTGCATGAAATATCTGTTTTTGTACATTTCCTAGCAACTTGCCTTGAATAACCACATAAAAGCCTGATTCTGAAGAGAGACTTCTGCTTAGCTTTATGCAGTATGAGTAGCCCCACTGAAGTCAGGATTGTTTGCTATGCCTAAGGTTAAATGCGTATAAAGCTTTGTAGGGCCACAATCTTTAAAGTTACTTTATATTGAGAAGGAAGCAGTGCATGTTAGTCACATGCAAAACAGTCGTTTATGACAAGCCAAAGTTAAATACTTACAGGAGTCTTCTGTGTGAGGATTCACGTAATTATAAATTTCTAATGCTGTAATTTAGCACTTAATGTTTTTTTAGAAGAAAACTACATTATAGTGTGGGCTTAGAATTTCACTGTACATCTTTGCCATGTAAACTAGACAGACTCCATGAATTTTAAAATATTTTTCATCGATTGGCTGACATATTTTATTCTAACTGCAAATTTGGTATTTATTTTATATATTATATAAATTAAATATCCTGCTGCTAACAGATTTACATAGCTGTTTTGGAAACAGAATAGACTAGTAAAATAAGCAGTAACATCCGTCTACTTGATACAAATAAATGAAGTATATACTGTAAGCAAACTAAGCTATTTAGCAGTTTGAATGGTTTGGTCTTTCTTACAAAAAAATGTCAAGTTGTAACCTTACATTTGAAAGAGTCATGTTACAGGTTTAGCGTTGAGAAATGTGCATGTGCGTTTTTCCGTTGTATGTGTACAAATGTTTTTATTCATCATATTTATGTCCACCAATCAGGCGTTCTTCATGGGGAAATCACTACAAAAAGTCCATTTTAGGACATATGTGGCTCCAATGAAGCTCCTTTGTAAGGGTAATGTCACATTTGTGTCTTCTAGTTGTCAGCAAATGTAGTACATGGAATAGTTTCGTCTCTTCCCTCTTCTCCTTTGCTTTATAGGTCTGTTGCTTAGGAGAGTGTATTCTCAATTATAGACACTAGAGCAAAACTCTCCTTATGCAGTGCGACGTTTTATTTAAAAGCTGCTTGTAAAAGGGTGGCTGTTTTGAACTGTTAAGTTTAGGTAATACGTTTGGAGGTATTATTTTACTCAGTTTAGTCTTAGCTGTTCACTTTTTCTTTTTCCCCATCAGTTTTCTTTCATAAATATTCTGGTTGCCCTGTAGTAAAGTGATGATTTAGACTTCACAAATTTAAGAAGTTCATGTTGGCACAGATCTCTGCACTAATGCTCTTTATGAAACATTGCTGGCTGTTTCTGGTAAGCTTCATCACTATTCCTGAATTGTTAATACAATTTGGCCACCGCTACCCTTGAGGTTAAACTGTGTTCAGCACTAGGTCATTTGCACCTGCTGCTACCTCCTTTATCAGCAACTGACAAATTACAGTCTTGTCCGCATAAGGTAGGAAAAGATAAAAATAACATTTGAAGACTGTCTCTGGGTTGGCTTTGCATCTTAAGATAAAACCATGGCCTTCTCTACAGTGGGAAAACTTACAAAAATGTTCCTACCAGTTTTGTAGTATGAAAAAAGTGGCTTTATTTTAACAACTTCAATAAGTTATGTAGATTTGTCACTAATGTAGAAAATGAGTAATATATTTCATTTCTAGCACTGTTCTACCAAAGAGAGGAAAGGATGTTTATTGAGAAGTTGTAGGAGCTATACTGTAGATCAAGGACCTGCAGCTGGGCGTCTTAACACCATTTTGATTGAACTTACCGCACTCTGTTAAGCCTGCTGAAAAGTAAATAGAGAATCTAGGAGCCAGAGCCATCGCTTTACAGCAGGTGTTGGGACCACTGAGAATTTTTTGGTAAGCTTTCCTAATGGAGACAGCCTATGACACAGGTTGCTAACCTTTTGGAAAGGGGGTGCCAACTCTTCCCCCCACCCCCTCCCATGTTCTGTGGGCCCAGTTCCCTGGCCAGGGTGTTAGGTGGTGGTGGCGGTGGTGGGGAGGAGCTGTAGGCCAAGTTCCTGCTCTCCCCCTTTCCTCTCCCCCCTGCTGTGGCAGTGATGTACCAGGGATGGGTACCCCCGTGGATATCCCTGGTGGCTGCCCTTCTCCCACATGGGCCCAGCAGTGCTGTGGCTGGGAGGGGAAGCAGCTGCTGCACAGCTCTTGGCCAGGGCCAGTGGTGTGCTGACCCAGCCTCTTGTCCTCCCAGCACCTGCCAGCCACATGGGAGATGGGTGGGGCCAGAAGGGGGGAGTGGCTGCAGTGCAGCCCTGCTTTGGAGCGCCACTCAAAATGGTCATTCAAGCCACCTTTAGCACACGTGCCATAGGTTGCTGACCCCTGGCCTATGAGTTTGATGGTCCTTTTATTTGTCCTGGTATTACAAGTAGCTTAATTGAAGTCAATGTACGTAATGTGAAAATAGTGTAAATTAGAGGAAAGCAAAGTCCTAACGTCAGAATGCATTGTGTGTTCTTACAAGAATATAAATAGGGTTAAAAATGTCTTTGTACAATCCAAAATAAAACTTGATGAAAATAAACCACCACCTTTGAAGGCCAGGGTATTCCCCATGTGGGTACACATGCTCCATGTGCCTGACAGGAATTTTCTAGCAAGCAGTGCCCACCTGTGCAGTTGCTGTCTTCACGCTCCATACTGAAGGCATTAGGATTGGTGCAGACCAAGAGCTCTCCAGATCCTTCTCACTGCTTCATGGCCCGAGTCAAAATCCTGAGTGTTCAAAGCTTCTTCATAGCTGCCTTATTTGTAATATATACTGAAAATAGGTCAGTGTTCAGTGGGTTTTTCCTAGTGTTTGTAGTGAGTATAGCATAGTTCCTTCCCTGCCTCAGGAATCCTGCTTTGCTCCCCCCCATTGGGAGAAGAACTATGCCCAGAGTTCTGTAGTTTAAGAACTGTCTTCTGCCCCTGTTCCTTCTCCATCAGTAACTAACATCATCACTGCCTTGGGGAGGCTCAGATCGCCACTAAGTGCAGTATCTGAGGCTCCTTCCCTCCCTGAATGCATGAGTATGGGAGGCCCCATCTGAGGAAACATCTCATGGAGAAGGCCATGAGAACTCAGATGGACCCAGCCTGAGGCTGTTGTGAGCAGTGCCCCTCCAAGCACAAGTTCTGGAATAGAGGCCAGTGTTGCTAATATCTTTCCCCACCCTCCTACCTGCCTCAGGCCTATCTTCCAGATCTGCCTCTGAGAGAGGATCCCTGCCTGATTCCAGTCATGTGGATGAGTCCTCAGGTGTGGATCCTGAAGACAGGTCCACATAAACCTGACCAAAAGGATAAGCTGTGAAGCAGGAAGGCGCTATCTATGCAGTCACTGGATTCAACTCCGAAGCTGAAGGATTGGCATCTGCTGGCACCGCTTGGGAGCTCCATGTTGTAATCCCTTTTGATAGTACTTTCATGTTCCAAGAAAGATACACTGATCTTGGATGCACCAGATCATCAGTACTCACCTCTGGGAACTCTTGCACTGTGGACAAACAAACCTTGATTTCTCTGAAGGGTGAATTTTTTCCCTACCCTATTTGCAATCTTCTCTCCTTTGCTCCTCAGGGACATCTCAACATCAGAAGAAGAAATCACCTTGAGGAGAAGGGGATTTTCCCTTACCCTGCCACAAGTTGAAGCAAGTATCCACTGGTAACATATAAACCACTGAAGTGGAAGTTTGTTGTCCAAGCCCAATATTCTAGATTAACTTCTGCCTCACAGGGAGCGAGTCTCCAAGAGATCTTGGAGCTGTTGTCCTCCCAGGTAGGACTACCCAACCAAGATACTGATGAGACCCAATGCCTTGGGGCCCTGGGGCCCTCCCTAAGCTGTTGACCTTTCATATTGACCATACTGGGGTCTCTGTAGGATTTGTGTTTGAATCACATTGACCCTCTCTTCCTAAGCAACACCACCTGGCCCAATTGCAGTACATGGAGGAAGAAATCAAGCCAGATCCACTAGTACTAGCAATTCTGAACTGGAGACTGTCAATGAAAATACCTTCCTCCCAAGGTCAAGGCATTTGGTGCCTTTGTCTGCGAGGGTTGCTTTCAGTATTGCTGCCTGCATCACGAATGAGTTGGGTACTGGGTGAGTAGACAAACTCTTCCCGTTAACTGGTATAAAATATTTCAGACTTTTTCAGGGTGGGGACACAGGATGAAGGGTATGCCATACCACGTCTTTGCTAAGTGGGGAATTCCATCTTGGGACTTGTAATGTCCCTGATGAAAAAGAAATTCCACCTTTTGCTGCTCAAGAGCAGCACTTGGTTGAGACTCTAGGGAAGATGCCCTTCTATTATCCTGGATAGACCACCTGAGCTGTCCTTCCGATCCCATTACTATCACACATTCTCTGAAAGATTTGTCAGAGCAAAGCTTGAGTCATTGCACTCAACTGGTCTAGAAGATTCTGGTTTCCAGACCTCTTATGAATATCAATGTGTCCTCCAATCAGTATCTGTCCCCGCCTGTTAACTCAGGAGAGAACAGCAAGATCAAACATCCCAACCCAAACCCTTTTCATCTCACAGTACTTGAATGGGGATCAGACCTAGAGTGTTCATGTTCAGAAGCCATTCAATCTATTCTCAATCAAAGCAAAAAAGACTCAAATGCTAAATATGTTCCATTAGCTATCTAGCAACGAGTGCTTTCCATCCTCTGGTAGAAGGTCACTCTATTTTTACTCAAACAATGGTGTAACCAACAACAAAGTGCAACTTCAACCTTATAGTCTTGGTATTACCAACCACACTTTGAACCATTGGTCATGTGTCCAATATCTTATCTTTCCATGAAGGTCACCTTCCTAGTGACTATCACATCAGTCAGATGGGTGAGTGAACTAGGAGCTCTTACCCATCATACATGATAGCTTTCCCTCTGACTCAACCCAAAATTCATACACAAGCTAACTTCCAAGTTTCACATGTATCAACCTACTCTCATACCAATATTCTTTTCAAAACCTCATTCTTCGAAGGAGAGAAGAGGAGATTTCACTCTCCATGTCAGATGAGCATTGGCATTCTACCTTCAAAGACTGAAAACAATTAGGAAATTATTGAGGTTATTTCTTTCTATAGTAGGGTGGTTGCATTATCTGCCCAGATTCTCTTACGTGGATCTCCTGCTGCATCATTCTTTATTAGATGGCATGCTTTCCTCTTCCAGACAGGCTGAGCACCTATTCCACTACAACACAAGCAGCCTCAAAAGCATCTCTTTGAGAAGTATCTGTAATGGAACTTTGTAAGGCAGCAATCTGGAGTTCCATTCATATCTTCATGAAACATTATGCCTTAGTCCAGGCCTCTTCTGCAGATGCAGTTGTTTGGGTCAGCAATATTACAGATCTCTATACCAAGTGCACCTTCACCCTCGACCCCCATGTGTTTGAATACTGCTCATCAATCAGCCATGTGTAGAATACACATAGGGACCAGCAGTCAGATAAATTGAGATTACTTTCCTGCAACTGGAGGTTCTTCAAGATGTGTAGTTCCTACCTGTATTGCACTTACCCATCTTCCTTACCCTCTGCTTCAGCTCTTATCTGGTTTGTAGTAGGAAGTGGATAGATGTCAGTCCACACTGCCCTAAATGACAGTATGGAGCACGAGAAGAGCAACTGCACAGGTGTGGACCAATGCACATTACTTGCTGGGAATATCCAGTCTCAGGTGCTTGGAATACATGCATGCGTAGAAGTTTCTTGAATGCATCTTGAAGAACCTCCAGTTACAATAAGTAATCTCCATTTTCTCTGGAGATCAGTTCCACTATGCCTAGTTATTGCCTGGCTTCTACCGCGGGCCAGATTGTTGTCAGCCCTTATTTAGCTGCATGGCACATGCAGGGAAACCTGGGCAATGTAGGTTCAAGCCTGGCCCAGAATCGTAGGGTCACCACAGTCCTCCACGCAAAAGAACCAGAGAACAGGTACTTGTAGACCCCATCCAATGGCTAGGGTTTGGTCCTTCATGTGGGCAGTCTGGTCACATATCAGAACTGCTCCCCCCCCCCTTATTTAGTGGGAGGCAGGTTCCCCACTCATCAATAGAGAATTCCCCCCTTTGAATTTCTGTATGGGAGGCACATCTGGGGAATCCTAGGCCTCATGTGAGAAATGAAGGAACACTATCCCAAGGACAAGAATGTAGACCAATATGTCTTAAAGCTCTGGGAAAGACTCAAGACCCTGGGCATGTTTGTGAGGAAAAGCCACCTTAATGGTCAAAAGGCCAGTAGTGGGTATATAACAAACCTGCATGCTTGTGAGTGTTTAAAACAAGGAACTGAGTCCTACTATTGCTCCATAGTACGGAGTCCAAAGTGCTAGCTAAGTGACGGGGGGCCCTAAGAGGTAATCCGGCAGGTAGGACCACTGACTTATGAAGTGAGACAACCAGACAAACTAAAAACACACACACACATCATGGGAATCTCCAGAAACCTGTTTATATCCTCTTGACCACCAGAATCAGAGTGCCACCTCTCAGAAGTGAAGCTTGCTCAAGGTGTGGGTTTTCCCTGATCTGTACAACAGGCCTAAATCCAGCAAATGGAAGATTCTCTCCTGATTTGTGTTCTTGATGCTGCCTGGCCAGGCTCGACCCACTTAATGCGATACCACATTCAGACACAGCCAGGGCAAAACCCTTATCTATTTCCTGTAAAAATGCATCAACTGGTGAAGCAGGAACTCAGCAAACTACTAGAGTTGGATGTTGTTGAAATATCCCTTAGCAAGTGGCATAACCCCTTTCATTAGTTCCCAAATTAGATGGGACTATTAAGTTTATCAATTTTCAGAACGTAAATGTCACTTCTAAAGTGCATGTGTACCTGATGTCTCAGCTAGATGCACTACTAGACAGCTGGAGGAAGCCAGATATATTGCAAGCTGGATCTGACAAAAAAGTACTGGCAGATTCTGCTTATGCTGGAGTCATGAGAAAAGACTACTTTCCCCACACCATATGGATTGTATCACTTTTGAATTATGTCTTTTGGCCTACATGGGGCGCACACAACCTTCCAGTGGCTGATGGACCATGTTCTCCAAACCCATGATGCATCCACCACTGCTGACTTAGATGACCGTTTATAGCTGAGACTGGGAAACTCACCTCATGTATTTGCTATCCTCCAGTCCCTCAGGGAGCTAGAGCTGATGGCAAACTCAACTAAATGCAAAATTGAAAGGGATGAAACTACGTACTTTGTGTACACCTTAGGGAAGGGCCAACTCAATAGACAAGGTGTATGTTTTGAAAGTTTGCTCTGCCCCAACAATGAAAAAACAGGTGCAAGATGGATCCTGGGTCTTGCGGGGTTCTTGCTGGTTTGTGTTGGGGGTTTTCACAATAGCAGGCCCTCCTCATGGACCTGATCAAAGCACCCCTGAGTAAGATCCACTTGTGAGAGAGTTTTCTAGTCACTGAAGAAATGCATGACTGAGGAACCTGTCCTGTATAGCCTGGACGTCTCAGAGATATTTATCATGCAAACCAAAACTTCATTGGTCAGATTGGAAGCAGTATTGTGCAAAGAGGCCAATGGGGTCCAAGAATATCCAGTACTATATATTAGTCATAAGCTATTTCACAAGGAATTGGCCTATTTCATTACTGAAAAGGAAGGCTTGGCTGTAAAATAGGTGGTGGATACAGTTTAATACTGCCTCAAGAATTCATTCATCCCAGTTATGGATTATGCTCCCTTATGATGGCTGAATGAGATGAAAGACACACACCCCTGATGAATGAGGTGGTTCCTGTCCTTTCAGCTACAGCACAGAGCAGGGAAGGCACACTTGAATGCCAACTCCTTCTTCAGGTAAGGAAGAAAGTTGGCATCTGTCTAATGCCCAGGAACTGGCTTGAGGAGGAAAGTATGCAAATCCCCACACTGAACCAGCATGGGTTATTACCAAATTGCTGTGGGGCCACTCAGCCCTGCTGCAGTACACCTGCACTTGCTGTCAGATACTGATGGGATAATTAAAAAGGAAAGAGGGATGGCTCAGTAGCTGGCTAAACAGGAAGAACAGACAAACCTGATCTTTGCTTTCTAAGGAAAACAGCCCAGAATCTCTTTATGCGATCTAGAACCATCTAGAGGAAGATAGTCCTGGCACAGGACTATTGTATTTTTTCTTCAGTTTGCTCCACAAACACTATTGGGCTCTGTGCTACCTAGGTCACACCTAGGGACCTAATGAGATTGTTGTAGGGAACCCCTGCCCTTGAGGGTGTAGAGAACTGGATCTGTAGACTTTTGCATCCTATTTGAGTTTGCCCTGTCATTTGTCTTGGACCTCAAACAGCATGGTTGCAGGGTGGCAGAAATGAGCCTGTAGTGGTAACTCCTCTTGTTGTCTGGATGAGTGCTGGACATGATTGGAGATATTTTTGCTCAAAATCAACATGATTAGAAGTTCATACTATGAATCCAAACTGCCCTTTTACGATACTGACATCTTGAGGAGACCTTAAAATGAGGATACATTTACTTAGAGCTGTCACAGGGCTTGTTTACTAATGGCCATCCCACTTCAATTGCCTCACAGAATCTTTCAGTATTGGGACTGCTGGTGTCCTGCTTTTGTGTTTCATCCTGTTTATAACTGGTGGAATGGGGAAGCAGAAGAGCATTTCTCCTTGAGGTAGTACGGAGTGATCTTTCTTCTAAATCCAGCCTTTTCTTTCCTATCCCAAATTGAGCATCACTCGGGTTCAAACTGAGGAGAACCACAGAATGCACCATATGAGATCTTAGCCATTCTTTCAGGAAGAACTTATGTTCTCAATTTTCTGATACCCTCATTACTCATTTATTCAGGTGCATTGGCCATTCATCCCAGTGCCTCCGTAGTGAGTTACTGTTTGTTCAGTATGTTGGTTATTCATTGACAATTTCTTACTAGTCTGTACAGCACTAACCTAATGAGGCCCTGATGCTTGCTTAGAGCCTCTACTTGCTACCATAAAATAAATAAATAAATTAAAACTTGTGCATTTAAAACAAAGCTGCATTTTTGTGGAATACCCTTCCTTCCAAAGTCATCCTGTTTCAGATGCATTCTCCATTTTGAAGTCTAAAGGAGCTAATTTTTTTCTTCTGAATAGTTACAGGTTTTCACTAAATAAACATTTTAAAATGTTGGAGCAGAATATTTGTGAATGCCAGTATATCATACTACAGTCCTATAAGCAGAATGGGCTCAATCAGTTAACTACATAGTTAATAATTGCCTTAAAATAAGTGACCAAAAAAAGCCCCTCTCAGATGAGGTGACATCGAAGCTCTTTTCAGTTAGAACCTATTTTTCATCTTTGCAACTGATTTATGTGACTTGCAAAGAAAACTGTGGTATTTCTGGATAATGTTTATATTGCTTCCTGGAAAGGAAGGGGTCTGTACTCACTGAAGTTCGTGGATATTAACATTAACTGGAGTTGTGTGTGTGTTGGGAGAAATATTCCCAAATCTTAATTGAAAGTGCAGCTAATAATAGTTTTCAATTTATTGCATAAATCTTGCTGTTTACTCAGTGACAAAATGTTAAACTTTATACCTACAGAATATTTGGATAATAAATATACTACTTTGAATAGTGTCCCTATGGGTCCTCCACTAGCATCCCTGCATTGACCCTGGTCCCAATACCTCTTCTGGGCAGCAGTCACCACTGGCACTGTTGTCTTGCCACTCTGCACTCGCTGCACGCTGTAATGAGAGAAGCCACAGGCTCTCAGAACGATGACATGATACGGACCCTGAGCTCACCTATCAAGGAGCCATTCCAGAAAAGTGTCCCTCTGTAGACTGTTAGCCTCAACATCTTCCACAATGAGATTTAGCTCCAGGGACCTCCAGTACCAGCACTATTGATAAGTCCCAGGATCTTAAGAGGACAGGAGAACATAAGATGGTATCATTACATGAAACCAGCAAAGACAGGCCCAAAGCTGGCACTTGCTGCTCCAATTAAACATATGGCACTGAGTGTTTTGGAACTGAGCAGACTTTTGGCACCACCTAGTGGCCTTTGGGGAGTATGCAGATTGAACTTGGCACTGACAGCATCCATACCCATGCCTAGACTTTACATGGCACCGATGCAAGTGCAACCCATGGTATCAATAATACTAATGCCAATACCGGAGGAGTTCAGGTTTCCGAGACAAGCAGGTCTCTTAGAAACCCGAAGTCACCCCTCTTCCATTCCAAGCTCCCAGCAGTACGCACCGCTCCCCTGGAGATGCAACTAATACCCCACCACTCCTCGTCACCATCTAGAATTGTCCCCTCTCCTCAAGTAAGGAGGATGAAGAACCTTACTCAGTTACCCCATGCCCATTACTCCATACCAGAAAGCTATGCAATACAAACATCATGTGTGCCCTCATTATCAGGAGACCAGAACCAATCTAGGGTACATGCCCTTGTCCCACACTGGCCCTGTTGGGATCCTTGGGCTGCCTGCATACAGGCAACAGTTATCCAAACCGCCCATTACTCAGAGGTACTGACACAGACTTCTGTATATCCAGGTCTCTGGAACCTGAGGTAGAACCTTTTGAAAAGCATGAGGAAGGACTGGAAGAAGAAGTCCCATCACCAACCAAAATCTCTATGTCCTTGCTGGATAAGGCAATCATGCCACCATCCCCTATGACTGCTGATGACTTTAAACAATTTCAAGAACTGGTTCAGAGACAAGAACCACACCACCAGCTACTGGATGTATTGCACACCTCCACATCAGCTAAAATTGCACTCCCAGTTAATGAGACCTTCTTAGATCCAGCCAGCGTGGTCTGGCAGACCTCAGTCTTGATACTCCTATGTGTAAGTGGGCTGATAAGTACTATGTCCCTGCAAAAGACATGGACTTTTTATTCTTGCACGCTATTTCGAATTTCCACGTGGTTAATGCAGTAAATGAGAAGGGACATCATCTAGGATAATCTTACGATAAGGATTGGAAGAGGCTAGATTTCTTCACACGTCAGGTGTACTTGTCATCTTCGCTCCAGTTTAGAATCACTAACTATAAGGTGCTTTTGTCCAAAGTAAAACCACATAAACTACTCTAAAATAAAATGATTTTATTTAACTCATCCTTTGAAGACGACAAAAAAAAAATAGTTCCCAGGCAGTTATAGCTGAAGGTCAATTACTGGCACAAACAGCACTGCAAGCCTCCTTTGATGCTGCTGAAGCAGCAGCATGGTCCATAGCAACATTGGCGGTCATAGGACAGGCTTCCTGGCTACACTTCTCTGGATTCCCAAAAGAAGTGCAGGCCACCGTTGAAGATCCTCCACTTGAAGGCTCCATGATGCTCACCGAGCAAACTGATGAATCCCTCCATTCACTAAAGGAGTCAAGAGCAATCTTACGATCATTCAGTATCTGTACATCAATGCCAAAGAGAGGACCAAGTAGATACCAACCTACCCCGAGATCTCTCTCTCTCTCAATCTTTCCTTCCAGAACTACACATTGAAATGCAACACGGATGATAGAGGCTGCCTCCCCAAGACCTCCACAGTCGATGCCCCACCCACCAACCTCAAAACAGTTTTGAAGATTTGGTTGAGGCCCTGAGAAGCCTCTCCCTGGACAATGTGCTGCAACCATCAGAAATACTCTTATCAGTCTGTCGACTGTTTGACACTGTTCCATTCAATGTGAAGGAAGATCTCTGACAAGTGGGTACTGGAAATCATCAGCAAAGTGTACTTGATTTCATTGCTCTTCCTCCACCTCTTCACCCCATCCTTTTTCAGGTACCCTTCTCACAAGTTCCTTCTGTGAGACAAAATAAATTACCTCCTACGATTTGGGTGCCATAGAACCAGTCCCTTTTCGACACAGAAGGAAAGGATTTATTCCAAAAACTTCATAATCCAAAAGAAAAACAGCTGGTGGAGACCGATCCTGGATTTGAGAAACCTCAACAAGTTTGTCAAATTATAATGGTTCAAGATGGTCATATTACCAATAATAATCCCAGTGCTGGAAGAGGGGGAACTCTGGGCCCTCAACCTCAAAGATGTATATTTCCACATCACCATACCCATCTCACAGGAAATTCCTCGTATTTGTTCTGAAGTCAAACCATTATCAGTACAAGATGCTACTCTTTGGTCTTTCCACAGCACCCAGAGTATTCTCCGAAGTCCTAGTGATCGTGACAGAGCACCTCTGCAAATGGAATTATAATATTCCCATACCATACTGTCTAATCAAAGTTCTTTGAGCCAATGCATTCACAGCCGTATGAAGAACGATGGACCTTTTCTCAAAACTAGGCCTTAAAATAAACATGCTAAAATCAACATTGAAACCAGTACAACAACTGGAATTTATTGGGGACAAGCTTGACGCAGTAGAAGCCAAAACCTTCCTACCAACAAACACATTTGCCACATTTGCTCTTATACAAACCAGTCCACAGGTCTTGGACAGAACTTGTTCACAATTGCTTGGTCATGTGGCAGCAATCACATTCATGGTAAAACATGCCACATTACAGATGTGTTGCCTCCAGGCGTGACTCCGAACAGTTTACATACCACAAAGACAGTCTCAACAAATCTCTCTCAACACCACTCAAAGTCAAGGACTCATTAGACTGGTGGACAAACCCCCCAACATCTTCATTGGAGTCCCCTTCCTCCAGCCACCACCATCCCAGATACTGACAGCCAGTGCCTCCCTCCTTGGTTGGGGAGTGCACTTACAGAACTCTGCAGTACAGGGCAATTGGTCCCCTTTGGTCACCCTTGCACATTAACCTCCTAGTTACGTGCAGTCCACAAAGCATGCCTACACTTTCTATCAATAATCAGTAACAAAAGCATAAAGAGACCGATGGACAACATCCCCTGCGTGTTCTATATCAGACAGTAGGGAGTGCTCGCTCAATTCTTCTGCACCAGAGTGCTAAAATTGTGGAACGGGTGTATCCAGCATGCCATTAATACCTTGGCCATGTACCTATTGGGTCACCAAAACAACCAGACAGATTCTAAGCAGGAAATTCTCCCAAGAGCACGTATAGGCGATACAGAAGCCCTACTAGCAATACTCAACCCCTGGGGACTGTTGAACATAGATCTATTTGCCACTCTTGAAAACACCAGATGCCCACAATTTTGTTCAAGGGTGAGCTTGGATCACCAATCTCTGGGAGATGCCTTGCTTATCAAATGGAACACACCTCTCCTCTATGCCTTGCCATCCTTTGCCTTACTATTCAAGATGCAAAACAAGAATTGGCCAGAGTCATCCTAATAGCCCAAATACAGTATCCTTACTACTTGCGCATGGCCATTTGTCCACCAATAACCCTTCCACTGATTCTGCCTTTTCTCTCAGGAGGCAGTCCAAATTCACCGTCCAAAACTGGAATATCTCCATCTGAAGGCATGGCTCCTCCATAGTTCCAGACTCCAGCGATGACCTGTTTAGAAGAGGTAAAGGAGGTTTTTAAAAAGCAGATGCATCACCACATGCTATACATACCTTCACAAATGGAAAAGATTCCAGACGTGGATGACAAACATGTCATAGTGCTGACTGCTCCTTTACCACTCATACTGGATTACATCCTGAAGCTCAAAAGGCGAGGACAATCCACAAGCTCCATTAGAGTACATCTTGCTGCCACTACGGCATTCCATTGTAAGACTGATGGTCATTCAATATTTACCCACCCGACGATTCCTCAAGGGTCTTTTAAAAGTATACCCAGAAGTCCAAGATTCCACTCCATCTTGGGATCTCAGCCTAGTCTTACGCTGCCTCACCAGCTCACCATTTGAATCTGTTCCTACATACCATTAAGACAGCTTTTCTCATAGTCCATGACGTCTGCTTGACGAGTAGGGGAAATAGGACCTTTATGGTGTACCACCTCTTCATAATTTTCTTCGAGATAAGGTCATGTTATGACCACACTCACATTTCTTACACAAAGTACCGTCATCATGTCATCTGAACCAACCTATTACCTTTCCATCCTTCTTCCCCAAACCACAAGAAAATAAGCCACACCGCACACCTTAGATGTTAGGTCACTGGCCTTCTATCTCGAAAGAACTAAACCACTGAGAAAGTAGCCATGATTATTACTGTCTGTTGCATAAAGGTCAATAGGATCTGCCATGTCCAAACAGACTCCCAAAATAGATTTCCAAGTGCATTCATCTCTACTACTGGCAACATAATCTACAACCTCCACTGAGGCCTCAAATTCATTCACTTGATTGTTCAGGAAACCTGTCAAAGTGGAAATTACTACACTTGTAAAGCCACCACCTGGACATCAATGGATACATTCTTACAGCATTACAACATCACCCAGGACTTGGCATCAGATACTATACTAAGACGAACTGTCCTATTCTTTTTAACAAATCCAATTCCGAAGCCGCACCCTACCAACAAGGGGCACTGTTCTACAGTTACCCGAAGTGGAACTTCCATATATCACTACTTGAAGAAGAGAAGGTTACTCACCCTATGCAGTAACTGAGGTTCTTAGACGTGTCCCCCTATAGGTGGTCCACTACCTGCCTTCCTCCCCTCTGCTTCAGCATTCCAACTTGGACTCTTTGGTAGAGAAGGAACTGATAACAGTTGGAGCACACATGCGTGGCCCAACGGGCAGTGCTTCTGAAGATCCTGATCCTGAAGACTCTGATCCTACATGCAGGGACACAAGCTGACCTAAAGTTGAACACCCATAGGAGGGACACACATTGAAGAACCTCAGTTACAGCACGCTTTTGAAAGCTAGATAACAAATGACTGCTAAATATGAAAAATTATTAGGAAGTTTTACAAGTAGCTGGGGAGACTGTCTAAATAGCTTATATTTCAAGTAGTGTTCCTGTTTAAAAACCTGTATTCTGAAGGACTTTGGGGTTTTTTACTCACTCCTTATAGTCTCTAACTCCCCTAGAAGGAAGAAGGTATCAAAATAGTAAAGGTCACTTACATTAAACCATGAGGGGGGTGGGGGGCTGTGTGTAATCTGTAATACATTGCTTGTGCATCAGCATGACCATATATGGTATAAAATCCCTAATCTGCAATGCACTCCTTATGCATCAGCATGACCTGTGAACATTCAACTGGTTTGTCACCACAATTGAGTGTTGTTTCCTGTTGGGAAGGGGGAATATTTTTTTCTATTGAGACTGAATTTTTTCTAAATGAATTTTTATCTTCTTCTGGTAAGCAGAATTAAAATAGAACACAGTTATTTGGGAGAGTAACTACAGGACATGGTAATGCTGACCAGAAACATTTTTTAATGTGTGGACGCTGATATGGAGAGCTGAAAGAGTTAGTCTAGGGATAAGATTAAACTCTTCACTATAAAAGCAATCTCAGCCAGTAACCTGCAGTGCAATAGTAGCTACACCATATGTGTAGTAAATAGCCCAAGAATGAGATAAGTAAGCATTGCACTTACAGTATATAAAATTCACATACTAAAGGATTATTCAAATATAATGAAGGCTTCTGTTTCAATCTCTCAAACTTCTACCTTTAGCTACTGTAGGTGAGAGGCTGCTTTGAGGCCTCCTCTGCCCATAATTAATTGACAAAAGTTTCATATTAAGCATAGCGTTTTGATCACTGTACATAATACACGATGAAGGTCTTGTCAGAGTGATAGCTGACCAACTTAATGCTGTCTCTTTTTGTATAATGTCTTGTCATGTTAACAGTTCTAGGACTAACACAGTGTATGAGGAAATGACATGCTTAAGATAGAATGACCATTTTTCTTTCATTCTTCTATTGGCATTTGCTTTGCTATCACCTAGATTTCTTGGCTCTTACGCTAGCTATGACTACTTGAAAAGGAACATCGAGTGGTAAGATTGCTGTTGATGTGAGGATGTTAAGGTCTACTCTCACTGTTACATTTTATCACAGGCATTATGTGCACCTAAAATTTTAAACACACTGATTTTGAAAGTAAGTTTAAGTTACAATAGCTGAACACTATTGGTATTTTTGAAAATTGGTCATTTCCTGAAAGATCATGTTTTGGGGAAATTCATATGGTATGTGAGAAATATTTTAAATTTAATTTTAAATTATTTGCTTTTTTAACTAGCTAAAATGTATGCACATAAAGCTAGTGAAGCTTAAGCTGATTGCGTTTTTAATTAAGATGGCATTGTTGAAATATTGGGTGTATTTGGAAGAGTTAATGGAAATCATTGTTTCTCTTGCACATCAAATTTATGCTTTTTTTAAAAACCTAGATAATTAAAATTAAATTTGTTTACTACCTAAATTATAGCAAAGTTCCTCATTTGAAAATCCTCCAAAATTAAACTGAAAACTAAGAATTGAGGTAAACATTACAAAAATACACCTCAAATGTCATCTGCCTTTTGTTTGCCATTTTCTGATTTGTGTTACTAATCTTTTTAAAGATTCATTGTTGTCTTGAAATCTCTTGTGCTTATAAATGAGTGTTTTTTTACTTAAGATTGGATGTTGTACAGAAATTGTTAATGTTCATAAGAAGAGATGAAACCAGGTGTTATAGAAGAAGATATAATGGTGAATGCAGGAACTGAGGACTTTTGTAAAATTGGACCCATTTATAATTTTTTTTTCCAACAGGGGGAAGACTGCTGATGCTGAGCCCATGGATAGACCTGTTGGTGAAAAGCGCTATGAGCCGGTTTCTCAAGTAGCTCCTCCTCCCCCCCCACCTCCAGTACAGTATACTCAACCTCAGTCGATTAACAACCCTGCCGTGTTTCTTCAAGCACATCCGAAGTCTGCACTTTCTGAGGGTATGAAATCTGAAAGTAAGCATGTCTAACAGATTGCAGTATTGAATTTACACAAGTTTTCTCTTTGACTAGTACCCTAGCTCCCTCTACAGATTGAAGTTACTGCACAAACTTTTTAGAATTGTACAGTTCAGTTCTTCCTTGAGTGCTTGCTCACGTCCATTCCATGAAAGTTGTGTGTGCATGCCATGTGCACGGTTGCCAGAGATTTTCCCTCAGTGGTATCAGTAGGGCCAGCTCTTGCGCCATCTGCAGTTGTGCACTTATGCACTGGGTTAAGGACACTGCAGCCTCGTCTCCCTCTGTTCCTTCTTACCACCAGTGACTGTGCTGGAATGTCCTTCCCTTGCCAGCCTTTTGCCAGTTTTGTCATGTAGTAGTGTAAATAGTCATCAGTCAAGTTCATTTAGTTGAAATTAGTAGGTTAGGTGCAATTAGCTTTAAACCATGTGCTGCTTGTAAATCACACATGCCTGTGAACAAGCCTCACCAGTGCTGCTTGAAGTGCCTGGGTGAGAACCACATTTGGGACAAGTGCAGAATCTGCAAAATCTATAGACCAGCAAACAAACAAAAACAAAAGGGACCAGGACATCAGGCTGAGAGTGCTCCTTATGGAGTCAGCCCTCAGACCACTTTCTGAGCTGACCTGCTCAGATTCTACCCAAAGTGCTCCCCCAGCAGTAAGTTCATCCTGGCACCGGTCACCTTCTCTAGTGCCAAAGAAGCAGCACAGGAAGATACACACTGGGAAAGGGCGCTCCCTGGCACTTAAAAAGGACAAATTGGAAGTGGAGGACAAGCCCCGACCTGTGCTGGGCTGCTCGTCTTCCCTGGAACTCGGTTGGCTGCAACCTCATCCCTCAGAACTGCCAGCCCTCCTCAGGACCCACCTCTGACGCAGGGCTGCAGCAGGTGCCCCCGCCATCTTACAATGCTATCCACACTTAAGGACCTGCTTTCACTCTCAGTGCTTTCGGACCTTTGTGGCGAGACCCCATACCAGGACAGTCTGTCAAGGGCAGATCAAGGGTCAAGCTTATGATGGATGCTCTGTATAGGTCTCTAGCACCCCTCACCCAACAGTGGTCACCGGTCCCTTACCAGTCCCTGGGTACTGCTGCTGTCACCCAGACTCCTAGTACTGCTCTCCAGAACCTCTGTGTCAGTTACCAGAGCTTTGATGTAGGGCACCAGGGTCTTGGCACCCATCCCTGGATTCAAGGCATTAGTCTCCAGAGTGCTGTTGCCAGTACGTTGACAAAATAGGGAGGCCCGGCACCACTCCCCAGCACTGGACTGCTGCATCCACTAGTGTTGCAAGGAATCAGAGACATGGTTGGCACCGCAGCAGTCCTCAGACTTAGATTTGGATAGAGAGGAGAGAGCCTTACCCAAGGGTACAGCTGGGAGGCTGCGCCCCCTCCCCCCCCCCAGCTCATGGCCACCAATGCAATTGTCTACTGTCCCAAGGTTGCAGCCCCCAATGTGTCTGGGGGACATCCGAAAGATGCTCAGTGACTGTGTCACACCCACCTCCAGACTCAGATGAGGATCCCAAGCAAGCAGGGGGGGTTGTAGGGATCTCCCAAGAGGAGGCTATCCCAGCTACGGAGGAAACAGCTGTCCACTCCTCCTCTACTGGCCTCTTTGTCCATCACCTGATAAGACTGTCTGTTTGCCACAGTCCTGCAGGATGACTACAGGGCACCCCAAGAGCTGCTCAAGAGAGTGGTGATGAATGTAAGCTGAGGAGCTAAAGGAGCCAGCTGACTCATTTTTTGATATTCTGGCAGTAGCAGCCCATCCCAGAGTGGCCTTTCCCATCCATTAAGTAGTCATCAAGCTGGTCAAAGCTGTATGGCAAAACCCCTCCCCTCTGTCCCCTACATCTAAAAGGTCAGAGAAAAAATATTACGTGCCCACCAAGGGGTTTGAGTATCTCTACTCCCACCCATCCCTGGGATTGTTGGTAGTGTCAGCAGCCAACAAGAGAGAGAGAGACAAGGGCAGTGAAGTTCAACCTCTAAAAAATAAGGAGGTGAAAAAGTTGGACCTTCGGGGGCAAAAAATGTATTCAACCATGAGTCTCCAATTCAGCATATTGAACCAGAAAGCTTTGCTGGGGAGATGTGACTTCAGTGTATAGCATTCCATGGCCGAAGTTGCTGATGCCTTCCTCCAGGAGTCTCAGCAGGAGTTTATGGCCATTCTGAAGGAGGCTGAATCATCAGCTTCCCTCCAGGCAGCCTCCAACATGGCAGATTCAATGACCAGAACAATGGGCTCAGTAGCATTGATGCAAAAAGCCTTGTGGCTGCAGTCGTCTGGCCTCTTGGCAGAGGTCCAACAGTCCATCCAGGACCTTCCCTTCAATGTCGCAGGTCTGTTCTCTGACTAAACAGACACCAGACCGCACTAGGGCAACACTCTACTCCTTAGGCCTATACACACACTGGCTTACAGGAAGCATTTCAGGACCCAGCAACAACAGTTTGCAGTTCAGGCTAGGAGCAAGCCCTAAAAAAGGAGAAACAGATGCTATAAGTATTGTTTGGGTCAACCTTCTACTGCTGTGCCCCAGTTGAACTCAAGCTGCTATCCACCAAGTGGCAGGCCAGACCTTTTGAGGGTGTGCCAGGAGGTGACCTAGCAATTTCAACCCATGAGCCAACCCTGTTTTTCTTTTCAAAATGACTCTCCCCCTTCCTCCCTATGTAGGTGGCTACAACATCAGACCAAGTGAGTTTTAAATATCATCAGTGTGGGGTACACCCTTCAAATCATTTCAATTCCTCCTTCCCATCCCTGTTCCTCTTCAAGGACCCTTCTCATGAGCAAGCCCTCTTGCAGATAGGGGCTGTAGATGAAGTTACCCTAAACCTGAGAGGAAAAGGGTTTTACTCCCGTTAATTTATAATCCTGAAAGCCAAAGGGGGTCTGCAACCCATACTGGACCTGCATCACCTCAACAAATACCTTAAGAAATGGAGGTTCCGTATGGTTTCACTAGCCTCCATCATTCCCTCCCTGGATCCGGGAGACTGGAATGCCACCCTCAACCTGAAGGATGCATACTTCCGTAGCACAGGAGCATTTTGTGCTTCATAGTGGGGGACATCCACTACCAATTTCTTTTTCTCCCTTAGAGGCAGTCTCCCAGTTTCTACTCCCTACACCCCAACTCTTTGAGCATGACAAGTGGTCTCTCCCTAGTCTTCAAAAAATAAGAATTTTCTACTTTGTTTAGGCAGCCTTAAAAAAGAATGTCCTTTCTTTTAGATCAAGTTGGATGATTTTGCAGTGTAGCTTGTCTTTTTGTTCCAGCCACTTCAGTTATTTGTGGCTCTGTTTTACTTCATTTCATACAAAGTGTTAGAGTAAATTTGTACTGTGTAAATGAGGCATACATTTTATGGAAAGACATGCTGTTGTATGTACTGTTTGTACATGCACTAACAAGTAACAAAAGCATAGATGACATGCCACTAAAGTAAATAAGTGCTGGAATTAAATATTTGATTTGATTAATATTAATATGAGAAACACCAAACATTAACTATAAATTCCTTTCTTAAAATCTGAAGGCCAGTTTATACAATTGCTCTAAACCTGTCTAAAAAACCCAAGTAATAAGCAATTTACTACATTCAAACAGTAACAGTTGCAAGCATTTGATCAAGATACTTACAAATGGGCTAAACCCATGGGTACTTAAACATGGCTGGCTCCGCTATGGTCAGGCAAGTATTAGCAATAAACCCATTAAAAATTTACTTTTTTATACTCTTTAACAAACAAATGCGATATTGCCAATTACTGACTTCAGCTAAATACCAGTTTGAGACAGTTCACCCTTATTTCCAGTCTTAATTCAGATAAGATTTACAACCTTTTTTCTTCCTAAGGCCTTTTCTCCCCCTCCTCTTTGCTACCCAACAGTTTTTCCATAGGCTTTAATATTGGTGTGTGCACTGGGAAAGGCCATGTTGTCTCATTCTAAGACATTCGCTTTCTGTCTTTAGAACCATCTAGTTATCCCTATGATTCAGAGGCCTTTTTAAAACATTTTCTACTTCTCTCATTAGTTATTTTTTGAACCAGACATCCTCTCTCCTTTATTCCTTCTGGCCTTCTAACGTATTATTTTTAAGGCCTTCATTCTATTTGCTGGTCAGGGCCTTTTTTTACAACACATTTTCCTTATCCAAACTTAAGCTAACTCTAATTCTTTAATTTCATATTTATCCTACAACTAGGAAAATGGCAGGGCTGATATCTAAGAGTTACATACCTAAACGTAACACACGTTCTTATAGAAAATCAAAGCTGGGCTAGGAGTCCTACATTTCTTAAACTATTTATTCCTATGCGATGGTTATGTAGGACCAGAAATGGGCCGTAAGCTTTTACCTTTCTAAAAAAATGTTAATGTTTCTTCTAAATGATCGTTTAATTTCAGTGTTGTTCTGAAACCCTTAATGCTAATTTTGTGAGTAACACATGATCACATCCTACTACATCTAAGGCAAATACAAATTTTTTTCATAAGACTCAAATGTCTGAGTTCTAAAGTTGAATATCAAGGCTTACATATTATGGATTTTTCATGTATAATTTTCTTCCATTTTGTGTTACAGTTAACTCTGTGTCAGTAGATTTCCAGAATTCCACAGTGCCCAAGCCTGACCCACCTCCATCTCAAAATAAACCAGCAACTTTCAGATCTTCCAGCCGAGAGGACACTGTGCAGTCTACCTTCTATCCTCAGAAAAGCTTCCCTGACAAAGGTCCAATTAATGGAACTGAGCAGACTCAGAAAACAGTCACTCCTGCTTATAATCGCTTTTCAACAAAACCTTACACAAGTGCTGCCAGGCCATTTGAGCGAAAGTTTGAAAGTCCTAAATTCAACCACAATCTCTTGCCAAATGAAACTCAGCATAAACCAGAGTTGCCCTCAAAGTCTCCAAATTCTCCTCAACCAATTTTAAAAGCACACAGCTCGTTGCAGCCTTCCGAGTTTGACAGTGGAGTGGATACATTCTCTATTCAGGCAGACAAGCCTAAATATCAACCAAATAATGTTAATGCTGTGCCTAAAGCCATTCCAGTAAGGTAAGATTTTTTTAAATACATTTTTAAAGAATGGGTTGCTTGTGAAACTGCAGTGTTCTAGGCAGTATGTCCATCCCTTGGTTAATTGCTGCTAGTCTGACCAGACTCTCTAATCCAAAAACCAGGATGCAGCTCCTGGGACTAACACTGGAGGTTGATCAGAGAGTGGGGAGGAGCACAGGCAATGTCTTTTGAGGAGATGTGGAGTGTCCTGTCTCCCTGTATTCTACTTTTTAATGCTGAAGTTGGATCCAGCACAGTTCTTGTCTCCTGACTTGTCTTTTAGTAAACATTTAACATTTGTCTTGCTCTAAACAACCTTTTCCCAGAAACTGGAATTATTACATTTAGTCTCACAATTTAACATTGCAAATTTAGTGAGTGGTCTTGTGTGTCGAGGAGGCTATATGGTTATTTCAGGTCAATTTTAAAAGCACTCTTTTGAAAATAGATGACAGTCATTTCTCTGATTATGGAACTACCATAAAACTGAATCTGAGGGACATACTTCTAACAAACTGAGCTTTTCCTCAATTTGTTTATTTGGAAATAGGGTATCTGTCTAAAATCGTTGCAAAACATTGTCTCATTTGCCTGGTGTTGTATAATGGTTTGATTGAAACTTGAAGTAGCTTTTGCTGTTTTTTAAAGTTCAGAAATGTAACACAAGAATGAGCAGTTTGCACTAAAGCAGTTGGGGGGGGGGTTATGCCATAAGAAGTTGAGATTATATTGAGTTGTTAAATTATTGGTCTCTTCCCAAAAGAGATGAGTACTTCTGAAATTGACCTGAAATCATTTTAAGTACAATAATCCACCTGATAAAATGTTAGGTTTTTTCTTACTTTCCTGGAGCATTCATTTGACAGCCTGGAAAATGCCAGAATTCTAAGTGGTATTTGTTGATATTGTAGAAGTTAAGGCTGACAAATTGTCCTTACTTAAAGGTAAATGTGCCTTTTATCAGAGTTAACATAATACAGCAGGTTTTGTGTTTTTATGATACTAAAACTCATGACAAATGAGGTGTTGAAACAGCAGAATTCTAGTAAATTTTAGTCTTATGCAGAGCTGTACAGCTGGGGAGACTACCCCTAAATAATCCTAAAAACAGAACATTCTAAAACCCAACTAGTTGAGTGGTCAAACATCTTTAACTGATGCTGTGGGTAAATTTCCAAGTTAATTTTTTTCCTGGCTATAGCAGAAATACATCTCTATTTACCCTCTCTCTCAAATTATACTATTGTATTTGACTTATTTCTTAGCTGTCCCACACAACTGAGACTGATTACACTTTAAGAAGGCTTGCCTGCCTAATGTAACTTTTGCATTGGTTAATAAATTCAAATTACAGTGTGTGCTACTGATTTTGGGGGGAGGTATATAAAACTACTAGGCTTAATATATTGTATCTCACATTTAGCCCTTCAGCTCTAGAGGATGATGAGGAAGAGGATGGACATACAGTCGTAGCCACAGCCAGAGGGGTCTTTAACAGCAATGGTGGTGTATTAAGCTCCATAGAGACAGGAGTTAGTATAATTATACCACAAGGAGCCATTCCAGAGGGAATAGAGCAAGAAATCTATTTCAAGGTCTGCAGAGATAATAGTATCCTCCCACCTTTAGACAAAGAGAAAGGTAAGAGTTGTCTTTACCTGAATATACCATCTACTACTATTCATTATCTAAGCATTGCAAAACATAGGGATACATGGTCTCTGCCTCAAGAAGTTAATACAGGAAGTAGTATTCTGTTCAGTTATTCATCCAGGTGGGAGACTAATTCAGGGAGTCTCCATTTTGACTAACTTTTAATATCTAAGTTTAATGTGAGCATGTCAACAAACTTTTAACAACATACATTAAAGGAAAACTCTAATATGTTGCTATTAAGTTTGAAAATTATTTTTAGAAATGTCTTTCATAGCTTCAGTGAATGGGTGTAGTCTGGTCTGCCAGGTTAATATTTCCTCACGTGATAGGACTGAAAGCATTATGCAATTTTTTTAATTAAGTGAAGTGTTAGCTAAATACAGCATTTGAGGTAAATTTTTTCAATATAACAGCCAAATTTTTTCTGTCCTTTGCATTACAAATACAGGTCTGAGGTACAAAGTAATCAAGTGAGAATTTTTTGTTTTGATTTTCAGAGGAGCAAATGAGGCAATTACCGCTGTTTCCTAAAAAAAAAAAATACTTTTTACTGTATATTAAAGTGGCAAGTACAACATCGTATATCCTGGAAATCTTTTTTATTGTATGTAGTAAATTTGTTTTCAGTAGCTGCCCAGAACCTAGGTAACTAGAAACTAGTAATCCTTTAGACATAATATAGATACATAGTTGTCTCATTTCAGTAAGTTAAGGAGAAGTTTTACTCTCCTTCAGGGCTTTAATTTTAGGAATTTACAATTGAGGCACTATTGGTACATTGCAAAACAAGATTCACAGCAGTCCCAGCCTATCATCTAAATATGGGATTGTTCTGTTCATGAACATGTTCTCATTACCATCTTGAACAGGTAAATGTAAAATAAAAAACTCACAAATCCTTGTACCATGCCTTTTGACTATTAAGAGGGAGCTGGTAGTCTCTTAGGCAACTACCTGCCAGCTCTCTTTCAATAAGTCTCTTTTTGGGGTCTTGCTTCAACCCAGTGCATTCCCTTGTCAGCACTGATTGCTGGCATCCTAACATAGCAAACCACCACTAGCAGTAGCATCAGCAGAAGCTGCAGTGTTGGCAAGGCACTGAGAGGTTCACATGTTTCTACCTCTGGTATAGCACTACATGTTTGGAATTACAAATCAGAAAAATCCTAATGTAATCCAATAGTCTGGCCTGTCTGGCCCTATGTCTTTCATTTTGGGATGATACGATCCAGGCCAGCTGAAATTCACTGGAGCATGCTAATAAGAAAAGCAACCAGAAAAAACCTTGCTGAGTAGCTGTCTTATTTGTAAGGTTAAATTTTCATAGCTTTCCTAAATTGATTTATTTCGCTCTTTTGTTTGGTGTGTATGAAAGAATATTGAATGTATTTCAAGGAGAACAGGTTT
This sequence comes from Mesoclemmys tuberculata, assembly GCA_007922155.1. Lineage (NCBI taxonomy): Eukaryota > Metazoa > Chordata > Testudines > Chelidae > Mesoclemmys > Mesoclemmys tuberculata. The sequence goes on from ML675621.1 coordinate 1,910,943, forward strand.
CCCATGTTAACCTTTTATTTTTTTTCTCAACTGTAGGTGAAACACTGCTTAGCCCGTTGGTAATGTGTGGGCCCCATGGACTAAAATTCCTGAAACCAGTGGAGCTGCGCTTACCACATTGTGCGTCTATGACCCCTGATGGTTGGTCTTTTGCTCTAAAATCCTCCGACTCCTCGTCGGGTATGCTGTCCTCCCTCTGTCCTTTTGGGGCTTTTGGGTGCTATCGTATAATTTAAGATCACTTGGCAAAGGTGACAGTGTGTAATATATTACTCAATCATTGTATTTTTGTCAAACTCTCCGTTTCGCTTTCATTACTCATGGTGCAAATTCATGGCTAAAAATCACGATTGACAAACCAAAATGGCAAAGAAATACAGTATCGTCATCTACCTTATCCTTGCTCCGTTAAATGGTATCCCACTTTCCACTTTGACTTCTTCCTTGAGGATTGATACAGTTACCAACACTTCAAAATAGTAAATCTGCGCTAAAATAAATGGGGAAAAATATTGTACCCCTAATTGCCTTTTATACCACAAACTCATGTCTTTTGCGTAATTGGCCATATAGTACTTTACAATTTGCTAAACTTAACCTGCACACTCATAAATCACAACTTAGTAAGTGTTAACTGTTTTCATGTTTGCAAGATGATGCTTATTTGACCATTTAAGAAAACTACAGTGTATGTCTGTAAAACATTTTATAGTTCATTCTAATATGTCTGGATTTTCCACAAGCCTTTTCTTGCTTGCTTTCAGCTGTTTCTCCATCATCTCCTTTTTGCACCCAGAATTATGGAGAGAGGCTTTTCCTAGTTGAATTTGCAATTAGGTTTGTTTCATATGCCTGTTCTTTTTTCCCCTCCACATTCACTACCACTTCCACCCTCTTACTTGGAACAGAGAAAACATTGTTGGCTGAAATTCTGGGTGATCAGTACTAGGCTGAAGTAGAATTTTTATGTAAGTTTCAAGTAATTTCATGAAATGTCTTAAGTTACAGCAATTTAAAAATTAAAATCTGCACAGATGCAGAAAATCTTAAGGTTTTATTCATCTACTTTCTAACATTACCAAGGAAAGATTTACACCCCCAATTTGTACATTTGTATATAATATTTAAACAAAGTATTTTTCTGTATGCAGTATTTAAAACAAAATGTATTGTCACTAATGTATCTAATCTTTCAGTGTCAATGCATTGTTATAGAGCATCAGTTTTCATTATGGGGCTCCAATATATAGATGGGTTTTATGCATGTATCGACTTAACTGTATGTACATATTTGAAAGTGTTAAAACATTGACACTTAAGTGACGGGGACCCAGAAAAACACCACAACTACATACAATTTTAAAAAGCACTTGCATTTTGTAACTGAAAAAATCTCTTCGTGAATTTACTTGAAATGAAAGGAGAAACTAGTCCTCCCAAACAGTAATCAGAACTTCTTTAGGACAGATCTTTTTCCTCTCCTAAATTAACCTGTGTGTGTAAGAGAAAGAAAGCATAGACAAGTGCTAAGACTTTCTGTATTGGAGTTAACACATTTTATTCTGTTTAACTGAAATGGGATGTATCAGTAATCTTGCTTTTGGAGACAATTTCAGATTTAGGCAATTCTGTCTTCTGATATGTAAGTAGACCACACTGTGTCTTAAATAAATATTTGTTTTCTCTTTTTAAATTAGCTGGTTACAGGACTCTGATTTTTCAGATGCTTTATTAGTAGTGGTTTGCAACATTATGGTGCTTTTTCTATTCAATCTTTTGCTCTGTCTCGGCTTTTTCTAAATATACTGACCTATTCCCTGCTATACTTAAGTCAGAAATACTTGTATATTATCCCTAAACCAACTGAAATTCCTGATTAATCTCACTTTAACTGAGTGGAGAGAATTTAAATTGCATCTTTAAATGACCAGCAGTACATCATTGCCTTTTATATTACACTTGTTGCACTATATTAGTTTGATATTAGTTCCTTCAAAGGATTTAAATGTGCAAATCACGGGAAAGTAGTCTTATCTTCAACTTGTGAAGCAACCGTTAGGTTGCATTGGTTAGAATCTAATCTACAACCTGGGTGTGTTTTAGATTGTCTCATCTCTTTTTACAATCTGATTTTTAACCTTTCACAGATGTAGTCAGGTATTTTACAAAGACTTGAGTTTCCAGATTGAGTGGAATTGCTGTATTTACGGAACTGAGTGGTTTTAAATAATTAGCATTTGTTGGCTGCAATCAATTGATTTGTATTTAAATTCTCTAAATATACATGACAAGTCTAGGCCATTTATACTTTTTCCTAGTCTTCTCATCAGGTGGTTTCATCATATTCTGTATTTCATGTTTGTTTTCATGGGTTTCTCCAGAAAACTGTGGAATTTACATTTGTCTCCTTTAACAAATGGGTTTGGGATGCTGCATTATGTAAATGAGGTCTCCAACTCTGTTATACATCTCTTAAATGGATTTTTATGGCCCATCTTATTTAAATGTTTTAGTGCCATTTATCCTGCAGGCATTAAATAACTTTACTATGTTTATCTCAATCTACTACTGAAATGGTGGAATGAGGACACTATATTTTGCCTCTTGACACTTTGCAATGGTTTACTGGGTAGGGAATTTCTTCAGATGGAACTACAAAGGACACTAAGTATAGACTAGAATTAACCTCCTGAATTCTGTTAAATGACAACTAAGAATAATCCCTGTGTTTTTTAAAGAAAGTGCCTCAGGATCCTAAGTGACCAGTTTGTAAACCATATCTAAAGTAAATACCAGCAAATTATTATCATTTGAACATCAGTACTTTAGCAAAGTTTCTCAATAAGATTAATAGTTTGAGTGGCTGCAGATATGTATTCCATTTAGATGTACACATGCCCACCACACCAAAGCTGTAGAAATTCAGCTAGCTTACCTGTGGAAGTGGCACTCTCCCTCTTTGCTTTGCTGCTTAAGGGGGGCGCTGCCCTGATCCTCTCAGTTCCTCCTTAACGTCTAAGGCTAGTCAGAGCACTCTGGGTAGTGTTTCTTCACACTGCCCTTATTTTTTTTTCTCTCCATCTTTGAGAACTTCTTGTAAATAGTTTAGTAGTTTATTGGTTAGTTGTACCATAGGTTACTTAGGTAATGTAGCTGTAGTTTCCTGATGGAATGCCTTTATCAAGATTTAAACATTGCCCATTGAGTGGAGGGGCTATTCTGTATAGTGATCCTCATGTGGAGAGGGGCACATTAAGGACAGATGCTCCCTCTAAGTCCAGATGGTGAGGGACTCTAACAGTATCTGATGGAGCAAGCCATGGAGGCCTACCTCAGCACAGGAGATGGCACCAGCTCTTCAGCTATTGTGGAAGCCACCGTGTGCCACTGTTCCTCCACAGGATTCAGAGGAGGTCTCTAGCAGGAAGATAGATGGTTCCTCTTCCTCGGATCCTCCAAGCAAAAGAACCCCCAAATCACCTGTGTCTGGGCCTCCTACCACAACAGCCTGAGTGTGCCTGAAACTATTAGGCCATACAGCATTGTATTACCTGCAGAGTGCAGCATGTGAGGGTGTCTCTTCACTCATGGTTACAGCTTGTCTGTTGTCCAAGTTATGATTCACTAGACATTGTTGTGCTAGTATCTCTGGAAATACCAACAGTGGTGGACAATTCAGGACAATGTTGGTTACTGGTGCCTCCTTCACAACTTAGGGAGTGCATCTGGGATCGTGGTTGGAACAGGAAGCATCCTGTCATATCAGTGTGCTGAAACTTGGGCAACATACAAGGTGTGACTGGCCTTTCGGCATCACATCCAGGGAACAATGGTGCACAATGGTCATGGACAATACCACTGTAATGTACTATGTCACCAAGCAGGAAGGAGCCTATTTTAATCAACTTTACCATGAAGCAACAACATTTTGACACTTACGCATCAAAGAAAATATCATGCTAGTAGTGGCTCACTTAACAGGCTCTCAGAATCAGTTGGCTGGTCACCTTAGCCGAACCTTCTCAGACAAACAAGTTAAAGAACATTGTGCTGAGGGCTCTTTTCCAAAAATGGGGCATTCCTTCCACTGACCTATTCATGAGAAAGGACAACTGGTAGTTTCATCAATGCTGTTACTGAATGTGTGTCAGTCCAGGATCCCTCACAGATGGATTTCATTTGAACCAGCATCAGAATTAATGTGTGCCTTCCCTCATCCTTATTATCCCTCAGTTTATCCTCAAACTCAAACTGGACCATTTCATGCTGATCCTGATTGCACCTGCATGGCTGAGACCATGCTGGTTCTCTGATCTCCATATGCAATCAGTTTGACCTCCCAAGTCTTTCCGTTGACTCAACATCATGGCCAGAGTGTTCATCTAGACAGTCTACACCTTACCATGTAGATGCTGTGTGGCTAGACGAGGAGGGCATGCAGTGTTTGGAGGCAGTTAGGGAAGTTCTGCTTAGTAATAGAAAATCATCTACAAGAGCCATCTACTTGTCTAAAAGGAAGCAGTTTTCAACTTGGGTGACCTCTAAAGGAATTCACCATATGTCAGCCTAAATTAAGAACATTTGACAATTGTTTGCACTTAATCTTCAGGCCTGGCTGTCACCAACTTGAAAGTTCATTTGGCTGTGATTTCAGCTTTCCAAACTCCTGTTTGTGGAAGTCAGTATTTTCAAATCCTATGGCAGGGATATTTCTGAAAGGCATTGTCTGTCTTTCTAGTGAAGAAAATAGTTCCATTGTGGGACCTTAATATGATGTTGACAGCATTGTGTTGACTGTTAAAGCTGATAACATGCTTGATGGCTCTCCTATCCCAGAAGACGATGTTCCTGGTAGTATTGCATCCACTAGGCAAGTCAGTGAATTACGAGTCTTAAGAGCAGATTCCCTGTACACTCAATTTTGCAAAGAGAAGATAGCTTTCAGACAACCATAATTTGTGAAAAGAGATGTTTTTCCTTAATCAGGTTAGTTACTTGTATTTTTCCCCCAATCTACATTTGGATGCCAAAGACCATCATCTTCATACTTTAGATGTGAGAAGGTACTGAGCATTTTATCTGGAAGGGACTAAACCATTTTGTTCATCACCTCATCTAATCATATCTTACACTGAGTGGATGAAAGGATAATTGGTCTCAGCTCAAACCATTTGTAAATGGATAACTTACTATGGCATTGTGAATGGCTTAGATTATGTCCCCAAAGTTATGGGCTCATTCACCAACAGCATTTCTTAGAGATGTTTCCATAGCTGATATATGCAGAGTTGCAATATGGTCTTCAGCTCACACCTTTGATACATTCTATCACCATGGCATCAAGGGCTGATGCAAACTTTGGAAAGGCAGTTCTGCAATTGCTTTTTAAGTAGACTCTGAGCCTACCTCTTTATTGAATGGCTTGTGTGTCACCTAAGTGGTATATATATTTCTGCAGCTATTTGAAGAAGAAAAGATGTACTTACTGTGTTGCAGCGGTGGTTCTTCAAGATGCGGATGCAGACGTATATTCAGCAACTCACCTTCTGTCCCCTCTGCAGCAGAGTTTCCAACCAAAGATTTGGTGGCAAGGAAATGAGGGGGTTGGGATGGTACCACTTGAGGAGCTATTAAGCAAAAGCACAAGCACCATCCTTACTGATACTGTTAGGCATATTTCTCGGGCTTTGGTGCGGTAGGCACTCACACACCTGGGTGGTACATGTTTGCATCCACATCATGAAGAACAATAGTCATGATACAGGTAAGTAATCTTTTTTCAGTTAGTTATAGTGCACTACTGAAACTGAGTTCAGATACAAAATTACTTAAAGTAGAATAACTCAATCTTGAGTTTTGACTCTTCGTTTAAAATTATTATAAATTTTAAATCAATCATGCTTGTAGCCTTGTGAAATGTTCTTACTTTCTAGCTTTTAATATGAAACTCCTGTGAGTATCCAATATAGATTAGTTTTGATCGTTCAAAGGGAAATTACTATGTTGGTGCTGCTGCGGAGCAAATCTGTATATGTATGTACAACAATCCTTGAATGCCACCAAGTTTGCTTTAATTACCACAATAATAAGCAGTTTACTATATTAAAACTGTACCATCCTTGGACTCCTTCTGAATAAAATACAACCTATACTTTTTAGTGCAAAACATGTTGATTCTGAACTAAAAGGTACTATCCAAAAACATGGTTCTTTCAAAATGTACACTGTTTGACGTTGGATTCTAAACATCAACATTATGTTTTCCTTCCACAGGTGACCCCAAAACCTGGCAGAACAAGTCTCTTCCTGGAGATCCAAACTATCTTGTTGGCGCAAACTGTGTCTCAGTCCTAATAGACCACTTCTAATCCTTTAATTAGCTGACTGAGTAAATAATGTGAAACTGAGATGGACCTTAACACAAATTGAAATGCTCTATCAAGTATTAACAGAACTTAGTGTTTAAGCATCTTGCTTTAACTAACAATGGTTAGCAAGTACACTCTTGAACCATGGTCAGAATACATGCCACAAACAGGAAGTGTACTATGAAAATAAGGTGGTGGTGTTGTGGGTTCTGAATGTTGGGATTTTTTTTTTAAATGGACACAGCTAATGTTTCATTGTTAAAACTTTAAAGTACCAATGAAGCAATGGAATATATATATGGAAGAAATTAATTTTGTTCATAGTCCACTAGTTGGAATACAGGATTTGGCATGGGTGTTTTTATTTTGGGGGGTGGGTTGGGGTTGGTGGTTTGTTTTTTAACCTGTGCATTAAAATACACAAGACTATTCCAGTCTCTGGTTTTTAGATGGCGTTTTTGGTGTACATGTCCCATAAAGTAGCGGTAAACTTTTGACTAGCACAACTTAGATGTTTTCCTCTACTGTGAGGCTTATACAAGCACGTCTACTTACTGTACAAGAAAACATTGTTTTCTTTGACATGGGAAAGATAGAAAGCATGTGAAATGACTATGGTTCAGTTGCCTCTGTGGATTTGTAAATTAACCAACCACACGTTACTACAGACATATTAACCAGCAGGGATGCCTTATCCTCATGTTTTTAATAGTCTTAGCTCTCATAGTTCTCTGTATTACTAAGTTTGTATGGCTTTTGTGCTCAACTAGATAATATATCATGAAACAGATTGACAAAGTGACTTATTGTGAACTTGCTGGTTTAGAGAACAAGTACTGTTTGTGTTCATCAACCAGAAGAGAACCAGAAGAGAATGATGGTATGTTTTCTGCTATGCATTTGAAAATTTATAGATGCTATAGAATGCCTGTATATAATGCGTGCATACCACTTTTGTTCTTGGTTTGTAAATTAACTTTTATAAGCTTTACCTTTTTATATATAAATATATATAAAAACAAAACAAAGTTTCTTAAGGATATCTTTGTATTCTCATACCTTTTGAGCCTTGAATTTTGACACCTGCAGCAATAAAGCAGCATTTCTACAATATACAAACAGACATTTTTTTAAAAATGCACAATGTTGTTACCTTTTTAAGTGCTGCATTTGAAGAATATAACTCGGAATTCTCTAGTTTGAGTAAATCTTGAAAAATATCCCTACTGTAATTTGTGATAAGGATGCTATACTATGTGCCCTGAAATGTATTTTTTTACTAATAGACAATTTATTATGGCACATAAGCACTACTACTGTTTAGATAATATACCACTGCATTCTGTTAATCAGTTATTAGCTATTGAGGTGTGGCTGATTTTTTTCTTTGCAGTTATTAAAATTACACATTTCTAAATATACAGAATAAAACTGTTTTTAAAATAAAGGAGATTTTCAGTATCTTATTTTCAAAATGCATTTGTGCACAATTCCAAATCAGTTTAGCTTTATTTTTTAAGACCAGATTCTGCCATCCTTACTCATGCTAAGTAAAACTTTACTTTTATGAGAATCCCCCTTGAATAGTCTGCACTCTTATTGCAAATCAATGCAAGGTGTGCAACTGTGGAGTGAATCCAGTGGGGCTACTTGAGGAGTAGGGTATACTCAAAGCAAGTATGAGTGGCAGAATTGTGCCATGAATTGCCATGGTTACATTAGGTTCTTTATGCTATCAACTGTGCAAATTAGTTTCTAAAACATGCTGGCAAATTAATCACATTTTCATTTTCATTTCCTGAGATCTACTCCAAAGCTTAAGAGAATTTTCCTATAGAGGTGAAATCCATTATTGGTCTGGCACTTAGAAGGTCCTCAATAGGTTTACAAGCTATTGTATGTCTAAAGCCGAAAGTTTTAGAAGAGGATTTACACTAAAAAAAAGCCAACTGTCCCTTGGGTACATTTAGTATAAAAGACAAATCATGCCCTTTGGTTGCTCCAATCTGATTTAAATAATACATGTACACAAACTAACTAGGTTGTATAATCTGCATGGTATTTTTCTGGTTTAATATATTTCATTAGAATTACGCAGGCATGGCTGTCACTTGAATGTTCGGTCACTGATCAAGGCATAGTCTCTTAAAAATCACGTTAAAATGACTTAAGAATAAAGCGCTTCCATTCTAAGTTTTGTTCTTACCAGGTAGATAATTAGCAGACAACGAAATCCCTGAAGCCCTTTTTGCATTAGAAAACGCTGCTGATACTTGCAATGGCTTAGCTGAACTGTTGAAACTGAAGTGTCCAAACTAATATTAAATGTATTCAGCATATCTAAGCACAGCATTTTCTCCAATTATTTCAATAGTTGCATATTATGGGTCCCCAAATTTGGCTTGTGGTAGTTGGAACCCAGAGTTGAAGAAATCAACAACTTTAACATGAGCTGGAAACTCCAACATATACATTTACAGAAGCTCTCCAGCAGCTCAAAATAAGATCAGTAAGGTGAATACAAGACACTACAAATGGTAGTCATTAAAGGGGCTGCAAAAACCTTGTAGGATTATATGCCATGTGGACCACTTGCATCAGTACCATTGCAGTGTGGACTTAGAATATAATGCAGAGTACAACTGAGTTTTGCTTTGAATAAGTGCAGTTACAGTGTTGCTGATAACGCTTGTACACTGCTGAAAGCGCTTGTGTGTAGATGGGTGTTAGATATAGCAGGTGCTTTAAGACCAAAAATCTATAATATAGATACAGGTTCAAAAGGAAGAGTGGATTAGAGAGCAGGTAGGTTAATCTTTTTTAAAGATGGTGAGAATGAAACTTAGGAAGTAAGACCTTTTCTGCTGCTTTATTGTGTATAGAGTGGCTTGAAACGACTCTCTTAATAGAAAGGGGAGAGGAAGGGGGTAATGCTATTTTAGCTTTTTCATTTGAAATTCAGATTGTGTCCATCTTGGAAGACGGACTGGTGAAGTACAAGATTTGAGTGAAAACTGAGCAAGCATGAGGGGAAGAGAGAGATTAGTCTATTTAAAATGATGCATTTGGTTTTAATGCCACAGATTTAACTTCAACACTCACCTTCTATAAGATGCGAGATCTCTCAAATATCTGAGACTTCCCCACGTCCTCCAGCAAAAAAGGCCAGTGTTAACGTTCCTGATATTAATAATTTTCATGCACATTCATGAATATAGAAAGAAAAGGGCACCAGACACCTTTTTAAGATGCTTTGCAGATCCTTTCAGCCCACAGAGAAAAGCAGAGGAAAAGCCAAACCATACAGATGGACGCACTACTGAAGATGAGCAGTTGTTAAAACAGAGGGTATAAAAAAACCTAATAGGTGAAATCTTTATTCACTTCAAACATTTCATACAGTATCTTGCCCTTCATATCAGGTGGAGTTTGATTTCACACCCAACAGAAAGATGTTGGCATTTAGAGCTCTTATAAGTAGGAATTTACTCATCTGATTTAGAACCACACAATACCACAATAGATTAAAGTGGTAGGTGTGTTCCAATCTTTTAATGTTCCCCATGGGAGAGGCAAAAAGCAGTATCTCAAGACAACATATCTACTAACTACTGCAACTTTATGAAACTAGCTATAGCAGAAAACCAGTAGATACCTTTGAAAACCAACAAGTACAACATTGCAATTAGCCAGACCAAAAAATCCCACACATAACCCTACCATTATATGCTCAACTTCACTGTCCGGGTTCCTTTTTATTGCTTCCTATCCTTCCTCTTTGTTGCCTCCTGTAGTTTTGTACGCTCATTGGAGTAGGAAACTTGTCTTTTAGTTTTAAGTGCTATATAAAAAAGGTAAACTATTTCCCTGAACCTTTGACCTAGATCCATTAAATACAGTATAAATGGCTTCAACCAGGGAAGTAGCAAAATCTTTAAGAGGACTTCTACACTGCAGTAAAAAACACACATCATCAAGTCTCAGAGCCTGGGCCAATTGACTTGAGCTTTTGGAACTAAAAAGAGCAGTGTAGACGTGGGCTTGGGCTGGAGTTTGAAACCCTCCCCCCAGCAGGGTCAACATAAGAGCATTACACTGAAGGTTTTGTTGGTATGTTTATGCTGGTCAGGAATGTTTTTAAACAAAAAAAAAAACCCACACTCCTGACTGGGGTAGTAATGCCAATATAATCATCAGGTTTATGCACTTAGTCTGCATGTATTTGCTGTCTTAGGGCTGGTCTACACAGAAAACTTACATCAGTGGAGTGAAAAATCCACCTGCCAGAGAGGTGTAGCTATAATGACCAAATGCCTCAGTGTAGATAATGCTAGGTTGATGGAATAATTCTTTTGTTGACTTAACTATTGCCTCTCAGGGAGATGGATTAAATTACAGCAATGGGAGAACCATTCATTGTAGATCCACTACAGCAACAGAAGTGCTACAGCAGCATGGCTGCCACTTTAACACTTTAAGTGTAGACATAGCCTCAGTCCCTGCAACTGGCTCTCGACTTGCTGCCATGGAGAAACAGGCTGTAGTGACCGCTTTAAACTTCCTGCTGAATATTAATGCTTTACTGAACATATCTGCTTTTAATCCCTGCTCCTCACCCTCCCACCTAATTTGCAGTCATGTCAGAGGGAACAGGAAAGCAGACCCTGACCTTGAACTCTTCCTCCTCCACTGTGGGGCTGCTGAGCAGTAGGAGACAATTAAGCTGGAAGGAGGTGTTCTGAGGAAAGGGCCAGCTTTCCTCTTGCTTACAGCACATCAGGAAGTTGCTAGTTTGTTTCATGCCTGGATTAGGTTGGGAGCATGTAAGGCATGCTTGCTTCCCTCTAACTAGACATACATTGGAGACCCAGGATTTGAAGCCAGAGATCAGGTGGGGACAGGGATAGATACGAACCACAGCAGTGGGTGGGGTCTGTGGACATTAGGTGGGTCACAGATGCCATGCTGCTTGAGTCTATATCTGGCTTACCTTACACTGTATCTCCCCACTGTCCGGTTCAGTGCGTCAGTCAACACTATCACCCTGGATGGTGTCAGATCTCTAACTGGTGGCACAGAAGGTTCAGCAGCACGTGCTACAGCCACTATGAAGCTTTGGTGCCAAACCCTGATCAGATCCATGGCCTGAATAGCTGTATTCCCTAAAAGGGGTGGTCACTGGCAATTCCTATCCACTGCTACAAACTTAGTTGGTATCTTGTTTATCAGGCTGTTAATGTGAAAACTATTTTCCTAATGGCAGCATTGTGCTCTTGAGAGTTGCTGCTTTGTACAATGGTCATGTACTGCTCCAGTTTGCTTGGGGAGATCATCTTGCACAAGGCACCACTGTCTAGCTGAAGCTTCACATGGTGATTCTCTGCAACCTGTGTCTTCATGCACTGCTGTTTTGTATTGTACCCTGTCTGTAAAGCCATGCACTCCCTGTATGGCCAACTGTGCTGCTAAAAGGTTGTTTCCCCATTCACTGCAATGCTGCCCAAACAGAGCAATTTTCTTTCATCCACTTGTGTTGTCTGCCAGAGTAACTAGAACTCACTTTGGGTATGAGCCTTCCTGCCCCGATTCTAGCCTGCTGTCATTTACTTTTGTCCCTCAGCATCAACCATTCTTAATGGGTAGTTTATTAATTATTTAAAGGTGACTTGCTCTTCATGGATAGAAGGATCATTATTGGAAGAGAGAGGTTGCATCATGCAGTTCTTCACAGTATTTTTTTGGAAGATTTAATTTTACACGGGCTCTTTTTAAAAGCTAAATTTATTGGGAGATGAGCAGATAGGTTTTCACTTACTTCTGGTAAATTGCACTAATATGCATTCAATCTCTTCCACTGTTTCCTCTTGTGCCCCATTCCCACACTCATACCTAGCTCCTTACATGATGGATCACCTGTAAGGCAGGCTACGTTTTTTGTCATTGCTGCCAAGAGTGTCATGGATTTCTGGTTTTAAAGTAACATCCATGACTTGACATTTGTGGATTGTTGTGTTTAGTTATCTGGCCATGATAATAACTACTGAACCAGTTTCATCAAGAACAGTGAGTGCTGCCAGTTTTAAAAATTTACCGGTAATAAGAGGAGGGGGAGAGCACAAGATCTCTCATACAGGTTAGTGGTTGTCAGAGTGCCATAAATGCTACTGCAGCTGCAGTTTTAAAAAGTCAAGTTTCATAGCTGATTTGAGAAATTCTTGTGGTATGGCTGCTCCTGCTGCCTCGGCAGAGGTTGAGGGGGAAAAAGCAACATTGCAGACAAGGCAACAGTGGCTCGCCTCTCTCCTGCTGCTGCTAGGAGGCTAAAGCAGCAAGCACTGAGACACTGTTTTGAAAAGTTTAAGTGAGCTTATTTAAAGATTGAATGGCTCTAAACCAGTTTTGTACAGACTGCTATTCAGACAGAATTACATTTGAAATTTACCATAAACTCATGACTTGCATGTCCCACCTCACATGATGAGGTGGTGTCTTCTCATACCAGATACTTGAGAACTCACTGTCTATAAGCAATGGCATTTCTTTGACTAATGAATAGCAAGTGGATGTAACTTTGTGGGGAAACATACCATGCAAGTGGGAATGTGCTAATAGAGCTTTTTGTATTTGAATGGGTCAGATATCCTGCACTTTTAACAATGTATGTCTGATCTCAAAGCACTTTACCAACAACGAATTACATTTCTCCACACACTTATGTATGGAAGGGTTAAATTGAACAAACCAAGCAAAATGAAGAAACTTTCCCTATATATATTTGAAATCCAGCAGCTGCCTAGAAAAGGGCAATAAGTGTGATGAATCAATCAAAGCAAACTGATCTTTGTCAGGAAGACTATAGTATTTTTCAGATGGTTAATATAGGCACAGAGAGTCTCTCAGATACTACACTGAGGAAGGAGAGGTCAGATATATACCTAGACCGAACACACCTAATAAACCATCATGTAAATACCAAAGGATAGTATCACACAAGTCAGTGACAGAAGCAAACAGGCATTATGGCTTCTACTCCTGTGCAATACCCACATCCCAAGCACATCATCTCATAAGAGGAGCACATGCTATTAAACACAATGACAGAATATGTTACTCACTGGAAAGTTGTCAGGACAATTGTAAAAGCCATCAAGTGGAAAGAGAAAATTACTCTAAATATTAGTGTGGGTGAGATTTAAATTGGATTAATACACATCTTTCCCTTCTGATTTTAAGTATAGCAAACTACGGTACGTATCCGCTATATACAAACAGGCTTGACTCTCTTCTCACATGTACCACTATAAAAAAATCAGAACTTCAGCAGAATTAGACAAGTATAAAAAACCCTAGCAAGTTCATCTCACGCTACATATTACTAGTGAGAGATAGATCTAAATGCTTAACAGTTTCATAAGGGTGTGTTTACATTTGCAGTGTATAATTTTTTTGGTTATATAGCTTAAACAAATTAAACGAGAGGCTGGCTAGTCAGAGCATGTATTGGGTTTCTATTACAATTAGGAATAGCTTTACGAGATGGACAGCAGCTGATAATGTGTTTCTAAGTGGACTCTCTTTTGTAAAAGAGAACAACGAAGTCAATCAACTTGCCCCAAGATAACTAGTACATACTATACATGTTTCTCTTTAACCGAACAATAAGAAGCCTCTCCCTTTTGTTACCCCCAATGAATGAGTAAAAAATATATTTCAGGTACTAATATTAGTGACTTTAGTACACTATAATTCAGACATTTTAAAATGTATAATTGGGCTTTATATTTCCTTCACCCTGCACAACAAGGACCGTTCCCATGAAATAAGTTTGCACAGCTCCAGCAGATTCCTTTATGCACTGCATAGGGGATAATAAAGATAATCAGATAATAGAATGGTTATACTCAGCTTCAACCAGGAATGTTTAGTCTCCAGAAAGCTTTAAAAGTATAGATGTATAAGAGACTCCTTTCAGTGGTATGTGCTATTGTATTCACAGATCCTCCAGTAATTATGTAGCCCGGCACTTTTAGTTGTCTGTCGTTTGGTGTCTTAGTTTGACTAACCATGTAGCCACTAAGAGTGAGTATAATCTTTAAATAATCAACAAAGCCACACTGGTCCAGAGCCAAGCTTGTGAAAAACCACGTAACCATATAATAATAAATTCCTAAGGAGCCTAGCTTAATTTCATGATATTTCCTTCAAGTTTCATTAGTACTGTATCAAGAAAATAGAATCCTGGTGTGTGTTTCCCAACATCTATATGATTTTTATGTCAAAGATCTAGAAGCGTTTAATAAGCTGTTTTCTATTTTTGGCATTATTTAGTGTGCTGCCCGACTGACCTTTTCAAATGTATATGTTGATTGTCAGGTCAGTGTATCCATGCTCCAAAAATTGCAGGGAAGGCAAGTAAGCGCTAACAATGAAGAATAAGAGCAGGAAATACCAAAATATTTTAAATGGGCCCCAACTTAATGTCAAAATTCAAAAAACCCATAAACTTTGAGATTTGAGAATCCACATTAAGATCTAGCTGCTTTGCATTGCAGGTGGGCATAAAGACTCTAATCTACAGTCCAGGCCTCATTGTACTTGGCACTGCAGACATGCATGCACATGCACACTGTCTCTGCCTAAAGGTTTTATAAACTAAATGATTCTGTGGCTTGCATCCACCTCTACAGCTTAGAGGATTTTTTGAAAAAAAGATAGAAATGGCAGTAGATGTAATTCACTTACCACAGCCTTGAAATGCAAATAGCCACCTCTCATTTTGCAAAAGAGCAATGATATATATAGAACTTCAGGTGTATCACTGTGGTTCTATTTAGAACTGACATCACAGTTGCCAAAAAGATAGCACACCTTTGCAAATAATGGGTTAGAAGAAAGTATTAATAGCTACAGTCTTAAAAAAAATAAGCTTTCACTTAATGCTATCTCATAATGGGCAACTTAAGTGCATCAATCACTGGAACTGAGGTACTGGGGGCCCATATTTACTTTAATTTTAAACTAGAATCAGGAGTAGAGAGAAACTATCACATTCCTCTGTACAAAGAGATCAATTTGCTTTATTTATCAAGATATACAAGGTCTTTAATTGCCCTTTTTGAGGCAGATACTCAGTTTAAAAAATATATAGAAAAAATTATTTATTTTGCTTAATTTCTTCAATTTTATAGGAATATTGTGATTTGAGTGAAACAAGATAGAGCCATGAGACACATGGAGTAGTAAACATAAAATCTCTTGAAAGCTGCTGCTGCCGCTTTTTTTTTTTTTTTTTTGGTGGGGCAGAACAATATGGTTTTTCCAGATCTGACCAAAACTGAACCCAGAAAATAAACTTTTTAAAAGTTGGGATCCAGAAACATAATATGTAAACTTTACTTTTTCTGATATGCAAAATCAAGGACTGCTGCTGAAGTGAAATATTTATTTGCTCTTAGACTAGAATCTAGTCAAAGCATTTTTAGATTTTTAGCAGTTTGGATCTTTATAGACAACTAATCCCAAAACAACCCATTAAAACATGACTCTTGTTCAAGATAGACTATACAATGGTATATTATGGAGATAAGTAATATCGTGAGAATTTTACATTCTTCCCCCTCCTACACCCCCCACCCCAAATTTGAGACTTTGGTGTTTTATATGCTATATTACATGGATTATACGTTGTTACATTTTGAACTCCTTTTCGTTTTTCTTGTCTTTGAACTGTAAATAGTAATATTGCCACCAGCAATGGAAGTTGTCTCAAATGTTTTATAAATAGGCTCACGTGGGATGTGTATTGTGTTAAGAAAGAACAGAATCAATTGCACATCTGCCACCATCCCTTTGCTGCTTCCCCCCCCAACACTACAGTTTGAGGACAGCCTGAATGAATTTAAATGAAAGTGAGGCAGTAATCATCTTGCACCAAAAATTCAATTACGATAAATAAGTCTGTTCTGTTAAACTATTTTCTGCACTCTTTGATTCTGCAAACCCCAAATCACGAGTAGTCCCTTAAGTAAAAGAGATTACTTGCTTAAGTAAGGTTTGCAGGTCCCAATTCATATACCACGCTTGTTAGTGGTATCAATTCTCTTCATAACAGAAGTCTACTACTAAATAAAAAGATTATAGAATATGCCCTGATATTAAGAATTATATATTACCCCTTTCCCTTCTGAAGAAAGCATGTGTTTTAATCAGAAATGCTGGTAAGAATTTGAAATAGTATAATTTGTTGATCTTGATAGTGGATTGTCTACAGAATTGTGTATTATTCACATAAGTTGTAAGAAAAGAGACTATCCAAATATTACTACAAATGTACAATATGATTTTCCATTTTGAAAGAGCTGCTGTATCATCAGGTTACTATAAACCACCGTAAAAGATTTACCTTTAACTAGAAAAATTACTCAGTCATTTCTTTCTTTTATTATTGATAGTAACACGTTACATTAAGTGGCACACCATCATTCTTCTGATTTTCATTTGTAAAAACATTTTGCCATTCACGTGGAGGTCTTGTAGATAATCATCAATAATAGTGTAAGCCTTCGTTTTTACGTACCAACATTCAATTGCAATGGTTCTGTGTTTTTAAACACATTTAAAAATTTCAGCTAAGCATAGTGAGGAATGATCCCAATTACTGTTTTATAAACAAAAATTTCCACACTGAACGTGGATAGTCTCAAGTCCTGAATATTCTCAGCAGCTTTTTTGTCAAAATAAAAATGGAATAAGATTGTCTACATGAAATGAAATAATGGAATGTTGCATTATTCATGATCTGTGCCTACTGGGAACAGAATATTAGAAAAACTGAATCCAATCAAATGCACTGAATACTAGCAGATTAATTTGACCAAAGATGTTTAAGAAACATTTATGCTTTAAAATCTTTGTCCTTTTCTAATTTACATTGCTGCCATTTACATTGACAATTTCTACTTCTCTAAGGCCATAAATGAAGTATTCACAGGAGGAAAAAAATGTACCCCTTACAACCAGGGATCATATATTCTCAGACACAAAGGGACTGAATTTACCAGCAATGTTAATTTTAACATCTCCATTAAATCCCCTTTATTTCCATACCACCCTACCTCCCACTTCTGTCAAAAAGCCCCGCAAACTCTACAGCTCATAGTGGAGGAAAACAGCCATCATCAAAATAGTCATTGACAAATCTTCAACTATGCTCTCTTTTGGCCAGATGGCCTCTCTCTGAACCTCTTCCCTTATTTATGCACGTCAGAAAAAGAGGGCTTGCAGCTAGTTTCAGCAGCTCTTCCCCCTGGTTCCCCACATCTTGGCTGCTCTGCTATTCTCCAGGCAACTCAGCTCACAGCATTTCTGTATGTTTGGCTCCACCATGCTCCCTGCCTGCAAGCTGCATTACAACTCTGGCTCCATGGAAGAGGGCAGAGCAAACACACTATAATCAAATTAACTCACAATTATGGGAGAATGCTAGAAAACAAGAGGCAACCTCAGACAGGTCCTAGCAAGGCAGAGGCAAAACAAAATAGTGTGCCTGGTTGTACTAAAAGTCACAGCAGAAATGCTGGATTCCCCCTTATGTTAGGAAAAATGTCAAATTCTGTGGCTGTGAAATTGCAGAATCCACAGGGCTATGACTGAGGTTAACAGGAAGTTCACACACCTCAGTGATATTGTTTCAGACTGTCTGCACACTCAGGCAGATATCTCTGCACCAGTTTATACTTGGTTATTTCTGCAATTATAAGTGTTCGAAACTTATTAAAAATAAGTTGCAATTCTAAAACAGAATACTAGGGCCAGGACAAATTCTGTGGCTGTGCAATTGGGGGCAGGGGGAATGATAGGGTTCTGTTTACAATGTGAACTTTTGGAGCTTTTCTGCCCTGGTGTGGAAATTGGTTGCATTGTTTTGCTACATTTGAGGTCCTGAAGTCTTCATGTTAAGATCAGCCTCAATCTGGTCAACAAATAGGTAGAGAAAGACACAGCTCAATTAATTCCATTACTCTGTTGCGTGGTTTTCACGAATAATGAACACATTCTTCTATAGGCCAATCTTCTATATCAAATTTCTTTACCTATTTGCAGACAATTTTCCAAACCAAAACAACTCATGTGCCAATAAACTTCAGACAAACTGGGGGGGGGGGGGATGGAAGGGGGAAGCAATTCCACTGTATAAAAAGGGGCAAGCCCATAAAACTTGCATTAACTATTAGAAAAAGTTTTAGAATTATACAAACAGTGAGGAAATGGAACAAGTTGCCAATGGAGGCTACAGAATTTTCTTCACTAGAGATATTCAAGGCTAGAAGATTAGACAACCATCTGTCATAGGTAGTTTGGGAATAATTAAGTGAATCCTGCCATGATATAGAGATGGACTAGATTTCTTTATCCTCAATTCTTATTCCTTGTTTTGTATTGCCTTTATTGGTCAGTCTGCTCTTTTCTTCCCCCTTTGGTCAATCTTCTCCTGCCAGTAGTTCCCCTCTGCTCTTTGCCTCCTTTCCTACTGATTTATAGGCCTACTATGCTGCTCAGTTGTATTAATCAAAATGAGAAAGTTTGGATTCAGAACAAGAACTTCAGTCCATAAGTGACTGATGGTATGGTGTCCAGTTTTTGAAAGAGTCAATCAGTCCAGAGGGTCTTAGGCAAGTGTATAATGAAAAGACAATTGTTTTCTGTATGAAACGTACCACTCATCTGATTCCAGGAATTCTATTCAAACAGGTTTAAACATCATTGTGGAAAGGTTATTTTACCTTAATTTGGAATTTTTAATTTTAGATACTAACTGAAAATATTATGCACAGACTATAATAGCTATGTAATTGTTTATTTTGACCATCCTAACTATATATTTTTAAAACACCTGAAGTCATGGGCATGGTCTTATGTTACTACATAGGGACACTGCTTTGAAAAATCATCAGCGGGTTTAAAAATCAGCTAATGAGAGCTCAGTTGCCATCATTCCATCCTATCCTATTGCCAAGCTTCAGTCTCTGCTTTCAGAGCTTCTTGTTTGGAAATTGTGTTTTGAGGAGACTAGTCAAATAAATAAAAGTCAATTATAGCTCAATCTCTGGGTTATTTGGATTGTAAATTGATTGCAGCATTTGGGTTTTGATATTAGTTGGGCAATCAGTATTAGTCTGAAATACACAGCTGCTCACCTCCCTCCTCCCCCGCCTTAATTCAGCTGTGTTAAAGCTTTCAGAGTTGAACTGATTTGCAGGGATGTTGCAAATGGGATGTTGAAGGGTGACCCCTTCAGGAAATTTTTCTTTTCTCAGAATGCTCAGAAAATTTTCACTCTGCTGTTCACTACATTAGTGTAGTAAATTTTTTTTTTAAACACTTACTCAGCCTATTTTAATGACTTATGTCTTCCTTTCTTTTCAGGTGAGCTGCCACCATTTTGGCCCTCCAGGTTTCTTCAGTGCCCAATATTGAAAGGTGTTAAGCTGTGATACTTGAAGTGCTTTGATATTTGTAGCAGTAGTAATACTTGGCACTAAAGTCTATTAACCTTGTTCACCTGAGTAGTACTGAAACTACTTCAATATCTTTTCTTTCCAAATCACTATGCTTAGTGCCTACAAGTAGGAAGAGAGCTTTGACAGATTCATGCTTTCTTTGGACAAAAAACAAATGACACACTGTGGATCATGCATGTCTCCAGCTGTTCTAGTCTATATAAATTCGAGGTCAAGGTAATGGTTACATTTTCTGTGAAAGTGTGTGTGTATTACTGTCTTTCCACACTTGAACGCTTTCTCACAGCCACTGAACTTTCCTCTGCATTACAGCTTTCATCTCTAATACTGAAATTAAATATTTTTATCACCACATTATTCACTTTTATGAGTGGACACGGGTATTGTTTTTAGCTAGATCAGTTATTGAGGGTGGTGGAAAAAAATCCATACTTCTGTTCTCACTAGCATCACAGCTAACTTACCTGATAAACTGAGTCAGTATTTAAATCTTGAGAGTAAAACAGGTCTGTAAATTAAAATAATAAAATTAAAAACTTTAAACAAAAAATGGATCATGACATCAACACTGGCCTTTTGGACTGCCAAAAGATGGCAATCTGCATGCAATTTTCATGAAATGTAGCCGAGCAGAGGCATTCAAATCCCATTGTGCAGCAACTGCAGTCTGCAAATTTGATAAAACTGGACATCTACCAGAATCAGTGTAAATATAAGCAATAGTGCTATCTACTTGAATGTATGACAGCATTTTTATAAATCTGTCTAATATAGAAACTGTAGTAGTTGATGTTACTAGATCATTCATACACTATAATGTTAAGGGTTCAACTTCAGTGCTGTATTTTCTCACCTGTGCGCAACTAACTCTATCACCTTAACCTTGAAGAGACATAATTTTGCAAGAAATACTTGATGGCATGTGACAACTGATAAAAAAAATTTACTGAAGGACCTTTATGGAATCTATTTAATTTACAAACTGCCATCTTGGATCAATTAAACAATCTGTATCTCCATTTTAAATGTGCTTCTCAGGCCTAAGGCTAACTAGTCACCTTTCTACAATTAATAAGCTATGCCCACTTGTGTATAGCCAACACACAATAATTTAGTCTACTTAAATAGCAAATCTTTCTCAATTGTAATATGATACACTTCGTTTTATGTGTTAGACATTAATTTAGGGGGGGTGCTCAGACAGAGAGGAGGTGCACACCTAGTGATGTGCTCGCACACGCACAAAACTTGCTGTTTCCTACCCTACAGTAAGTCTCTGTGATGCTGATTCTCTTATTTACAGTGGTTTTAACTAAGTGTAAAAGACAAGTTATTCCTGATGTACATTGCTGTAAGAGAGTAGACAATCAAGCCTTTGATTTCTCAAGGTAAGTATCCTATTAAACAATAGGCTCAGAGCACTGTTAGCAAAGATTGATAAAGATTATTACACAAAAGCTAGGACACCATAAAGAAGTGTCCCACCACCACCAGCAATAAACAGCTTAAGCCTATGGAAAAGAGTCTACACATTGAGGGAGTCTGACAGAAGTGGTAAGCCTAAGGCTAGTGCAATTAAGCACTTTGCAGGCTTTTCCACCTATGCCCACCACTGAATCTTGGCTTTTACCTGTAGTGCTCATACTCAAGCCTAGACTATTCTGGGTGTAAGATCCATCAACAACCACACTGACAAGCACCAGGTTTACTGAAATACAATGGAAACCTACTCTGCAGTCAGACTGTATAGATTAAAACCAGATGGAGCATTAACCCTCTGTATCCCATAAAACCCAAACCCCTCTTCAGACATCTGGCTTCCACTTATAAAATAGCTTAAAGTTTCATTGACCTTGGCAACAAAGTAGAACTGTCTTTATATTTGTATAAGGCAGACGTATTAAACAATTTCTACACTATGAATCACAACCCTCCTACTACAAGACAGATGTGGTGTCTGTCTTCATATTTTGTTGAGCAAACATTTATTGTGACATTGAAAAACAAGTCAAATTCCTTATGTAGGATTGAATTCCTTTCTGTCCTTTTATAGTATTCCAGGACTGCCATATTGTACAGGAAAGGATCACATCCCAGAGCTGTATCTATTTTGTATGCATCCACCTTCAAAACTCCATTAGCAATTGGTTGCATAATGACCATCCTCGCCACTGTAGCCTGATCTATAGATTATATTGATTTAAGAATCCCCAGTTATCACTTTGAGGGTTGACAGGTTCTTATCCCAAGATCAGGCCCACTATTATTAAAAAAAAATTATATAGTTGGGAACCCCAATGCGCACAGTTACAAACCCTCACACGATAGGAATTCTTCTATAATTACAAATAGTTAATACATTTAGTACAGTCACAAACACCCCAACTCAGTAAGGTGATAGAGATTTATGGAATGTGCATCTGCACATCCATATTCTTACACCATCCCTTGGCTAATATTTCAGGTTGTTCTACATAGTCTTCCTCATCACCTTCCCCTTCGTCACCAGTGGCCATCATTTTAGCACTTTCCAAGAAGTGCATCTTTCTCCTACTGCCCTAAGGCTGGGATGTAACTTCTATAATACTATACACTTATTCCACTAAAATAGAATCATAGAAGATTAGGATTGGAAGGAATTTCAGGAGGTCACCTAGTTCAACCCCCTGCTCAAAGCAGGGCCAACCCCAACTAAATCTAAACCTCAGCCAGGGATTTATGACCATACAGACCCTCTTCCCTTGCAGCTTAATTTCCCATTCTAAATACATGATTACTGTCATCACAAAGCCAGTAGGCACATTTAGATAGACTTCAAGGAGTATACTACGAGGAGGTCTAATGGGGGAAATCTTTCACCTTGAACCCACTTTATATGATCTTCCAGAATTTTCCCTCCCTTTTCCTGTCCACTACCACAGCCATCAAGGAATTGAGACCCCACGTTACCATTTCCTGTGCCTCTACATCACCAACATGACAACATTGTTCTACCCTCTTGGCCACTCAAAAGAGATGCACATGCCACAGCCAAACACATAAATCAGCATCTCCAGATCAGCCAGCTGAAAACAATGAAGAAAAAACTAAAACTAAACCCCCCAAAACTAAACCAAAAACTCCCCAAACAAATTAACCAACCATAAAATAAAGCCATTATCCACTAACACATGCCTTTCACCTATGGGTGTTTGCCATCACAAAATTTCAGCAACACTCCTCAATCTTTCATCATGTTCTTGTCACACTTTTCACAACCAGCCACTATAGGGAACATTTAAACCCATCAGCCTATGCCATTCCTTGCCAAAGGACTCTTAATCCTTCCCCAAGTCCCATTGTAACTGAAAAACCATACAGAAAAGTTTTCAAGCTTTGTCCCAACATATTCATACCCATAGGTTACCTACTCCCTGGCCAACCCTCTCACTCCCTATGCTGGGGTGTTTATCCCACACCTGCCCAGAAAGGGTTAATGCTGAGTGAGATGGGCGGCTAATTAACACAGCGAGGCACAGCTGAGAGGAATCAGGTGGCCAGGTAGTCCCCTGACTGAGTGAGGAAGAAAAGCTGGGCTGTGACTATGAAGACAAAAGATAGACTAATCAGCCTCCAAACACTTCTCTCAGGAAATGAAGAGACATGTAGCCTGTAGTTGTTCCCTGAGAGTAGTGGTGGAGCTGGCAAAACTGGGGAAGAATGCTAGGTGGTAAGGAAAGGACACAGGGAAAGGCTTGTAAGGTCTAGAGGAGAACAGACCTTGACTATTAGTTAGTGGGTCCCAGAGGTGTGGGTGGGCCTAGGTTCCCGTGTGATAATGAATGGGAAGACAGCCCAGGATTGCTGAAGGAAAACTTTGATATCCTGGAAGGGGAAAAATACTGCAAGGCTATCATGACAAGGTTACAGCTCCTGAGCAACAGAGGAGCTGTAGACCCAGAGGGAGAGGTGATGTGCAACTGTGTTGCCAGGTCTGTTAACCTTGCGAAGCTAATCTCCACAGTAAGCAGGAGGTGCTACCATCCTAGCAGTGAGTGGCGCACCACATCACACGTCCCAAAACAAAAAGATATACTCACAATCCTACCCTACTCCCTTAATTTTCCATTTCCACACAGTACAACCAAACTTTCACCTTCCCAAAAGCTCTCACCTTCGCACATGGAGACAATGTTTATGTAGCAGTCCCCCTGCCACATAATTAGGGCAATTAGTAGGTGCACACATGTGAATTATTATTCCCTACTCCTGGAGGGCACTTGCCCTACAGCAAAGAGAAGCTGTAACGTATCTTTAAAAAAACCCTAAACACTCCTCCATGCATCCCTCCACCCTCTCCCCCCAAAAATTTTTCCCTGCCCTCCCTCAGTTCCAAGGCTACTTCAGCACATCATAGTCCTATCCTCAATAACAAGCCTCACACAATGGCCCCCTACCTCTCTGCTTTATCCCACCTGGTCAACAACAAAACTGTTTTTTCCTCTCTCTTGCACAGGGAAGGAACATGTTACCAGCCTAGCTGCTGAGTCCCAGCCTGTGAAGGACTCCTGCTTGAAGTATCAGTACAAGATCAAGTAGCTGTTGGTAGGAAGTGAGCTAGACTAGGCGGAAGTGGAGTGGCAGCTTCCAGCCCAATGAGATGGGGCTCCCTCTCAAAAAAGGTTAGCCTCCTCCCCGCAAGGGAGTTCAGGTTGGCGGGGAACAGCCTGTGCAATTATGTAGCATTATAGGGTATGTCCACACTGCAATTGGACACCTGTGGCTGGCTTGTGCCAATTGACTGAGGCTCATGGGCTGTTTAATTGTGGTGTAGACATTTGGGCTCAGACTGGAACCTAGGCTCTAGGTGGGAGGGTCCCAGAGCCTGGGCTCCAACCTGAGCTTAGATTTCTACATTGCAATTAAGCACGGAGCCTCATGATCAGAGTCAGCTGGCATGGGCCAGGCATAGGTTTTGAACTGCAGTGTAAACCTACTCGTACAGGTTCCTAGGGCCTCCAGTGGGTTCTGGCTGAGGGATCGGGAGGTCTTTACAATATAAATACTTGCCACTGGGCATAGTGCTTAATGTTGTTAATATTCCCATTGAAATCCATGGGATCAGGTCCTATAAACTGTATGTTTTATCATGTGAATGGAAGGACTTAAAAATGCCTGCGTTCTATGCCTAACCTTTTCTCACTAACATCATTTCTCTCCATGCTTCAAGCTTTACTATTCAAAGGAGCTTAATTAAGTAAAATGCTAGGTAATTTATTGAAATAGCCATAGAATGGCTCAATGTTCCTATAGCTTCCTCTTGAAATTCCAAAAACACATTGTACTAATGTACCAAGAGGATGGTGTAAAATCATGCTTTGAAAGAAAAGTTCACTTAAACTGTCCTTGATTTAGATCCTAACACTTTCTTACAATCCTTTGCATATTTCGAAAATAGTCTTGCGAGGGAAAAATGAAACAAATGCAGGGAGGAAGGTAGGTTTGTGGTATGAAGTTAAGAAACAAGAGAAAGTTATGTTTTCAGAGAAAAACAGATTCAGCTTTGAAAAATCAGTTGTGCGTTTCAGGATTGTACATAGGAGAGAACAAAAGAACACTAAAAAAGGGGGAAGTTAACTCTTAAAGATGAAAAAGTAAATAGAGACATAAGCAAGACATTAGGCCAGATGTGTCCTAGGTTTCAAAAGAAACTAACTAATTTGGCACCTGTGCACCAGTGCAGACCCTCTGGGTAAATACTTGAGCAGCAAGCCAAGCTGTCATCCACGCTACCCAGCTACACTGCTATTTTTAGTGTGCTAACTCAAGTGGAGCTAGAGCAGGTATGTTTATGTAAACTGAAAATTGCACCTCCTCACCCAAATGTAGACAGCCTTAGCCTGTAGCAAGCTGAGGTGTAAATCTAGCCCACACTAGCCTGCCACACACTTTGTCAAATACTAAACATTCCCAAGTGTGCTTTTGTTTACCCCACTTGGAAACAGGAGAAGACCAAAGCACACTAAGGAACTTTTAGTGCATGACAGCAGTGTTGGACACTTAGCGCATGGCAGGCTAGATTTACAGCCCAATTTGCCCCAGCTAATGTTTATGTAGACAAGCCCATGGAATAAGGTACTAGTAAATGTTAGTAAGGACTTCACAATTGGGTCAAAAACTAGTGAAACTAACTATTTGGATAGCTCAGGGCACTAGAGGGCTTAGAAATATCTTCTGAGAGAGGGAAGCAAGTTCTGTGTATTTATGACAATGATCACGCTAAAAACTAGTTATCATGCCTAGGTTTTTGCTATTCTTGTCAATAAGTCTGCTTTCCCTGCGTTTATAGCCCCAGCAGTGAAATGGTGTTGCAGAAAGCACTGTTCAGTCTAATTCAAACAGTACATTATTTTATAAATGACAGGGTTGCTTTTTTTATACTTTTTATTAAACAGTCTTCATTTCATTTGTTTTGCTGAGTGGGATAATGGTGCACGATCAATAGTGGGAGATAACATTCTAGTTTTGGAAGGAAAACCAATATAATGTTTTCAGTCCTTGAACTATGCCCTCCCAAAACAATCACATAAAAAAGCAAAGAAAGAGAGGGGAGTAAAGCAATTAAAGAATATGGAGAAAAATAATCTTATAGTTCAATACCATTCCTGATAGAAATAAAAATAGCCAAGCTCACAACTTATATGGAGCACTGAACTTCATAGACTCTATTAACCTCACTTATACCACAGTAAATCAGAGATAACTCCTCAAAAGTCTATGGATTTACACCAGGGTAGAACAAGCTCCACGTGGATCTTGTTTTGGAATGTCCACAACATAAAACCTTGGAAACATGGTGTTATACTCTATGCACTGGTAGATATATTTATTATAAGAGTTAGGAGACCAACTAGTATATAAAGTGCACATTATGTTTTGTCTTCTGTTATACACTCTTACTACCAACTGCATAACTGGCTGAGCTACTTTGATCCTAACATTATATGGGAGGAGCAAGCTACCTAAGTTTCATTCTGATGTATCAAAAATAGAAGTTATTGATAAGCCTCAGCTATAAAGTTTTCATTTGGATTTTTTCTGTTTTGTCAGCTTGTTCCCTCTGCTATACTGACAACAGCCCTACCTGACATTTTGGGGAATGGAGTGGGAAAGAAAAAAATTGGGTTTATAACCAAAATGAAAAAAACTTTCATGGAAAATTTTGTTTTGTTCAAGTATTTTTAAATGAAAAATGTCAACCAAAAATGTCAGTAAGTGTTCGGTCTTTTTTAAAAGAAATTGTGAAAAATTAAAAATATCCTTGGATATTAAAAATATCCTATGCTGGCTCAGGCCCTTAGCTTTCTGGCAACTTCAACGGAGACTGCAATTTTTATTTTTATTTTTATTTACCAGAATACCGCCTGTGATCTGTGTGCATCACTGTTCTAGGAGTACACTCTGATTTCAGAGTTATCCATAATACTTGATTGACAATGAGATCATTATAAGAACATTTAGTAATATCATCAAGATAAGCAAACCAAACAAACAACATGTCATAAAATCTCATAAAAAGTTGATGTATTGTTTCAATAGCTTTCTCTCTGGGGGTAGGAATTTAAGTCTCCTTTAAATAGTTACATAAATCACACTGGAATGGTTATTAGATTACTTGAAAATTGAGCACAAGAGAACGTTTATTTCAATCCCCTGGGACTCAAACAAAATGTTAATTACCGGCTTTTCTTTATTCTAAGGAGAGAATATCTAAACTGTGATAATGACCTCAAACTAGATGTCAGACAACTCTGAAAGAGAACCTCTGCGTCAAAAAGAAAAATCTTCTCTCTCTAAATTTATAGATTGCTAATTTTGTCACATGTGGTATGTAGGAGTTTGGTTGAATCTGATTACTAATTTTCTTTTTAATCTAGACAATCATTTTTATAATATCCTGATACAGCAGAACATTTAAGTATGTGCTTAGTCCTAATGGGAATACTCATGTGCCTATGTATAGGCACATGCTTCAGTGCTCTGCTAGATCTAGGCCAGTGTGCTTAGGAACTTGCAGGATCAAGCTAGTAGTGATAACTAACTGCAAAGTTATGATTATGCAGTACACGGCTTCTCTTAATACCCACCAGATTCAGTCACGTACCACTTTCTTCCTCTGCTCCAAACTTGGCAGTGGCATTTGTGGCAACTGTTTTCTTGTGTTGGAAACTGTAATCATATATTTGGTCCTCTACAAGCTTCCCAGTTTAATATCTGTGTGTAATGCTCTGTAATTCACATTCATTGTGAGTTAAAGCTGATCTAGGTACCACATGTGACACAAAAAAAATTAATTTGTGCCAGTTAATTTCAACTACTTTGCTTCAAGGCTGGCTGAAGGTATAAGGCTCAGGGAGTTTAAGTGATGGTTCATTTATTAATCTTGCCTAGCTCCTATATAAGCAGCCAATCAATTTGTTATAAAGATGGGCAGAGCAGTAGTGTGGAAAGATGCTGATAAGCAGCAGTGGCCTTGGAAGCACTGTAAGGTCAATAGGCTGTGGCAACATCTGGAAAATATGTAAGTGGCACAAAACTATTGTGCACTATACTACGTATAGATCCAATGTAGATTCATCAGAGGCAACATGAATTTATCAAAGAAAGGTCATGCCTAACCATTGTAACTGAACTTTAAGAGTAAAGACAAGGGAGCTGTGGATGAATTTTTACTTAGCCTTAAACAGCTTTCAATGTGGGGTACACAGAAAACTGATTTACAAATGCCATAGCTCACCTGCTTGAAACAATACAAAATGGTTTTGAGCACATGTGAACATGTACTTTTGGAGGGAGGTAACATGTGAAATGCCATTAGAAGCACTCATCTGAAACAATGTGAAGTAGAAATAGAACAGGTGAGAAAGAGGAGATGCTAACAGAGCAACTATTGTTAAAGATGATTCCCTCCACCCATACATACAAACACATACACCTACCTCTGCACCAGTGCAGGTTTATGATCTGTGTGTCTGGATCTCCTTAAATGCCATTAAAAAACCCAGCAATAACATGACCAGTGGACAAGTTGGTTCACTAGGTATTTTATACAAGTAGTCTATTCACTAGTACCATAAACTTTATAAAAGTTGCGATTTTAAATAAATTCAAGAGGACATCCAGAAAATTTGTATTTGGTACACAACTTTGCTGATAAATTATTCCTTAAACAGTGATGTATTGGAGGAGCCTTAAGAAAATTACCACAGTATTTCAGCTCTGTCAGCTTTGAGGAACACTACCAGTACGATTGCTAAAGCATTAGATCAACTTTGAAATGCAGCCTTGACATAGTGCTGTTCAGCTGATAGTTGAAGTGGAGAGGTATTTGCTGTGCTTAAGTATAGGGTTATGTTAGAAAACTATGGAAAACATTTATGATTCAAATGCTTATGAACAACATTCAGAAAGCCTTACTGGCTTCCCTACAAGCTTCCATCAGCCCCTTAATATACAGTTTATTAGTCAAAGTCACACTCAGTCACCAAAGACAGTGAGATTAAAAGACTCGCCTTAGTCCTTCATTGCAGCAAATGTTAAAAATGGGCCACTTAGAACATGTTGTTCTAAAAGATGTATTTATTTAGGTCAGGCAATACATAGTGAGCATCCACACGAAGGCAAGGAAGAGGAGTACTAGTTTCCTTTTGAATGTGTCTTTCTATACACTATAGCGTTTCATTCCAAAACAAAGATAAAAAAACTTGTTCCATATCAAAAACACCTACGTTTAGGCATTACAAAATTTAATTTTTTTCAGGGAAAATTCTAGGTGCAGATGATGGTATGTCTCTTCCCACTGAGGTTCAAATTCAGAAAAGCATGAAAACACATGCTTAACCCTAACTCTAATTAGTAAAACACTTAAGGACATACTTAATAATGCTAAAGAGCATGATGCGTCTAAAAGTGTCACTTCTCTGAGACAATGCAAAGACAGTGTTCTGACCATTCATGACCACTGCAGGCTCATAAAAAACCCACAAAACCCCCCCTCAAAATTATGCAAAGCTCCTGGATAAAAGTTACTGAACAAAATAATTGCCCAAATCATTCTGCTTACTTTACTTCTCCTGACATTTCCAGTTACCTGAGTATTTTTCTTCACATCGTGGCCATAAAGCAGTTATATAGCATTTCTGTCACCCTAAATAAAAGCTGCTACATTCTGTAGTGTATTTCATAAAATACATGTATCCCTATAGTTTGTAATACTTGTGAAAGTTCCTTTTTACATTAATATTAACCTCTGATTAACAAGATGATTTATGGTTAGGGTTGTTTAGATCATGCTAAAAGTGGAATGTACTATGTATTGTTAACAGAACTGATTAATTGGGGGTTTTTTATTTGTAATTTACCCATGGTTCCAAGATTTCTTTCCTCTAAAATTCTCCCCACATAATGGTGAAATGCATTTTTGGTACTACTAGCACAGCAGCATCCCTATTGAATTGTACTCTGTGTCTAGCATCTAGGCAACATGCACTTTACTATGTTTCTTCAATAATGTTGCTGTGATATGCACACTTGGCATAATGCAGATTTATATAATTTGCATATAACAACATTTGCATAGCACTCTGAAAATGGTCCTCAAAATGTCCTTGACTCCACAATTTAAAAAAAAAATTTTTTTAAATAAGTTTTGGTATTTTTGGTCAAACCCACTTCCAGCATAGTATATCCCACCATGGTATTCTCATTCACAAAACACGTTTATATACTAAAGCATTTTCTTGGGCCATATAAATATCTTAGAAAAATAAGCACCATGTATTTCACTATTTTTCACAAGGACTAAACAAAGGCTCACCTGCTCCCACAAGATAGATGGCCCATGTTCTCTCTCTGATTTTATAATGCACTAGAGTTTTCATACTTCCTGGAAGAGTCAAGAAGGGTGCAGATGACCCCAAACGTCAGCTGTTGTCACCATCAGTAGACACACAGAAGTAAAACTCATCTTTTGTTCTACCTTGGAAAAATTACCTGACTAAACCAGCGGCTGATAAAAACCCCACTCTGTCTTTGGGAAATGTAGGTGATTCGTTGTCTGAAACAGGAGAATATTTGAACATATTTGTATTTTGGCTAGATCCCAAGTACTTGGCCACCATGCAGATAGTGAAATTCCTGGCATTAAAATAAGGTACATATTTAAACAGTTTGCATGCCCTGCTTGTAACAAACTTCCATGATATCAGCATATAGTGATTTTGCACAAGAATCGCATTAATCTAATATTGTCAGTGCTGTTTTATGCTTTTATTTTCCTTCATGCACCTTTATAAACTAATTACACATTGTCTTTATCTCATAACTCGTAATACTATGGTTAGGTGGTCAGCTCACAAGTGAGTTCTTGTGCATAGAATTCACAGATGCTCGCTTGTACTGCAGTAAATTGGGTTAGAAAAATAGTGTATTAAACTAGACCCTGTTTTCTGACAACTTTTTTTTGTGTGTGATGGGGGTGCATTATTGTGGAGTCAAGGGCATTATCAGAATATTTGCTAATGAAGTGGAAATGTTAGCGTACGCATATTGTATAGTTCTGCATTATGAAAAGGGGTTGTACTATGGAAACCTGAAATGCCCAAGGGGACACATCCTGCATCTGTGGGATATTATACTTGGAAAATTATCCGTGATTGAGAATTTTTTTTAAATTAAGATAATGGCATCAGGTACTTAGAAGCCACCTTCAGAGATAAATCTCTTCTTACTCTTCTCATTGATAGTGTTTAAACACTGACAGTTTGCACACTGCTTACAAAAAGCCATATGAACATGAGGCACTACCATAAAATGAACAATCTAAAAGTTCTCATCCTCCTCTAGGATCTACACAAGTGTATTCTTATGTAGCACTATCGACTTCAATGGGTCTCTGTATTGGTGGAGATGTGCCTGCATGGATCCAATCCCAGATTCAAGGGCTATGTAACCAGTACTACATGTGCTCACGTGGCATGGGGTGATCTCTTAACTGTTTGAATCAGTGGTTAGTACCAGACACAATGTTCCCTGGGAAGATTTAATAACCTCAGTCCCATGGAAAAGTTCCTATATAAGTCTAAATCACTGATTCAAATATGAGGTTGTTATTTTAAGTTGTTACACTGCAATTGTAGTGACCCAAGTTGGTAGTCTCTCTTCAGTTATTAGAAGACTATGGTCAACATCACAACCACCACCTCAAGTGGGTAATGCCCACCTGTTTATAAGCATTAGAAAATTCACTTTTTAAAAAAAGAAAATATAGCAGACTACAATAATTCTAATATGAATGGTTACAGATCTCCCCCTACCCTCAATCCACTCCTCTCTCTGAAAATCTTTACCTCCAAAATTACTTACATTGACTGAGTGGGTTGTTAAATTTATTAGGACCCAATCAAGTATGAGAAAAATCATTTATGCAAAATGTATGCCTAACTATTATCTTAGGCAGTAAGTTAGTTGAATTGCATAGTGAGAACACTTTGACATTGTAAAGGTTAATGATCCAGTCATTAACAATGCACATTTGTAGTCAAATGAATTAGAATAATTGTTGCAGTGGATAATGTGAACATTTATACACTGGCCCATAATAACCATTATTTCTGGAGTGATAGCTGTCCTAAAATACTAATGACTTTACGATATCTATGTCCTTGAAGTCACTGACACTTTGAAAATTTTTTCTTAGTTTAATCATATTAAACACTGCTGAATTTAAAACAGCATATTCTCCTTACCAGGATGTGAAAGCTGGATTTCTACCAAATGGTTAAAGTATGATCTCATAACAAAGACACTGTTACAACAAGATAACTTTATAACTGTCCCATCAGTACTGCATTATGGTATTTTTGTTTTGAAAGGACATTTTATTCTGTCGGTCTCCATAGTAATTTTTATTGTTTCTCATTTGGAACTAATTCATTTTCAACTAAAAGAACAAGGCACGATTTGCATACTGTTCCATCTTGCAGTAATATATAGTTAAACAGATGGTCAAAGCCGGAGGAGCTTTTGCAAAACCCTCTCTGAAATTCTAATGCATCTATCTGTGAGGGTTCTGGCGTCCAAAATTTACAGACAGCTTTTGGTCTTGTAAAATTCACCCCTCTTAACTTTCGTGCTGTGGACCCATTCCACCGCTGCTCTCCATTCTAGGGAAGGGTGAACTACAATAATGTTGTGTGTACTTCATATAGTTGTGTAACGGTGTGCACAACACACACACAGGGCCTGAAGAGTTTAAAGGACAAGGCCTAAGTGGCCCTGCACCTGCAGAGCATTCTCCAACTGGAGAGGAAGCATCAAAGGTAGCAATTCAGCTCAAAAGGAGGAAGGAAAACAGACCTACCCTGAGGGCTCCTGAATAAGGGTGCTGAAGAATCCTAGCTATTAGGAAGAAGAGTACCTGCTGAGCATGATTGGGGCTGAAGGTTTAGTTGTCTCATCTTTTCTTTGTGCTCCCCTTCTGTAGCGTCCCCTATCCAATTACCTCCTTCAGCACCAATCTCCTTATAGGTTTTGATGAACAGGCTTGGGTTCTTCTGGATCCCACACCCAACCAGCAGAGTGTAACTTTTTTTTCCTTTCTCTTTGAATTTATTTGGCAGTACATCCACCCTCCCTTGCTCCTTCTTGGCAGGGTCACCAGGCAGCTTTGGAGGAAAATTCTAATTGCAGGGTAACCCCCACTTACTTGCCAGATAGTTAGAGATTTCCAAAAAACACATACAACACATTAATTATATTAATTAGGAGACAAATATAACAGGGTAAAATACTATTCTCCGGATCACCAGTGCCATTGCTGATAATACCTGTACATTTCCCCAGGGACCTAATTAGCAAAATTTAGTAAAATTACTGCCCTCTTAGCACATGTACTTTATAGGGGCCCTTGATAACTTATGTGACCACAGGATCTTCTGTGCAGCAGTTAGCAAAGCAAAGACTCTCAGGTGGGATAAGGTGGTGACTGAGTCCCTCTGCCAATTTAATAGGCAGCAGGTAATAAAGTCCCCAAACCCTTACCCCCCGGCTTGAGAACACAGTTTAGGGAGCAAGGGGGTCTCCCAAACAATTTCCCTGCGAGCGAACTAAAAGCTGGTGCACTCACAACCGCGGGACAGGTCCTCAGGCTCAGGGGGGCTCTCCTCAGTCACCGCACAGGGCTGGCCGTCGCTGCCGGCGGGCGTCCTCGTCGGCAGGAGTCGGGCTGCTTCTGGGGCCAGGATTTCCCCTCAGCGCAAAGGGCTGGAGGCTACACAACTCAACCCGCATTTCAGCCTCCCACCCCAGCCCCCGGACACACTGTCTGCAGGGGGCAGCCCTGGACGAGCCAGAGCAGGGCCGGCCGCGTGGTGACCGGCCGCCCCAAGGAGCTGGGGGCTACCTCAGCCCGGCTGGGGCAGGTTATCCAACAAAACTTCCCCACCAGGGAGAGGGCCAGGTCCCCGGGGCCAGTTCTCAGGGGAGACCCCGCCCCCCAACCATTCCCGCCCTTTCCCTGGCTGGCCCAGACTGCTCCAAAATGGCTCCTGCCCCGGCCTGGGGAGGGCATCTCACTCCCTATTGGTCAGGCTAGCTCTGCTTCCCTTGTCAATCATCTGGCCCCGCCCCCTCCTGTGAGCAGGTGGCCTGCCATCCTCCCCCAGGCCCAAAGGGCCCCTGTGGTTCTGGGCAGTGTCTCTCCTCCCGGTGACCGAGGAGCAGATGTTGAGTCTGCCTGGGCTCTCCCTTCCGCCCAGGGAGGGACAGTGTGCTTCCCCCGACGCTGAGCTACAGGACTCTAGGTAATCTCCTCGGGGGTGACACCTGACTGGATTTGGGGGATGGGGAGTGCAGCTGGGTGGTCAGAAGTGACCCAGGGTGTCAGCTCTGAGGGAATCTGAGAGGGCTGGACACAATTGGCCCTGGGTGGGAACCTGGGGGTTTGGCAGGGCCCTGGCTCCCCTGCTAACTGCCTTTGTTGCAAGAAGGGCATAAGCCCTAACAAAGATGTTGAAAACCTTGAGGTGAAGCTAAGCCCTGTATAAGGGTTAGGTAGTGGACTCAAAGCCCTTCCAGCTGGGGGACATGAGACTAGAAACTTGGTGTGCTCTCCACTAGGCCACCTGGCCCTCCAAGGACTTTTACAAGATGAGAAGCACTCTATTAGTTGTCTTTTATTATAGCTACATGTAACAGGATTTACCCTTCTGCATATCCAGGTTGGCTAGTTAAGAAAAGACTTGGCTGTTATCAATTTAGTACTTTGGGACCTATGCTCTGCTCTCTAAAGAGGCGATTTAATAGTGCAGATTCCGGTTAATAATGTCCACAGAAACAATTGTCACTGTGATAGCCCTCTGACCTAGTATTCTATTGAAAAGAGAGATCTGGGCTTTCTCCTGTCCTCCCAGGATGTAAAATGCAAAATGTAATGGTTCCATTGGTTATAGATTACCTCAAACTGCTTTAAGCCAACAGCAAAAATTCTATCCCCATTTGCTTAATTGATTAAATTACAGATAGTTTAGTGGCAATATTGATTTTTTTTTTAAAGTTGGTATACCTGAAAATGTCCCATTTCTGAAACTAACATGAAAAAGTATCAATTCACTGTAATATTAGAGCAAAGCTATAAAAATATTTTATTGTAATTCTAAGCATATATTTGTACCTATATGAGTGACTGAAGGTGAAAGAAAGTAGTGCCTGGGTCAGAGTGAGGAAAGATAGGATGAAGCAACTATATTTTCTCTGTGACGCTTAGACTGTTGAGCGAAGATATATTTTAATGGATGCATGGATTGTGATTTTTGTTTTTTTGGATAAAGTTTCACAACTGTATATATCATGCAATAGTTGAAACAAATTCACTGAATTAGAGTGAATCTGTAAGATGTTGAAGTTTAACACAATGGTGTTGACAAGAGAACCTTTATTGTGAACTATGCAGGGAGCATCGGATACCTTAGCAATGCTTAGGATAGGCAAATTTTTTAAAAAAATACTTAAATGTTGTCAATATGCTGTGGTATAGCAAGGGCAGAGGGCACTGGGAAAGTTCTAGAAGGGTGGTGTATAAGCTCTAGAATGATCTAGGCTTTATTCCCTGTAGACTAGCCAAAGGGTAATTAGGGTCAGCTGACAGCAATTAAGGCCCCACCCAGGTGCCTGATAGAAACACTCTAGGCTTGAGAGGCAGGGTGGGAGTTGAAGTAGGTGTGCAGAAGAATAGAGTATAGTGGTGTGTAGAATCATGGAAAACAGAACGGAGTACAGCGGTGTGTGGGAGAGAGGTGGAGTCCTGAGGAAAGTACTGGGCTCTAGAAGCTAGAAAGACGGGGGGGGGGCAAGTAGCCCAGGGGAAAAGTCTGCAGCTGCAAGTAAGGTGCCAGCAGCACATAGCTGCTACTCCGAGGGCACCTGGGCTGGGACCCAGAGGAGTGGGTGGGCCCGGGTCCCTACTTGCCTCCCTGGGAAGATGGGGTAAGCGGCAACACCCTGCCCACTACAAGAGGCAAAAGTGCGAGACCCACTAGGGAGAAGCCGGCCATTTGCCACAATGCTCAGTCCTGATCTGATTAAAACTCAGAATTTCTGTTCAGCCGTACTGCCCTCAACTGAACATGTGGAAAAAGAGTGGGCGCAGAAGCCACATTACAAAGCTTGACATGGCTGAATGCAGATATAGTTTTTAATTGGAGTGTGGCAGGATATGATAAGGAAGAAAATGCAACACCAATCTGCTTAGAATAGAGGATGCTATTTCTAAAAGTCACCAAACAGTGAACTAAGAAAACACCAAGCAGCAAATAATCATGTGGTGTGCAAAGAAAAGCATGCATATGCCAATGTATAGCAATGAGTCATCCTGCTGGGGAATTCTCTGAACAGTGCGAAAATTCAGTAGCAGCACTATGTATCTCACAGAAAAGGCCCTGTATACACACACATTGAATGAACTAAGTAGTGACTTTCAAAATGATGGATCAAGAGATTAGAAGATAGGTATATATGTCTCTCATTGTTCTTCAGTAGCTCTCTGGGCAATAAGGCTCTGAATTACTTTCTTTTCATCATGATGAACATATTCAGTTGCATCACTGCTACAGCATGCTAGCACAGTTTTAAAATGATTCAAATTTCCTTATTTGGCTTGTGACTGAAATAGTCATTGAGAAAATAGTGCTGCCTGCCAGCAGTACCATTGCAATTTATCAAATGAATCCCACTGCAGTTAGGGTGGGAAGCTTCAGGATCAAAATCTACATGCATCTAGTAAATAAATATTTGGATTTTTGCAAAGATTGTGGGATAGCTTTACTAAAATATATGGAAGCGTTTGGTCATATTCTGTCCTTTAATAAAACTCAGTGCTTTTCACTTGAGGATATTAAAAGTGCTTTTTTTTTTTTTTTTTTTTTTTAACTATTTGTTGAGCATCTTGTTGTGTGTGCTTTACAAAGGCTGGGCAAGAATCATTAACCCCACTTTATAGATTAGAAACTGAGGCACAAAAAAAAGACTTGTCCAATGTTAACATTGAAGGCCAGATTCAGCAGAGCACTTGGATTTAACTTTAAATCAGCAACAGATTAGCATGTAGAACTATGGTATCCTGATTCCCAGTTTTCTATTTAACTACTGGTTCATATGCTCTATAGGAACATAATGACCACACAGGGTCAGACCAATGGTTCGTCTAGCCCAGAAAGTTCTAGGGGTAATGCCTACCACACAGGGAGTAGTGCCAAAGGAGCTATGGAAAGTGGTGCTTGCCTTTTTTAATGTTCTGGACTTACTGGAGGCTGCAGGAATTGATGCCTGCCCAGAAGGTGGCAGGTAGCTGATGATTTGATTGTGACCAACTAAGTGGTATTTGCCATGGAAAAGGATTTAGGAAGAATTGTTTTCTTAATTCTAATAAAATCCCTTCTTTAGTGTTAGAAGAAAGCAGTTGTGACCTTTACCATTATCACATGACAGACTGCTTGCCAGAAGTTTGAATTTATTAGACTTCTAATATAGATCTTGACCTTAATTTCTGGCATCTCAGCAGAGCAAAGTCCTAGTAACTTTCACTTTGCTGCCTTCACACAGGTTAGCTAGCACACAGGAGGGTAAATGTAAGAACAGCGTAATGGAGCAGAGGAACCTGAAGAAAAAAGAAGCCAGGGTGTTGCTGGCACAGTTTACACAAATTCTCTTCAAATGCTTGTGCTAGTTTTTCATAACATAGAGGACTTTTCAAAGGATTCAGTTATGAGTAAACTTCCAACCAACAAAGTCTGAGCAAGTTCAAAATATACTTGAGAATGTTAATTCTCCCATGATTTCTTGAAAGTGTTCATCAAGGAGTTAATGTTTATGTGTCTCTTCAAGTTTATAGTAGTGGTTTTTTAGTGTCTGCAGTAATTAGTGTGGTAAGTGATCTATTGCACTCTGATTGAAATAAACTATATTATATCAATCAGTACAATTTCTTTTTAATCTCTGGAGAACTGGATGCAAAGAAGATTCTAACAGCATCCATTTTTGAGGAAAGTCAGACTGTGGGCAAATCAATCTAATTTTGTTGTGCTTCTTCACTCTCTCGTTTGCCTTGTTTATTTAGACTGGGTACAGGGATCATCTCATTATGTATTTGTACCAGCATTTATCACACTGGGTCTCCAATCTTGATAGAGATCTCTAGATGCTAATGTAATACAAAATAATAAAGGAGAAAAACACAGAACAGAGCACACAACCTATATCTCAAGAGGAGACTACAGTGTTGCATTTCTTCCCCCTTGTGGTGCTATACGATGCTGTTAGTGGAATTTCTAGACTCACTCACGTGATTCCAGAATAGCTTATCTAGCAAGCAGGCAACTGTTGGCTCTTTGCCTGTGAATCCTGAAGTAACCAGAAGATGGAGGAGATTCTCTCCTACTCCATTTCTTTGGGGGAGTGAATACTGTAGCAAAGGCATGTATTTTGATAGGCATGTGATGTCTGTAACACAGTATAAGCAGCCCCAAAATAATGAAGTGAATCTCAAAGGTTAAATGAACATAGTAAGTGAGGAGCATGTATTATCAGATGCATTCCTATCTGCACTTTGTTAGTTATATTTTCCCCTTCTGACAAGGCATCATAGTTTTATTTAGTGAAGCTTTTGATCTTTTCCCCTGTAAGTGCAGAAAAACATCATGAATGTTATGAATTGATTTTTAGTGAACAGACAACTAAAGATTTCCCCCACTCATGCTATTTTTCCACCACTGTTCCCCTATCCTAAAGGATCTCTTCTGAAGTATTAATTTCTAGGATGAAACTTTTAATACTGCTTCCCAGGATAGAACATTTTGAACAAATTAAAGTAAGAATTCAGCCTAGCCTATTTCTTGTAACTGGACTTTTGCCTCCAACTTGTACTTGGTATCTTGGGCCAAACTCTCCTCTCAGTTACAGCAATACAACTTTAGTCGTGTGTGAAGGTGCACCAGTTTAACCAAGAGGCAAAGTTGGCCCCTTCTCTCTTTATTGGTGCCAACAGAGGAAGTGCTTATTGCTGCAAGGTCAGATAGAAGACATTGCAAATGTGGCAAACTGTAAAAAGGGCCTTTAGGAAGAAAGGTTTTCTTTTTAAATCTGTTTTTAAGAAATCCGGTGTTAGGAATTACACTGCAATGCTAAATGGAAAAAAGTAATCCTATTTATACCCACGATGACCTTGTTAATTTTCCTCTTTCTTGAGGAAAAATACAGTGCCTTATAGGAATTTCTCACATTCCTCTATTTCTCTGCATGAGGCAGCAAAACAATCTGCATAACAATTACTGTTGGTATGTAAGACAACCCTATTTTTAAAACATTGCAGCAGTAATGAATTCTGTTAAAGGAATTAATTTGTTCGCACTCTTCTGTATTTCATATTTTGTCACCATTGCTTTTACTACGAACTGTGTTCTAGTTTCCTACCTCTCTTTTCTAGCTCTTTCATTAAATTTTAACCCCTAGCCTTGCATTTTGTTTATATATACATCTTAACATATTTTCTTGTACCAATTATATTTAAAAGTGCAGTGGCTATCAGAAAGCTATGCAGTTTAAAAAAAAAAAAGCATAAAGGTACTTAGCAAATATCTCAATTTTGACACTGCTATCTTTTAAAAAGAAGTTGAGTTGTTTTGTACAGTCTTAGGCTTTCTTAGTAATATATCACTCTGCACTACCATGTAGAACAAGAGTTTGTTTCCACCTGTCGTGTTTTACTCCTCAGGTTGCTGTTGCTGCGTGTGGGCAGGAGCAATGTAGTTGGGGTAGGTGTAGCTCTAGCCCAGCAATGAGATTCTTTTAGGAAGATCCAGGCAGCATTCCATTACTAGAAGAGCCACACCTTACTATAGCCAATAAGGTTTAGTGCATAAAGCAGGGAAATGTTTTTAAGAAATCTGTAATTTCCATTGAAGGACCTGGCCCAAAGTTTGCAATTCATTTTGTAAAGGACTTTGAGATCCGTCAGGATGAAAGGAACTATATAAATATAAAATAGTATAGTTAAAAACATTGCCAGAAAGAATATTACTGTACAAGAAAGGTAGGTGAGATCAACCTGTTACAGAAGAAATGTGTTTTTAATATTTTACTTCCTCTAGGCCTCACTTAGCACGTCTTTATGCTTAGTGGGTACCTGTACAGTAAGTTGTATAGGAATCTATTTAGTTCATAAGGTGAGATCCAGAGAGCTTTTTGTCTTAGTCCATATGCTAACAATTTTGTAAATGCATAACTGAGTCTGCAAAAGCTTTTGCCATCTCCGAGAGAGAACCTGCAATTTTGGAAAAGAACAGACCAAGCCTTTCTACACCCTGCAGTGATATTTCCATTCCAAATCTTTTGGCTTGTTTAAAGCAAGTCCCAGCCTCAATCTAAGCCACCACACAGTTATGTTCTAAAATTACCAGAAAACCAAAACTCACCTTCACAAGTAGTTTGACCTTATCCAAACAAATGGACTTTAAAATCCAAAAATTTACGCTCTTATTGTTCAAGGTATTTTGTTGCTAGGCAATGTATGGGTAATCCTTGAGTAAATTATCCCTAATTGCAGACTAAATGGGAAAACATGCCTAGGGGGCATGGTGGCATGTTTTAGTGCTTCATCCTCCTACCTGTATGTTGACCATGTGAAACACTCCCCTCTTCAATCTTGATTCACTGTGAAGTCACTGGTGAATCACTGTGTCATCCCAGTCCCACACTCCTGGTGCCCATTTTACTCTGCTTTGTTGTGTGAACCACTTCTGGCCAGATCACGCACAGCCTCCAGCAAGCAAGTTGCTCCCAACGGAGTGAACAGGTGCTCCTGGCAAGTCACTCTTTAGATCATGCAACAGAATGATCTCAGCTACCATCCTCAGTCCCAGATGCAACCCTAGAAACTGCCATCTTGCAATGTTCAGCTAATATGTTCCTCAGTTCACCAAATAAATTGATATACACCAGCCTTGTTGCTTCAAATGGAGTCTCTAACACACCTTAAACAAAATGCACTGCTTTAGATCAAACAAACAAATGTATTAAGTACAGAAAGATTAAGTGATAATAAGTCAGAGGAAAACAAGTCAGATTTGGTCGAGAGAAAACAAAAGGCAAATTACATTCTAAACTATGCTGAACTCTTTCAGCAACCTTACAAACTCAGTTGATTCACACCACAGGCTGGCTGGATTCCTTTCCAACCAGGCTCCCCCTGGGTCAGTACTTAAGTTGCTTGGTGGTGTTTGCAGATGAAAGTGGAAGAGAAAGGGAGATTGCAAAATGTCTCTCCTTTTAAAAATGTTTCTTCTCCTCTCTGGGGCTTCCCTCGCCCTCCTTCAGGGTCAGGTGACAAATAATATCTGTGTATAGCTTCATCCATGTCCTGAATCAGTGAGCATCCCCTTATCATGGTTCCTTTGTTTATGCTCAGGTTAGTCCTTTGTTCCTGGAAGAGCTGGTTTTGTTTTATGAATGCCTTAGTGAGGTGCAAATTGCTCTTCAGCTCTGTAGAGTTTTGCCTAGATCATCTCAAGCCATGAGATACATATTTGGGAATATTATATAGCAAAGCCTCATAACCATACACTGCAACAAATGTTACTATAACCGTAATGTTCAGTATGCCATGAGAATTCCGAAAACCTCTTACATGACATACTTTGCATTAAACACTACACAATTACACTATAAGAACTAACAGAAACAATATACAACTACACTATAAAGGTGAACAGTGTGTCACACCACGTATGAGAGAATAACTAAGATTCCTATAAGTCAGTTGTTCTGGATGAGGGTGTGCAGACAACACTGGTATTTTGAAAGTACTAAAAAACCCTAAGATATAATGCTGCTACTCCTTGCTCA
The DNA here is from genome assembly GCA_007922155.1 of Mesoclemmys tuberculata. NCBI lineage: Eukaryota > Metazoa > Chordata > Testudines > Chelidae > Mesoclemmys > Mesoclemmys tuberculata. The sequence continues at coordinate 1,953,262 of ML675621.1, forward strand.
CTCCTATAGTGGAGGGCAGAATCTGGATCTCAGCCAACATTTCTGTAACTAAGGAGCTCTGGCATATTGAGGGCTGCCCTTTGTTAACTCAAAACTATGTCTTTGCTTGATGAGCTGTTTAAGATCTCTATGCAAGGCACTAGAATCCTGTTTATCTCAAAGAAACATAGAATGTGTTTAAATGGAGTCAAATAGGAGATTTTCATCAGAGTAATGCATTTCAGGAGAAGTAACTTCTGTTCAGACATGGTTTTTTTTGAACAACAGGATTCTGTTGTATTGAGGAGACCTTTTTCATTGTAGTCAATATGGGGAAAGTAAACTTTTTTTTGCAATGCCTGGAAAAAGAACTGAATAGTGATGGAATTAGGATCCTATAAATAACTTCTTGACTTGAGAGAGAAAAATGGGAAAAATTATTAAGAAAATCTGAATAAGTGATCATATGAATTGTAGCTAATGAGAGAAAAGTCACAATAAGCAGTAAATCTAGCATAAAGTCAAGAAATCCACATAACAGAATTGAAAACAAAGACCCTGATCTACTGGAGGAACTGGATAGATCTGTGATTGGAAAATAAGCAACAACTTTGACAATGTTTTTTCATCAACAAATGCTATGCTTAATAAAATAAAATGGAAGTCACCTGGAAAGAAGATTTTAGAGCGCTAGCTGAACTATGCATATTTAATTCTATGATGCTTCAAAGCAAGGTTTCTCGCTGATTGTATCAGTTAGCCTATACTGTCTTATACAAGTACAAACTGTAAAGTGTCATCAGCCTCTCTAAATAATATGTGGCGCTGTATCTGATGATGATGCATGCTGCTGAAACAAATAAAAACACAGATTTCAGCCCCCTGAAGCTAGTAGCTCTTCATTGCTATGAGCCAAAGTTTTGCTAAAGCCACAGTTAAGGTTATTTCTTGGCTGACATCATGCAAGGAAAGAGAGAAGGTTTTTTGCTGGTTTCTCAGATTTATTAGCTTTCTTCCTATCTTGCAACCTGGAAACTCAGCTGCCAGGACCAGCAGCATCCTGAGCAGGTCATGTTCACCTGATATGCAGCCTCTGTAGCATCCATATTCTGTTATTATAAGGTTTTTGTGAAGGTAAGAAGGAATCTGAACTGATTTCAAATTACAAAGGCAGGTCTAGTTAAGGTAGTGTCTGGCATGTCCCAGTTCTTAAGAGTGTCAAAGAAAACATTTTTGAAAACACCGGACAGGCAAAACACTCAGCCAAATTCTCATTTTGCCTGGGTTGTCCTCTCATACTGGCTTACCAGAGTACTTGCTTTCTTCTAATTGCAACACTTTTTTTCTTAGAAGAATACAAATATTGGGTAGAGCCTCAGCTGCTGACAAAATGTGCTCAGTGCAACTGGGAAAGGATGGCAAGTGTCTCTAATCCAGACCCCGAGGCTTACTGTGGGCCAGTCTGGTCTCCGTATTGGTCTACCTTATACCCTCCGCTGCATACACACACGGGGACCAGAAGGTGATGTGACATAAAGCTGCCACACTGACTCTAGATCTCAAGGAGCTGGTTTAGGGTTGCTTTCCAGAGCTGAATGGCCCAGTTATTTAGTTTTATATATACACCAGTGTGCAGATACAAACTGTGAAAAGATTTTTCTAGTCTATTTGTCCCTGGTTTCTAAAATGAAAATCCTGAGGGGAGACTATAGAGCTAACTGGGGCTGCTACAAATCAGACATTTGGGGAAGGTATATTATGAAACCACAGTAATGCTTCTGTTAAGATTATAAATCAGTTTATTATTTAAGCCCAATTTTGGACCCCTTCCACTTCCACTTATTCTGATAAATTTTAATCAGAAAAAATTTCTGGAAAAAGTGCTAACACGCAGACCACAGGATAATTAAAGTTGGCTGTGGAACCTTAGCTACAAGTGTCATCTGTTTCAAATGTTTTAGATTAGAATAATCAGTTCACAACCTCAACTCTGTTTGAAGATTTATTGCTGAGAGTTTGAGTCTCCTATCACTAGAATACATAGTGCTAGACCCAACTGTAGCTGTGCTTTGCAGCAATAAGTTAGACAGGTCATTGGTCTGTGGAAAGAATTGCAATACTGTGTGCTGTGATGACCCAAAGGGACTTCTTTCCACTTACACATCAGTACAATTATGGTTGATTGCAAAAATTCATTTTCAGTGGCAGACCTCCAGAAAGGTGGAGTACTGAGGACTGTTTCTTTAAAGTTTGTTGAAATAACATGCAACTCCAAAAATTAATTGTAATTAGGATATTCTTACATTCTACTCATTTATTTAATCTTCTTGTATTAGTTTGCTTGTGTGACAAATTTTATGTTTATAACTGGTGGCTGATATTACAGCAATAACATTTCATAAGCATTTCAGAGCTAGTGATGACTAACAAGTGGGTGGTGCTTAGGCTCTTATGAGCACTAACAAAGTTGAAGAAATGTCACTCTAGAAAACCATCTGGTGGTTATATCAAAAACATCTTAACATCTTCATTTTGACAGCCCAAAGATTGTAGTTCCAGGACTTGCATACCATCTATGTCACCTAAGGGAAACCATTTTTCAGTTGTATAGGTCACAGCCACACCCCTTAGACTGTAGTTTAATTTATACTTGTGGTTATCAGAACTATAATCTAGTTTCTGACAATAGCAATGACCAGTAATCAAGAGCTCTTCTCCTCAGATGGGCAATTCTAGATAAATATAAACTTATAAATATAAAACATGCTGATAGTCAGCTGGTGTAGTTCTTCTCACTTTAATACCTGTACACCAGTTTTCCCCAGCTGACAATCTGCCCATTAATTTTAAAGTAGTTCAGGATTTTGTCTTGTCCTCTGCTTAAGCTGTCCCCTGAGTCGATGTGAATGTCTGTTTACAATGACATTAACTATTACATTTTAAATGTAACTTGCAAAGAGGGCAAATGAAGGCCTAAAAGTGTTTTTTGTTTTTTTTTGTTTTTGTTTTTTTAAATTCTCTCCCCACCCCCAATACACAGACCTTCACAAGTTCATCTCGCATATTAAAGATTTGTCTACCTTGTTTTTCTGGAAAACTATGGATGGGTGGAGAACTGAGAGGATGATAGCACAGGCCCCAAACATGTGAAATGCAGGATTGTGGGTTTTGTTTTTTGTTTTTTTTTTGAGGGATGAGAGATTTTAATTCGGACTGTGTAAGGTATAACACAGTTGAATCATGGTAACTCCACCACTACACAATTGTGGAAGGGAGTAACTGCTCCTCTTTTGTAGGAGGCTAATAGACTTTCCTAATTTATTTCATCCTTGTCTTTCACTTTACGTGTATTTATGGCATTATGGAGAGCAAAGAGACCAGAGATAGACCAAGAGAAGATGAGACATCCCCAACAAGTCAGCAGTTGCAGTAGGGAGACTTCGCCATGAGTGTAATATCAGAATTGACCATCAAAAATAGTCTGTTCTGTATCCTGCAAGGAAACCTGCTATGCTTGCTGCAGCATATATTTTGGCCTCCCAAGCTTAACTTTCTCCCAATCCTTTTTATCCAGAGTATTCTGAATATAAAATCATTTACACAAGGAATCCCTTATTGTAAGCTCAGTGTATTAAAATAATTAAAAACAAAAATGTATCCAAACCAAACTGAAAACGTATGTAAAAAGTTGAATAGAAGGGGTTATAGAGTTTCCTAGTTCATCAAGAATGTCATGCAAATCAGCTGTTAGATATGGTCCAAAGAAGCAAAATTTGGATCTGAATTTAAGGAAAAGATCATAAGCCTTTTGATTTTTCACCCCCTCTCCATCTTGAATTTTGGAGTGGTTTGACTTTGAGGTACTGATATAATGCTAATATAGGCCCAAATATGCAATTAAGATCCAGGTTTCAAAGAAGCACACACTAAAATTGGTTGATTTATGGTTGCAATTTAGGTCCATCTCTGATTTACTGATTTTTGTTTCATATTATGAGCTAGAGCCTTATTCTATGTTTGTGCTATATTTCTCTATGAATTGATTACCAATTCTTAGTGTGTGCTGATAGTGGTTATTCTGTCTGTGGTTTTGCATATGCCTAAAACTTCTGTGCTTGATACTTTAAAGGCAACACACCTAGATTCCCCAGTAAATTTGGTCACCTAGAGAAAGCAGCCATGCAAACAAATGCTCTTCTTCTAATATAGCAAGTCTCAGTACAGTTGATGTTCATGAGAAGTAGTTACTTTTCATTTTGTTTTATGACTACCTGAATTCCCCACTTACCTGATGGGATTTAGAATCAAAGCAAAGACAGTACACACTGATAATGGTCACGGCATCAAGACAATGTTAGAATTATGACAAAGCAACTCTTAGCCCTTCAGAGGCAATTCAGCACAGTGCAGTGTCACAAAAGACTAGCAGGTAGTGATATATCCAACAGTGACTGGATCTAAAAGTTGAGTAACTATCTATACTGAAGCACAATAATCTGACAAAATAAAGCAGTTCCAGGTCCGCAGTGAGCTGCTGTCTGATCACATGGGACTAGCTCTACTTCTTGTATCCAGCTGTTAAATTGCTTAAAAACATTATTTAAAAAACTTTCCTTCTGTTAAACTGTAAGCCATTGGTTTAGATTCCACAGGGATGTTGTAGATTGCAAATTGGAGGAGAGGTGGGCTATACAATCACAAATGGGTAGGAGACATTTCCATAAGACACTCAAGTTATTAAGATGTAGCTGATACCATGAAAAAAAGTTTGAGAACTTCTGGAATAAAAATCAGGAAACACTTCTCTCAGGAATGCTAACAGCAGGTCTTTGCAAGTTATTACCTTCATCATTCATCCTAATTGCGTAGAGATTGGTGATCAGTGCAGAATCCATAATTTCTGTTGAGGACACAATCACTCAGCCTCAGACACTTGTTCCTAGTGAGTCTCTGCATCTTCTTAGTGGTGGTGAAAAACCCTGCCTTATATCTGACCTTTTGTGGAGGATTTTACATAGCAATAATTTTTTTTAAACTATTCTTGTTTCATACAGTCATCACAATATACATTGCTATCCAGTAGCTGATTAATTAGCTAGGCAACATGAGCCAGATTCCGTTTCTCTATTAAATGAGCACAGAAACAGCACAAATTACAAGTGACAAAAATCATAGTAGGACCCGAGTGGAGGAAGCTGTGCAGTCGTGGTGACAAGTGGATTGGTAGTCTGCTGTAAAACCTCCGCCCATGCTTCTGATTCTCAAGTACAGGCACATTGCTCTGCCTCTTAATGGGCCAGAAGAATTACAGCTGTCACTGCTTTAAAGGATCCAGGAACAAGACTGATAATCGCATGTGATATTTTCCCTTTCAGACATATTCTTTTGGATATGTGTACCCCAAAACCAGAATTTGGTCCTATAAATATGAGAGAGTTTCTAGATTTCCCCCCCAGTAACTTATATTCATCTACATGCAGCGCTGCTGGAAATAAAATGATCTGTCAAATTGGTTTATTGCAAACAATCCACCTGGGACAGACCAACCAACTAATTTCCTAGCAGAACAAGATTTGAGACTTAATGTTCCCTATCTAATGTACACCTGCCAAAAAAAAAAAATTATGATAATAAACAAGCGTTACAAGTGGACCAAAGAAAGGAGCAAAATTTCAATTTACTGCTAACACTGAAACTATTTTTGTATTATTCCTAACAGAACAAATAGTTATTAGTCCCTACATAAAAATAATAAACATTATATAATGAAGAAAATCACTTTTAATGGTACACAAAAAATGGCTGTATCAAAGGCAGAGATGGCAACCGTGCTTAAATATATATTTAAATTCTAGGGGACGATTCAAAACGTGCTGTTATCAATATCATTCAGTGCTCCTTAGGAGAGTGATTATCATAATGAAGTCCATATATTTTTCACGGCCCTGGTCCAGTCATCAGGACTATAAGGGAAGTAAGTTCTACCAGAAATTCCATACAGCAATATGAGAACCTGGAGTGACAATATTTAAATTGATTCTGTTGTTAGAATTTTGCAGTTCTTCCCTCCCTTAAATGTAATGCAGTAGCTAGTTCTGAGCCTTCGTGTGGCAGGGCAGGCTGAAATGAGACCTGACTATAACACTGCATTGCATAGAATATAAATTTGTGCTGTGAGATGGGAACAGCAGTAGCTGTTTAGAATATTTTTTTACAGATTCTTTGTTTGAGCATCGTAATGAATTATGATAAGAGAACTGACAATTGCATGGGTTTCTCCGTTGTGGTTTTCTTCCTTGTTGGGTGACCCTGTTTATTTCCTTTCTGAAAAGATAACAAAAGGCAAAGTCCAGTTTAGTTCAAATACTGCTGTAAAGACTCTCATTTCAAAAGGAATACTGTTAGCAGGACACAAATAACGAAATTGATCTTTAGTTAGAAGGGAAATAAAATATCATTTAGGAAATCTGAGACCATAACTCTTTATTTACTATGATAAGAAGTCTATCGCTTACAGTGCCTTGTCCTAAACTCAGAGAATAAGAGCTGAGATTTTAAAGAGAAGTCCAAGCTTTTACTGACATTTTAACAGAAACCTGCTGTAATCAGTTTATTTTAAAATACATTTACTATCACCTATCAATACTTTCAAGTGCAGTAGGTGAAATGTATTCCTGTGAGCACAAAACGGCGCTGTATATGTGGAACAGGGTCCACATTGCAGGTAAATTCCAGGGCTACAGCACAGCCACTATTCTATATCATAGGCTTCTGTATGTGCATACCTCATACAGGGGTTGTTTAGGCCACTCAATCATGACTGCATGGGATTTAGAATCAAAGCAAAACCAGTACAAGCCTTTAATGATTATCAAGAGAGTGCTAAATTTATGCCTAATCTAACAGGGCAGGCTGAAATGAGCTGTGAAAGCAATATTACATAGCACAGATATAAAATTGTATTGTGAGGTGGGAATAGAAAAAACTAGTATTTGTTTTAACTTTTTTGTTTCTGGAGCATTCTAATACATGCTGATAATTGACTAGAAAACTGCCAGTAGCCCTCATATACATCAACAACATTCAGAGACCCTGCTGCATGTCTATTCTGATCTTCTGTGTCTTGCTCACAAGCATTACCATAAATCTCATTTTGATTCATGTGTCTTTCTTTAAAGACTATGTTGGAATTCAACCACTAGCTACTGCCTTTGATGCAACAATTACAGAGTGATGACTATCTATGGCCTGAGTTACATAGAGGTCAGACTAGATGATCATAATGGTGCCTTCTAGCCTATTAGTCTTCAGTACTGCAGTTTGGGTTGCATGGGTCCTATGCCCATATAGCATCTCTGTATGCACAAAGAATGTGATGAGTGCTCATTGAAACAGATGATATATAAAACCCAAGAAAAGACTGTAGTCACTGGTTTCCCCATTTCTGTATTAGAATTGTAGAAGATTAGGCTTGGAAGGGACCTCAGGTAGTCTTCTAGTCCAACACCCTGCTCAAAGCAGGATCAACACCAGCTAAATCATTCCAGCCAAGGCTTTATCAAGCCGGGCCTGAAAAATTGCTAAGGATGTACATTCCACCACCTCCCTAGGTAACCCATTCCAGTGCGTCACCATCCTCCTAATGAAAAACTTTTTCCTAATATCCAACCTAGACCTCTCCCCACTGCAACTTGAGACCATTGCTCCTTGTTCTGCCATCCGCCACCAGTGAGAACAGCCTGGCTCCATCCTCTTTGGAACCCTCCTTCAGGTAGTTGAAGGCTGCGATCAAATCTCTTCTCAGTTGTCTTTTCTGCAGACTAAATAAGCCCAGTTCCCTCAGCCTTTCCTCATGACTCATGTGCCCCAGCCCCCTTATCATTTTTGTTGCCCTCCACTGAGTTCTCTCCTATTTGTCCACATCCTTTCTGTAGTAGGGGGCCCAAACCTGGACACAGTACTCCAGATGTGGCCTCACCAGTGCCAAATAGAGGGGAATAATCACTTCCTTCAGTCTGCTGGCAGTGCTCCTACTAATGCAGCCTAATGTACTGTTAGTCTTCTTGGCAATAAGGATACACTGTTGACTCACATCCAGCTTCTGGTCCACTGTAACCCACAGGTCCTTTTTTGCAGAACTTAGCCAGTCAGTCCCCAGTCTGTACCAGTGCATGAGATTTTTCCATCCTAAGTGCAGGACTCTGCACTTGTCCTTGTTGAACCTCATCAGATTTCTTTTGGCCCAATCCTCCAATTTTGTCTAGGTCACTGTGTATCCTATCCCTACCCTCCAGCATATCTACCACTCCCCCACCTTAGTGTCATCTGCGAACTTGCTAAGGGTGCAACCCACCCCTCATCCAGATAATTAATGTAGATGTTGAACAAAACTGGCCCCAGGACCAACACCTGGGGCACTCCACTTGATACTGGCTGCCAACTAGACGTGGAGCTGTTAGTCACTACCCATAAAGCCCGACGATCCAACCAGCTTTGTATACACGTTATAGTCAAATCATCCAACACATACTTCTTTAACTTGCTGACAAGAATATTGTTGGAGACCATAATAAAAGTTTTGGTAAAGTCAAAGTATATCATGTCCACTGCTTTCCCCACATCCACATCTCATCATAGAAATCAGGTTAGTCAGGCATGACTAACCTTGGTGAATCCATGATGACTGTTCCTGATCACCTTCCTCTCTTCCAAGTGCTTCAAAATGATTCCTTGAGGATCTGCTCCATGATTTTTCCAGGGACTGAGGTCAGGCTGACTGTTCTGTAGTTCCCTGGATTCTCCCTTTTCTCTTTTTAAAGATGGATGTTATGTTTGCCTTTTCCCAATCATCCGGGACCTCCTCCAATAGCCATGAGTTTTTAAGGGTAATGGCCAATGGCTCTGCAGTCACAGCACTCAACTTCCTTAGCACATTCAGATGCATAGTATCCGGCTCCATAGATTTGTGCATGTCCAACTCTTCTAAATATTCCTGAATCTGTTCTTTCACCACTGAGGGCTGCTCATCTCCATCCCATACTGTGCTAGCCAGTGCAGTAGTCTGGGCGCTGACCTTGTCTGTGAAGACAGAGGCAAAAAAAAGCATTGAGTACTTCAGCTTTTTCTATATCTTCTGTCACTAGGTTGCCTCTCCCATTCAGTAAGGGGCCCACATTTTCCCTGATCATCATCTTGTTGCTAACACACCTGTAGAAATCCTTCTTGTTACCCTTCAAATCCCTTGCTAGCTGCAACTCCAGTTGTGCTTTAGCCTTCCTGATTTCACCCCTCCATGCTTGAGCAATATTCTTATACTTCTCCCTAGTCACCTGTCCAAGCTTCCACTTGTAAGCTTCCTTTTTGTGTTTAAGATCACAGTATATTTCTCTGTTAAGCCACGCTGCTTGCCTGCCATATTTGGTCTTCTTTCTGCACATTGGGATAGTTTGTTCCTGCACCCTCAATAAGGTTTCTTTAAAATACAGCCTATCTTTCCTATGCTTCAGAAAGGAATCCTTTTAACACCAAAATATGTCATCATCAGAATGTTAATCAAGGCTATAACAATATAAATATAATCACAATCCCAAAAGAAGTAGAGTCACAGTTACTGAGAAATTATGATTTAAGAAAGAATTTTTTGAAAAATAGCCATTGGCTAGTGAGAGCCTTTTAATGTATGAAGAGGAGAGTCTTCCCAGCCATACTGTTAGAAAATAAAATTTTATTAGGAATTGACTTGCCAAAAAACTTTTCTGCTAACCAAGTTAAAAACTTACAAAAGTTAGTTTTTTCTCAAGACAAAAGGCTGGATCCCAAAAGTTAGCACGCTCTCAAACAAAGGTCTTGGCACGTACATTTTATCTGGACTGAAAAGAACATGGCAAAAATAAATTTTCATGAGATCTGGGGCTTTGAGAAGAAGTTGCATTAATGTGCAATGTTAATGCAGAAAGCATTAATAGCTAATAGTTCACACAGCAGCAAGTTCCACTCTTGAGGAAAGATTCTTTAGGATGGATCCTCAAAGAACACACTTGAATATTAAACATAAGAACAGTAAACACTAGTACTTTACAGATCCAAGTAAAGTCTATTCTTAATATACCTCTTTTTTACATTGCCAACAACAATGGTTTTGCTTCTCTGAATTCAATTTTTTTTACTCACTCTAAAAGGCACTAACATGGTTTTTCTTGATGATGTGTTATGATGTAGCCAGAATCATTGGCACCTGTCAGGGACTTCAAATTATTGTCTAGCCCTTCCTCCTGTAAAAGCCCCTTGGAAAGCAGAACAGTTAATTGAGCCTCTGAGAATAGATCTACTAACTGCTATTGAAAGCAAAGGGCAATAATGGGTTTCTTTGGTATCGTTTTGCTTCTGGAAATTTTCATAAATCTAAGGTTTAGTTCCGTTTTCTTCTGGTTTATCTCATCTTCAGAGTCAAACAAAACAATTTTTTTGCTGCCCTGATTTTAACATCAAAAGAGAGACATAAAATTCTGATGTAAAGAAACAAAACACAAAGACCAGAAGACATTTTAAAAGGACTTGATGCATATAAACTTAACTGATCGCAAAACATACATATAAAATGGTGAAGAAAGCATATGGAGACCTGCTCATGTTACTCTTTAGTATCTCCAGAGTTTGTCCAGTCGTCTTGAAAACATAGTATTCCATATTGTAAGGAATATAAAGTAAAGAATACACTACACGGAGTCCAGAGTTAAGCAAAATTAGCACTCAACTCTCTAAATAGTTAATTCCAGTCATGGGTGCTTAAACATTGCTATTGATTTCAGTAGACCAATCTTGCAAATATTTACTATCAGGCTGATAAATAGAACTTGCCTCATTCATCCTTTGAGTACAGCTATGCCTCAGTTTCTGTCTGCTGACACAGCACCAAACTAAGAATTCTCTTAACAATAAGCAGTCTTTTTCTCTTTGGTGCCGAGTTCAATGTTCCTATTCTGTAGTCTTGGGGTCCCAGAAACAGCTCCCTTCTAACTAGGGTCCGGGCTACAAAGTCTACAACATCGTTCCTCAATGAGATCCAGCTGTCTGCCCTTCCCTCCATGAATAATTTGCGCACAGCCCTCAGGGTGTGCTAAGTTGTTTTTCCCTTGGCTTTTCAGAAAGTTGGTTAATGCTTTTTCTTCCCCTGTGCTATCATACCCCTCCCTCCTTCGAACACGAGTGCAAATGTATTCAGAAACGTGCTCAGTAAAAGCCTTATTCCCCTCACATTATCAAGACGAACAGAGGCTCTAAAGGGTGTTACCTATCAGCTCTGTGTTCTTCGGGAACTAGGGTGCAAAACCCTTACTGTCTGACCCACCTGAACTCCCCCTCCCCCCACCCTCAGCTTGAACCAGAACCAATCAGAGTTGGACTTACCAAAAGCAATGAAAAGGCAGTAGGAGACACATCTGAACCCCTCCCAACAAGTGTAACAGGATTAAGGCAACTCCCCTAGCCTCCTTTACATTGAAGATTTGAGAAGGAGGCATCTCCATTAGCATACCGAATGGAAAACAGCCTCATTTGCATCAAAGATGGCACAAGTAACATCTCTATTAGTATACCGAATGGAGGCAGGCACCGCACTGAACTCTGGGATCAGGGAAGCATGGCATGATGGGAGATCTCTGCTCCAAATGTTAAAGGATCCACGCCTGCACGCACCCAGCTCAGCAGTTATCAGACCAATTCTAGTCATAGATCCTCTACTGATGTCCAAAATAATGAGTCTGCCTGATTGCACTCTGAGCTCCCTCAAAGGAGCACTGCCCATAGCCAGGAATGATTAGTTCCCATAATCCAGCCTAAACAAAACAACTCTGGTATACTCCTTTGAGTCAGTTTACTCATAAACAAATCTAGTGTTCTCCGCTGAACCACTGTTTCTTCCTTACAAAAACCACTACCCAAATTCAAAACTCGGCTCCAATGCCTAGATCCGAAAGCTGCATCAGTTCCACTGGGACGTCACCTTTTCCTGACTGATCGTGTTGGGGGCTTTGCCTGTCTCAAGCACTCTGAACCCCAACCAGAACAGCCTGTTTCCTGGGAACCTTTGACCATTTCATGTTGCATTGAGTGGTGAGACCCCAACTCTCTCTCTCTTCTCCGGTTAAGCCCACTTTTTCCCCTCAGACCTAATTTGGTGTCTCTGTCTCTTAGTCCAGGTATAACTTTCTAGACCTGACTTTTGTAATCAAACTTGGGCTAGATTTCACCAATACCCCAAGTGAAATCATGTAATATTGTAACTGTTTGGTTGTTTTTCTCTCCTTGTATGACTATTACTATTAGTATCGTAAGTTTTATATACCTGGCAATAAAATAACTTTTTAAATCAAACTGGTTGCCAGACTCTCTCAAAACTTCATTTTCTCTTGCGTGTTCTTGGCTTCCCTATTTTGCTCTGCAACAACACGTCTCTTACCTAAGTTAAAGATCCCTGTGCTGACCAACAATTCTGTGGGGTTTGCTCATGAAAGTGGGGATAGCAATGTGCTGAACCTGTGGCATATAAGGATGGCAGCTTGGAAGTGCTGCTCGGCCCAACCTTTTGAGTCCAGGGGCACATAAGGGTGGCAGCTTAAAAGTGCTGTTTGACCCAGCCTGCTCAGACATACTCTATTCCAGTGTGGTGCCAGTGGCATATAAGGATGGCAGTTTGGAAGTGTTGCTCTGCCCAGCTTGCTGAGTCCAGGGACATATAAGGGGTCAGCCTGAAAGTGCTGATTGACCCAATCTGCTCAGATGCGCTCTGTTAATGTGTGTGTGTATATGTGGGTGTTTATCTGAGTCTCGGGCTGGAGGAACCCAGCCCTGGGAAACTTAGGTCCTTCAGGGTAGCTCCATTGGGAGGGGACTTGCAGAAGAGAGAAGTAAAGCTCCATATGAAAACACAAGTGACACAACCAGTACATTGATAAAATTACAACATACCCCCACCCCCACACAGCCACCCTTGGAAAGTAACCCTAATAAATGAGCATACCCCATGGTAACAGGCAAATCTGGTAACAAGGGATACTCTCACTTTTCTCCTTGGTTAGACTGAAAATTACCAGAAGGTGGAGTCTCAGGGGAAAGATGGAGAAGTGTAAAATGGATACAAATGAGAACATGACAAAGATTCTGATATGGATATAGAGAGCTTGTGGAAAGATAATGCATTATTCAAGAAATGCAGCACGTTGTGAATACATGATTGTGATACTCCACCGGTAGAGAAGACTGTTCTTCCCTTGCTACACATGACTAGTACTTGCATGCATAGATCAAGGGGAGAATAGGAATAGAATAAACCACTTAATTTTATAAGCTAGTAATGACAGTTTCGTACTTTCGTTAGTCCCAAATTTATTCTTGCTACAGAACACCAGATAGCCTTGCTGAGAGAAGCACCTAGTTCTCTTGTATCTACTCAAAGGAAGTTTAATATACCTCATCCATCGACAGCATCCATTGGATACAGCAGTGTTTGAAGTGTCTATTAGCAGCACAAAATCCTGGTCTGTGATACCAATAAATAAAGCATGATAATGATGGAGAGTCATCTTCAGTGGTAGAGTCTCAAATTATAATATGAAACAGGCTTATACTAAAATGTATCATCCATAGTTTAGTACTTATTGACCCAACATGGAAGAATTCCTACTAGCTTAATAAGAAATGCAAGGCACCAGGCAATTGCTTTCTATTCACTCTGAATAAGCTTGTTTGTAGCGTCCTTAATTCTGGTGCTATTGGGATTTATGGCACATGATAGAATTTCTGCACAAAATTTGACAGACTGATGCTGCCGGCTTCATTTGTAACTGGTGTTTCTGAATAACAATGCCCTATTTCAATATAACTTAAAACAAAAGACTTAAAAAAAATAATAAACTATTTAGGAATTAAGAAATAGGGCACTCTTATTCCACAGAGAGACTTGCATCAAAATAACAAAGCATATATTACAATCAATTTAGCTATTTTGGTTCTAGGTTCTGTGCTGATAAACCCCAAGAGGAACGTTTAGGGTCAGAAGAACTGTACTGTTTCCACTCAAACAAGGCCAGGGTGTTTTCATGCTATTAGCAGATATCTAGGAGGCAAAGGCAAGTGGGGAAAGGAGGAACGCTGACCCACTTGCTCTTCACTGTTGTTATTAGTTGTACTAAAGGAGTGTCACCCACCCAGCTGAACTATGTACCGACACAATGAGAGACCACCGCAAAGACCACGGACAAAGGGGAGGGGGCAGGGATCGTTATTGTTAGCTCCATTTTTATCAACTGAGGCAGAGAGGCCAAGTGATTTACCCCACGTCACAAAGGGAAGCTGCGGCAGAGAATGAGCGCATATCCCAAAGCCCAGTCTAGCACTGTCACAAGCCCATTGTGCCGGAGCCCTGCAAGTTCTCACAAGCAGTGGGTGATTCTCTAGACCAGGGCAGAGCCCTTCAGCCTGTCCTTTCACCCAGGGGATTCCCATTTTGCAATCCCTCTCACGGGCTGCGAGGGGGCATTGGAGTCCCTCAGGGTCAAGAAGTAGAAGCAAGACTTTCTACCCCCCAAACACTCTTGGTCGCTATGACTCTAGGTCTGTGGTCACAGACTGGAACAACCTCGCTGTGACCACTGAAACTAGAAGAGTGTGGATGGAATGTCTCACCACCACTTCCTCTTAGACCTTGGCATGGAGACAGCAGGATGAGGCGCCTTCCCTGCTTTGTGTTTGGGTGGGGGAGTGGCTTTCAAAATGAGAGCTTGGAGCGTGGGGACCAGAGAGGGATAGCACCAGAGGGGCATGGGCAGTCAGCCTCATGACCCCTCACTGTTGGGAGATGGAGCTGAAACACCCCTTCCTCTCTCTTGAGAAACAGCCTGCCCTGAAGACAGGGCGCCTTCTGCTTGGGGCTCATAACTGTATTAGTGGAGTTAGCATAGCATTTGCCTTGGTGTGGGTGAAACTGAATATGGCAGGGCAGAGACTGCTTACTGCTCTGTGGTTTGTACTGTGCCTAGCATAATGGGGCCTTGACTGTGATTGGTTCCCATGCAATGTGGTCATAATACTAATAATGTCCCCTTTCTTCTCTTGACCCACCATGTTGTCTGGCCCTTCCTTCCTCAGTACCTGTTGGTGGTTCTGAAAGAACAAAAGAGGCCCTCATTAGGTTGTCATTGAATAAGGGCTTATCCAAACAGAGAGCGTGTACTGGTTTAAATTAAATCAGTTTAGTTAATTTAGTACAACTTTTGTGGATGCAGTCTCGTATCTTTTGAAACTAGGTATATTAGCTTAACTTATTCCTGTATATTTACAGGTGCAATTAAAAATTATATGTTTGTTTAAAATTAGGTATAAGAGAGATCGTGTACAAAAGTCTCACTGGTTTAACTTAAGGGAGTATAAAATCATACCTTTAGTTATATTGGTGTAACTTTATGCACAGAACAGGTCTATGATTTTAAAAATTGTAAATCCAGCTTTGTGTCTTCAGTATACCATTATGCTTCAGTTTCACTAACACTTAAGGGCACCACCTTAAGTGTCCAATAAAATAAGGCATGCTTATCACTACAGCAGAGGCAATATGTTGAGGCATCAGGAGTAGAAAATAAAATCCATTTTTAAATAAAAGTAAAGACAAGTATGCATACAAAATAATGCAAATTTATCAAATGTGCAAACTGGGGTACTGAATCATTTGTGTAAAACCTCTAGACTTCTGGACCTTCAGCCTTAACAAATGTGAAACTGCCAGTGACATGAAAATATCCCAGTAGTGGTTTTACAGCTGATGGAGGTTTGCCAAATTAAAGAAATTGGGACAGGGTGCTTCTAGATCAAGGAGATTCCCCAAATTGAGTCCTGAGGGACCTCTGTATTCCATCACTGTCTACAATAAATATTTATTATTTATATTATACTAGTGCCTAGAGACCAAAGGAAACAGATCTCAGCTGTCCTAGGCACTGTGCAAACACAGAATAGTAGCCAGTTCCTATTTTGAAGAGTTTACAATCTAGATAGACAAGGGATTGAGGGAAAGGGTTATAATTTCCAAGTTGCATGAACAATATGATGGTTTACAAATATTGTATTAGTTCCATAATTTTTTGTTTAGTGTTTTGTAGTGTGGACTTTTGGCGGATGTGGTGGAGGGCAATTTGGGTAAGCAGAAAGGAAGAGGAGACATTAAAGATGGAGGAGGTGAGGGAGATGGAATGAGACAGAGGGAAGTTGATTGGCTGTTTTCATTTGCATAATCAGCAAAGGGGAGAGATTGTCCAGAGTAAAAAGTGAAAAATGAGTGTCTGAAGGTCCTTGTTATACAGTCTGCTTCTGCTGAGTCTTATCTGGCTGGCTTCTCCCCTTTCCCAAACCAACATGGCTGCAGCATGGGGTAGAATTGTTTGGGCCAGAAGAGGGCCACTTCCCTGGACAGTTTTGTCTTTTCGGAGAGGCGGACAACGATTGCTCATTTTCCCCTTCCCTTGAGCAAATGTAGTTTCTGCAGGTGAGCAGCTGATATTACGTCGAAAGTTGAGTTGCTTGTGGGGTGGAATCCAATGTCATACATGTGTGGGGAAAACCTGTAGAGAAAGGTAGATAAATTTTTCAACAGAAAGTCTGAGTAAAAATACAACCCTTGCACTACTGCCAAGTCACTGAGTGATCTGCTGTATAATTGCTGGCTGTGGAAGTTTAAAGTTGCACAAAGGCTGTTTTCATTTACAAATGGAAGTTTTCCAAAAACAAAAAAATGTGGTGAATCTGTATAACTTGCTCTTTGTGCTATTTCTTTTTTCTTTCTCAACCCTGTTTTTTTAAAAATTTTTTTTTGTGTTTTAGTATATGTGGTTGTTAACCCTTACATGGTTGGCAACATTTCCAAAACGTGTGTCATATCAAAGCTAAAAATATTTCCATCGTGTAACTTCAGTAACTCTGTTAAGGGCCAAATTCAGGCCAGGCTGCATAGAAGTGGTTTCCAGTGACATCACTAGTAGCTGCATACAAAGAAGAATTGTGCCTAGTACTCACTTTTGCTCTATACTTACAATGTATATCTTATAAATAAAAATCCATGAGATGACCTCCAAGGTTCTGATCCAAACCCATTTGTCTTCTAAGTGAAGGTTACCAGATCCAGCTCTATGTTCAGACATTGAAAAGAATTAAGGAACATTCAAATACTTCTGCCAGTGAACTAAAATTGTGCTAAAAACCTAAATTTTACATTGCAAATCAAGAGAATCTCTTTGAAGAACAATATAGAAAAGGGACAATGAAAATTCATCATTGGTATGTATATTTATCTATATACAAATATATATATATATATATATATATATATATATATATATATATATAATATAAAAAATAAAAATAAAAATGTTACAGTACTCAAATTATAATTGTCTTGTCTTGCAATTCAAAAAATATCAAGAAACAGTTTAGTAAATCAGACTATAAAGCAGATGTATTTTCTTTATGGATCAGTAGGAGTACAGAGAGGTGTGTGTATGTGTATATATAACTTTCAAACCCACAGTGACACAGACAAGATATCCTTAGCTATGTGCAGTACTTTGGGATTGACTGTATTAGATGCACCTGTTTGTAATTACTTAAAATACTCAATGCCATATCCTCAACGGATTAATTTAGCATGCCAAATTAGCTGAGGATCTAGTTGAGGATCCAGCCCTCAAAGATTGTGTTTAATTGCTAGGAAAGCCCATCTCAATTTCATTTGGCCAAACACAAGTAAAGTAAATCAGTGTATATACTGATTTACAGTGTGTATGTATACTGAGTTACATACGCTGCAGGGCAGAGGGCGGTGGTTGGTCCCCAGGGGTAGGGGCAATCGGGGCATGGAGGGTTTGGTCCCTGGAGCGAGGGGCTGGGGCAGGGTCAGAGATATCAGGGGACAGTAGGAGAGGGTGGACAGGATTTCCCCCACATACTCTCATCTCTCCTGGTGGCCAGCAGTGGTGCCTACCTCTCTACTGGAGCCCAGGTCAGAGAGCCAGCCAGCCACTGCTCTCCATGGCAGCTGAGCAGAGAACAGCTGCTCCAAGCTCCAGCAGCAGCAGCTGCTGCTCTTCCTGTCTCCTCCTCCTCTCCGCCCTCCTGTGGTGGAGGCCAGTAATTAGAGGTAACTGGACTTTTAGTGTCTGGTCAGCACTGCTGACTGCACATGCCAGGTACCCTTTCTGACCAGACTTTCCAGTCGAAAAGCAGACACCTGGCAACCCTAGCTAGAGCAGGTAGTGTTCCCAATTATTAAGGTTGTCTGGCACATCTCCTTTTAGTTGCTTATATCTTTGCCAAACTTTAACTATTTGGGATGAAATTGTCCATGCTGGATGTCTGCCTCAGGCTGAATTTAAAAAAAAATGTCATCCAAAATGGTGCAGCAGCTTTTGAGAACAAGATCAGGGAACAAATACATTGATTTGTCTCTGTTAAAAAAAAGTCTGGTGACATTTTCTTTGAAAAACCCTAACACCTCTATGTTTTGGAGCAGGAACTTTGATATTTGGTAGGGGGTGGCCTTTCTCTCAGGAATGTGCCTTTTGCTTTCTCTGTGATGATCCACCCAGATTTGGCTAAATTATAAATCTTTGAAAAATCAGTATACACATGCTCAGTAGAAACGTGCTAGAGCTTTGCAGCTTAATTCCTCCAGGACCCTGTCTGTACTGCACGTGCTCTAGCTCAGGGCTTAGGCAGCTAAGCAAGACTTTTCTATGTAGATGTCAATATCACGCCATGTGATGAACTATTTGGGTTTTCAGTTTGCTTCTCTTAAAACCTAGGGGGAAAACACACACAAATCTACATTAAAAGAATATTAATAGAGTTGAAAATGGCTACTAAGCTGGTTCTGCACCACCTCTGACCACCACACCTACTTACCTAATGGGACTCTCAGACTTAAGGGATTAGTTAACTTGCTTTGCTGTTTTTTCCCCTCTGTACTGTAAAGTGAGAGGAAGATGAGCCTTAGAAACTTAAATGTATTTCTTTCTTCTAAAATGTATTCCTCTTATGAACACGCTGGTTTGTTATCACCGGGTTTTGAATAAAATGATTTATTAAAAGGATTAAAGCACTTTAAAAAGTGCAGTGACTTATGCAGCATTTCCATGCATGCAAAACAAGTTAAATGTGGGTCAAACTTTGGATCTACTAACATCAACATTGTCATTTTTGAAGTGATCAGATAACATTTTTATTCGTATAGCTCCTTTCATGAATACAGAATCACAAAATGCTTGCAGATTCACTTTCCAGACAGTGAAGTGCAGCCTTGTAGAGGTGGAACACATCACTGCTTTAAATGAAATGATGATGATTTTTCTTAGCTAATGTAATTAGAGATAGACAGACTAGAACTTCCCTCTATCCATCACACAGTGTAAAAGCTAAACTCAAACCAAACATTTCTGGACGTTCTTAAATGTTTGAATAACCCTTCCCTCCCAATTCTAATTTCCAGCCCAAGTGGGACCACCAAAGTGCTGTGAAAGAGGCTGCTGTTGTGGCATTTGTGGGTGTCCACAGATTGGACTGGAAGAAGATGCAGCAGTAAGCCCACAAAGCTTTCATGTGAAGATACCAGAGGGGGAAAAACAGGTTCATCAAGCTTCTATGGCAGATGCTATAGGGAATTAGCAGTCTTCTATTACTACCTGCTGCAGAAGACGACATCAGGTAGTGGGATGCTGGGACAGGGTGGGAGAGTTGAAAGGGCCTTTCAAAAGGTTTATGTAATTCAGATAAATCTCAAACATCTTTAGTAGCTATTTGTATTTCAACTCTCTATCTTTAGAGGTCTGTCTATCATTAGTTTATACGAGTGCATGCTAACAGTTAGGTCAAGCCAGCTACATCCCTGAGCAATGTAGTTAAGCAAACATAACCCCCAGTGTAGGCAGTACTAGGTAAAGGGAAGAATTCTTCTGTCAACCTAGCTACTGCCTGTTAAGGAGGTGGATTACCTATGCTGATGGGAGATGCACTCCTGTCCACGCCAAAGCACTACAATGGTGCAGCAACAGCATTGCAGCTGTAGCATTTGCAGTGTAGACAAGCCCTTAGCTTCTAACTTCTCCACTGTTTCAAAAGACACAGTGGGATCTTTAATGTCCACAGAGTAGGAAAAGCCTCACCTCAACATATGATGTGTGACAGAGGACCATGTAGTACAACATCCCGTCTCTGTCAGTGGGCTGTACCAGACACTTTATATAGAAAAGTATAAGAAACTCTGAGGTCAGTGGGGTTGTGTGTGTGTACAAGTCTGCCTGTCTGGAGCTCAGTGCAGGGTCAGAGCCTCAGTGGAACTAGCTATGAAAACGAGTGTTAATCAGTATGAATAAGATTAATCCTCTATTAGTCCTAATAGTTTTAAAAACATTACGGGAATGATTTTAAAGGTCTGTTGTTGCAACTTTGAAAGACTTGGTTCAGTGAGTCTCTATCAATAATTACTTTCCATCTTGATATGAATTTCATGCTCAGATTGGTCATTTGCTAATACAAATCAAAATCTAATTCCTCAGATGTCAATGGTTTATAATGTGTAAAACCAAACAGTTATTTATTATTATAACAAGAACATCGGGTAGGTGAAAGATCACAAATTTAAAACTGATGTTTTTCTATAGTGTCTCATTGCTCAGATACTAATCTTTTGAAGGCAGGCTACCTGTCCTATTTTCAAAATTTTTATTGTCATTAGGAAGCACAGTGTTAATAGAAGGAATGTTGCTTTGTTTTGGACATAAACTATATAGCCTAAGGGCCTAAATTTGCAACCCTTAACTCATATTGGTGAGCAGTTACCCATACAAGTAGTCATATTGGTTTTAATGTCACTTCACCTAGTTTACTACAAAATGTCACTTCAGTTAGTTTACTACAAAAATAATTGTGTTTTGAAAGTCAGAAAGACCTCCTAAAATTCTAAAGTTGATAAAGCAAGGCATTTTTCTGTAAAGTTATATTAATGATAGTTTCTCGATAGTTAAAGTTGCAACTAAATTTTCACTATAAGCCCTTTCTCCTCAGGGCATCTGTGTGGTGGCAGAGTGAAGGTAGTTTGGGTGCCTTGTCTTAGAAATACAATCTTAGCTCTATATGTCCTGGGTTTTCAGTGTTCTTGAATGATAACATGTACTCAAATCTTAAAGTTAATTATGTTGGAATATATTACAGCTCAGTTCTACTTTGATGTAAACTCTTTTTTTGTTAGATCATAAGTGTCTACAAAGGCAACTTCATGATTTTTTTTAACATTAGTGTTAAAAAGGGCTTGATTATAGTCTGAGATATAGTAAGTAGTAGTGCAATACACAATATTCTGATATAGGTATACAAAACTAATAATAGATTTTTAAGATATATACCAACAGATGATCTACCTCATATTAGAACTCATCCTAACATACCCCTGGGATATTATACCTGTAGCACAGACACTGGAAATAGTACTTCTGTTCTTACTGTAAAGATCTATAGTGTGAATGGTTTAATACTGATCCAAGTAGTTGTAATGTAACCATGTTTGTGAGAAACAAAAGTTTTTTCTTTTGGGAAAGAACATGTTTAATTTACTTCTTTTCAACAGTGATACCTCATTTTGACTAATTCCTATCATATCTTTAGGTGCACATCCTATATGGTATAACTCAGATCTCTGATGCTTCTTTCACCTGAATGCAGAATATTTCCTTTAAGATATATGAAAAGCAACTTAACATAATTAAATCATGTAAAGTGTGTAGTTTTGAAGACATGCTATTGCTGTGCATAAGTGACAGCAAAACAGGGCCCTCAGGCTAATTTCCAATGCCCAAGCCCTACAGGGTGCCTTTTTATCAGCTTTCTCATTAACCACGATGAAATTAGGTTTTTAAGGTCACCTCAACTATGAATTTATTTGCTTTTTAAAATTAATATCACTGTTCTATCACTCTTGCAAAGTGATTTTTGGGCATTGGATTTCATATAATTTCATTGTTTTGAACAGAATGGGTGGTATTCAGAAATGGGAACTTCCGTTTTTCAGTATAGTTATTAGTAAAGTACTCATAAACTTGCTTCCTGAACTGGTTGCGAGCCAGCAAAGAGTGACAGTAATGAGACAATTTCCATAGAAGAGGGATCGTTACCATGCTAGAGTCTGAGTTTTGATGTTTTCTAAGCTGATAACAAGGTCTTATAGGCAGTACCCTTCTTGCTGCCTTCAGAAAATAATCAATTTGTGAGGGGGAAATTGGATTTAGTTTTGTTGCTATGTTTAAATTTGGCTACAGCAAACTTTTGTGATGTCTTTCAGAACTGTAGTAACCATATTTCCCCCTTTTGGTTATAACCAACTTAATGCTGATGAAAATTTATCATCGGAAACAAATTTAACACAAACTCATACATATATGGAACTATTGATTATTTTAAAATTGTTGGAAATCCCCTTTGAAATTTATGACAATTTGAAAGCAAAATCCAGAAATTAAGAACTTTTCAGGGAAAAAGTATAGGAAAAAAGAAAAAATGGAATTCACGACTAATGAATGCAATGTCAAAGGTCTCTCAAGTCCTGTTCTTGAATGATCTATAGAAGCTATAGATCTTGCCTTGGCTAGCCTGGTAGATGAGAGGCAGTCATACAGGAAACATGCATTTGATTCTCCTAGTTTCTCACTCTGTAGATTGACCAGAGTTAAAAGTAGGCCTTGAATTATAAATATTCAGCAATGCAAACTCTTGTCTCATATTCTATTCTCTCCTTATATATTTTAAAATAATGGCTCCAATTCTGAGCAGTAACCAAGCTGAGTTCAGCACATCCCAGGGAGTAAGTTAACTTTTCTACCTCCTTGACTTTGTTGTTGGCCAGAGCAGTATTCAACACAAACTAGACCAGCCTCAGGGTTCCCCTAGCTTCTGCTGTGCCGTTAAGCTTGCTATGGAACCATCCAGCAGGCTAGAATGTTTAGAGTTCAGTATGATCTAGCTAGCTTCCATTCTTCTGTCCCCATTTGTCTCTGCCTCATGTCCCTGATAAGTCCCCAGCATAGCCATACAGTGAGGTCTTTGAGGGAGAGAGAGTATCCTTTTGGCAGAATGGCCCCATGCTACCTTTGGTTTAAACAAGCCTTGTGGCCTCTGTAAATACGTACAGAACCATAATTCAGGATATCAGCAAAGGCTAACATTTGGGTAATACATTTCTTTCAATAAGCAAAACTTCAGTTCAAGACCTGGTTGGGAGTGCTGAAGAATCTAAGGATGGTGTAAGCCAACTTCTTATTCTGATCACTTTAAAAATTAAATATTTTAATTTAGGGCCAGATTGTTCTAGAACAGAAAGACCTAATTACAACACACAAACACAGTTCTACCATAGAGTATAGAATGGTACCGAACAGTGCTGGAAATGTGCTACAGCCTTTGGCAAGGCGGTTCTTCAGCTCAGTTTGAGGATCTGATTAAAATACCGTTATGTTGCATCTGCACTGAAGAGCTGAATTTTAACTATGTCAAGGGACAAATTAATTGTAACTCTGAACTGATTGCTTTGTGGCATGGATACACATTCAGACAAACAGGACTAAAGCCGCTTTCTGTTTTGTATCAATGCTGCCTGCAGCGGGTAAGTAAGTAGATTTGGATTTGGCTTTGAAAGGCCATGTTGAGACACGCACTGGCAGAACACGCTGACACAGATAAGTGAATGATGTGTATAAGTATGAAAAAGGTGCGAACTCCCTCTTGAGAAGCTTATCTCCCTGTGCAAGAAAAGCTACATTCTGCAGGGGACAGAGTTGGGGAAGAAGAGAACAGCCCAGGATAAAAGATGTAAGTCTTGTCTACGCCCATTTTTTGTATCAGTATAACTATCTGTTAGGGGTGTGAATTTTTAGCAATAAATGTGCTTATACCCTCATAGTTTATTCTTGTATAGTAGGGATGCATTATACTAGTATTACTGGATCCACACTAGGGGTTTGTACCACTAGACTATGAGCAGCACATCCTGATAGTGTGGATGTAGTTATACTAGTATAAACGATATTGATATAGTTGAAGTGGTACTTTTGTTTGATGCATATGCTTTGGTGTTAATGAGCCACTGGTTACCACTACTGCTTTAAATTGAGTGTTACCTACCTCAGCTGAAGACAGACATAATTGTCATCATCCTCATAGTGCAAATTACAGTAGAAACTCAGAGTTACGAACTGACTGGTCAGCCACACACCTCATTTGAAACTGAAGTATGCAGTTAGTAGCAGAGACAAAAAAACAAAAACAGTACAGTATTGGGTTAAATGTAAACTGGTAAAGAATAAAGGGAAAGGAGCATTTTTCTTCTGCACAGTAAAGTTTCAAAGCTGTATTAAGTCACTGTTCAGTTGTAAACTTTTGAAAGAACAACCGGAACTTTTTGTTCAGTTATGAACATCAGAGTTATAAACAACTTCCATTCCTGAGGTGTTCATATCTCTGAGCTTCTCCTGTACCGTAGTCACATCTCAACAAACAATAAATGCAACACAGTCATTGGCCAGTAATCTTCTTCCATGTCTTCTGGTCTTTGCACAGTCTTGAACGGTGCACCATACGGCATCCTTTCCAGTCAGTCACATTGTCAAACTACACTTGCCAGCAGTGCACCCTGGAACCTGGCACTGGTCCCTGCAAAACTTGTTTCAACAGTCTTCTACCACTCATCTGACCCGGATGTCTTACAAACTCAAGTTTTCTTCATCTAATCAGATATCACTCAAGTTATGCTGTACATTTAGGCAATTACCTGCTTGTTAGTGGTGTACAAGGTTTAACTAACATACACCAATTTCAGTTCAAAGGCAGAAAGCCTCTTAATGTCCTGGTTCCCTAGGATGTGTGTCGTACATGCATATAGCAAGATGCCGAAGACAAGAAATGACAGAAATTTCATTTTACATTTCATGGTAATACTTTGCTTCTCCAAATGAGGTTGTGTCAGTAAACAGTCACAAGTCCAGTTTTATGTTGAGCCTCTAAGGGTTGTCTGTTGCCCCATCGTTCTCCAACATTTCTTGCATAGCACATGCAGATTGAATATTTGCTCCACTATACCCCTTTTTGATCTAAAATGGACTTATTCTTTAGCCAGAAAGTTCTCTTTCTTGGGTCAGTGCTCTTCAGGATGTGGGTAGTGTACGTCAATAAGGAGGTTGTGTGGTAATTTCCACAAACTGCCGGATTCCCCTTTTTAGAGGGGAATAGGAACCATCAGGAATTGTGCCCAAGTCCTGGACCATCTTTCAGATTCCTAAATCACAAGTGACAAGCTTATCGTATGTTCCAGTAAGTACTGCTTCACCACCTTTAATCAGTTCTGTTTTTTTCTTCTTCACTCCAGGGCCTTTATTACTTTTCAGTATTTGCACAACATCCTCAATTTCCCAGATGAAAGCAGGTCTAACAGACACATCAAATGGGATTGGCAGACCTCTCCCAGGGTTGTTAACACTTATTTGCTGTCATCAATGGTGGAAAAGTTTTCACAAATGTCTAGCAGATAGGGGTCCTGGATGGGGCAGTGTTGATGACAATTCAGGCACAACTGTTGCTTGCAGTCTTTGCAAGCTGAAGCTGAACACCATCGACTTGAACTGTAGACAGATAAGTCAGAGTCCCAGTATCTTCAGGGACTCTGCTTGCTAATTTTGTGGGGTTTTGTGTAACATTTTAAAAAAGTGTTCCTCTCCTATGTTGCTGTATGAAAGACAACAGACAACAGCCAAAATTGGCTGGATGTAATGCTGCCCAATGCACAAAGTAAACAAACAGGAGAGAGATGGTCCTCTAATCCGTTTTAGTTTTAAAAAATGTAGGTGTTACATCTAACAACTGCAGCGTTTGGAGGGCCAAGCCAACCTGTGATTTCCATTATTATTTTTTGTAAAGCTGACTCTTTAAAAATACTGGTGCCCAGCTGTCCTGGGTCTCCTGACTCTGACGCTTTTCCCACCTGGTCCCTGCTACTGGAATCCCCAACGAGGGCTCTCCTTACTATCTCCCCCTTCCAGGAGTTTCTTTCCTCTGCATCCGGCCGCCTCCCCGGGGGCGCTCTGTCCTCCCGCAAGGTGGATCGGTGTCATTCCCCTACCCTCCTCCAGGCCTGTGTCTTCGCTGCCTGCAGCCAGCACCATCCCATGTGGCTCCTCTGCCGCACTGTCGCCTTCCCCCGCCTCCTCCGCCGTGGAGCTGCTGCCGCCCTTGTTTGTTCGCCTTGCACAAGCCGCTCTCCCTCCGGAGCCGGCGGCGGCTGCTGCTCCTCCTGCCGCTGCCTCCACCCACCGCTGGCCGTAAACAACCTCCCCTTTCCCATCCTTCCCTCCCCGCCGCTGCCAGGCAGGAACGAGCCAGGCTCTGCCGCCCCTGTGCGTGCGCCCCAGAGCAACTTCGCAGCTGCCGGCCGCCGAACCGGAACCGGCGCGGGCGCCGCGCACCGGTGGCTCGGCGGTGCGTGCGCGGCAGGATCCGGAGGGAAGGCGGCCGGGGCGGGGGAGCTGCCCGCCTAGCCCGACTCGCATCCGCTGGCCATGCGGGCGGGCTGTGCAGCCTGGCCGGGGCGGGGAGCGCTGCGCCCCTCGGCTGCGCCCTGACTGCGGCGGGGGAAGAGCGGGAGCAGTTGCCGGCGCGGCGGGCGGCTGCCCGTCTCCTGGGGGCGGTGCGGCCCCGGCGCTGCGGAGCATGAGCAGGGGCTCGCCTGCGCGCACAGCTCGGCCCGGACGCCGCACCGAGTTGCCCAGCAAAGTGCCTCCCCTCCTGGGAGCGCTGCGGAGAGACCGGCCGCGCCGCTGCCGCCGGCAGCGCAGGGGATGAGCCGCGCTGACGGAGCCGCTGGCCCCCGGGCGGCCCCCGACCTGCTGGAGACCCTGTGAGCGGGGCCGCTGCCTCCTGCCTCCCCGCGCGGCAGGCGCTGGTGCCCCGGGCAGGATGCCGCTGGCCGTGGGCGGCGCGGCGCAGCCCGCTGGAGGGGCTCGCTCGCTCAGCCCCGCCGCCCTGTCCCGCAGTTTGTCCCGCCTGCGCGAGTATCGGACCCGCTCCCGGATCATGCTCTCCCTGGGGGTCAGCCAGATGGTGCTCGGATGCCTCATCGTGGCCGTCAGCTTCGCTGCCCTGGCTCTCACCACTTCGGCCAGGGTTCGGCACTCCTGTCCCTTCTGGGCCGGCTTCTCGGTAAGTGCCGCCTGCAGCATGTGCCTCCCTAGCCTGCCTTTCGAAAAGTTAATTGTCCCATCTGCAGCCCGCAGAGGGGAGAGATAGTTACCCCCTTTAGGGATAGGGGCGTAATCAGGGCCAACGTTAGTAATGGAGAGAAATGTACAAAGTTTGTTGTGTATCAGCGAGGCATAAACACCCTTGAAATAAAATGTGAGTGCATGTGGGGAAGGTTCAGGATATGGGGGGCTGTGTTTTTGCCTCCTTTGGGAATTAATATGGTTCGTGTGAATGAGTGCCCCCCACTGTATCCTTGCTCATGGTACTCTCTGATACCTGCCTCAGAAGATTCTATTGACAAGAAGATAATTTGGGCCTCTGGGATGCACCAGATTGCACCAAATGACTAGTACTATTGGAAAATGTCATGAAGGAAGATACCCCTATCCATCTTCCCATTGTAAATTATGCGATTGTGATGCTGAAAAGCTGGTTTATATTTTGCACATATGAAATACATTATTTGGCCTGAAATTAATTTTATAAAGTGTGTGGAGGTTGTTTGTTTTTTATTTTAAAATGTTAGGAGGTTGAAAAAAGTGTTTGGAATAGAATGGTCTTGCTGTCTTAAGGGTAGCATGGATGGATTGACTCCATTATACACACACTCCCAAAATGGGTTACAAAAGATAAAACATTCAGATAATAAAAGTGTTACTTCACATAAAAACTTCTGCCACCTCCATCATTGTGTTTGAGGAGTTGCTATAGGGGACATGGGATCACACGTGAATTTAAGTCAAGGAGAAGCAGGCTGTTAGGGTACGTTTTCACTAATGGCAGCAAATTCGCTGTGGTTAGTTTGATCTATCTGGAAGATGCATTAAAACCACCCCCTCAAGTGGCGCAGTGCAGTGAAGACGCTGTGTAGAAGAGGAGTTACAAAGTCGACGGGAGTTATGCAAGCTACTCTGTGTAACTCCTGTTGACTGCTGCCAAATTTGAAAGTAAGTGTAGACCAGGCCTTAGGAATGCTTTATTTTCTTCTGTAGATGACAGGAAGAGCCAGCACTTACTGTTTATAAGTAAAGTTTCCTATTTTGATTTGCTGTGATAGTTACATTTCCTCTTCACCCTTTACTTCTCCTTCCCACTTTTCTTATGCTGTTCTGATTGAGCTAGAGGTGACATTATGTGGCAATACTTATCAGTGGGACCATCAAAAAGGTCTGAGTTTGCTTCTGTTGAAGTCAATAGTAAAAGACGGTTGGAGTTCTGTTAGTATTTTGTGTGGAAAAATTGATAAATTGTTCTGAACTTCTGTGTAAACACAGGTGTTTTTAAAGGTATTACACAGATTCCTATTTACCACTGCATTATTATTGTAATCAGTTATTTTGACTACTAACCTGAAGAACTCTGTCTTTAGAGCCCACTAGATCCACTGTTATGAGTTGATGTCTCTGAATTTCTTGGCACAGGTTTCTGCATGAATGAAAATGTAACTATCAGGCAGGTTGTGTTGGAGGTTATAAAATGAAATTAGTACAGCAGGAGCAGATTTTAATGTGCACATGCAATACACAAACCATCACAGTTGCAGAAAGCAACTGTGTGGATCCACTGGGGAAGGTTAATCATTTGCTGTTGTGTTGCTTTAGCTTTGCTGAGTGTGGAAGTTTCTCAGCAGTTCACTAAAACACATTACTAAGTAGAAGACTATAGATCTCTAAGTAATGTAAACTCTGACAAATAATTAATTCACCCACCCTACATGTTCAGAATATTTTGTGCAAGCAGATGTTTAAATGATGCTACTGGTTAAGTTTCCTTTTGTCAATTTTGTCTCCATCATGCCATGTTAGGAAGTTTAAAATTTTTGGTCTGGGCAGGTGGCCTAAATCTGTAGTGTATCTGCACTTGTAAAATATTAAAATAGAGACTGTGGAAAATTCCTTTCATTAAGAGCAAAACAGGAATACTCAAATCAGTGGTGAAATCAAAGGATACTAGGGCATTAATATCACTGAGCAAACTCTCACTTTTGCATTTAATTTAATAGGTTGATGGTTCCAAGAAGTGGCACATTTTCAAAATGGGTCATGCCTAACCAAAATTATTTTGTTAAAAGTTCCAGAGGGGTAGCCGTGTTAGTCTGTTTTGCGACATAACTTAAACAGAATCTGCTTCTAAGACACATCTAGGACCACATTTTCCATGGCATGAAACAGTAGCAGTATATGTGAACAGTATCATAATGACATTACTGTGAATCACCAGTGCTAATCAGTGCCATGTCAGTTGTTTCTAATGGGATGTACTACAGTTCTTTTACTAGATCTGTTTAAAATATTGCCAAGAAAAGTTATCAAATACTAACATGGGGAGTTAGTACTGCTTGGAAAGCCATCAGACTTGGAGAACTTCTTTTGTAGAGTATTTGTGGGAGTTGTGCAGAGATACTTTTGGTAGGACGCAAAAACAGGACATGCTACAAAGCCACCTCCCCTTGACCCTGGTTTTGGGGCCTATTTACCCTTTTTCCTTTCCTTTGCTACTTTCCATGCAATGTACCACATGGAAGAGACATGTTTGACGCTAGTCTGGTTCAATCAAACAGTGGACAGGGCCAGCATGATTAATGCTTGCTCACTCACACACAATGTACTAGGGAGCATGGATTGTTATGAACTAGTTAGAAGGACCAAAACACGAGGTAATGTACTGCACACCTATGATACTGTTAGGAAAACTTTGGCTGTCCTAGGCATTGCAAATGGGTAAAATGGGTATTGAATTTCAATTCATGTGTTCTTACAGAATGAGACAAGCATGTTTTGTTTCCTCAATAAAGCTTTTATTTTTTATTTATTGCACTTTTGCTTTACAGAGCAAATCTCTAGAAGGGACTGAAAATAAACTAAACCATCTTTTTGACAAAGTCTATCCCTGAATGTTAAAAAGTCATTCAAACAGTTTTCTTATATGGTTAATTTTAAAGAGTCCTGGGGAATTAAAAATAGCCACACATGCAGCCTCATTCCATATTCTTCCAAGATATTTATAGTATTTTCAACAGAAGTCAGACATAGCATCGCATCTGGAAAACTGTCCTGCCAAAGAGTGAAGTTTTTTTGCTTGCCTCTTGAAAATAGGCTTAGAAAAACAGCTCAGTAAAGATGTGAGAAATAATTCAAATATTTTTTCAATCTTCATTTCCAACCAAATAATAAACCACCAACAAACAAAAGTTCTCTGCACTAAAACAGAGAAGTTTTAGTTTTTTATTTCTCTAGCCCTTAATAATCCTTCCTTAATGGTCAAGCTCCTGTTCTAGGATTCTTATCGGAGTACTCTGAATGTACTTACCTTTTTGAAAAGAAGATACTTTCCATCAACACCCATATCTGATGTATCAACAAAAGGTACTCCCTAGAATTCAGTCTCCCTGAACCTGGGGGAGTAGTGCAGCAATTCTTCTCTGACTGAGTACATGCTGATACTCAGACATGAGCAGTCCAATATTTTTTACACTAAGCTCCCAAGTATTCAGTTTTAAAATCACTAAAGGGCAAGAGGAAGTGTAGCTTCTGTATATTTTATTTCCTTAAAAAAATGAAAATTCAGTTTTATCTTTGCTCTTTGGCAGAGCTAAATCTCAAATTAGATGAGTAGCTAAATACCAAGTTATTAGTTCCCTGAGGAATACAAAATACTAGCTTTTTAAGAGGATTTTTCACAAACTTTGTTCTGAAATATTTAGCTGCGATGTCTGTTTGTCATAGGGAAATCAGAGGGAGGCAATGTGAGTGAGGTAATATCTTTTATTGGACCAACTTCTGTTGGTAGAAGAGACAAATTTTTGAGGTACACAGAGTTCTTCAGGTGTGGGAAAGGTTCTCAAACGTCACAGCTAAAGGCATTAACTGGCCACTTCACCTTGAATGGTCTCTTATAATTTGTGTTAACTAATTATGCTAAACAGTCTGTTCCACCTTGTATTTAGCTGACACTCTGAATACCTTTCTCAGAACTGAAGAAGTGCACTGTGTAGCTCAAAAGCTTGTCTCTTTCACTAACACAAGCTGGTCCAATAAAAGATATTAGCTCACTCACACACCTTGTCTCTCTTTATTCTGAGACCAACCTGGCTATAACAACAACAGAGGGTATGTCTATACTGACGGCAGCAAAGTTGTCACTGGCAGATCGATCTTTCTGGATAGAGTGACCGGTCAGTGTAGACCTGCTCAATCGATCAGGAAATTGACATTAAGTGACATTAAGCTCAAGTGACGTAGCGCTGCGTTGACGGGAACACAGTTCCCATCTACACAGT
The DNA here is from genome assembly GCA_007922155.1 of Mesoclemmys tuberculata. Classification (NCBI taxonomy): domain Eukaryota; kingdom Metazoa; phylum Chordata; order Testudines; family Chelidae; genus Mesoclemmys; species Mesoclemmys tuberculata. The sequence goes on from ML675621.1 coordinate 1,984,835, forward strand.
TCCTGTCTGCGCAGTGTAGTGAAGACAGTGCGCAGTAGGGAAGCACAGCAGTCAACGGGAGTTACGCAAGATGCTCTGTGTAACTCCCGTCGACTGCCGCCAAATCTCTAGGTAAGTGTAGGACAGAGAAATCATGTTAATTTTAGCCACAGGAAGTGCAGATGATGACTACCATAGTCGTGCTTTCTGAGATTGGTTAATGAAGATTAGAGCTACAAGCAGCCAAGTATCTTCTAAACATTTTAGAAAATCATGCCTTTAATTAATTGTGGCAAATAACTTCTCAATATTTGGCATGTTTTGTTTGAGAATGAGAGTCAGGGGGTGTAATACATACTTTCTTCTTTGACTCCTGTCTGTCAGCTCAGCAATGACAGGTGGGTCTGAATCAAGTCCTTCCACCAATTTCTGTCGTGTATGAGCTTCACAGTTTTATTCATCTTTAAACCTATTTATTCTTTGCCATTCTTCATCATCTCTATCCAATACATCCTCAGTCTTTCTATGTTTCCTTGCACTCTGGATGTATTGCCCTGTGTGATATCCTTTCCAGGTCCATTCTTGCCATGTGTTCAAACCATAACAGCTATCTTTCTTGAATCTTCTGCAACATCGTTTCTTGTCCTAGCCATTTTCTTATCACTTCATTTTTCATTTTCTTTCATCTTAAAAATCTCAGGATTCCCTTCAGCGAGTTCATTTCTGCAGTCAATATCTTTTGTTTGTCAGCCTTTCTCATATTCCAGCATTCTGACCTGCATAAAAATATTGGCACAACAATTGTTTTATATACACTGATTTTAATTTTTTATCGAAACGTTGTTAGCCTTCCAGTTCTTGCAGAGTTTTCTGAATGCTGTAGCACCTAGTCTGATTCTTCTTTTTATGTCATTTTCACAATTCACATTCTTTAGTACTGGTCCTCATTACCTCTTCATTCTCCTCCACAATGTCTCAGTGAATGCTTTTCCTGGAGCACTCAATAAGCTCTGTAGTTCTGACACTCACTCTTATTTTCTTTTTTATAGATCAGCACGCCTTGCTTTCTCCTTTACACCACTCTCTCTTGTTTGTAATTCTTGTTTAATAGTTTGTGCATCACCTTTGCCATGTGTTCCTCATGTGCTTGCAGCAACTCTGCAGTTGTGTTGTCAGTTCCTGTTGCCTTTTTTTCTTTTTCAAACTGCCTATCAAGTTTCTTTGAGGAATTCAAACCTTATTTCAAGATTATGCCAATAGTTAAGGTGAGGTAATATAAATTTAGAAATAAAGTGAGAAGGAGGGAAGGGTATAATATATGGGCAAGTAATGACAGTCTTTTTACTTAGAAGAAAATTCTTGAAGGATCTTTACAACCTGTGAGTAATGAAAATTCAAGCGGTTTGGTTGAACTGCAGTCTGTTTCATTAACTTCACCTTCATATTTTTTATCAAATAGTGAGACAACTATGAACAACAGTAAATTGTTTTAGCATCATACCACAACTGTCAGTAACCTCTCTTCTATCACTGTGCCAGATCTCTCAGACTTCCTTTGGATCCACAATATTGCAAATGTATATATCACAGTGACTGTTTGTGTTTCCAAATTTATTAACTGTCTCAGAAAGGCACTGTAAGACTGAGTTTCATTAATTCTCTCACCAGGGAAAAGTGAATACTTTTTAAAATACAAAATATATGAACATAAAGGTCTTATTTGTATTTCTAATAACATGAAGGAACCTATCACTGACTTGATGATGATCAAGGTGGATGTCAAATGGTTGTCAAAATTAGGCTACTCCAGCAAACCACTGAAACAATAAAACATGCCAGAAAATGTCAACATTTGAAGTTCTGTGGGAGACGCTAGAAACTTTGGTGTAACTGGTGTTTGAGAAAATATGTATTCTTCACGCTCTGTCCTTCAAAAGCCAAAACCTTTTGGATGATTGGTTTATATATATGGTGCTATAACTGCAAATGGTCCTTTATAATTCTTGGTGAATCTGGCTCAGAATATCTTCCCCAGACAGTTTAAATGTATTTGGTGACCACATTTAGTAAATTTATTTAATTCTTAATTCCAGAGTATGTTCAACCATGATAATAACTGCATTGAACTATAGGAGTGGTGTCTGCTCTCGCAGTCATTTATTGAAATCGTTTACAATTACAGAAATAATATTCCCTTCCTCTCTGATCCCAGCATCTCCAGAAAATCACCAGTCTCATAGGTGGGACTCTGTTACTGAAAGGATATGAATGAAACTGCCAAGTAATTAATCAGATTTTTATTATTAATTATTTTGATGTGGTCTTTATTTTTTTCTTATTCAGGCCGTTCAGGTTATATTTGTAGCTTCAGTATTTCTGGTCAGAAAATTAGACTGTAGTTTCTTTCCCCTCGATATACGTATTTCAGTACGTTATTCTTGAGAGCCAGCACAGCTATAGAATTTCTCCTAAAATGTGGTCTCTTCTTTCCTATTGAATTAATTCTTAACTCTTCTGTGTTTTGCCCCATCCCATTTTGAAAGTAGATATAATATACTTACTTAAATGCAACCTTGATATTATGAGAACCTTGAAGATATTAAATATTCAGTCAGTTAAAAGCTGTTTTATACTGTTCAGAGATAAGTAAAAGGGACAATACATTTGTAAGGGAGGTTGTTGAGGTGACATGCAAACAGTGCTCCCACTGCAATGTCAGGCAAGATGTACAACAAACAGAAAATGTTCTTGTATAGAGGAGACAATCATATATTGACAGAAACTTGTTGGGCAGATTTCTGGAGCACTCTATATTCGATAATGGCATGATTATAAAATAGATTTGATTCTATCATTGGAGAGGAGGATACTCTGTATGTAGTTTAACTTTAAAAGCTTCTACTATTCCCAGTCATTAAACCTTCTTGTCCTTCACATGCAGTAAATTGCTTCAGCGCATCTTCATATGTAATTGTGGTAGAGGTGAATGGAGGATTAAAAGAAATATAATATAAAAAGACAGTGATAATTATAAGTTGTACTCATTTCCTCTCCATTATAGCAGCAGATTTTTTTTGTTCCTTCATTGACTTTTTTCCCTTTCCTTTGGGCCTTTCACTTATTACTTAGATAGTCAGTTGAAGTGAAGGAGCCACTAGGGTGGTGATATTAATAGCTATGGGGAATGGTGTTCTTCTGTTTTGAGCTGAAGAAAAGGCTGCCACTAACAGGGAGCTGGTTTTTGTGGAAGTAAAGATTTCAGAGATGAAGAGAAATTCAGCTGCTACTGTTGAGCAATTTTTTATTTTACTTTGATCTATTGTATTTAGCACTGAATTTTTGCCAAATCTGTGAACAGTCACTTAAGTGTTATTTCTCCTGTGACTGGCTATCACATATCTTGCATTTAAATGTGAACCTTTTGCAAGTACATATCTTTGGAATACATGTCATTGCGGAGCCTAATGGGTTCACATGCAACCTTGTGTTCAAGACTGGATTTTTTAAATTTATTTTTTGTTTACTAATGACATCTCATTCTCCCCTATAAGGGCATAAAGAGTGTTGTGTTGTGGCCAAGACCCTCCTACAGTTCCCTCTTGTTCCCCATGCAGTAAGACTGAATATAGCAAATGTTTAGCCTAAGATAAGAATTAGGGGGTTAATCTTTAGAGTCTTCTGCAAATCATTGGAACCATTTTTGACTGTCTCTTTCAACTTCCATGAACTGTCTGGACCAAACTTCTCTGGTCAGACCTCCCTGTACACACTTTTCTCTAACAGCAGATGCAAACCTGCAGATTTCAAGTCCTGTTCAGTCTGCACTGAACTAAATCCTCCTGAAAGATGGACACAATAAGAGTCTCTTCTGTCATGGGGAACCACATATCCTAAGCAGATGCTCAGTATGCTTATCTCTCTCTGTGTGGACCCTCCAATTGCAAGATACAAGGTTGAAACTCAGCCTCATGGAACCGTCCGTGAAGATCTCATTAGACATGGAGGAAACAAGCTCTAGAATCCCAGCATCATACAGTAACCCGCCAAAAATACAGATGATACCTAAAACCACTGCAAAGAAGACAGTGTCAAGGGAAGACCTGACACTGACTTCAGTACCTCCATCAGAATCAACACTGGTACTGGCATTGAAGCTGATCTCTGCTTCAGCGTGAAAGCCAGCAACATCACCTCAAAATCTCAAAGTCAAGTCAAAAGAGGCCACTCCAAGCAATGAGGCAGAAGCTTAAGAAGGAGCTTAGTATTTTGACCCCACCCCAGGTACCTTATTTGTATCAACTGTTGAAGAGGAATGGAGAATTAACAAAAGCACACTAAAGACAAAGACACCAAATGTCTTGTCTTACTGGAAAGAAGCCATGCTCGACACTTTGCTGCAGATGTGTGGCTAACTGCCTGGGGTTGCAGGCCAAGTATGACTTTCTAATGTGGAACAGGGTAAGGCCCTTCCTGGCAAAGTTTCCTTATGATAGCATAGAGGAGCTTAAGGACATAATTAAGAAAGTCCTCTGAACTTCAAGGCACATTCCACCAGGTCATAAACAGCACTGTCTGTGGGCTTCAGGAATATACCAGTCTCTGAGATCTGAAAGGCAGTTATGTGGTGCAACTCACTAACTGTAGTTAAATGTTATGCACTAGACAGGGCAGTCAGATCAATTGCTAAGTTCAGGAGAGTAGTGCTTCAGTCTGTTTAACTGACTGATACAGCTGAAATTCCTCACTCCCACTATCCAGGGACTGTACTGCTTGCCAGTCACCGTAGAAGAAGAGAGAACGGTTACATACCCTACAATAACTGTGGTTCTTTTTTTTTTAAAGATGATGTTGTCATTGTGGATCCCACAAACATCCCCTCCATTCCCACTTCTAGGAGCCCTCAGAAATGTGGGCTTTGAATTATGAGGGAACTGAGGGAGGGTCATGGCCACCCTGCCCTTTATGTCCTCATATGGGAGCATGAAGAGGCACAGGGTGCATGTGTGGCCCTGATAGACACAGCTAGTAAAAAATAAAAATCCAATCTGGTGTATATGAGGCACATGAGGCACCCCTTGGTGACTACAAATCTTTAAAAAAACCCATTTTAATTACTTTAGCATAGATAATAGTTCTTCACGTGTCTTGACATATTTGTATTTGTGCACCGTGATATTACTGTATTACGTGTTTTAAAAAAAGAGAGAGAGAGACAATCAGTAAGCTGGTGTAGTTATTTGACTTTTTGTTCTCCATTGTGAAATTTTGCTTTGAGAATGATCTCAGGACAGTCTCTATCCAGACAGCCAGGAACTGGAACATCTCTTTGGCGTTGGCATTGTCCACATAGGAAAGTTGCACCAGTTTGATTTAAATCCGTTCAAATCCCTGTGTGGACACTTTATTTCAGTTTGAGTAGCTCATTTTAGTTTAGCTTAAGTCTGTTCACAATTAACATAAGATAACAGAGAAAACCAAACTATTTTTAAACTGAAATGAGAGTGTTCACATAGGTTTGCTTTGGTTTAACTAAATCCGTTTCAGGGTTAAACAAGTGCAACCTTTTCATTCAGACAAACTATTAGGCTATCTTTTTTCATTCAAGTTATCTCAATCAGGTTAGGTTAGCATGATGATTAAAAAGCCCAAATTGAGATGCAGATCCGTTCACATGACTTCACATGTATTAGTCTGCGTTTTAATGGAACCTGTTAATCACATAAAACTAACTCCATTGAGCTAACATGATTGAGGAAAAAACACCTTTTTTGTCTGTCAAGACAGGGCCTTATGGTGCAAGTGCTGAATATAATCCTGTGTGGCACCCTTAACAGATACCTTAAGGGAAAAAAACCAGTACCAATCACTGTTATCTGCTCTCTCATCTGTAGGGTTTGTACACTGTACAGAGATTGAAAGGAAGAAAGCCCAGGACCTCAAGAAAATATGAGTTTTGGAATTAAGGGATTGGGTCAGTGGTAAAAATCAGTTAGTGGATCAAGGAGAAGCTCACCTATTTTGGGGACCAGAGCACAATCCTTTGTGTCATGTCCATGGGAAATCAAGAATATTCTTTGCACTTGGTGGTGGTCACAGGTGGCAGGTGGATGAGAGGATACTTGGGTAAGTGCTGTGCAAATATGCAGAGCAGGAGGAGGAATAAGAATTACGAGGCTGCTTCTCCTTTTCTTCTTACCTGTTTGTGTGGACTGGGATATAAAGCAAATGCAGCATGGAAGCAATAGTGCACTCATTAGACAGAGCAGAGGGAGAACTGTAGCCTCATTAATATGCAGTTTGCCAGGTGAAGAGATGTCACTTTCATATTTCGAAAGCACTGCTGCAAATGTAACACCTGTAAAAGGTAATTGACAGTGTCTCTCTTACATCTTTAAAATTGTATTAACTATAGGCAATAGCAGTGTTCTGTGTATCTGCAGGGGGAAGCATGGTACAAGGGTAACCTTGAGATTTCCTTTCTTCAAGGTAGGGGAGACTAGAAGATTCATGGGAGCCAGTATACTTTGTTGCGAGAGATGGAGCTGCTGTTATTGCTCCTGAGTACCTCCTGCAGGTGAATTGTCAAGGGGCTGAGGAACACTGGGTCATGCAGGTTGATTTGAAAACCTGCTGTAAAAGCTTTTGAAAAGGAATAGGAAGAAAAATACTGCACGTTGTGGTGCTTGGGGAGTGTGTGTGTGTGTGTGTGGGGGGAGCATTCATAGGAAAAGCAAGCATAAAAATTGCTTATCCTAGCATCCCAGCCGTAATAATACATTATCTAAGTTTTCAAGTTTTGTTGTTTTTCTAGGCAGCCAGTCTTGAGATAGTATTACAACTATTTCATGCTATATGTAGCAGTACCAACATATTTGGTTGTTTCATTTTTGACATTGATGCCCAGTGGAAGATTGGGTGGATGGGTTGCACATTTTCTTGAATAATGAAACATGTTTGAATTTCAATTCCATTTGCCTTATTGCGTGCTGGAAATGTGTGAGAGCATATTTACCTCAGAAAGACACTGGGCCTCACCCACAACTAGCTATGAGTAATGTAGTATATTCAAACACCTGAGAATGGACAAATAGTTTAGTTCAAACTGTTTTTTTCAAGTTTATTTACTGAGCCGTTAGCAGCTGCCTAACTAGTTATATCTTTTTGTGAGGAGATGTGCCAGGTTCTTTGAAGCCTCTGCTGGAGGTCTTGCAGTGAAGATGGGTCCCTGCCTAGAAAGGCTGCAGGAAGCAGCCAGTCAGAATACAGCAGGCTCAGAAAAAAAGGAGTTGCAGGATCCTGAGTAGGTCATCTCCTTGCTTGGACCAGGAGATTGAGTAGCGCCTGGGAGAGACCCTGTTCAAGGAGTGATAGGACAGAGACACTCTTCAGGTGGGGAGGTTTGGAAGAGATCCTGCTCAAGCAGGGAACAGATGGAGAAAGCCCAAGGACTGTAACCCTAAGGTAATGGATGAAGATTATTGGGCCAAGTGAGAGGTAGCCCAGGGAATGCAGCAGCAACTGTTAAGGGAAGCAATACGTGGCTGCTGTTTACAGGGTGCCTGGGTTGGGACCTAGAATAGTGGGTGTGTCTGGGTCCCCTCGATGGCTAGTGAGAAAGTAGCCTAAATCCTGAAGACTCTCTACTAAAAGCCCAAGAAAAGGGGCTAGATTTAAAGGGGCCGAAGAGTGACTGAAGAGAGAAGGCACCCTTCAGAAGGAAGAGCTGAGTCCAGCTTGAGCCAGAGAATTGGAAGACACGTGTTTGTTTTGGACTTGCATACCCTGGATGGTGTTTGTCTATTTGAGCTATTGTGTGCACTTGTGAGTGACTGTATTCTGTGGTATGTAATAGAGAAACTTTAACTGAAACAGTATTTCTAAGCTTGTTGCGGGTCTTGGTCAATAGTAATACATACACTTGTTCCTGTGACAGTTGCACTGAAAACTGTGACGTTATCATCTTAAAAAGCATTTAACTTAAGCACGTTTGTTCATCTGTTACATTGCCAAATTGCCCTTAGGAGCTTTTCTCTTTTTTGGAGCTCCACTAATGGACATGTGTACTCACATAATTGAAATTTGTATCCATTGTCATCAATGAAAAATGTAGTAAATAAAACATGTTTGGAAAATCTATTTTTAATCCTTTCTAAACTGTAGTTATTTATTGCCCTTTATTTCATTCTTTGAAGAGTGGATCTGTGTAAGTAAAATCCTTGTGAAATGAACAGTATGCAAATATCGTGTGTAGTGATCAGCTCTCTAATTTTAATACATTGGCTATTTGTACCCATTGGCCCATGAACTCAAAAAGACTAAATGGTGTTTTCAAATAGTTTTCACTCTCAAGTTGTTGAATGTGGAAGGTCAAATGGGAGTAGGACATTCTCAAAACACTTTTTGAATTTATGATAGCAATATTAACAGAAGTGTAACTATGGTAGCACATTTAATGCCATTATAAGATATACTGCTCTTACTTTCTACAAATAATCCAACAGCATGAGAGTTTGAATAAACTCATTGGCCCAAATTCTCAAAGGATCCTGAATTTGTCCTCCAAAATTTCACTTTTCATTTAGTAAGTTGTTACATGTTTGCTTTCTCTCTGGGCCAGAAATACTGTGTTTTGCTCATTGTAAATACAGCATAACTGTTTAAGACGGTGGAGTTACTCCATATTTATTATTACAGAATTTTTACTCTGTGTGTCTATATGAACGCCATTTGAATGCACAAATAAGGTAGATAACTGTCTTCCCAATTTGTGAGTGCACATCTGAGATTTTTCAGAATGCAAAATATTGTAGAGGTAATTACCTCAGAAATCTGTCAAGGGATAGACTCTACTATACAGTTATTGCTTTTTCGGCTTTGTCTTCAGAAAAAAATATTTTGAATGTGATCTGTGTTTAGACATCAGTGTGGTTATTGTACATATTGCAATTTTTACTATACATGCAGAAAAAAGAAAAGCATTTTCAAATTTAGTTTTCTATCCTAGGAACTTAAATGGTTTGCATACCACAGTACCTGAGCAAACCTTACAATCTTTAATGTTTTTATCCACAGAACACCTCTGTAAGATGAGTAAAAACTTAGGCTCGCTTTACAGATGTGGAACTGAGGCAAAGGGACTTGCCCAGCTTCACAAAGGAAGTCTGTGCTGGACCAAACAGTTGAACCTGGGCATTATGGGTTCCATACTAATCCCCTAATCACTAGACCATTCTTCCTGTAGCTAATAGCTAGAGCTTCCTTGAACAATGTAATTTCTGGTTTTCTAGCAAAGAGGTGGATGGACTTTCCAAGTTATTAACCTTTAAATATATTCTGATGTAAAAAGTGATAAGAGAAATGACATTGCAGAAATGATTTTTTTACTAACTTTATATAACATTTGTTCAGTTCAAAGCTTTTTAAAATTATTAACACTCATCCTGGGCTCTGAGAGGGAAGTTGTGTGTTTCACTGTTTAAGACATTGTCACTAGTAATGTTCTGCAGAACAAACTCTGCTCTCATTTATACCTATTCAACTCCATGATCTTCAAACCAGGTACTCAGGTATAATACTGGTATAACCCTTCAGTATCCAGTAAAGTTGCACTGGTGAAAGTGTGGGAAGAGAAAAGAACCTGGCTGACTTTCAGATCCTACGTGAGCTTGGATGGCTGGCGGTTATTAAAATATCTCTATTTTTAAACTGGCAATATTTGATCTGAAGCCATTGAGAGGTAATAAACATGTAACCCCCACAATGCCACTTTTATAGTAACTTTTCAGAGAAAAACCTCACTTTAATGCCTCCTTCCAGGTGAAAATTATAAACAAAGCTATTTTTTTAAAGATTGATGTTGGATTTTTGGCCTTCTGCAAAAAGTTAATTTGATGAGGTACTTGAGATATTTTAGTAAAACAGAGCAAGGAAAAAATCAAATGGGAATTTAATAATAGAGTGGAAATAATTATTGTAATGCATTACTGTACTGTACTGGAAAGTTAAACTGATTCGTTTTATTTCATTATAATTTATCATAGTGAAAACATTTGTTGACCAAGTGTATGAAAACAAAGTATTAGATCATACAGAATTCTTTTAGTTCAGTTTTTAGGAATGTGGAAGCTAAATCATGCCTTCTGCTTTGCTGGTGTGCAAGTGCTAAGAGGGCACAGGAAATCTATTCTCTGCGTAAGGAGCAGGCAAGATCTTTCTATGGCATTCCTGAAAGCACTAGAAGAAATGTCTCACTAATGCACTGGCCAGTTCACCAGGCCTCATGAGTGTATGATAAAGGGCAGCAGTTGGGGAGCACATGCTGCTATTTCTGAAAGGCTACAGTACCTAATGCATATTCTGTTGGCTTTCTGCAAAACATCTTGCACAGTGTCTGCAGTGTGTCTTGCATGCCAGTTGGATGGCCCCAGACCTGCTTCTGGTCCCCTCACATCTAAAGTTGTTTTATGAAAGGATAGGGTTTAACCCTGGGTAAATTAATGTTTTTGGGAGGAAAGGAAAATAGCGAGGGGGCACTGTCAAATGCAAGAAAATTGTGTGCCAAGTAATAGGATTCTCTACTTTGTTACAGTGTAGTTGCCTCAAGTGAAAGATAAAATGGTGTCAAACATAAAAGAAAGAGAGAAAAACTAAATCAAATTTCCTGAAAGGAAAATATTAAAGCAGGACTTGTATATTCACTGATCTCTGTTGATTTAGCTATTTTTAAATGGACAGTTTTCTTAAACAACCAAAACTCCCCCTAGAGTGTGAAATTTTTCAGAACTCTGAGCAATGAAGATAGGTCAATCTAAGTTTTAAGTGTAAACCAGGTCTAAGGTATTATAAATAATTACTACAGTTTTTCCTTTAAGATACAAACAAACAAAACCAACACTTCTGATCAGACTGTCCTGTAATTCCTTTTGCAGCAAGTACATTGGGTATTCTGGTATTTGTTCTTTGAGTAAAGAGCCTTCATTGTGAAATAAATGTTGGCAGTTTAGACAATGAAGAGAGATACAGATGAATTACTAAATCCAGCATTAAAAAATCATTTTGTTGTCCATTAAGAACCTCGTGGTCATCTCTCAAAACCTAATTTACTGTGAATGAAGCAGCTGAAAACATAAATATCTAAACAGCCATTAGGAAAAAATTTCCCAGTGGATAATATCTATCAGAGGCAGAATAGGATTGCCTAAGCTAGGGCATTCAGTCATAATCGTCATTGGTGCCCTGGGATGGATAGATAAATGCAAAGTAATTGGAACAAAGATATAACAATAACATTTATCGTTCTGACATCGAAACTAAAGTAGAAGTATTATGTACATGCTTGTGGAAGTAGAATTCAGGACTGGAAAACTGTAGATATTGTTTGAGAATTGTCAGTGGGTCGCAGCAGTTTAAGACTTTTAAGTTATGGTAAGTGTCCAGCCTACTTGGTTTATTTTAAAGAAAGTTTGTTTCTGGTAGACAGTAGGAGGCAAATTGTCAGGAAATACTCTAATTTATTTTGTTGTGTTTTTTACATGAATTTGAATTAATTTTTGACTTATGATTCATCTTTGCTGTAGTATATATCACTGAAGATGGAAAAATTCAATCCAAAACGAGCAAAGGCACTCACATTTTAAAATGTCTGAGTGAATTTAGGGCTCATAAAGGTGAGAAGGCACTCAAGGGCTTGGATGTACCAAGGCATATCATATATTAGAAACTTCGTGAGATTCTCCACATACTGCATTTCTGGCAATCCACCTTACTGTGCACCTACAGAACCACTTTTCTTCGAGAATGAAAATCTAATTGGGCAGTTGCAAACCACATTGTGTTGTCATGTACAAAAATAGGCACTAGGCTGAGATCACAAAACCAATCTTCCTTAGAGACCTGAGTGAAGACTTGAGCTCATTTCCCAAGCATTATAGTTTTATTCCCTAGTTCATTCAGACCCTGGTGTATATACTGACTTTCTACATGGTAACTTCATGTATAGTAACCATGTACGTACAGAGGCTGTGAAACACTGTGAAAGAAAATAGGTGATTCTTCCCCCATGCTTAATTTTAAAATTATAAATGACAAATGTGTTAAACCAAAAGCATCATAACGGTCATTAATCAACCTCTTTTCATAGGGTTTTAAAAGGTAATAGGAAATAAAAAAGAAGCAGCCAGAGGTCTGGTTTTGTTTGCATTGATTTCAATTAGAGTTTTGCCATTAACTTGAATGGGAACAAGATTAGACCCAGAAAATAGCATTTGTGGCCTTGGAGCATTTAGGAATTAAATTGGCTGCATTGCTCCTAGAGGTGGTTTTGCCAGAACAAAGTTTAAGTAGAGGATAGTGTGGTAGATGTCTGGACAATGAGATGGTCAGTCTTGTGGAAGCTTGTTTTGCTACCACATATGCTGTACCTGTTGTATGGATAAATAGTCATCAGGATTATCATACCTTTCATGAGCTTTACATTCGCTTAAACATTTTTTAAGTGCCATGCATAAAATGCTAAGAACATTACAGATGAGTAAGTTAGGCAAACAAGTAAGACCGAGCTGTACCTTTCAGTCAGGAGGATTGCACAGGAACTGCACGTGATCCATCTGAATCAACAGCGCACCAAATTCAACCTGGCAAAAAACAAACAAAAAGCCCGTTTGGTAAGATATCTGGAGTACCTGTACATTTCCATGAAAGTCAAAGGACTTGCAGAGGCTCAGCATCTCTCAGGATCAAGTCCAAAGTCAGAATCCTCTCAAAAAAAGTCTCATAGAAGTATTGGCAGTAATTAAGGTAAATCTCCAGCCATATATCCAATCACAACAGGAGACTGATTCTGAATTTTAGAACTTGCGCTGACTTCTGCTTTATATAGTTCTACAGCAAGAAGCAAAGTTGGAATTGGTGCAAATTCTGACTAGCGTAGTACATAGTAAATACCAAAGGTGAGGAGGATATATAATAATACGGTGCTTACTGAAGTGTTCTGCTCTCAAAGGATAACAATCACTATAATTTTATTTCTGTCAGATGCCCAACAAACACTGAGTAGACTAACAATAATGCACAGTGATTATATTAATCAGCAAGTTCTTTTGGATGTAAGTGGTTCTCTGGTGTAAAATACAATAAAGCTTTTGGAGAATAGAATAGAATAATTTTGTAGAAATCAGTTGAGGATGACTGAAAAAACATTTTTTGTCATAGAAATAAGAATTTAAAAATGAGCTCACTATACATATTCATCTCGCGATCAAACTGTTATGAAATATGCCATCTGGGGACTCTACTCTTTTCTCATATCTGAGGCCATCATAAAAATGAGATATTCAAGAAAGTAAAATTGTAACTATTGTACGAAATCCTTTTTAGTTGGTTTCTCAAACATATATGTGCTTTTGGTAATGTTATTTTAGTGGAAGGCAGAGTTATGTTATTAAAAATGTGTTAAAATATTAGTATTTCCAAGATGCTTCATTTCTGTGGTTTTGCAGACTATAATAGGTCAGAACCCAGTGGAATAGGGTGGGCCCGGGGTTCCCCTCCCCACCACACTTTCTCCCCAGCTCTCCCAACTATTGCCTGGCCTAGCCAGGAGGCTCAGGAGCCATAGACTGTTTGCTGGGCTGTGCCCCACCCAAGGGGCTTCTGACTGTTTGTTCTGCCTGGCCTACAGGGTCAGAGCCCCCTACCGCTTTTGACTGCTCCAGCCAGGAGGCTCACAGGCCATAAGCCTGTTATCTTTGCTCTGCCTCTGCCTAATGTAATTGTTTGTTCTGCCCTCCCTACAGGGTCAGAGCCCCCCACCCTCAGCAGCTATTGTTTGCCCCATCCAGGAAACTTGGGAGGCATGGTCTGACTGTTTGGTGCACCCCACCAGGGGCCCTGAGTTCCCCTAATTGAAATAATCTGATGCAACAGGGAGTCCTGACTATTGTGTGATGGAGTGTATTAATCCTTCATTGGGCCAGTGTGGGCAGCTCCCCATGACAGAAGCTGCAAGGGTTTGTTTGTTTGTTTTTTCCTTTTTAAAATGCCTGTTAATAAGCAGTGTTTTTCTTTTATTTTCCCTCCACTTGTTGAAGGTTTTTTTAAAAATCATCTCAATAATATTAAGTTGTCAAATCTTGGTCTTTTCTGACTTTTCTGAAGGATTTGGTCTTTACTGTCAGGCAATTATTAAAAAATTTCAAACGCTACTTATGCCAGTCAGGCATATCAACACCAGACTTTTGTAATAGACTTGTACGTTTTATTAGATATTTTAAAGTTAGGTATCCTGAGGCCTATGGAAGTTAGGGGATTTGACCAAGATCTCACACGAAGTCATTGTAGACAGGAGCCCAGACGTTCTGGTACCCAATACTCTGTTCTAGTCAGTAGACAATCCTGTGACTCCTGTGTGTATATTCACAGAAGCTGAGATCCGATCTTGTGACAGTGTGATCAGTAAAATCATGCACCAGTTAATACCAGAAATCATGAATAGGGTGACTTAAGGCTTGAACCTAAAAGGTGTTAAACTCCTCTTACAGGAGGGGCTCGGCACTTGGCATGACCAGGCCCTCAGTCTTTAATTGTTTTGGTTTTGCAGTTTGGGTATTCTGGCCTTCCCAGTTTATGAACAGTGGCCAGTTCATTAAGATGGCTGGCAGCAAATAAACTGTGTAGCATGAGAAAAATGCAACAATAATGGACAATTAGTAGTGGTAGGAAGAAATTTAAGAAAATTATCCATTCGGGGTAAATCAGTGTAGGACAGCAAGAAATGTGAATAAAAGTCCAGACTCTGGTGTTTGGGGATCTTGCTGCCAAGAATATAGAACACAGAAATAATATTCCTGAATCATTGTAATTTAGAGCACAAACGTGAGAAATTCACATGAGGTGTAGAGTTCATGTAGTCTGAAATGTAAACAGACTGATTGTGGGGGCGAGAAGGATCACTCCTACCCCTAACATCCGCTTAGCTGCACACACTTCAGTGTGAGTTGTGTGTGTCCGACTTGATAGGATGACCAGACCTGTGGTTTTTAATATAACTTTAAGGTAACAAAATATTAGAATGGGAGAACCTTGCAAGAGTCATCAGCCTGCTTGGTGCAATGATCTGCCCTTTGTTTTGTTTTAGATTGGGCTGCAATGGATTAAAGGTAGATGAGCGTCATAGACATTATCTTAATTAGGGGGAAAATGTTTTCTTTTTTTGAGTTAGTTAACACAAGTAACTAATGCAGGCTAAAATCTTAGTGATAACAAGACAATTTATAGTTTTCACATGAGATGGCGGGTCTAGGTAAACTCTTGATTCCTTTGTAGTCTTCATCTTGACCTGCTAAAGCATGTGAAAATTACAGATTTCCTTCTGTTCACTAGAATTTTACTGCATTAGTTAACTGAGGTTAGCAACACACTTTTTTTTACTAGTGAAGATTGTAGTGGCTTGGAATGCTTTTTCCTTCTTTGCTTCAGAGGGAGGCCGCTCTGCCTCACTGCGTCACCTAGAGGCTGAGAGCCAATCCACAGGGGATTAGCGCTGGTAACAGTCTATGGCCCCACTCCCTGACTGGGGCAGACAGTCAAACTCAAGCCCTCTGTGCGGGGCGGAGCAACAGCAGCCTAAGGGGCTCTGGCCATCTGGGCAGGGCAGAGCAATTACCAGTTTTTGGCCTGGCCTCCTGGCTCAGGCAGACAGTGAACAAATGCAAGCCTCTTGGCCAAAGGTGGATAGGCTGCCAACTCAGGGCTGGAGTTGGTAGCAGGGAGTAGGGGGACATGGGCTCACCCTACTCCACCAGATCCCAGCCCATGGCCCTTTCCCACCACTGGGTCAGTGGGGTACCTGCTGAACATGTTGAGTGTGGTTTCAGCAACGCCAACCCCAATAATGCCTGGTTTCTATGGGCTACTTACTAACTCTACTTGGTTGTAGGGCTTCTTTGCTCACAGATTCTCAGGGCTTTTGGGGTACTCAGCAGCTGGCAGTCCTAGCAGCAACTCTGGGTATTCACCTAGCAGTAGCTCCTCCAGGATGGTTACAGCTTGGTTCCTGGTCCAGGGGCTGGAAGCAAGGCAGCAGCCTCTAACTCCTTCCCTGTCTCTCTCTCAACTGAGCTGGAGGCCTTGCCTCTTATAATTCCTGTCCCTCCCCTCTGTTTCTGGCTCAAGGGGCAGGCCAGGCCTGACAGGGGACAGAGAGTGGTTCCTCCCTGTCTGCATCAGAGGGACGCCACTCTGCTTCATTACAAAGACACACTCAAAGTCAAAGAGAGAGCACTGTAAAGAAAATCTAATAATGACAAGGATCAGGCACTATTACCAATAATCAAGAGGCAGTCTCCTCTCCAAACTTGAGATGTGCTTCATTAAAGCCAAATACCAGGAGTAGGTTATACTACAGAACCAAACTGCAGGGTCAGAGTTTCAGAAAAAGGTCTTTGCTACAGGCAGCTACAACCTAGTTGTATATAGTGATGATAGGAATAAGAAATGACTGGTAATATAATCATATAGAAACAGCCAAAAAACCCTGATGACATTGGTATACTAGAAAAAAAGATCAGTTATAATCTTATGAGACTTTCACAGGGTGCTCAGATCCCCTGCCAACCATTCTCTTTTTCACAAACGTGCAGACACTATGAGAATTCTCCAGCCTCTAGCCTTGATAAAGGAAGTCAGAACCAGCTCATGACTCCTGTTGTGGCATGTATTTAACAAAGCCTGTATGGTAAATGTAAACAAAAAAAGACCCCCAAAATCAAAAGGACTAGATGGAATTAAAATGGAATCTATATGGTTACATTCATAGCAAAAAACAAGCCACCCTAAATTAACACAGGAAGTAAAACTAACATGGAACCTAAACTAAAATAACACAAAGCACAGTTGGTTTTCCACATTTTTGACATCATTTGAGTCAGCAGGAAGCAGAGTAATAGCACTTTAAATGGGTTTAAATTAGCAGATTTGAGATATGTTGGTTAAAAATGCATTTTGAGTATTAAACTGTGTTCTTTGGACACCACTGGCCTGCATGAATTACCTGGTGATGTATGATTGTCTAGGCAACAGCAGGAGCTTAGCAACACCATCTCATGTGGATGCCAGAGAACAGAATTGGCTTTTGTCATTTTTAAATGCCAGCTGGATCCTTTAACAATTCGTCTATATTTAGAAATTCCTCTGTAATTTTTTTTAAACTTCCACAGCCAGAGCTAAATTTTAGTGCCAAATCCATGGCAGTAGAATTGTGGAAGTCCAAAAGTCTTAATTAAAGCCATCTGTCAAGGTTTTGGACAGTCATAGCAACGTGAATTAGGTTTGAACTGTATCCTGCAGACAAATGGAAGCCATCGTCGGCAGTATTTGTCTTGAACTCTTTGATGTTATAGATTTGAGGTTAGATTGCTATGTAGACACTACTTTGGAAAGGAGGTAATGCAGAATTGCACTGCCATAGTGTGAACTCATTTACAACAATCCATTTTCACAAGATGGCCCTGCCTCTTCCTTACTCCTTGTTCACTCTTACTACACTGATGATTCAGGGCTGCAAAGATATAGAGCAGAAAGCTCCAAACTACACACCCCTGTAGGAATAGGAAGGCTCCTGTGTAAAGTCCAGGATTAATGTGGTGGTTATTAAGTATAACATCTTAATAAGTATGTGAATAGTATGTCTAATATACATACACATTTCATAAATTATATGAATGTTAAGAAAATATTACAAACATATAGAGGTATTTTCATCTGGATTAAAGCCAAAAAGTATCAAGAACGAACACATACATATGTAAAATAATGTGTAAAAATTCAGACTCAGAATACAATAAAACCAAAAGTTAAGTACATTAGTGTGTTTAAACTTTTATCACTGATAGTTATTGAATGTGACCTCAGTAAACTGACCTCATTTTGCAAGAATTATGGCAAAAGAAAAACATTCACCTCCAAACACAAACAGAAATTATGGCACCTTACACAAAGGACATGCCATGGTATATTGGAAATTATACAGATTTTTAACTCTTAAGTGAATAAATATTTTGCATTTACTTAACTGGTCTGTTTAAATCAAGAGCTATTCTTTGCTCCTAACAGAAATTGCAGCTAGACAGGGCCAGATCCTCAGCTAGTTGAAGTTGACTTCAATAGAGCTATTTTGATTTATATCACAGAAAGTGATCCATGCATATATGAATTACATACACAAAATAATGTTAGAAGAATATTAAGATTACAAAGTCGGACACTCAATATTTAAGAGATCCCAGAATTAATGTTGCTTTTGCACAAGGGGATTTGGGAACTAACTCCTTTGTGCAATATGATACAGTCTTTAATTACGTGATCACATACTGTTTTTTTTCTCTCCAAAGGATCCCTGCCTTGGGTATCTAAGACAGGGGTGGGCAAACTATGGCCCGTGGGCCAGATCCGACCCCTCTACCATTTCTGTCCGGCCTGCCATGATACCCGGCAATTGAGGAAATTAATAGAATCTTCTTCCATGCAGGGGCGTAGCTGCGAGTGAGCCGGGATGGGCCACCCACTTTGAAAACAGGTCAACCCAAGCTCTGCTTAAGCTACCTTCAGTTGGAGCTTTTTCGGCCGGTGGCTTCCCGAATTTCCTGCTTCCGGTCACGTGGCCAGAAGCAGGAAGTTCGGGAAGTGCTTGACCGCAAGTTGTAAGTAAAAGTTTAGTGTTTGTGTTGTTACAAATTTGACACGTGTTCACAAAATGACTTGCAATAGGAATTGCCTCCTAAGATAAGCTTTGGAGAAACGTGTATTCAGTTGGTTGTTCTTAAGTGCAATTACTTTGTTGTGGAAAGAACATAATGGGGTTTCATTGATCTAGTAGAAAGGTGTGGCCTGCGGCAACTTACCAAAATTAGTGGAGTGGCCCCTCTGCAAAATTTATTGCCCACCCCTGATCTAAGATGACAATAGTAGATTTTATGGGAAAGAAATTAATACCTTAAAATAAGTGTAGAAAAATAAGAGAATGTAAGTGGACCTTAGGTTTTAGGATTTGTGACGTTCTTAACAAATTGAATTCTGCCTCATATACTTATATCCTTTTTGAAGTGCCTGGCACTTAAAGAACATAGTCAATCGTGAGGGCTTCTTTTGTATTCAGTGGTGAAGATTTAATACTGATGCTCTCTCTATTTGAGGAGGTATTGGGATTGTAGGTGGATATTCACTTTGCACACACAAAGCCAGGGCTAATAGGGCAAATCAGGCGAACTGAAGTGGTGCTGAAAAGTCTCCCCATGTCTTGTGACTTGGGTAGGAAGCTGCAGCACAATTTGCTGTAGCTGCTATTCTTCCTTTGAGCTGGGATAGTGACCATATCCCTTTAAGCATTTTGTGTGAATGGTAGGCCCACTGCATTCATGTAATAGTGGAGCCTGTGGCTTACTCCTTATTTTCTCCTTACACTGCCTTTCATGCTGGTCTATATGGAACTGGCAGAGAGACCTCCACAAAAGCATGCAGCTGCTTGCTAGAATCCTTTGTCCTCCTGAGTAGGCTTATGTGAGCCAAATGATCTCAGAAATCCTTCCTGTCCTGCAGTTGAAGGAAGACAGAAGAGTCTGGAAGTGACCTGCTTCTTAGGTAAGTAGTGTAGGATGGAGGGTTTTGGTTTTGTGGAACTTTGGCCCAGCTTTAATGAGGAGAGGGACTGTGTAATTAAGATGGCCTCTACCTCAGTAGAAGTGGAGCCAATTTCCTCAGGGACAGGCTGGCTAGAGTAGTTAGGAGGGTTTTAAACTAATAACATGGGGATGTTTAAAGGGGGGGAATATAAGCAGGGCCCCCACATGCGGGGGAAAGGTACAGCTCAGGCTGCAACCCCCATTACTATGAAGAAGAAATTGAGGCTAAATTGTACATCATGCCTGAGGATAGTTATAGAAACTTATTTCCCTGTATCTAGGTATCTGTTGTCCAGATCGTGAGATTTGCTGGAGCCAATCAGAAGCAGTGCCAGAGCAGTCTCAAGCAACATTCTGAACAGTGAGTTGCTGGGCCTCCTGGCCCAGCCCAGGCCCTTCTCTAAAATAGAGAGTGTGCGCTTGTGCAGTTAAACTAGGACTTGTAGCTTGAGACTGAGAGACAGAGATTTGTGCTTCTCTCTGTGACATGGTCTAGCATATCAAGATCAAGAACCATCAGTCCCAGAGTTCCTTGTGCATAGGAGAAGGGAGGGACAACTGGGTGAGAGGGGGCAAAGCAAAACACCATAAGACAGTGGGAGCTAATGCTGCTGCTGCTTCTGGCAGGATTTGCAGGCCCAAAATATATGTGAGTAAGTATCTAATTCACTCACAGTCTCCCACACCCCATACTGCCATGTCTGGTGGTGGCTATAAATACAAATCAGGCAGCCAGAAACAAAAAGAGGTAAAAGAAAGGGAACTAAAAGAAGCTAAAGAACAACAATCTATCCTCCAGTTTTTCAAATCAGACAAGGCCCTTCTACAGTCAGGCAATATACTAACTAGGGAAGCAGATGAACAAAATCAAGACATTGACAGAATATAATACCTTTATGATGTCCAAAAATAGTCTGCACACTTGTAGGATTCTCAGGCTGGATGTTATGTTAAACAAAAATAGCAAAGGGGAGGCGTTTTTCAGAAATGTAGAATATGTAAAAATAATTTCAGAATTCAAACTTTTTTCATGGCTCATGAGATTGTATGTATGGGATGAGGGATTATGGTATGTGTGTGGGCCCATGTTGCATGTTTGTACTTAGCCCAAAAAAATTATGCTTGGGCCCTGGATATAAGTACTCATTTAGCACAAAAATAATCAAGAAGTGAAAGGACATGAAGAGAAGGAAGTGTTTATTTTCATATACACCAATGCTAGGAGCCTAGGTAACTAACAAAAGGAACTGGAATAGGTCATTTATGCTCAAATTCAATCTAGTTGTATTACTGAAATCTGGTAGGATGATTTGCATGACTGGAATGTTAAAATCAATGGTTATAACCTATTTAGGAAGGATTCAGTGGGCAAAAGGGGAGAAGTGACACTCTGTCAATGGCATTTCCTGTTTCTGAGTCACAGCTTGGAAGAAAATGATCTTGAATGCTTATGGATCAATGCCTTAGCAGATAAAGCATAAGATGTGGTATTAGTTTGTGTCTGCTACAAACCTCCAAATCGCACCAGGGAAAGGATAACTGACTCCTTAAGCACCTATTGATAAGGTGTAGGGAGGGGAAAAAAGCTTGCGTGTTCATGAGGGACATCAATTTGAGTGATGTATGCTTGAGGTGTCATGCTGCAAGCACTAAAACATCCTTAGAATTACTAAGTATTATAGATGACAATTTCCAAACTTTGAGTGTTGTATTCAACATGGGAGAATTTTGTATTAGAGCTTGTCTTGACAGATTAAGAGGAATGGATAGCAGAAAAAAAAATTAATGGTGGTTTAGGTACAAGTGAGGATGACTTTATTCTGCTTGCACATTACAAATGTGGTCAAGTCCAAAGCAGTAATCTATATGTACTTGCCACTTCGCAAAAGCCAGTTTCATAAAGCTGTAAATAATTGGGAGCCAGTACAGCTGGGAGGAAGAATTTAATGAGAAAAATTTGAATAATAATTGGGAGTTGTGTAAGAACACTTTGCTAGATACCCAAAAAGCTGCAATCCAACAATCTAGGAAAGAGTCTGTGCTGGTTAAGAAACTGACCTGGCTTAGAGTGCAAATGAAAACAGCAATTTAATATGTAGCAAACTGAAGAAAGGGGATGTTCATAGTAATGAATATAAATCAGATGTTAGGAATTGTAGAAAATTGATAAGAGAAACAAAGGGACACAAGGTGAAATCTATGGCCAGTGAAGTTAAGGACAGTAAGGAGGAGTTTTTAAAGTATATTGGGAACAAAAAAAATTCATCAACAATATTGGTCTATTTCTAGATGGAAGTGGTAGAATTATCAATAATAAAGCACAAAAGGCAGAAGATTTCAATAAATATTTCTGTTCTGTATCTGGGAAAAATCAGATGAAGTGATATCAGATGACGACATCCTTTCCACTCCAGTAGTATCTTGGGAGGATGTTAAACAATAGCTACTAAAGTTACACATTTTGAAATCAGCAGGGTTGGATAACTTGCATCCAAGAGTTTCAAAAGGGCTGGCTAAGGAGTTTGCTGGACCATTAATGTTGATTTTCAATATGTCTTGGAACACTGGGGAAATTCTAGAAAACTGAAAGAAAGCTAATGTGCCAATATTTAAAAAGAGTGAATGGAATGACCCAGGTAATTAAATTGATGCTGGGCAAAATAGTGGAGAGGTTGATATGGGACTTGACTAATATAGAAATAAAGGAAGATGATCAGGGCCTATCAGCATGGCTT
Organism: Mesoclemmys tuberculata; assembly: GCA_007922155.1. Taxonomy (NCBI): domain Eukaryota; kingdom Metazoa; phylum Chordata; order Testudines; family Chelidae; genus Mesoclemmys; species Mesoclemmys tuberculata. Next base: position 2,007,222 of record ML675621.1, read on the forward strand.
ACGGAAAACAGAACCTGTCAAACTAACTTGATGATGTCTTTTCATGAGATTAGAAGTTTGGATGATAAAGATAATAGTACTGTTGTATATACTCATAGACTCTAAGGTCAGAAGGGACCAATATGATCATCTAGTCTGACCTTCTGCACAATGCAGGCCACAGAACCTCACTCACCCACTCCTGTAATAAACCTCTAACTTATGACAGAGTTATTAAAGTCCTCAAATCATGGTTTAAAGACTTTAAGGTACAAAAAATCCACTAGCAAGTGAGCTGTGCCCCATGCTACAAAGGAAGGCGAAAAGCCCTCAGAGCCTTTGCCAGTCTGTCCTGGGGAAAAATTACTTCCCAATCCCAAATATGGCAATCAGTTAAACCCTGAGCATGTGTGCAAGACTCACCAGCCAGACACCCAAGAAAGATTTCTCTATAATAACTCAGAACCCACCGCATCTAACATCCCTTCTTAGGCCATTAGCATATCTATCACCAGTAGTCAAAAGATCAGTCATTTGCCAAAATAGGCTGTGGCATCATACCATCCTCTCCGTTAATTTATCAAGCTCAATTTTGAAACCAGCTAGGTTTTTTGTCCCCACTGCTCCCCTTGGAAGGCTATTCCAGAACTTCACTCCCCTGATGGTTAGAAACCTGCATCTAATTTAAAGTCTAAATTCCCTGATGACATTTATATCCATTAGTTCTTGTGTCCACACTGGCGCTGAACTTAAATAATTCCTCTCCCTCCCTAGTATTTATCCTTCTGATGTATTTATAGAGAGCAACCATATCTCCCCATAACCTTCTTTTGGTTAGGCTAAACAAGCCAAGCTTTTTGCGTCTCCTCTCATAAGGCAGGTTTTCCATTCCATGGATAATCTTAGTAGCCCTTCTCTGCATATTTCCAATTTGAATTCATTTTTCTTAAACATGGGGGACCTGCACAGAACTGCACAGAGTATTCCAGATGGTAGGTCTCACCATATAATGCAGTATAACGGCATTAACACTTCCCTATCTCTACTGGAAGTACCTCATCTGATGCATCCGAGGACTGCATTAGCTTTTTTCATGGCCACATCACTTTGGTGTCTCATAGTCATCCTGTGATCAATGAATACGCCCATGGTCCTTTTCCTCCTCTGTCACTTCCAACTGATACATCCCCAACTTCTAGCAGAAATTCTTATTAGTCCATAAGTGCATGACCTTGCACTTACCACTATTAAATTTCTTCCTATTTCTATTACTCCAGTTTACAAGGTCATCCAGATCGTCCTGTATGATATCCCGATACTTCTCTGTATTAGCAATACCTTCCAACTTTGTGGCATCCACAAACTTTACTAGCACATTCCCACTTTTTGTGCCAAGGTCATTAATAAAAAGGTTAAATAAGATTGGTCCCAAGACTGATCCCTGTGGAGCTCTACTAGTAACCTCCTGCTAGTCTGGCAGTTCACCTTTCAGTATGATCTGTTGTAGTCTGCTCTTTAACCAGATCCTTATCCACCTTTCAATTTTCACTTTAATCCCTATCTTTTCCAATTTAACTAATAATTCCCCATGTGGAACTGTATCATATGCCTTACTGAAATCTAGGTAAATTAGATCCACTGCATTCCCTTTGTCTAAAAATTCTGTTAACTTCTCAAAAAAGGAGATCAGGTTGGTTTACATGATCTATCTTTTGTACAGCCATGTTGTATTTTATCCCTATTACTGTTAACCTTGATGTCCTTAACTACTTTCTCTTTCAAAATTTTTTCCAAGACCTTGCATACTACTGAGGTCAAACTAACCTGCCTGTAGTTACCCACATCACTTTTTTTCTCTTTCTTTAAAAATAGGAACTATGTTAGCAATTCTCCAGTCATATGGTAAATCCCCTGAATTTACAAATGCACTAAAAATCTTTGCTAATGGGCTTGCAAATTCATGTGTTAGTTCCTTTAATATTGTTGGATGGAGATGATCTGTCCCCCTTTCCCCCCCTCCTGATTTAGTCCCATTAAGGTTTTTGAGTTTGGCTTCTACCTCAGATGTGATAATTTCTACCTCCATATTCTCATTTGCATTAGCCACCATACCACTATCCCCAAGCTCACCATTAACCTCATTAAAAATGTAGGCAAAGTATTTGTTTAGATATTTGGCCATGCCTAGATTATTCTTATCCTCCACCCCCTCCTCCGTGCTTAGCAGTCCCTCTTCGTCTTTCTTTGTTTTCTTCCTATTTATATGGCTATGGAATCTTTTACTATTGGTTTTAATTCCCTTTGTAAGGTCCAACTCTGCTTGGCTTTTGGCCTTTCTCACTTTATCTCTACATGTTCTGACCTCCAAAAAGAAGCTTTCCTTGCTGATCCCTCCCATTTTCTACTCGTTGTAGACTTTCTGCTTTCTCTTAATCACCTGTCTGAGATGCTTACTCATCCAGCTTGGTCTACAGCTCTTGCCTCTGAATTTTTTCCCTTTCCTTGGGATGCAGGGTTCAGATAGTTCCTGCAACTTTGACTTGAAGTAATTCCAAGTCTCCTCCACCTTTAGATCCATGAGTTCTTCAGTCCAGTCCACTTCTGCAATTAATTCCCTTAATTTTTTAAAGTGAGCCCTTTTGAAGTCAAAGACCCTAGTCACAGATCTATTTTGTTTATCCTTCTGTTTAGTTTGAACTGAATTAGCTCATGGTCACCCATACCAAGGTTGTCCCCTACAACCTATTATTCTGTGCGGTCCTCACTATTCACCAATACCAAATCTAAAATGGCATTCCCTCTTGTTAGTTCAGTAACTGTTTGGTGAAGGAATCTGTCAGCTATCACATCCAGGAAAATCTGGGCCCTATTATTACTACTAGTACTTGTCCTCCAGTCTATATCTGGGAAGTTAGTCTCCCATAATCACAGTTCCCAGTAATTAATTAATTAAAAAGTAAAGTAATTAATTAAAAGCCTTAAAGAGGTCTCTATCCATGTCCAAATCAGATCCTGGTGGTCTGTAGCACACCCCAAGCACTATCCCAGGGGAAATTCTAGTAGTTTTCTTCCCCAGTGTGATTTTTACCCAGACAGACTCTGTCTTATCAATTCCATCCCTTCTAATTTCCTTACAGTCTAGCTCATCATTGATATACAATGCTACTCCACCACCTTGGCCTTTATATCTGGCTTTCCTAAACAACACATACCTGTCAATACTTTTACACCAGTCATGACTACTATTCCAGAATGTTTCTGTTATCTCTATAATATCTGGTTTCACTTCCTCTACCAGTAGCTCTAGTTCTCCATTTTATTACCCAGGCTCTTCGCATTGGTATACAAACACCTTACTTTTTGTTGTTTGGCTTCGCTCACGTTCCTTACCTGAGTTGGCACAGTGATTCTCCTGCCAATATCACCTTTTAGGCTGGTATCTACACTACCCTTCCTCTGAATGTCCATTCTGCTCCTCATTGATGTCCTTTCTTACTTCATTTCCCCACTTCTCAATGCTAAAATCAGGTGTGGAGATTACCTGGGCATCTCCCAAACATCTCCCCCAACTCCCTAGTTTAAAGCTTTCTTAATCAGTTGTGCCAGCCTCCATTCTAGAAATGCATTTCCCTTCCTACTCAGGTGAAGTCCATCCCAAGAGAACAGTCCTCTGTTCATGAATGCCTCCCAGTGACCGTACATCCCAAAACCTTCCTGATAGCACCACTTCCTGAGCCATCTGTTGATCATCAGAATCTTGTCACACTTTTGTTGTCCTCCTCTAGGGACAGGCACAATGCCACTAAAGATCACCTGAGGCCCATTTTCCTTAAGAGTCTGTCCCATCCTGGCATAGTCTCCTTTGATACGTTCCAGCAAGAATCTAGCTCTATCATTTGTACTCACATGAAGGATAATCAGTGGATCCTTTCCCACTCCTGTTAGGATCCTTTTCAGTCTCAGGTCCACATCCCATATCTTAGCACCCAGCAGACAACACTCCCTTCTGTTCCCTGGATCAGCTCTGGTTACAGGCCTGTCTGTTCTTCTCAGCAGGGAATCCCCAGTCATGTAAACCTATCTTTCCCTGGTAACGGTGCAATTCTCTGGCCTATCCCGTTATTTCTGACTAGAAGTCATCTCATCTGCTGTCCTCCTTTGCAATCTGCTGCAACCGTTCCTGTATCCTTCTGTGGCTCTTATTTAGTGGCATCTCCTTTGGCTCATCCACTCTTTGTATAGGACTAACTGCTCTTCTCTTCTTTCTTGCCCTCCCACTTTCAGTAACCACCTGCTGTGCTCCTTCTTTATTTTCCAACTCCACAAACCTGTTTCTGAGCTCTGTTTCTCCTTCATTAGCCTGTCATTTCCTCTGCTTAGTTCTTGCAGTCACATGCTTCCGCTGGCCGCCTTCCTCACCCAGCATTCTCCCCTCAGAGTTTGTTGGTCCTGCTTCCATCTGCAAGTCTGGGTTTGTCCCTTCAGCCTCCTCATTCCTTTGCTCTATCATCTGCTCGAAGCCTCTTCTAAACTCAGTCAGAGTTTCCACCTGCATCTCCAACCACATCTTCTCTTCCATCAGCTCTATGAGGTGGCACTTCATACAGACAAAGCTCTTTTGAGGTACCCCCTTCAGGATCATGTACCTCCCGCAGCTTCCACATCCAGTCATCTTCATTGTCTCTTCCCCTGCTTGAGTGACTACCACTACCACCTCTGTATCTGTCATAGCTTTTCCCCCTACTTCCTGCCACTGAGAGAGACAAAAACAAAAAAACCCACCGAAACAACCCCCAACGAGCATCCCAACAATACTATAACATTACACACCTCCACTCAAACTTCCCTGTTTTCTGCTCTGTTAGCTGGCTCCTGTGCCACTGGAACTTACTTCGGTAAGGCATTTGTCTTGGTACCACATGACACTTTCATTACAAAACTAGAATGATGTAAAATTAACATGGCACAGAATGAGTCATCACAGATAAGTGATATCTGGATTGGTAGGTGTGACGTTGGCCTCCAGGATAGCCATGCTTAGTTAGCTTAAACAGGGCAAACTGCAAAGCATGGGGCACGCAAACCCTAAATACTGGTGGTTTTTCTTCTGGGAGATATAGCAAGCCAACAACAAACCGCTTCTGATGACCTCACTGGTCATTCAGTAGACAAAACCACAGTTTCCTTAAAGCTGTCCAGCCCTTTGGCTAGCACCCAGACAGCCAAGTCAAATATGATGGGGTTTACTGAAAATCTTTATCCATCATATGTAAAAATGTTCCACCAATTCCAAAGGATTGGACGCATTCCAGACAGGTCAGTGAATAGCTCAGATCTTACCCAAATACAATAAAAGCCAATGCTTTTTAACTAAACTAATATTTATTTTTTTAAAAGGAGAGAGTAATGGTTAAAAGGTCAGTATACACACACACATGAAAATAAAGCTCTTAGGGATTAGTTTCAAAGTAGAGATAATGGAGTTGCAAAGTTCTTAAATTGCAAAGTCTCTGAAATTACCCAAACAGCTTGGTGGCCATCAGTCCTTTTTAGAGCTTCTTCACTGGAAATCCAGTCCTGAGAAATTAAGACTAAATAGTCTATGTACAGAGTTTGTTCGAATTGTGCCATGAGAATCAGCAGGGTGATTCTGGGCTGGTGCTGGGATCTCAATCTTGCAATTCAAACTTTTGGTGACAACTTTGAACAGATATAAGATAAAAAGGGTCAGTCCACTAGAGTCTTTCATAGATCCATGCAGGCTGACCAATATCATCTTGACAGCAGGTACTTCTTTCAACAATTAATAGATGATTACTTGGGACTGTGAAATATCATCTCCTATGTCCTGTGCGCACTGGTAACTAGTTACATTAGCACGAGGTAATTGGCCATTTACAACCATTCACAGGTATTTACTATTTAAACTTCAAAGAGAAATAAAAACAATAGTATTGTTACATTCAAGCTCCATCTAAATGTTCATATGTTCCTTTTGAACTCTTAATTAATAGAAGAATGATAGACAGGAAAGCAGTTTATCTACATTTGGTGAAAAGTTCCTGATGGGTAGCCGTGTTAATCTGTATACAGCAAAACCGGCGAGAGCCCTGTAGCACTTTAAAGACTAACAAATTTAATTTCTGCGGGCATAAGCTTTCATGGACTGTAACCCACTTCGTCAGATGCCATCAGAGGCATCTGACGAAGTGGGTTACAGTCCACGAAAGCTTATGCCTGCAGAAATTAAATTTGTTAGTCTTTAAAGTGCTACAGGACTCTTGGTTTTTTTTAATCAACATTGTGAACCTCTAACAAGATACATGTAAACAACATCAAATAACTACCAACCATATACTTGCATATCAAAGCTCTAGTCTACTTATAAGGAATGACTCTCACTACCATTGTATTTTCCTATAATATGTCTCTAAAGGTCAGATTTGGGCCATGCAATTTGTAAAGTTGCTTGGCATTTTTCGGGCCCAGGGTCACACTAGGTAAATTGGGCACAAATAGACAGCATGCATTTTTAAATGACTAATGGTAAATGTATACATCTAGGAGTAAAGAATGTAGGCCATTCTTGTAGAATGAGGGATTCAATCCCGAAAAACAGTAACTCTGAAAAAGATTTGGGAGTTCTGATGAATAATCAACAGAACATGAGCTCCCAAGGCAATGCTGTGGCCAAAAGGGATAATTCAATCCTTGGATGGATTAACGGGAATCTCAGCTAGGAGCAGAGAGATTATTTTACCCCTGTATTTGCACTCGTGCTGGAATATTGCGTCCAGCTTTAGTCCCACAATTGAAGATGGATGTTGATAGATTGGAGAGGGTTCATAGAAGAAAAATTGCCTCTCTCTTTTTATCTTTTCTTTTAAGTGAGGCTTAGTGGCAGGTGAAATCATTTATCTCTTTTGTTTTACGAATTATATTTAAAAAAGACCTGCCAGAATAACTCATAAAATAGACTTTTTTGGTTTAAATATCTAGATTCGAATGCTGGTGCTGAGAGTTTGGTGAGACTGTTGCTTGAAATGGTTTATTCAAGTTTTTACTTGAGAGACAACTGATTTGACAGCACTTGAGTAATTCTAGTGTGTATACCGGTAGTTGATCAGAGCTGCCCTTAGAAGTAGGTGTAACAGCTGTCATTGGTATTACTATAACAAGTGTGTGGGATGTATCATATTTGTAGATCTGCTAGTGTTAAGTACTGCCCATATTTTCCATCTATATTTTTTATTTTTGTCTTCCCAGAGAAATCATCACACAAATGCTTAAAAGAAAATGACTTTTGTTTTCTACGAGCATTTCTAGGTAGCTTTATAAATTGAGGCAGACATAATATAATCCAGTCATGCTTGACTAAGCATACATCTTGCAGAAACTGCATCACAACTTTAAACATTTAATCCTTTCCAAATAGTGTCTTTTATTTGATGTTAAAGCAGTAATTGGAAGATGATACATTCCAACTTGTTGGGCTATTGAATGCAATGTGTAAACAATATTCTGAACAAAATGGTCTCTTCTCTCTTTGTGCCATGCTGAGTGGAAGTCAGGGTCCAGAGAGACTGAGGCCGGCATTTTCAAAGAAAATTAAGTGAATTAGGCATCCAATTTAAATGGAATTTCAGTGGTCATTTGGGTGCCTAACTTCCCTCTTTCTTTGGAAATCCCAGCCTAAGTTCATATGCCTTCTGAAAACAAGTTTGTTATGGAGTGGCTGATTTTCGTATACACAATAGAAACAGTGATTGTTTGGATGGTTTATTTGAAAAGCAATAGACCATAATAGCATACAAATAGGAAACTTACGCACCTGAAATGGAGATGACTGACTATATACCTTCTACAGACTCATCATTTTAGTGTCTGTATGTTGGCACTGCAAGTCATAGAAGCACTAAGAAAGCAAAGAATATGGTATTGTGTGCTGACTCATCTGAACGCTCAGGTGAAGCTTCAGCTTCTTTCTGCTATTTAAAATATCAACTAGTGACTTGAGAGACATAGGGAGGCGGGCCAGTTGGCAAGTGCATCTGGAAAGGCAATATACTTGGTGAACGTTAGTTGGAAAGTAACTTTTCTGTCACCTTTGAGAATTACTGGAGACACTGAGAAGAGGTACGGAAAGTTCTGATGATGTGATAGGAAGATCAAAGAGGCAATGTTATGCTATGCATCTGTGGTGTAATAGGAAGATCCAAATACAAGAATTGCCTTAATCCATATGGTGAGGATGACATGAACCTTTTTCTGTTTGTCTCTGTAATGAGGAAGAATAGAAATTTTCAGGAAGGCATATATGATGCTTTGACCCGAGTCAATGGAGAATTACATCGTTGCATGGAGCCTAGAGCATAGCTCTTTCTTGGAGAATAGATAAAGGACATTTGCTATTGCTCTTGGAAGCAAACAAATCTGCTTTGGGGTGTCAGTTTGCTGAAGATACTGTTGACTATCAATAGGCACTATGCTGCTCTTAGTGCCTGTAGTCTAGAGGAGAGCTGATTTTGCCTGTCTGACGAAAAGAGATTGAGAAGGCCTGTTTGATGAGTGCACCATCCCCAAAAGAATGTGGTTTTGTGCCACAAAAAAGAGACGTATTTCCCACTTGGAAGTTGAGCTGTTTTTCAAAGTGTGTGTACTGCATATCTGATATAAGAAATGAAATAGTTTATTGCTGATCAGATCTCTTGGAAGTCCAGTGTACTGTGGAGTAGTAGAGATTTCTTTGACTTATCCATACTCTGAGTTTGTAAACTCATTTTGATGAGGTTTTCAGCCCTGGCTCAAGTTATCTGGCCCTGTTACAGCTGACTTGGCTGACAGAGCAAAATGCTGTTAAAACATTGGAAGGCACCTTCCACCAAAGAAGGGCGTTGTCAGCCAGTCCTGTTGTTTCTTCCTGGCTTGTAATTTACACAGCCAGTTCTGTAGAGATGTTGTAGTCTTGTAAATTGATACATGAAGCATAAGAGGCTGCGAAAACTAGATGTGACAATTCCAGTGTTGATTCATCATAGAGTTGCCCTTTGAATGTCCATACGTTTTCTTTTGTAAAAGAAAGCAGTAATTCCTATAGAGTGAAGGCTTGTTCTGATGTGTGTATGCAGTGAAGATGGACTTCTCTTGATTGAGGAAGTCCTAGCTTCTTGAAGAGACAGCAGATTATGTCCATAGAAGCATAGAAATCTTGAAGAAACCAGGCCTTTCTGAGCTAGTTGCCCAAATAAGAGTTGAAAGTGGTCATCTTGATGTCTTAAGTGGCATTTCCAGGAATTTGGTAAAACTTAGGGAGAACCATAACCACACCAAGCAGGAGCACTGTATTACTAGTAATGGTCAGTCTGAGATTTCCTAAGTGGTGGAAATACTAGTCTCAAAGGTTTAGAGCCCTGCATCAGCCTTGTCAATATAGGGAAGGCTTGATGACTGCCAGTGTCATCATTGAAACTTGAAGCTTCAGCGAATTTCTTCAGCCTCCTCAAGTCTAAGCCGATGTCTACACTTGCCACCAAATTCACCACCGTCAGTGTAGACATAGCCTAAGATGAGAAAGGGACTGAAATTATGTCTCTGGTATAAATATATATTGTGGTGGGTGACTTGACTTGTTTAAAAAATAATCAGTGTAGTAACCTCAAGTTTTAGCAGTTTTTTGTGAAGGGCATCCCTAAAAGGAATAAGGAAGGAGATTTTGGAGGCAGTAAGAGGTGGAATTGAATCATATAGCTATTTCCTTCATCTCCACAATGATCTGATTTTAATTCTATTCCTCTCTGCAAAGCAAAATAGTATCATCCTTAAATAGGGAATTGATGAAAAAGGCTGATCCATGGTAAGGGTTCCTGCATGCATTACTGTCTGTTTCCAAACCCAGGTTGAAGGCACGGAGGGAGATGGTCTTTGGTACTGGTGAATCCTATAGTGTTTTCCATCTTGGCAATACTTGAGAAGACATCTTTGCTGCCTTTTAATACTGAAGTGCTTTGCTGGTGGAAACTCTCTGGTATCTAAAGGAGGAATTTTCTTCTTGAAATAGAGGGCTTGGAAAATCCAAAGACCTAGTGGTATGTTTAAATCTTAACAGATTATTTTCCATTTTCCTGCTTAAGTGGCCAAATTCCTTGAAAGTAAGGAATGAAACTTTAGACTTCTGATCTCTCCCTGGAAGTTCAAACTAAAGACAAGGAGGGTTCCAGCCATTACTAGTGATCTAGCTGCAGTGTCCAAGTAACAGTATACAGCTCTCAAAGAATGCCTGGATACATTCTGGCTCTCCTGATGGTGGTTTGAAAAAAGATGGCTTTGGTTTCTTTGTTTTTGCATTAGTCATCCCACTGATAATTCTTCAAAAATGTTTAGTCTCATTTTTAGTTTTAATTTTAATTCTGTTTCCTCATTACAGTATGACAAGTGGCTGAGGCAATAGCTTCTATTGGACCAATTTCTGTTGGTGGGAGAGACAAGTTTTTGAGCCACAAAGAGCAGAAAAGCTCTGTGTGACTTGAAAGCTTGTCTCTCTCACCAATGAAAGTTAGTCCAATAAAAGAAATTACCTCACCCACCTTGTTTCTCTCTAATATCCTGAGACCAACATGGCTACAACGACAATTCTCATTACTGAGTCATTTGCTTATAGTACCATGTATTGCAATTTTATCTAGTTTGTTGGCTCTGAAAATGTTTGTCAGTGATATATACCAGCTGCAAATAGTACTCTGTCATTTTGGTGAATGGTTTTTCCTATTTACATTAACCTCTCTGTATGCTGTTTATGATGAATGTCTAGCCTTTAATTTTTCAAATGGCATTTACCTTATCTTGTTAGTTATAATGATTTATTTGGGAAATGACCTGACATACAAATAAGAATTTCTCACAGATAAACTTTTCCATTATCGTGAGCTCACAGAACTTAATTTATTTCCCTAAAAAAGTCACTTGAAGGCAGGGAAGGGCATGGCTTTTGGAGTCACCTGTCTTATCAACCTCTAAGTGTTCTAGGTTTTCTCTCAGCTTCCTAGAGTCAGATGCTGGGCTTTTCTGTCAAATTCACCAGATAATAAAGAGACACCTGAAAGAAGAACAAGAAGACTGGCTTCTGCTGCTTAGCTTATGTCTAGGCTGTGGCCATTCACATGAATGATCATTATGAATCAATCTTCCTAGCCAAATAAATCAGATGTTATGTTCTCCTTGAATAGATGTATATTTTTAAGTTAGAACAATATATGGTTTCTTCTACAATGTAAAATACGGGGCTTTTTAAAAGCTTTTTTCACTTGAGCTTCAATGGGAGACTTTCAATTAAATAGTAAATATATTCAGGTTTGTGATCTATGGGTGTTATGAAGATATTAATTTCTGGGTACAATGCTCACATGTATCAACAGATGTGATCCTTCATGCTGAAATGTGGGCGTGAGTTGGCATCGTCTGCTGCCAGAAGGGTCTTCTTGCAGAAAATGTCACCTTATACACTGTCCTTTTAATCCATCTTTATTTGGGACCTATGCCCAGTTGAAACTGGCATATCACCTTGTGAGTGGGCACAGTGCAGTTTTGACAGTTGGTGCTGAATATAGCCATGCCAGAGAAGAGCATGGAAATCTAGTATGGATATTAGAGCCCAGATTCTATCAAAGGGCACTGAAATTCAAGCTTTTCCAAAGATTCAGTTCCTTGGGTAGTGGAGCAATGTTATCATTACTCCAGCTCATTTTGATATTTTAATATATCCTGAAGTATTCAAAATGCTTTGCGGCTGTGAATATTTATATAGGAATCCTTTCACTCTGCACTGGAGGGCAGCCACCTCTGAACAAACATAGCAGCTGTTTGACAACTCACAGAAATACTACTCAGTGGTTTAGGTCACGAAGTGCAGTAAAATAATATACTTATTTGAAAACTACAGGGTGAGATTTAGATGTACCATTATCTAAACTGCAATGGGCAGGACTCTGAGGCAAACACCCAAAACTTCCTTATATATGCCATGGAATCTTTCACAGTTGCAAGTCACCCTGCCTTGATTTTAGTTTTAAACTAAAGCCACTCCCAGGAGCCTATTACCTCTTGGTACTTTGTTGAGGCAGTGGTTCAGAGCAAAGAGCAGAACTCACTGAAGTACCAGCATAATTTCCTAAATCATGCTGAGGTTTTCTTTGTAATCCTCCACTCCAGGAACTACCTGTTTAGCTTGCAAAATCTGATGAGATCATAGTCCAAGGTGGTTTTGCAAAGAGGTATTTTGACAGTCTAGAAATTACTTAGGGCTTTAAAAGGTAACATTTGACCTTTGAGCTAATGTCTGTCTTCACCTCCTGTCCAAATCATTGTAGCCATGTCTTGACATGTGAATTTTATTTCTTATTATTACATGTGGAAATGTATGGAAAGGAATATGAAATCAAGCTCTCCTTTTAACATGCTTTTATTTCATGTGAATAGTTCCCAAAATAAAATAGTTTTAAAAAACAGCATTCATACAGTGCATATGTTGATGGGGCTTAAGTTGCACCAAGACATCTACAAAACCAAAAGTCATAGCCCAGTTTTGGACTCCGGTGAAACAGGAGTTGTTTCCTGAAGAAATGATACGGTAATTAAGTCTCTACTTTCTTAGTAGATCTCGACAAGTGGCATTTAGCTAAAATGATCCTATTACCTGGTCAATGTTCCTACTGAGCAGCTCAGCTGGATGCAGAATTCAGAATGCAGGCTGTCTTTACTGCATCAGCTGCACTGAAAAATGTTGCTAGGAGGTTGTACTACATCACACTGAAAATAAGCTTCCATATTTACATTGCATCACTTAGCTATATACTGGTTCTGCAATGGATAAGGAGCCTGAAATCAGAACATGGCCATTACTCTATAATGAATTTTGTTTAAAAACTTTTAAGTATGATAAAAGAATATTTTAATGTTACCTTTTAAAAAAATGTTTTTGCTGTAAAGTAATTATGGACCTATACCTCTCTGTGTGTGATATAAATGTATGTGTATATTATGCATGAAACAGATTTTGGGAACAAATTCTGCCCTGATCTACACCATGTTCAAGTCCACTAATCTCAGTGAGGTTGCACAAAGTAAATCAGTGCACAATTTGTCCCACTGTTTATGTACAAAAACAAGTATTCTGAACATTGTGCTTCAATAGATCATTTGAATCCCAGAGGATACAAATCTGTGACAAGAAATAAACAATCCAAATAGTAACTGATCTAGTATATTATAATGCAGTCTATCCCAAGAAGGGTTTTTTAAATCCTTCACTGTGCTTCTCATCATTTCCATGGATGGTTTGTTTGTTTGTTTTTTCAGTTGGAGAAGAAAAAATACTGGTGTGTGAATGTTTTTAAATATTGTAAAATTGCAGTTAAACTAATCTGTGCATTAACTGGCTTTACATAGTAACCCTGAATTGTCCTGAAAGATAACAAGAGATGACATTAAAGCTGGCAGATAATTGCAACATCTTTGATCATCTTATATTGTTTTTTTATGGATTGTGAACTTATTTGTAAGTTATCATTTAAATTAAAAGATGTTTTATTTAACAAGAGTATGTCCTTTTGCTTTAGTACTTTTAAAACATATTTGATATACAGAAAGTAAGACTTACAAAGCAAAGTTCAAGCCGACTAAATCAGAAATAAATGCAGAGCTGTGGGCAGAAAGTGAGAACCAAGGGCAGTGGCAGAGTATGTTTGAACTGACAGTACAAAGGCCGTTTGTATTGTGTACATTAGAAATAGAAAACGTTGACATCATGTTATCCATGGCTTTGTCTGATCGCTGCTTCACATTTTTTAGAGTTTGGCTAACAGACTCAGCTGAATGGAAAACCTGAGCTCATTAAAATGTATATAGTTCATTATCTGTGGCTGAAGAAGCCTGCATTTCCGACTTTCCATTGGTTTTAAATATGTAACAGATTTATTTTTATTTCATTTTGTTTTTTTTAACTGTTCCTTGGTCAGTTTTAAAACAGGAAAGGATTTATTTTTATTTTCTGGTTAGCTTGAAGATAGTGCAAAAATAAAGTGTGAAAAATTGGCAGTGTTACATCAATAACGGTAACTCGGAACAGTCTTAGAAAAACAACAACAAAAATGATGATCATGTACGTACTTTTAATGTTCTACTTACTTTGTAGTAATAACCATAGTACTGAGAATGGGCGTGTAAGAATATTTATAAATATTGTTATATTTCCACTATCCAAGGTGATAGAAATTTTGTGAGATCAAGTGATTTCATGAGAATTTGGCTGCTTTTTGTTTGGTGTTTTGCAAAAACCAGATAGTACTGCTGAAAAGGATCTGGGAGTTATAGCAGATCACAAATTGAATATAAATCAACAATCTGATGAAGCTGTGAAAAAGGTGAATATTCTGGAGTGTTGTATGTAAGAAGCGAGGGTTAATTGTTCTGTTGTACTTGGCACTGGTGTGACTCAACTGGAGTACTGTGTCCAATTCTGAGTGTCACAGTTTAGGAAGGATGTGGATAAACTGGAGAGTCCAGAGGAGAGCAACAAAAAGGATGAAAGATTTAGAGAACTTGACCTAAGAAGAAAGGTTAAACTGGGCATGCTTAGTCTTGAGACAAGAAGACTAGAAAAGGAGGACCTGCTAATGGTTTTCAAATATGTTAAGGGTTGTTATAAAAGAGGATGGGGATCAATTGTTCTCCATGTCCACCAAAGATAAGAAATAGTAGGCTTAATCTGCAGCAAGGGAGATTTAAGTTAGATATGAGGAAAAACTTTCTAAATATAAGGGTAGTTAGGTCTTGGAATAGGCTTCCAAGTGATTTTGTGGAATCCACATCATTGGGAGGTTTTTAAGCAGAGGTTAGATATACATCTATTAAGGATAGTCTAGGCTTACTTAGTTCTGCCTACATGCAGGGGGCTGGACTTGAAGACCACTTGAGGTCCCTTCTAGCCCTACAGTTCTATGATTCTATGAGATTTCATCCCCCATTGAATTGAAACTCCAACTCTGATTCAGCCTCTATCCCAGTCTTTAGCCAGAAACTGATCAGGATCTGGATTTGAGCACTGGCTCCTTGGCTCATCTATGAGACTTATAATCCTGATAAAATTCCCATAGTAGGACAAAGCTTTTTCTGAGGATCTCCAGTTGTTAAGCACACTGTCACAATGTATTAAAATTTGGGGCAGAAAATAAAGAATTCTACATATAATTGAAATTTCTGAAGGATTTTAAATAAGCAGAATGTAACTAATTAAGTTGGAATTTAGCCAGTACGTTGAGGTGAACACTTTGTCTTATGAAAACTGCTTGGAATCTTTAATGACCACAGGTGGACAGAACCATGGTTTTATATAATCTTTTCCAGGTTATGTATTCTTTGGGCCATATTCACCATTAGGGTATCTTCATGGCTCATCTGGCATTATACCTAAATTGAATTTGGCCCTTCTGTGCAAAGAAGCCTATAGAAAGTTTTCTGACTTGAGAACCTTTGTTTCATGCACAAATTATTTGCCATTTTCAAAATGCTGATTGATATTTCTTGCAAGTACCTGTTAATTATACACAATCCTCATCTTAAGCATTTACATTTTTATGTGGTTTCATTACTTTTTACATCTATAAAGAAAAACAGACATGATGAAAGTGATTATGTAGCTCAGACATGCCATTTTGTGGCATAAACAATGAGAACAAAATTCTAGGAGTCCAAAAGGTCTTGTGTTAAAATTGAAGTCTAAGTTTTAGCAAGACAGGCATGGTTATTGCAAAGATGTGGGCAATGCTGGAGTTGTGCCGAGTCCTGAAGGTCATGGGGAGAAGACTGAACTTGATGTGGAAGTTGAGAGGAAGCCATTGGAGAATGTATAAAGACAGGAGTGACAGACAAGGGAAGGTGGACTCCTGTGTTCTGAACATGGCCTTCACTCGTAACCCTTCTGATACTTTTAAATTTCCCCATCTGTAGATTTGGAATGATGAAGTTTGCTACCAGACCTGGTTTTTTTTTGTTTTTTGTTTTTTAAAATACATTATCTCTACTAATTTCTGTCATCTTTTCTTTTTCTTTTCTTTTCTTAATATGTGAAGTGAATCAATGTTCTTAAGTTAATGGCATGTGTAAATGAGAATTATTTTGAACGACAAGCAACAGCAAATGCCTTGGGAGGGAGGGCTAACTGTTGAATAATAACATCGTTCTATGAAGCAAGAACATAGAATTTTGAACATTTTTCTAAATATTAAAAATAACTTCTTGAATTGCATTATTTACTTTGTGCCATGTTTCATAAATATATTTACAATTGTGATTGCATTACTTCCGACAAGAATGTTTCAGCATCAGTGCAAATGAGAGAGTAACAAAATGAATACAACCTCTGATTAGGTAACCACTAGCGTACTTAAAACTATTTTGAAATTCAGATTTTTTCAGGTTTCAGATAGCATAATTCCATTAGAAAATAAACTGCTGATTAAGGCACTGTGTATTCAGTACACAGGCTCACTGAAAATCACATGACAGCATGTATGAATGTGAGTAGCATGTATGAATTTGAGTAGAAGAGCTAACTTTTGCTGCATTTAAATTGGTTTTTTTTCTGAACTCTAGTAATATAAGAAAGAGAAAGAGGACAACCATTCTGGCATTTCCTTAATTTTGAGTACTAGACTTGGCAATTTCAACATTCCTTTAACATGGGGGGGATGTGTGTGTATAAATTCCTAGATTTTTAAAAAACAAACAGGAAAAAAATGATATAATGGGGAACCATAAGGACACCTCCCAGACCCCAGGACCATTAGCAAGGTGGTAACATTGGACCTTCAGCGCCACAGTATAGATCACTACAACTTGAGTTACAGGAGTAACTGGTAGCTGTAATAGGTTATTAACTTCTATGGTTAGAGGGTGACAGAACACACACTGCACTACTGGCTCATACAACTATTTACTAGACAGCAGAGGAATGTTGAAAATAAATATTTCTGGCTTCTGCTTCTGGAGGATAATGCAGTTTAGTGGTTACAGACATCATAGATAGTCAAGCACACAGATTTGACACATTCAGCCTGAAAGCCATATGCTTAAATAAAGGAAATTTGGATCTGCCATATTAGAGACAAGGTTCCATTCCTGGATCTGCCAGAAGTGATGTTGTGCAACCTCGCCTGCCTCCTAAGGAGAGGTGCCAGGATTTGCACAATAAAGGCTATGAATTGCACAGAATTATTATAGCCATTCAGGAAAATGTCATTCTGGTTTACTGCCTGGCTACATCTTCTCCAGGGCAAAGGGGGAGGGGCACATTGCTGCTGTGCCAGTGTCCCTTATTGATCTCATGTTCTCAGTTGACCATGTAAGAAACTGAGTAAAACCTGGAAGTACTGTCAGTGCAGTTGACACGTAGGAGCTTTGTATGGGCAGAGAAAATGCTTGTTGCATACAGAATGGTTGTGTACTTTAGCAGTAACTTTCTAGAAAGCTCTTCTAAGCATAAGCAAATAGCAGTTTTCAGAGGTTTATAACGCCCCGAAATCTGAATGGAATTTCATGGAGACAGCAAAAAGTACCACCCAGCCCTCGACACAGTTTTCCTGCCAAATTTCAAGTTTTTGCTTCAAAGCTTGAAGGTGCCAAGATCCTTCAAAGAATCAGCTTGGAAAAATGTTTAACACTGACAAAACTACCTGTTTTTCCCTATCCTCTATTTCAGAAATGGCTGAATCGTTTCTGCTAAACCTGAAATCAGCCTGAGACAGAGAACAAGCATGGAAAATTTCAGCCCAAATGGCTAGAGACTGACAACGTTATAATCAACTGAAAAAGGGACTTATAATGGAATATGTCAAGCATTCTTAACTAAGGCAGTTGCTGCTAGCTGTGCACATAATAAAACTGTCATCTCAGGAGGTCTGTGTTTAGCACGTCTCCTTCATCAGTTTGGTTTTTAAATTAAATTGTCCTTTCGAGATGTAGATCATTCAGTTTACAAAACTGCAAATGAAAATGGGAGATCCATATTACAGGACAGACCCCTGCCCTGGGTAGTGCAGTATGAGGAGTTGATGAGCAGCCCTTAGTGGTGAAAGAACAGGTTCAGGACTCTTTTAGAAAAGCTGGACATGCAAAAGTCCATGGGGCCAGATGCAATGCATCTGAGAGTGCTGAGGGAATTGGCAGATGCGATTGCAGAGCCATTGACCGTTATCTTTGAAAACTCGTGGTGATCGGGTGGAGGTCCTAAATGATTGGAAAAAGGCAAATATAGTACCCATCTTTTAAAAAAGGAAAGAGGAGGATCTGGGGAAATACAGACCAATCAGCCTGGCCTCAGTCCTCAGAACAATCATGGAGCAGGTCCTCAAGGAACCCATGCTGAAGCACTTACAGGAGAGGAAGGTGATGTGGAACAGTCCGTCTGCATTCACCAAGGGAAAGTCATGCCTGTCTAACCTTATTATTTTCTATGATGAGATGACTGGCTCTGTGGATGTAGGGAAAGTGATGGACATGATATACCTTGACTTTAGCAAACTTTTGTTATGGTCTCCCACAGTATTCTTGCCAGCAAATTAAAGAAGTATGGGTTGAATGAATGGACTATAATGTGGATGGAAAGCTGGTTAGATCATTGAGCTCAACAGGTAGTGATCAGTGGCTCGATGTGTAGTTAGCAGCCAGTATCAAGTGAGTGCCCCAGGGTCGGTCCTAGGTCTGGTTTTGTTCAACATCTTTATTTATGATCCGGATGATAGGGTGGATTCCACCCTCAGCAAGTTCACAGATGACACCAAGCTGAGGGAAGTGGTAGCTATGTTGGAGGGTAGGGATAGGATTCAGAATGACCTAGACAAATTGGAAGATTGGGCCAAAAGAAATCTGATGAGGTTCAATAAGGAGAAGTGCAACGTCCTGCAACTTAGGATGGAAAAATCCCATGCACTGGTACAGACTGGGGATTGACTGGCTAGGCAGCAGTTCTTCAGAAAAGGATCTGTGGGTTATAGTGGACAAGAAACTTGATATGAGTCAACAGTGCTCCCTCGTTGGCAAGAAGGCTAACGGAATATTGAGCTGAATTAGTTTTGAGCATTGCCAACAGATCAAGGGAAGTGATTATTTCCCTCTATTCATCATTGATGAGGTCACATCTGGAGCGTTGTGTCCAGTTTTGGGCCCCCCACTACAGAAAGGATGTGGACAAATAGGAGAGAGTCCAGTGGAGAGCAACGAAAATGATAAAGGGTTGGGACTTATGAGGAGAGGCTGAGGGAACTGGTCTGATTTAATCTGCAGAAAAGAAGAGTGATTTGATAGCAGCCTTCAACTACCTGAAGGGGTGTTACAAAGAGGATGGAGCTAGGCTGTTCTCAGGGGTGGCAGATGACAGAACAAGGAGCAATGCTCTCAGGTTGCAATTGGGGGGGTCCAAGTTGGATTTTAGGAAAACCTTTTCAGTAGGAGGGTGATGAAGCACTGGAATGGGTTACCTAGCAAGGTGGTGGAATCTCCATCCTTAGAGATTTTAAGTCCTGGCTTGACAAAGCCCTTGTTGGTATGATTTTGGGTCTGCTTTCAGTGGGGAGTTGAATTAGATGACCTCCTCAAGTCCCTTCCAACCATAATCTTTTATGATTCTATGAATATTTTAATCATCAAGGGGAACCTATTGTCTAGAGATTTCCAGAGCCTCTCAGTTAGGTGAATCAAACAATATTTAGGATTTTGAAAACAGAAAGTAATTCTAACAACATGTTTTCTTGCACAATAGTACCATCCAGAAAGTATTACTTTCAACCTTCTGTTACTACTGTGCCTCAGGGGAATACATTGTCTCTTTGACTGCCCTTGAGTCATCTCTTGGTCAAATTACTTCCTGGGATCTAAAGATCAGTAATAATTTTAGCAAGAAAGATAGAAATTGGAGTTCAGCTTGTCATTAGATAAAATACAGGCAATAGTACTTGACTGTAAAGGAGGCTGCAGTAGTTAAGCAATAAAGAAATGCAAGTAGAAGATGTAGTTTTGCATTAATATCACTTCTTTGAATTTTGCTTCTTTTGGAACTAATAGCCCTTGAGATGATGGAAAAATAACAAAGCTGAAAATGAATATTAATACAGATAGCAGGGCACACAGGGTCATCTCAGTACTATATTTCCAAATCTGAAATTTGTGCTGAATGATGCTGATAAAACACTAGAGTATTTAAAAAAAAAATCTTTTGTTGGGTTCATTGCAGGTGGTAGAGGTTTTGACTCATTAAGAAACTTCTATATTATAGATGCATAAACTTCCCATTTCTGTTTAAAATAGTGTCCCCCCTCTAAGGGTATATTTCTTTTGAACTGTGTTTTAAATTAGTTGCATTTAAAAAAAAAATCAAATATGATTGATTGCAGTGCTATAGTAAATGTGTTAATTGGCTACTAATGGTATTGTTAGAGATTAGTGTATGTCATTTCATGACTATTAAATAATGGCTTGGGGGTTCATAGAGATGAAGAAGTGAGAACGAGGAAGTGAGAGTGAGTGGTGTGTCAATATGAGCATTTGATATCTTTTCTACATGAAGAGGAAGTTACTACTTAAAAATATTAAATATTCAAACTGTTTAATTTCTGTTTAAAGTGAGAGATTAAAATTCAGACAGTTTAAGAAGCAATAGTGTTTTATTATTTTTCCTTGTACATTCAATGGGAATACAATACCAAATTATTTAAAAAGAAAAAAACCTTGATTCCTCTTGTTCTGTGGGGATCCATATTAACATTGTCCCTTCCCTCTTTGCTGCCATGCAGACAAGCCGTGATACCCCTGTTTCACTCCTGCTTGGTTCTTTTGCTCTTTCTGCCAATTAAGAGCTGTCTGCAGTAGAAGACTTACCTGCCCTCCCCCCTTTTTAAATTGCTTCAAAGTGAAGTACTTTTCACAGAGACTTGACTCAGAAGAAAATAGAAATATCTGAGTACAACCTTTCTAGGTGTTGTTCAGAGTCCACTCCTGGATGAAGTTGGTGAGAAGGCTAAGTGACAGCACACTTTAGAACAGCACTATCCAAAATGTCAGACAAGAAAAACCTTGCAAGGGCAGGAATGCTACAGTTGTGCAACACTTTGAGCCCAAGATTAATTTTGTCTTACATGTTTAATATAATATTTACACCAAAGACCACACAAATAGTGTTATGAGGGTCTGTTTTGGCCCTCATTCTGACTGAAATTCATCCTTTATAATGGTACTAATAGAGCAGGCAATTCATGTCAGGCTTATAGAGAAAATTCAGTTTGTTATCACGCAAGTGCCGTATCTAAGTCCAATTTTCCCTAAGGTGAATTTCATATTCTAGATCCAGTTCTTATAAGTTCTGATTCTTGCAATTATGAGCCTCCCCAATTGGTCAGTGGCTTCCTGGTTTAAATGGAATTCAGCTATTTATGAGAGGTCACAGTTCCAGAGAGCTGAGCTCTCAAGTAGACTGTGCTGGTCCCAAAGAAGGTGTTGAATATAAAGGTATACTTGTATAAATAAGTAGGCTTGTTAAATATGTGTGAGTTAAAGTTAATATAGAACTTCAGTATTTGCATATTTTGGGGGACGGGCAAGTATACAATTTCACCTCTGATAAGCAGATACAATTCAGTGATGTCACGCTTGTGTCTGTAGTGAATAGTTCCCTGTGTGCTGATATAACATACTATATTATTATAGTTTTTTATTTGCCTGTGTATATATATACACACATATCAGGACAAATATAATAAAGTGATTTATGTGCAAGATTTTAAAAAATGAAGTAAAATTTTTCTGTGGACATAGTATATTATCCTATCTCAATTTTTCACTGCATTTTTTTTTAAAGAGAATTGGTAATTCTCTGTAAGTGAGATTATAATAAAACTTTTGAATACTAAATTGTTGCACTGAATATACAGATCTTTTACCTTGAACTTTTTGTAATTAGACATTTTATAGCAGTAGAACAAGGAGCTATAATTTTTTGAAAAATTTGCACAAGTGCTTTACCTACTAGTCGCTCATATTTAACATATTCTTCTGCAAGTTTTCTTGCAAGAGCATACCTAGTGTTAGATTGCTTTTAAAACTTCTGTAGTTTTTATAAGTGAGAAAATTATTTTAGTGTAACAACTGGTATCACAAAATAATGAGTCACTTTCTTTTATATGTTTGATCCAAAATATTTAATGTTAAAAAAGAGCCAAATTTGAAAAAGAACAGAGCATCCATTTTAAATATGTATTTAATTTAAAAAAATAAATTAGAAAAGAATTAACAGTTCAAATATTTGAATTAAACAAAGTTGGGACTAAGAATAATTTGGTCCCCACTCATCCCCATTTTAGAGTTCCCTTGAGTGGGTTTATGAACCTCCTGAGAGAAAACCACATTAGCTCTAATTGTGTCATATTTAACTTGAAAATTTCTATGACTATGGTTGTTTTCATAGATTTGAACTAATGACCTTTGACAGGTGAAGCAGACACTTTATTTGTTTGGTTAAAACGAGGGGAATGTACACGTTGCAGTAAGAGACCTTCCTCTGCTGCTGTTCTCTGACTGCAGGAGAAATGTGATAAATGTTATAAGGAAACAATCAAAAACTGTCTTCAATAGCACCAGACGGTGCTGAGCACAGTGGGGTCTATATTTTGATTGGTTCTTCTGGGCACTGCTTATATATCACTAGTAATGCAATTACTACTAATAATAATTCCAGTAAGAATGTATGTAATGTATGGATTTATAAATACATTTTTATCTTGATAAATTTAGTATTTAAATTAGTTTTGATTCATCAATAAACAGATGAGGTGATAAAAATGGCCTAAATTCCAACTATACATGTCTCTCTATACTGTATAGGGCACTTACTAAAATAATGGGGATTGTTAGGTCAGTTCACAAGATTTTTAACCAGTTTCTGTTTTGAATACATGGTAATGCTAGTGTGCATATTTTTGTAAACATGACTCTCTCAATACATCATTTAACAGCATTTTTAATTAGTATAAACAGATTGCATCTAGCTGCTATAAGTATGTCTTACTGATGGATGCTAGGATTTAAGAATACTTCTGCCTACATATGCTTTAGTCTTATGATTAAACAGTCACAAAAAGTCTGTTATGAGTTTGATTACTGTGGACTAATTATAGAATTCATTATCAATCGAATACAAGGTTAAGCCAATTATTACTTGACACATTGAATCAATGTTTTTCAGTGCTATGCTGAGAGTCTCTACAAAGGGAAATGTGTTCAAACATACTCTTAGTTACCTTACATTTCAAGTTTAATGGCTTATCAGAATTGCATGCGATACCCTTTTGATACATCTTGGTAACTCAGGGCCTCGCACAGATATATTGTTTAGCCAATTTTTTTAATAGGAACTAACACATATCCTAGCACAAATCCCTTGCATAATAGGGAAAAGGGACAAATGTATGCAGAATACATATACTTCCACATTTTGGATATTCTCCTTTAGTCATTTTATATATCATAGATACAATTACATTTTGATTGCTGGTAGTACACTTTTATGTCCTGATCTTGCATGGTGCTGGGCATCATCTCCACCTGGCTGTTGAAGGAACTCAGTACCTCTGGGGATACCTAACAATGTGTAGCATCAGCTCCTATATAAAGAGATAACAGAGTGACATAATCCTTTGTTTTCAGAGGGCTCAAAAAGCAATTAGTTTCAGAAGTCATCCCTGCCTTAAAGAAGAAAACCTACTCATGATGAATAATAATCAAAGCCCTTCTGATTGTAATCCCTCTTAATGAATCATAAGAAATGGATAGAAACAAACAGAGAAATGTAAAGTTCTAAAATAATGCTTCTCTGAAGTAAACCTATAGCATGTTGAGGAGCACAAGGGCTACCCACTAGGAAGTTAGTCATAGCTGACCAGTCTTCCTTCAGGAGGGCTGAGGTACCAGAAGCCTCTGTCACCGGTGAAGGTTCTGTTAAGCTCTGCTTTTTGATAATCAGCTCCTTGGTTGCTAGGCAGAATAATTAGAGCGCATAATCAAGTAAATATTTTTTCATATAAGTCAAACAAAAACTCTGTATAAAGAAATGAACATCCTACAGCTATTCACTAATGATTATTTACATTTGGCTGATTCCCGTTCCTTTAGTAGTTAATGGCAAAACTCACATGACTTTGCCTCTAACAACAATTCTGCTCCTCTTTAGCATGTGCAAATAAAGGATATGTACAAACAAAACTATCAAGGCTATTAAGACGTTGCTAAAAAATCCAGACAGTTTTAGAAATCCCGGTAACAGTTAAGTTGGGAAAACTGTTAGCCCTTCCATAAGCTCCCAAGGCTATCACAGCTGAGTCTTACCTAGACAGTTTTTTTCTTTTCATTAAAGGAAAATATTTCAACAGTGGCTTGAAAAAATGTGGTTGCCCTGCCCTTTCCTTCCAAAGTTTGTTTTTTTGCTGGGGGTAAAGTAACAAAAGTTTGAGTCTCTGTAGTTACTGCTTAGCCTGTAGGAATTATTATAGCGCTTAAAAAGTATAGCATGCTTGGAAAATGTTCCCATCTCCTAACTGTATGCCTTTTCCTTTTAAAAATATTGATTTCTTATTTATGGTATTTCAAAAAGTAACCAAGTGCTGAAAAGGTAATCAGTTTAGCAAAAACAAAATCTTAGCAGAAATAATCTGAAGGAACTTCGCTTAGCGATTGAGTGGTATAGACAATGGTGTAGTGTATTTGAGATTAATTGGTACATATGTCTCCATGTAAGCGACATACTTACAATATAAGTGGAGGTAAAAAATACAACAAAAAACCCAGTCAGCCCATATTGTTGTCTAGATGTGGACTTCATCAGCAGTTTGATGGATTGTAGATTTATCCTTGAAATGCTCATGAAATATGTGAAGAGCTACATTAGCTTTTAAATTCTTTGAAAAATGTGTATATGCTAATTTACTTTTTCCTTTTCTCTAGGTTAAAAATAGTCAACTTTGATGCCTGACACTTAAAAAAATACATAGATTAAAATTCTGTATTAAGGATCTTTAGATATTATTGAGCCGTATTCAGTGCTGACAGTCATCCTGTGCAATCCAGTTGATGTCAATGCACAGCATTTCTTTTGGTGGCTGAACTTGACCCAGTTACTCTAATAAAGTGGAATATGAGTTGTGCATTTATTTTATTAAATTAAAGAGAATGTGGCAAAGCAATTACACTATGCAAAAATATAAAAAAACATTTTTATCAAGAATTGTCCTTTCCCTGCAGGAAAAAAGATTTTCTAGCCAAAATTGTATAATTTGCTTGACTAGTTTGTAGAATTTGATTTAGAGACAATCAGTTTCTGTATGAGCACGTTCGTGATATCATTATCTGCTGGCTGTAGATGTTAAACTCAATTGTCATGTAATGGTATTGAGAATTTTGTTGTTCTAACTAATTTTTCAGGAAGGAAAAAATTATTTCAGTTTTACAACGAAGTGGATAATAGTTCTGTGGGATCCTTAAAGGATTCACTTCACCCCCACCAGCCCTGGCCTCTGATGTTATGTCCAGAGCACTTCTGGTTATGGATTATGCTCACAAAGCTTAAGTCTCTGTCACTTAAATAGGAACAGTAAGCAGTATAAGTGTGTAAGGTGTAATAATAATAATCAGTGTGTAAGGTGTAATATGATTGGTGCATCTTTATTTTTTTAAATTGAGGTTTCAGTGTGTGTCCTGTCAAAACAGACATTCATCTGATCAGGTCCCAAAGAATTACTTTTTGATGTCTTCATTTGGTAACTTGAGAATGAGGTGTATGCAATCTCAGAAATTCAATAAAGCTTTATTGTGTAAATCAGGTTTAACAGTGAATTTGCAGATTCCAGGTTAAATTTGGCTCAGTTACCCAATGAATGATTCCAGATTTACATGGGGTGTAACTCATTTAGAGCAAAGTTTGAAGATGCTATATATATAACTTGTCAATGAAATACTGGTTTAGATGATACATTTAATAGGGAAGTTTTTAGATTCTCACCTTTTGCGTTGGTGGAGAGTTTTCATCATCTTGAAATCTTAAGGATCAAATACAATACTAATTTCGTCTTGCTTTCATGTCTCTGAAATCCTTATGAATCTGCACGGGTTTTGCCAGCTTGAGGGCTATGTGATGTAGAGTGGGCTGCTATACTTTTTTATTGAATCTCTTATGGTAAGGTGTAATAATCAAATGCATAATTTATTCACTAGTGAAAGGAGAAAAATAGATCACCTTACTGTATTTACAGAGATAAATTAAGCTGAATGGGAAGCCCTCTTGATAGATGCATAAATAGTTCATGGTAGTTGTGCAAGATTAAGCAAAAAACAAAAACATCCCACCTAGAATTGTAAATCTTTACTAAGGTATAAAATTCTCAGCCCCAAACCATTTAAAACATCATTACGACTAAACATACGGTGTCAAATTCCTTTCTCATTTACATCTGTATAAACCTGGAGTAACTCAGTTGAAGTCAATGGCGTTAGTAATACCACTATAAAATGAGAGAGAGTAAAATTCAATTAAAGGGTTGTCAATTATAGGTTTAAAATCCGGAGTGGATGTGAAGTGAAACATTTAGGGTTCTGAAGTAAAATTAGGATTTATAGCTCATTGTCAGCACAGATGAAACAAAGGAAGCTTTTTATCTTGCTCATTAGATATAGGTCAATATTAATCATTCAGTGTTCCTATGTATGCATCTTATTAAGGACTTTATTAGCTCTGGCTCTTTTGTAAGCGTGGTGCTATTTTACATTGCCACTGTAGAAATGAGCTAATCTGGATGAAGACTATAAGTATGTCAAGAAGTTCATGTACTTGTAAAGCTTGCAAATATATTTCCTGTAAATGAAAATCTTGTATTGATGAATGAAGGTAAGTGCTAGAGCCTAATTTTCAATGTAGAGGCTATTGCATTTTGCATTCTGCAGTTTCCATTTGTGCATCTGGCTCATCTGTGTTACATTATAAATAAATGCTAAATTGAGTAAATTATAAATGTTTAGTCTGTGTTCACAAATTTTCTTGGTTGGTTTGAAGGAAGACATTTTAATATGCTTACAGCAATTTTGTGCAAAAATATCATTGAGTTCTTGATGCTTATTTGAGGAAAAGGTTTCAGCTTTTAATTTTGATCATGGTTGATGATCTTTAAAACAGGAGAAATAAACTCTTCACATGCAATGGAAATAATCAGGTTGCTCTCAATTAAAGATAGTGGCTTATATTTGGGAAAATATTTGTTCTTTAGAAACCTGTAAGTGAAAATCTCTATGGATAGATGGAATTTAGGGAATACTTCGGTTTGCCAATTTGAGGGGGGCCAATCCAGCACCATTAAAGTCAATAGGAGTTTTGCCATTAACATCAGTATGAGTAGGATCAGGCGTAGATTTTGCGATTTCTATTTGATTTGTTAACTTCAGTTTTTTGTGTTTGTGAATTTTAGTCAGACTGCTAGCTCACCTGTTAGTTTGTGGAAGGAAGTGGTGGTACTGCAGTCGCAAGAACTCCAGCTGCTGCAGATCTGTGCAGTGTGAGCATAGATATGGCTGAAAAGTTTTGAAGCAGCTTAGTTAAAAGCTGAAGAACTCTCATGTTCATACTAACGTTACACACTTCTAGTTGGGTTTGAGTTGATTAACAGAGACTAGGCATGGATCCCTGCCACCCACTTTGCAAGAAATCTGTTACATTTTGAAAAATAAGGATGAGTGGCTAACTCCTGTTGCTTGTCAAGAGGATAATGTTATTGTCTTAATGGAGCTTTTTGACAGTTTTTTTTAATGTGGACACTTAAGTGTACTTCAGTTGAACTAGTCATCAAAATGTAACATGAATATGGGTGTCTCTGTTGCAGTGTAATTTTTGGCCAGTAGCTCAGGTATATATTGCATGTAGCACTGACGCCCAAGTTGTCAGGGGTTGGAGAAAAGAGTTAAGAAGGCTTCAATTTGTTGAAAGAAGTTTCTGAATAGCGAAAACTATTTTCTCAAGTTCAGGTATGTAGATTTGAGAGGAGCCTCAGCCCCTCTGGTAGGGTGTTTCAAATTTATTCTTCTTGGCAGTTCATTGAACCCTAGGGAGCACCTAGGGACAATACAAGAAATATCTATGGAACTGATCCAAAGCCCATTGCAGTCAATGGAAGTCTTTCCATTGATTTCAGTGGAATTTGGATTAGGCCCTATTTGATTTTAGCTTTTGTATGAATTTGTTTTTTTGTAATGATTTTATGGTGTACACCTTCTTAATTTACAGCATTCTTAATTGATAATGCCAATGCATCAAATCTGTACATGACAAGACAAGGAAACTACTTCTCCAAAGAACCCAACTACTATGCTGACTCCATTGCTATATCCAAATAATTGCTCTTTGGCAAAGGAGTCTGCTCTGTATTATGAAGTCCACCTGTATCCAGCCTTAATTTTTGATGGATGTTGTTGATTGCTGTAGGGCAGTGGTTCCCAAGCTTTTCGGCTCAAGGGCCAGAAATATCATTTTTACAACTGTGAAGGGCCAACAGTCTCCGCCAGCAGCTCTTCCTCTCCCCCTACTGCAGCCAAATGGAAGGAGTTCTCCTCGCTGATCTCCCGTCTCCCTAGCTGCAGCAGGGAAACCGCATGCGTCCTGTAGCCCTGTGCGCTCCACCTAGGTCCCTAGGCAGTGGCTCCCTTCTGCAGCCAGGTGGACAGAAGATCAGTGCTCCCTTCCTTCTGGCTCCAGCAAAGGCTCCGGTGCCTATGCATATAGGCAGAGCTGCTACAGCCAGGGGGAGGGGAGCGCTAGTCTCCCATCCCCATGGCTGCAGCAAGGAGCCTGCACCAGTCTTTTAGCCCCACAGAAATGCACTCTGCCTGCGTCCTTAGGCAGTGTCTCCCTTCTGCAGCCAGCAGGAGAGGAGCTGCGAGCCGCTTTGAAAGCCCCGGTGGGCCACTTTCACCCCCCCACAGGTTTCGGGCCACAGGGTGGGAACCACTGCTGTAGGGACTACTGGTAATGTAAAGAATTGCACTCAAGGGTATTCTCCTTCAGTACTGCTGCATAGCCTTACATAGTAGATTCCACGTAGATGAATATTGTGACGCTTTCATAACCTCTTGCATGAGTAGATTAATTGAATGGAAGACAAGTTGAACCCTTGAAATAAAATCTTGTGTATGTGTTATGGCAGCATTTTGTATTTATCTTTGGGATAGTGGGAAGACATTCCAAAACAAAGTAAAATATGGCATTATATTTTCAGTTGGACTTAAGCTTTAAAATGTAATAGTGATATCTTATCTACATTATTTTATAAAGATGATTTACTAAAATATATTATTTTAATGTGGGTAAATTAATATTCAGCACTGTTTGGTATATAAAATAAATCAACTGCAACTTAAAATTTAGTTCAATTTTGAGCTTAGAGGAGAGTAACGTTGTTTTAATGTATTTTGAACACATGCATTCCTGTCAGGAAGGAAAAATGCCAGGAATGGTTTTTGTCTATCTCCGTTGCTTATCATATATGACATACTTAGTGAAAGCTAGCAGTTGTATAAATGGACCACACGGCTTTCATAATGTAGTGTTTATAGATCAATAAGGGTTCATAAGGGATTATGGGCAACAGAGAAACCAGTAGTGAAAATTTGTATTGTGTCAAAAGCTGGATGACATTTGTGTTCTACACTAAGGTTTAAAAGGATGACATCTTCCAAATTAGTAGGATATCTAGGATTAAAGAGTTCATTTTTCTTTTAGTCTCTGCATCCCATAAAAAAGCTTTGTGGAGCCAGTTTTCTGTTTTCAAACGGAAAATGTCAACATTTTCAGCTGTAACATAAATTTTTTTAAAGGGACAATATTAAGTATGGGTAGGACACTTGATCTGCTCTTTTGCCTTGTACCTTCCCCCCACCCACCCCAGAATGTCAGTTTGTAATCTCATAATTTTTTTAATTCATAAATGTTTGGGAGGCAGAGACTGGTGGTTCTTTTCTTCTTTTTTTTAAAGGCCAACAACCAGGCACTTCTGAGCATCCCTATAATAATCCAGTACATAGAGAAACAACCTTTTAGTAAATTTTGAATCCCTTCTACAGTTATGTAAACAGCACATTTTTACAAATTAAAAAGTATGACAAAATCTTAATATCACTTATGGGAAAATATAAAATTATTATTATATTCTTTAAAGAATATACCGCAAGCATTTGACTTGAACAATAAAAACACAGCTATAACTCTTGAGATCTAAGCACAGAAGAAATAATTAGTTGTGTTGAAACATTTAAGGCCTTATCCTACATTCTTTCAGCTCGTGGGAGTGTTATTGAAAGAATGCATGACTGGACCAATAACACGGGTCTAGAGAGGCTTACATAACTATATTAAACATTGTCCTATAATCTTCTACATATGTTTTTAGAAGGAACTCAGCAAATAAGCTTTGTATAAGCCTGTTCTGAATGAGAATTGAAGGGCAAAGAGAAAATCATAATAATCTTTCTCAATGTTGTCTCAAAATTTTTTTTGTTCCCCAATTTTTATCTCTATCTAGATATTATCTCTATCTTGTTTCTGTTGTATGATCATTCACAAAAACCTATGCTAATACAGAATTAATGGTGAGATTTCATTACACATGAATCCAAAAATTCCAAATTGCAGTTTCAAAAAACTTTCTTCTCCTAACTCTGGTCACTTGTCCATGAACATTACAGTAAGATTTTATTCACACAGCCACATTGCATATATAGAGTGGAACAAAATACTGTATGTGTGCTGCTTTGCTTCCAGAAGAAAAAGTTATTGTGGTCATATTCAACAATATTAGAGGAATATTTAAATAAATAAGTAAATAAGCAGCACCGTAGATAAAGGCTGTGCATCAGTGCCAAAATACTTAGCAGACCTGCTGCACAGACCCAAAGCCCAAGGCATTAGAAAGGAGAAAAAGACCAAAAGCATTGTTAAAATTAAGCTTCAGATTTTCAGCTAGTTTGTCAGTGGAGGCAGGCTGATTTGCTCCAGCTAAGGATCTCTGTCAAAAAGAGCAAAGTTACCCCCTTTTTTTCTTTTTTCTTTTCTTTCCCTTTCCTTTTCCAAGTTCTATTACCATATTTATAGATGTTAGTCCCAATCATCTATATCCAACTCCTGTTTCTTTTTTCAGTTTATCTAACTTTTTCTATGTGTAAAGCAAAATATTGTTGACTATTTGTTGTAAATCATTCTGTAATTAATTAGTGATTCCAGTCCTGAAAACCTTTATGCATATGAGTAATTTTAACTGATTTGAATTCCTCTGCTGAACCATGTGAATAAAACTGTTCATGCTAATTTTTTCAGGATCAGGGCCTATGACATTACAGATTCAAATGAACCTTATGTATTAATGGGAGAAATCTATCCTAAATATGGTAGTGGAAATCGCTGAATTATCAATGTAACTCCTTCATATGCTGAGAGAACGTCAATATGTTATACGTTTTTACTTGAGCATTGTGCACTCGCACACACACAAATAACTGAGAACTGTAAATTGAAACCTACCTTTAGAAATTAAATGGTAAAAAGAAGTATTGTAATTGTTTCTTAAGAAACTAATAGAAATGTATGCTAATACATTCAAATAAACCTATACAGATTGTTCTAAACATAAAGTTAAAACCACACTATAATGAAACCTTGGTATTGGGGGGATTGGTGTTGTATGGTGTGAACAGTTAGCTACACATCTGGCAGTGATGGACGTCTATGTAACATTGGTACCCAAACAAATGATCACGTTCCTTCTACCTCCAGCAACAAGAACTGTTAGACTGCAACATCCTGTACCTATAGTATGTGGTTAAAATAATTGTGTAGATTCTTTTTTTTTTCTTGCTTTTAACAAAGGCAGTCTGAGTGCCAAATATATAGTTGTATAAACCAGCTTTGATGTCTCACCTGTAAAATGCACGTATAAGTGCAGAGCCTGCAAATTATTTGTGCAGCAGTTGGTTAACTGAACTGTAGATTAATGCATTTGTATATGGCAATGGCTAATCCAGACAATCCTGCTCATCATTCTACTACTGGAACATTTTATAAACTGTTTTTTTATTGTGGAAGGCACGGTGAAAAGTAAGTTTTAGATTTTGAACTGAAAATGATGAAATTCATAGTCCTAATCTAACAGTATTTTGCATGAAAATATAAATGGAATTCCAAAAGCTCCTAAAATCGTATTTTTTGGCATTTGATTTACTTTAAAACATGCTGATTATTTACAAAGATCCATTATGAACATTTTTTCTGTACATTCAGAAAAAGTAACATATCACTAAACCTTTGCCTAAAATTCCAAAGTGAATCTAAACCAAAGCATGAGGATTGGAAAAGGTTAGGTAACATACTTTCTCCTTTGAGTGCTTGATTGTGTCCATGCCGCATTAGGTGTATGTACACAGTTGTCAGAATTTTTTCCCTCGGTGGTATATGTTAGGTCGGCTCTACTGCCTTCTGCTGCAGCGCACACATGGCACGGCAGAACGGGACCAGCTGACCCTGCATCCTCTTAATTCCTTCTTAATGCCTGTGATGGTTGCTGGAACTGCTCCTCTTGCTTCAGCAGGTGATTCTCAGTGGTACTTGCTGTTACTCCATCCCTTTTTTTTAATTCTTATCCAGTTGTTTCCCAGTTTGGGCTTCAGTTGATCGTTGTAAATGGTTAATTAGACTCTCACAACGGTTGGGCACAGTTTCAAACCCTGTTTTTCCTGCAGCAGGCCCATGCCTGTGGGCAACCCGTACTCCAGCTGTGTAAAGTACTCGAGTGAGACTCACATATGAGAGATCTGTCAGATCTGCTGCCAATTCAAGCCACGCATGAAGAGGGACCAGGAGGCCCAATTATAGTCCCTCCTGATGGATGTGGTGCTCATACTGGCTTCAGCACTGAGCCAGTCGGACTCTGCGTGGAGTACTTCACTGTCGGTATGGAATGCTCTTCTTGCTGCACAGGACTTTTGGTGCTGTTCCCCATCACCAGTGCAGAGAAAGAAACATAAGAAGTGGTTCAAGAACAGGTGTTCCCTGGATCTAAGAAAGGACAAGCGCAGGGAGTGCAGCAGAGTGCAACCTGTGCGTGGCCATTGTCTTGCCCCCACTCCACAGGTCGCACCATCAACTCTGCCCTGTTTAGAGGCTCCATTGATTCTGGTGCCAGACAAGCCGTCAGCATCAGGGGGACATTATGGCACTAGCAGGATCGTGGTGCTGTCCACCCTGGGGGTGTTTGTTGCAGCCAGAAACTTGCTGGAGCTTTCAGTACTGCCATCACTTGTAGTGCAAGAGTCAGCCTCAGTGGTGAGGGTTAGCAGAAGGGAGCATGATGCCCTGAGGTCCCATTCAGTACCGGGGCTCTTGGTACCGTCCAGAGGGATGCTAGCCATGCTGATGTTGACGCAGGCTTCCCCGCTTTGGCACCGATCTCTACACCGGCTCTTAGAGCTGACAGGTACCGGGCCGCCATGGTCCCCATAAGATTATTCATCAGAGTCGGAGGGGGAGTCATGCACACAGCCCATACCAGTGCCCCACTAGTCAGCCTATATGGTGGTGGATCCCAGTACAGGGGATCCTCTGACTGCCTGGCCCATGGGCACTGGCCCACCCTTGATTTGAAAGATGCCTGTTTCCACATCTCCATTTTTCAAGGCCACAGAAGGTTTCTCAAATTCATCATGAATCAGATCCACTACCAGTTCACCATCCTCCCATTCAGCCTGTTGGCAAGTGCATGGTGGTAGTGGTGGCCATCCTGAGAAGGCAAGGGGTGCAAGCATACCCTTACCTCGATGAATGGCTGATGAAGGGCTGGTCCGAGGCCCAGGTGAAAGCAGGCATCCACTTCACCTGAGCAACTTTTTGAGCACTGGGCCTACTGATAAATGAGCAGAAGTCAACACTCATCCCAGTGCATAGAATAGAGTTTATCGGAGTGGTGTTCGATTCTACACGGGCCAGGGTCTTCCCTTCAGACAGTGGTGCCACTGATATCAGAGGGCAGGTCTTACCAAGTCACGACAGCCTGTTTCTGCCTCAGACTATTGAGTCTTATGGCTGAATGCGCATACGTGGTGCAGCACACGAATCTGTGCCTTAGACGCCTTCAGGCTTGGCTGGCCTTGGTGTACTTACTGAACTTACTCATCATTTGGACTCTGTGCTCACAGTTCCCACCCCAGTTCTTGCTTCCCTTGACTGGTGGAGGGACCCCCAATCAGTCCACTTGTGGGTTATCTTCATCGGCTCCAATCCTCAGTATCCCTAATCTTGGATGCATCTGAGCTGGATTGAGGGACTCACTTAGAGCACCTCAGGACACAAGGCCTGTGGTCCCAAGAGGAGCCCTCCTTACATGTAAATGTCAGACAATTCAGAGTAGACCACCTAGCATGCCAGGTGTTTTACCCCACATTGCAAGCAAAGTTATATGAGTCCTTATGGACAACATGGCATGATGTTTTGCATCAATGTGTAGAGAGGGGCCCACTCCCACTTGTGTCAAGGGAACATTTACTTGTGGGAATTCTGCATGAAGCACTCAATCTACCTTGAAGCTTCTCACCTTCTCAGAGCCCAGAAGAAGCTGGCAGATCACTTAAGCAGGTCTTTTTCCTTTCACCACGAGTGGTCCCTTTGCCCTGACATAACAAGGAACATTTTCCAGCGGTGGGGGACTCCCCATGTACACCTGTTCGCAACCAGGCAAAACAGGAAATGTCATCAGTTTTGCTCTCTGCACAGCCAAAGCCCAGGCTTACTCACAGATGCCTTTCTACTCCCTTGGGCAAAGCACCTGTTCTACACCTTCCCCCCACATTCCTCTTGTGCACAAAGTCTTACTGAAGGTCAAGCAGAACAAGGTGAGGGTTATCCACACCAGCACTGGGTTTGGCACATTATTGGACTTGTCAGTAACGACTTCAATGCTGCTCCCTCTGCTTCTGGACCTTACCTCACAAGATCATGGCTATGCTCTACCCAAATCTCAACACTCTCCACCTGACTGTGTGGAAGCTCAATGCTTAAACCCTGTGGAGCTGCTCTGTTCAGATCAAGTCTGCCAGGTTTTGGTAGGCAGTAGGAAACGATCTACTAGAGCCACCTATCTTGCCAGGTGGAAGTGTTTCTCCGTTTGGTCATCCCATCAAGGCCTTTTGCCTGCTAGGTTACCTCTCCAGTCTATACTGAGTATCTGCTTCAGCTGAAACAGCAAGGCCTAACTGTTGAATCTGGTTTTGTACACTTAGTGGCCATCTCAGCTTGGGTCTGGTTTTTTTTGCACAAAATGTTAATTTGCTTTCTCAAGGGCTTAGAAAGGCTATACCCACAGATTCGGGAACATATTCCCCTGTGGGACTTAAACCTGCTCCTGTCAAGACTTGTGGTGAGACTCTTGAAGGCAGTATGGTGGCTTTATTGTTCTGCGGAGTCCTCCTCCAACTATCTTCTAAACTGTCTTTCAGGCATATTTGTGTTGACCAGGGTAAGCAGGTGAATGATTGACAAACACATGGGATGGGTTTAAATGGCAGGCTGCAACTTTATTAATTATACCTTGTTGGCGGGACACTGCCTTGCCCTCCCTAGCTCTTATGTACCAGGCATTTAAGTGGTTCCAATGCAGGTTACATTGTTTTTACCACAAATTCAAACAATAACTCAGGTAGACCATTCCTGGTCTTCCCCAGGGGCTCAGCTCAATTGTGAAACCTCTTCTCTCCCCTGTCTGTAATGGGAGTGGAGTGACAGAGGCCACAAGCTTTGGAGGGAGGAAACTGTCCGCTAAGCATTCAGACTCTTTCTCTGATATGAGCATAGTGTCCAACAGCAAAATCCCTGCTCTCATTTACTTCTAGGAGCTGGCCATTTTAGTCTGTACTTGCACTGGACACTGGCCTCAAAGTTTCAGCGAGTCAGTAATCATAACAGCTTTATATGAACCCCAGATCCTGTTGTTTCTAACTCAGCTGTGCCTCCAGGAGGCTGCAAGGAGGGCGAAACCCCCCCCAGATTATAAACCAGGTTGACCCAATGTGAGAAAAATTTCTTCCTGATCTCTAAAAATAGGCGATTGGTCAGACCTGTGGCATCAAAAGTGGCACAGCTCCTAGCCTACAGCTAAGGGGAGGGAGGGAAGGGCAGCTAACTGGAGAGTAAGAGGCTTTTGAAAAGCCTAGACTTAGTTTAAATAGGCAAGGGAGAAGGCACATAGCAGTCAATCAGCTGGCCCAAACCCTTGCCCTGCTAAGCAGAGGGGGGCTGAGAGTGCAGCAGCCCCCTACTTGACACACATGCATTTTGAATTTCTCCTCTTCTCTGCTGTCCAGTCTATGGACCTCCCCTGCAAAGGTGGTAAGAGAGTATTTTGGAACTGTGCAAAGATCCTGCAAAACACCGGACAACTGGTTCGCTATAGTAATAACATGATACAGGAGTATCCATTATGCCCATCACTAGCGATGTTTAATTTATAAAGTTGAAGTTGTCTCATATTGCCACTCTTGAAACAGAACAGTGTTATTGAAAATGCTAGTGTAACTTAGTTATGTTTAATAAGATTCCAGAATGGCGATTATGGATTTTAGAGGAAATTTGACATCTTTCCCAGTAAGTTCTTTTCATGTGCACACATGTGAATAACAGCAATACCTGATTTTTAGTCTAATTAGTATTTCTATTGAAATCTTGAGTTTCATTTTAAGTCAAAAGACAGTGTCAATTGAGCCCTTGCAAAGAGAGAATTTACAGTGGGGCTTTTCTTGGGGTAGACCTCAGAGGGGGGGATTGAAAAAAGAAAAAAGCCAAGCATGACCATTTCTGAGCGAGAAATGCCTCTTGTTTGAAAAAGAAACACACAGAGTAAAAAGGACAGTAATAACCAGATAGTTTAATCAGTTAGTCAATATTACATTGTTTTCTAGGAGGAAGCTTGGTCCGATGGTCACATTCGAGACTGGGACTCCATACTTCTAGGTTCTGTTCTCAGCTTTGCCACCAGCACAGGATGTTGGGTCACACAACTAGGGCCAGATGATCAGATATGCTGATCACTTTATAGCTCCTTTTGAAGCCAGGTGCTCAGTATGTCTGCAAATCTACCCTGAGACCATTATATGTTTGCTAACCCATCTGTAAAATATATGTAAAACTTGTTTGACTCACATAGGTGGAGAATTAATTAATTGTGTATGAATTGATTTGAGATACTTAGATAAATGGCACTGTGGAAGTACAAAATATTTTTATAAAATGACTTATGAAGACATTTATTTCTCTGGAAGGAGTGGAAGACATTTATTTATACAAATAATTTGCTGATTGCTCCCAAAGCATATAATTTCAATCTGGAAATATACAAGATGTGGGTTAGTCATATAAAATGGTATATCTGAGCAAAACTTAGCATGTTTTTCCTCATATCTAATTGTATGTCTGAATTCTTGTGGTACAAGCTAGCAAGGTTTTGAATTATAATTTATCAGAACATATTTGGATAATCTTTTTACAACTAAGTTCGGAAGGGGACAGGATGTCTCCAATGGCTTGGTAATGGAATATGGAGCCTTTCGTCTCAAGATCATCTATTGAATTTGGTCCAGGTCAGCAGTGGCTTAAAGCAGAGGTCCCCAACCACCGGTCCGCGGACCAGGACCGGGCCGTTGGGGGTTTTTTGCCGGCCTGCGGCGCTGCCGCAGACCAGCACTAAACACTGACAGTCTGCTCTGCTCTGCCGCGGCTCAGAGCACACTGTGTGGGGCGGGGCAGCGGGCTGGCCTCAGTACACGCGGCTCCCGGCAGAGAACATTATGCGGGGCGTGCCGGGGCGGGGCGGCGGGCTGGCTTCAGTGACTAAACTCCAACCCCCTCCATAACCCCGCCCCCATATGACCATAGCCCTGCCCCTGCCCCACCCCCACCCCGTCCTGCCGGGCCATGGAAAAATAGTCTTGCTTGAAGCCGGTCCCTGGTGCAAAAAAGGTTGGGGACCACTGGCCTAAAGTCATTATCAGCTAATGGTTTTTTGGTCACTGATATAAAATGACTTTCAGAGCTCAGTCAAGTTGCTGGTAGGCAATCAATCGCATCACAAAACTATCATCATGTTTGGCACTAATTGACACAGATTTTACAGCCTCAGCAGAGAAGGTAAGAACTGAATGGACCTGGAGACTAAACTATCTTCTGTCATTTTGATGTAGTTTCTTCAGGATGGGTAACTCAATATTTACAGAACAGTGGGTACATAAAAATTAATTCTGCAGGGTCTCTCTAGCACTTTTCAAATTCACCTAAAAAGAAAATATTTGGAATATGATATCTCAAAATATCAAGCGTTGTACAACATATTGAAAGCCATATATCAGCTACTTGAGTGGTGGTTCTTCCTGTCTTTTTATGGATGATCACCATGAAGGATACATATGTATTATGTCAAATTGATCTGTGCTCTGGAAGAAAGAGTAGAGGGGGCTTCCATTGTGATTGAAATTACTTATAAATGGTCCTAAATGAGGAGGGATTGCAAACACCATTGAGGACAGAAATAATACAAAGGGATCAAACAAGGTTATGGCAAAAAGCAGATAGATAAAGAATGAGGATAATTTTAAAAAGATACCAAAAAAAAAAATCAGAATACACACTCTCAGTAGGGGAGGGGACAGCCTGGAAAGTGATAATTCCAAAATAGGTGTGCTAGTGATAGTGGACAGTAAATTACACATGATCTTGTAATTAATTAGTTTAAAAAGTATGGATTTGTTCTACATACACAATGGCATCATATCACAGGCCAGAGAGTTAACAGTCCTTACCTGTATAGCTATAGTGCAACTGAATTTGGATTACTGCGTTCAATTCTGAATACTTTGATACCAGAAAAGTAAACATTGACAAATAAAAGGACATCAGAGAAGAGGGGCAAAAAAGACCAGGTCGCTGCAAAAGTGAATTAAGAGTTAAATATGTATAGGTTTTGTACATGGTCAGTTGACTAATGAGATATGAATCTACAAATATTTGAAGCTTAGAAACAACAAGGACAGAGAAGAACTAGTGGGATAAAATTCAGAAAAGGGAAAATTTAAAGGTGAACATCAGAATACATACAATACATTTCCTGACATTGAGGTTTATTAAGCTGTGGAATAGTTTCCCAAGGTAAATGGTAGAAGCCCCATACACTGAGACATTCAGAACTAAGCTAGACAAAACCATAATAAATGTATAGTGGAGAACAATCTTGAATTGGCAGAGAAACTTGATAAAATAGAGACATAAGAGATGAAAAAGATTATTAAGGTCACTTTAACAAATTGCTAGATGAGAAGTAAATACTACATTAATGTAGTTGCTGTTCTCTTAACTGCACCAAAATGTTGTTGTCTTACAGAAAAAGAAAAGCCTTTTTAAGTGTTACTTACTTTATCATATCTCATGAAATATACCACAGAGGATACCCAGGGGATATTGATGCCCTGTTGTAATAAAGGACTGTGTTTGAGAACCACCACACTACCTCATATACAGTGGGTATGTCTAACATTCACCTTACTGCTAAATTAAGAGTTTTTTTATATACATGATTAACATTAGTCACAGAAAGAGAGAAATGTAGATGTTATAAATGGGAAATGCTTCTTGTACTGTATTTCTGATAAGGCAACAAGTTTTTAAATGCACATGTCACTTAATAGTGACTGGTGCTAACTGTTTTTATTATCAGTTCATAAAAATACTCTGATTTTCTAATGAAGTCA
The DNA here is from genome assembly GCA_007922155.1 of Mesoclemmys tuberculata. NCBI lineage: Eukaryota > Metazoa > Chordata > Testudines > Chelidae > Mesoclemmys > Mesoclemmys tuberculata. The sequence goes on from ML675621.1 coordinate 2,047,101, forward strand.
TTTGACCGCAAACCATTAATCTGAAGCACCTTTTAAATTCCTCCTTTAAAGGCTCTTCTTCCAAAGGGTCTACTTCTCCCTGCTGAGAAGTGTTAACTATTCAGATGACTGGAAATCATATACTCAAAGCATAACAAAAGAATAACACCACCACCCAAACATTCAAATAAAAATTGTGGGACAAACAAATGTGCTTGTCTGCCCCCCCTCATTTTCACTGCTTTGTTGTTGCATCACATCCCCTATTTTTCACTTGCATACTGCACATTTTTAATACTTTGCAGGGCAAGTCATATTAACTGACTGTAAGGGATTATGTAAATATGCAATGATTATATAATGAAAAGCACATGTCCTCTATAAGCTCTTTTATATTCAACTGTTTGAGACTTCAGACATAGTATTTATAAATATTGACCTTATTTGGAATACAGTTTAATCACCATGATACGTAGGAGTTCTTGGTAGAGATGTTGCCAGGCACTCACTGCCACCTGTCATTTCTGACAAAACTTTAAAAAGCATTTTCACAGTTTTCAACTACTACGACTGTACATGATGAGAGAGTCTAATGCTTTGATGCATTTCCAAATTGTCTGACATCTTATTGTCCATCATTATACCTAACTTGAAATCTGTTTGACACCTTGTATAATTGAACAAATCAGCCCCAACAGCAGCTATGCACAGTAAATTAGCAAAGAGAACCTTTCCTGAATATTAATTTATATGATTAACTAAACATTTTTTAGAAGAAAACCTATCTGAACTTGCAGCTCCATAAATCCAAAGACATATGTATACAATAGATATGATATATTTTAAAATAACAGGGAAATTGGAGTGCTGATCTATCTGATCAGTTTTAGGTGAACTTTTTCTATCATTAGTTTTGGGTAGTAGGAACCTTCTGCCTTCTGTACCTCAGGTTAAGACGTCTGTTTTGATAACACCACTTCCAAATCCTTAGTAAAAATACTACGTAGGGAAAAACATCAATTGAACAAGACTGATAGATTTTGGGGTGCAGGTTTGTACTAGATAACATCTCAAACCTACCTTGAGATATTACCCCAAATAGGATCGTATTGCATATAACACAGAATGTGGTTACAAAATCAGGATATCTCCTTCCCCTCTCATTTAGGAAAGGCTGAAAGAGTGGTTGGTTACAGCAGCTACTACCCAACTGTAATTTTGGGGGATTGTCAAAAATACTAAGTCTTTCTCTTTGATTTTAAGAATCAATAATTTAATACTATCAGAGGGAATTTATGTAGTTTATAGAACATATTTTACAGTGGCTTCATAGAGATAGATGTCGATTGATGATTTAGTGCTTGAACTAGTGTTTCAACAAATAGGTGCCACAGTTCCACAATCTCATACAGAACAGAAATACTTTATTTATCTAGCATCTGCACCACTTGTTCTCCCACTCGATTGAAGGATAGGGTTGATGATCAGTGGATCCAGATAATTCTAGGTGCACTGCAGTGCACAGGGATCTGAACCTTCTAAACAGACTCTCCAATAGTTGAAATATCTCAGTTATTCTGCATCTGGGACCTCTGTGGTTGCAGAGATAGGACAGGATTTGCCCCATAAGTTTTAAGCGACCTGGAGTTCACTTCTTTAACAGAAACACTTTTTGTGATCTTCAGAGGTTGGCTGTATCTCCTCAAACATTTGCACCATCAGCATGCATTAATATTATTTAACTTGATACAGAAACATCTACACTGAGCCAATTTAAAAAAAATGTTCTTGAGACAATTTTATATGAAGAAACCAGGGCTCTGGAGGCTGAAGGGTGTGTGCATATTTCAGGGTCTCTAAAGGTTGTCAGAAATTATGGAAACTCCGAAGTAGTCAGAAACTATAGAAGCCCAGATCCTTACTAATACAACCTCTCCCAACAGGTGCAAATAATCTTCAGTTGGCCCCAGTAACCTGCAGTCTCCTCCCTGGCTGCTTCTTTGGCGAGGGAAATGCAGGCCCATTCCTTGATCTAGTATCTTTGGGGGGAGCCTTCTCCCTCATCTCTTACAGGGAACTTGGGAATGGGGGGTATGGAGTTCTCTCAGTTATGGGAATGGGAGAGAGGAATGGCTTTTTATATCTTCAATTTTTCTTCTCATCTCCATGTATTCCTTTCCCCCCTTAACTAATCAATCTGTTCTACTTTGTAGTTAGCTGTGACATTTTCAAACCTGAGGAAAGTTCTGTGTAATCTCAAAAGCGTATTTGTTTCATGAGCAAACAGTTTAAAAAAAAAAAAATTACCTCATGCACTTTGTCTCTCTCATGTGCTGTGATCACCACAGCTACAACACTGCGAACAAGAAGTTACATTGTTAAACACAAATAAAACCATAGTAATATGGTCAGAACACCTTTTTTTGAATGATAGTGCATGGATTTAGGAGGCATAGTCTGGTTGTCTTCACCTTCTTCACACTGTGGAGCACAGCTTACAAGCAGCTGTTAAAGGAGACGGTGGGGCCAATGGAGCTATCCCATCATGCGTCCACCAGTCATTCCACCTTGTGATAGCTGTTGCATGTTTGACCTATCTACTGCCTTCTGGTGAAAGACTAGGAACCCATCTACACTGCAGAACATCATGGTGAAATCCTGCTCTAGTGAAGTCAATGACAAAACTCCCACTGATTTCATTAGTGTCAGGATGAGTGTCTGTCTTTGAACTATAATGGCTCTCCGTAGCTTTGGCAGGAAAAAACCTTTTGGTTTCATACTAGGAGATGTTGTGGCCTCTGAAAGATCCACTCACTTATACATATATTCCGTGTAGATTTGAATTTCTAAGAATTGCTGGTCAGAGCTGTTGGATCTAATTAAGTGCTGGATTCCTCATCATAAGTACAGTAAAAGAAGTTCACACTAGGTCATATGACATTTTGTGTTTCTCTAGGTCTCATACCAGCAAATGACACTTTTGCTCAGTCTTCCACACTCCTCAGTGTTCTATTTCCTGAGCCTCAATTTTCCCAGATAGCAAGGCTCACACCATCAGTCAGGAAGGGAATTAAAAGAGTCTTCTGTCCAGGCCTTAATATCCTGCTGCCCTGGGCCCCATTCTGGAGAGATGCTGTTCAACTTTTTTTTTTTCAGTCTGTTAGTTTTACATAAGAGATGGTTTCCACCAATTTAATAACATTTTGTTCTTTTCCAGTAGCATGCCAACTGTCTCTTCTTTAGTCTCTGTGATAAGAAAACTGGCATTATTCTGTTAATGCTCAGTGATACTCTAGATTAATTAGCTTTGGACAAAGCAAGCATAACTTTGTATATGGTCAAAATTAAGATAGTATTTGATTTTTGACTCATATGTACCAAATACATATAATAAATTGCAGGTGCTACAATGAAATTTAAGTTATTTATACATTTTAAGCACCGGGCCTATTGGTATTAGTAAGTACAGTCCTGATGTAACTTGAATTTTTATAACACATGGGTGTTTTCATCACTGGCAAGGCAGTTAAAAATCTTTTCCCTGTAGTGCTGTTGTTGCTACCTGATTTGATTCACTTGGTGTTGCTGGAGGAACTTATGAAACACCATTTCATCTGATAATATAAAAGATAACTAGACAGTCTTTCACTTCATATGATAAAGACCTTTCCAGTCTCAAGTCAAGATTCTGTAGGTGAAACAATGAGAAATAATGATAAAAATGTGATTTGATATACTAGGATATTTAATTAAATAAAAATAAGTGTGGGTGGTATGCACGGTTTGTGGGTAAAATATCTTTCCCCAACAAGCTGTAATAACAAATATATATACTTGTCAGTATTAATAAATGAACATACTGTTTCTTTTCAATTGGTGTTTTACAGTCTTGCCTCTAGAGATAATACTAGCACATATATGGGTTTTACATTCACAGATAGGAGTTTTATTCTCCAGAAACTTTCCCTCTAGACCTAACAAGCTATGATCATGGAACACTTCCAAAGGAAACTGCAGTTGCAGTTCAGGTGAACAGGGAAGGGAACAAATATTTTATTAACATTTGTATGTTTGTGCTGGAGAAGGAAACTTTGTAGTCATTAAGCGGATAGTAAATAACACATCACATCAACACATCACATCCATGTTTCGTTTGTTTTTTCAGAGGCACAAGAAAATTCCCCTCATATAAATCATTGAGGTTTGCAAGCAGCTGTTTCTTGTTCAATGGGAGATATTGAAACTTATTAAAATAAACAGAGCAATTTACCTAAGTAACTTTCCATTGATAACTGCACGTTGGAATTGTATGCCACCCTCCACAAATATATGGTGTGGTTTTAAAAGACCATAAAAAATTGCTTGGGCAATAAAGTTACAGTGCACTCTAAAACTTGTTACAGGACAGAGCAGTGTGTGTTAATACAGTAAAGTGTTTCGCTTTGCAGTACAGATTTCCATCCCCCACTGCTCAGTGTCTTCTATAGCACAAAATAATTTAAAAAATGTTCCTCAATATATAAATCTGTGGGTTCTTTTCCTTGCTGCCCTTCTTTCCTCCCTAGAGTTAGACCCCTTTTTGCTGTAAACTTTTTCAACAGATATAAAATACTGGTGTGTGGTTCTGTCAAGTGACATGGCATTTCAAGTTCCTGACCAAGAAAAGGAATCTAATCCCCCTTCTCTAAGTATAATCAGTATCAAGACACTTAAAGAAGAATCCATCAAATTAGAAGGTATGAATTGCCACCTGAAAAAATTTTCAAGTGACTTCAGTGCTCTTGATATATATGCTCAGTTGATGGTGCTGCAAGATTTAGTCCCCTAGCCATGAACAAGTGCAGTCCAGTCAGCAGCAACGCAAGCTTCCCTATACTGCCTCATCAATGTGCATGTTTGTTCCAAAGGTACTGATGACAACTCAAAAGATACCTAAACCAGATAAAGTGGGTGCCTTTCTGCCTATACCATTATCTACTTGTGAGTAGTGACATTACTTCTACAAAACCTCAGACGCAACATAAAAACGCTCTGAATCCCGAGTAGCAAACTGTCATAACTGAGCAATTCATAGATGTTGGGTAAAATACTCAAAATAATCTATGAGATGTGCCTGGCAGAATGACATGCTTGTGTAGACATAGATGGTTCAGACAGCCACCAATCAAAAGCCCACCTGTAGGTTAGATAACAGAAAGGAGGGCAATTTCTCCTATGTAGGTTGATGGGGAAGTCTTTGCTTGGGTTGGTAAAAGAAAGGGTGTTAATTGATGTAAATCATTCTGCATGAGTCAGAGAACAGTAATGAGAGAGCCTTGCAATTTACATAGATTGCTTTGACATAAACAAATTATTCTTCTGTGGATTGTGCATTCTATCATGGAATGTCTTTTCAGCTTCTCTCTGTGTGTGGCACATTTCAGTCACATCTTCTGGAGTTTTCAAAATATGTCTATTTGAGAACTATTTTAGATTTAATCTCAAATGTCTTTTTTTTAAAGTTAAATTGTTTCAATTACAATGACAGAATATTTCTAAACTTTGACCTAAATTGGTTTTGTTGTGTCAAGTTAAATTATTCTTAATTAAATTTGTCCAATTCATTTAAAAAATTTACTTGGTTTTATTAATTTAATGTAACAAATTTACATTAGTTTGAAGTGTTATTTTAGATAAATTAGTTGGATCACAATGTAAGAAAAGTGTGTACAATTTATTATTTTAAAGTCTACAGAAGTGGGTATTAGAATTATTTAATAGAAGGATTATTAATTGTAAAAAATGGTAACCATCATCATGTGCCAGCTTTCCAAGTGACCACACAGTCCTATTGTTTTCACCTTCGTACTGTCCAATCCCAGATTTGTGTAGCTTCTCCTGTTGTTCTGGTTAGAGTCCATGCCTAGAATTGCTTACAATCTATTAGTTGTGTGATGCTATAGAAATTAAAAGAATAAATGACTTTTCATTATGTTGAATTGCTGCAATTAAAATGGCACTGTTCATTGTAACATGCAAAAGATACCTTTTGGTTGCTGCTGTAATATATGTTTTTCTTTTTTCTCTGCCTTTACTAATTTAACAGATGAAAAACAGCCTAATAGTGGATTTTTATGGAATCAAATAGCTTTTTGTGGGTTAAGTTTTCATTGTGATAGCTGAGGAATTTGTTGCATAACTCCCATAAATATAAGGAAGAATTGCGCCTTTAGTATGTATGCATGCATTTATTTATTTGTATTATCATAGTGCCTTAGGGCCCTAGTTTCAGACCAGGAAGGACCCCATTGTGCTAGGCACTGTACAGTTAAAACAAAATCTAAGAATCTTACAATCTAAGAATAAGACACAAGACAATAGATAGACATGATAGGCAGTGATATCTGCACACCAGAAGCCTAACTGTTATGAAGTTTTTTTTGTAAGCATCATGGCAAAGGAGAGTTTTTTTGTGGAGGGATTTGAAGGTGTTTAATGAGGTAGCTTTATGGAGGTTTACTGGGAGCAACTCCCAAGTGCAGTGGGGCAGCATGGGAAAAGGCACAAAGGTATTTGTTTGAAAATTCAACAAGTGGGCAGTGGAAGGCTAATCATAGGTGAACATCAAAAGCTCAGTAGTGAATGAGAGATGGTAGGTAGGGTAGGGATTGATTATGAAGGGCCTTGAAAATATATAGAAGCAGCTTTTGTTTGATGTAATACAAACACGAGTGCCTCCCTTTCGTTGCTGGAAGTTTACTTTGACAATTTAAACCAAAAAACCTTAGTGTGTGGCTAATTAATTCAAATTTTGTGGGGTTATGTAATAAATAGTCCAGTCAAATTTAGAGTGAAATGATGTTGGACCGTAGCACAGATTACACAGATTATCACTGGAGATTGTCAATTGATATCTAAGGCTGGGTCTACACTGACGGCGGCAGATTCGCCGCCGTCTCATCAATTGCTCTGGATCGACTGAGCGGTCTGTATAGACGTGCTCAGTCGATCCAGGAAGCGGCGCAGGAAAACCACCCCTGTAAGTGGAGTAGCGCTGCGTCGAAGGGAGGAGACGCTGCAAAGTCGACGGGAGATATGCAAGTGATTTACGTCATTTGCGTATCTCCTGTCAACTGCCGCCGAATTGCCAGGATAAGTGTAGACCGGGCCTTAGTTAAAAGTGATGTCAAACTAATATACAGCTTTATATTTTTATTTGCTGCCTTCAAATTTATCATAAGCAACTGAAAAGACATTGTCTCCTATGATGAGTTGTTAAATCTGTTATCAGAAATATTTAAATATATAAAGGTGTTGAAACATATCATCAGCAATGGCCAACTGCTATTGTTATGGTGATTTTTGAAGTATATAATGATTGCATTTTTACCTAATGTACTCCTTAAATGCGTTTTTTGTTAGGGACTATATGTGTTAATGCATTTTAAAGATATATCTATATTATAAGAATGATTTTAAACTAGTGGTTTTTAACCTTTCCAGACTGCTCTACCCTTTCAGGAATCTGACACCCGAGCCCAGTCGCCAGGGGCTGAAGCATGTAACTTAGCTTTGCAGGGCCCCCTGTGGTGTGGGCCCTAAGCATTTGTCCTTGCTTTGCGCCCCATAATGCCAGCCCTTCACTTGCAGGATCCTGTGACCTCTCTGGGGTTTGCGACCCCCTAGCTGAGGAACACTGATCTAGATGAGTTGACGTACCCCCTGCAAGATCTCTGCATACTCCCGGAGTACATGTACCTCTGGTTGAGAACCACTGATTTAAATGTTTGGCGGGGGGGCAGATTTCAGGTAGTGTTTCCAGGAAGGGAACAGAACATAGTTCTTCAAAAGCTAGGATATATGAGCTTAAAAGTTCATATTATTAAAAACACACACTCAAACTAGTAAAAATATGCTTAAGTTTCGATAAACTCTAATCGTATTTCTCTGCCCACTGTCAGTTCCTTTCTAGTAACTAGTATTTTACAGTGCCCTTTTCAGTCCTGTATTTCATTAGAGTATTGCAGTATCTTATTTTTATGAAACTTTTTATTTAAAAAAATGGTGATATCCTAGAACAAGAACCATATAGCCAGACCCATTTGTGGCCCCATTGACTTCAGTGGGGCTTCTCATAGGTGCCTGGGTCTGCCTGAGTAGCTCCATTTGCTGCAGGGTCCGATGAGTACTGGTGCAGTAACAAGTCAGTTACTGACCAATCAGATCCATTCCGAATATACTGGAAGGATTAAAATGTCACGTAACCAAAAGCAAGCTGATGTTACTACAGGTGATAATATGATTCAGGAGAAGATGCAAACATGTGGTTATTATATAATGGTTTAAGTCTGTAAAGAGTAGTAAAAGGAGAGTATTTGAGTAACAGTTGGATTTTCCAATAACTGTGTAGCTTGGAGAGTGGTTGACGTTTTATGGTTGTCCAGCTGCTAGTGGAATTGTGGATGGGATATTGTGTTGTCTGTGTGTATGGAATGTTCAGGTAAAATAAGAGGGACGGGAAGGAGGACATGCTTGCCGCTTTGTGCATGTCCCTGCTCTCAATGGAAGGAATGCCTGGCTCAGCAGCATCCTTTTAGTCAATGGAGGGTATGTCTATACTGCCGCAGCGGCAGGCATCAATGCAGCGGCATCGATTAAGCAGGTCTGTGTAGACCCACTCAGTTGATCAGCGAGTACTCTCCAGTCGATTCAGTTAGTCCACCTCCCTGAAAGGAGTAAGGTTTCGTCGACAGGAAGGCATCTCCCATTGATGCAGCACCATGCAGACATGGAGGTACGTCAGCGTAAATACGTAGATGGGTGATACATTACAGATCTTGCATATCTCCTGTCAACCACTGCTGCCAGTGTAGACCAGCCCTAAGGCACAGAACTTTTGAGCTCGAAAGGAAGTGTTGTCTAATGTTGGCCCCTCTGAATGCGAAAGTGTAAAACGGGGGGGAACTGTTGAATCCTTGCAGTTCTACCCGGAACATGGAGAAGAAGAGTATAAATAGAGTTTTTTGAATAATGGAGATATTGGGCCTGATTCACTGGCACGAACAGTGAGCTTTGCATCACCACAAAATCCTAAAGTAGACATAAAACCGCCTTAACTGCTCCTGCACTGAGATATCTTGCAGTGGTATAGTGGCACTTCTTGACCAATGGTAGAAGGCAAATGGGGCCTTGTGCCTGCCTGCTTTCCGACTGCTGGAATGGCTCTTTGGGGTTATAGCACAGGGAATCTGGTCCATAGTTTCTCACACTTTTAAAAAAATAATGTTTTGCTTATTTAATTTAAAGTTTAAATTTAAAGTAATTTTAGTTAAAGGAGAATGACTTTGTGACTTTTTTCCATCAGATTTATGGGTTAGTTAGTTGATTTTAATGCTGCTGTACCTGTTACACTTTGCAATAAACTGCAGCATTGTGGGCTAAAATGGGCAAAAGGTATAGGAGATAACGAGATTACTTTTCTCCTTTAGGCTAGCACTGATGCCAAACACCATCTTGTATGACAAATGCAGATAATAATAGTGGCAATCCCTTATGGGGGGAAGGCCATTTTGGTTCTTGTTGTAAACCCTCCTTGCAAAACTGACAAACTGCAAGCATTGGGTATTGTCTGTGTCAGAGAAGCATAAAAGCAGTGCCAACTGCATTGAACTACACAGACAAGCAGATAGGAGCATTGGAATATATACTGTTTGATGTAGGAGTTTCCAGTGGTGAAGAACTGTGTCCCTGCTAGATTCATCTTTAAGAGCATTAGATGTCTGACTCAAATATGTTTTATTTTACTGTGTAACTGACAAGTTTGATTTAAGGTGCCCTTATTCTGTTTCTAACACTGCAGAGCTGACAACCATTTGCAAATACAGTAGATGTGTTATAGAAATCATTCCTAGTCTAAGTGAGTAGCACTTTTGTACACCTGAATATCCAAGCCAGGAGATGATATTGTTTTTTATCTATTATCCATTTATTTTATTCTTTCTCCTGGTATTGAAGTCTTAATCCCTAATATAATTGGTTTTATACCTGCACTTTTTGTAAGTATCTGTTAATACTTTATAACAGTATGCAATTTTCTTAAGTGTTATTGATTACACTGGTATATGAGTTTTGCTGGTTACATGGAGAAATTAGCATACTGGTTATAATGGGAAGGAGATCCTCTTTTTCATTATAACCATTAAATGCAGTATACAAGTTTCCAAATAAAAATAATATACCTAGCTTCCAGAACAATTAGTAATGTCTATTTAACAGTGCAGCCAGTAAAGTCAGTATAATAGTTTCCCAGCATATTAGCTAATTGAAAAATTTGCACATTAGTTCATTGAATAATTTGCATATGCTGCAAATAAGTTTATAATAATAAATTTCAGCCTATGATCAGCCAAGCAGTGGTAGGGCTAGGACACAGCTGTACAAAACATAGCATCTGTAGCAGGTTGGGTAGGTGCTGAAGGGTGTCGGGGGGGTAGGTGGGTGCTCAATGGAAGCTATCAGGAGTGGGGAGTGAAGGGGGAATCTAGCAGCTCTTGACGGAAGGGGTAGTTACCACCTGACAGTTTGGGGGAAGATCAATGGACTGCTAGGTTTGTAAGGCATGTCCAGGGGACACTGGTGGGGGAGGCTCTGTGAGAACTGGGAGTGGGGGGGATTATGATGGGGCAGGTTCCTTCAGCCCTGTTCTCAGGGACACTGGCCCTGAGAAGATTGAATTAGGCCAGGTAGGCCCAATCAACCAATTATGTGGCAAATGTGGAGAGATTTAGGCTAGGAAGAGGCCACTAACTGGAAGTAAGCTCACCTGGGAGAGAACAGGAGGGGGGGCCTATGTAAAGCTAAGAGACTGGCAACAGAAAAAGGCTGCAGCGTGAAGAGTGGCAATCACTTTCCCTGAAGTAGGAAGGAGGGATAGGAATCCCTGACACTTAGTAGACTGTAGGACAGAGGGCTTTGACTAGAAAGAGTGGAAACAAGGTAGGAAGTCGTTCAGGGGGGATAGCAGAAAGGTTAGGGAAGTTGCAGACCTTGACTGTTTGGTAAAGGGCCCTGGACGGGAAACCAGAGTAGAGGGCAAGGTGGCTGAGTGGTACTGCTGGGGGCAACGAACTAGCAGCCTGTCTGAGTTATGGCAGGAGTGGCAGGGTTAGGGCTGCAGACGAGAGGACTTTTTAGCACTCCTTGTCCAGAGAGACTTGGAAATTATTCCCTGCAACTCCACTCCATCTCCCATGAAGGGGAACCAGAGTGTGACCTGACCAGGGGGCTGAGTCATGGAGCATCTGTGCAGCAACTCTGTGAACTGGAGGAAAGCTGCAGATGGTGGAAGAGAAAGAAGGGATGTGAAACTGGGCAGAGCTAATCCCCAGAATTGCCCGAAGGAGACACCACCCAGCAATGAGTAGAGCACCCCATGACAGGGATAAAGGGATAGGGTGGTTGTGTAGGAGCTGGAGACCTACTGAGGGGAGAAGAGGACTGTCTGATTGTTGGGTGGAGGAGCCTAGGGCCAGTACTGGGTTTCCCACACCTTTGGTCTCTGATATAATTTCTGATGACTGTGGTGGCTGCTGCTTGCCCTCTCCTTTTGTGTGCTCTTCTTACTCCAATTCAGTAGTGAGACAGAGGTCACCTGGCTGCTTACTCAGCAGATGGCACAGCATGAGCCACAGGTGTAAGTCATTCTTATAGACTGATTGAATGCTTGATATTCAGTCTGGGCTCTAGGAATGTGGGAAAGTGCCTGCACGTGTGGGTCATGCATGACGCATGACACTTGGCATGTCTGTATTACTAGTAAACTACTAGAGTTTCACATAATTCACTTTGGTCAGAATCACAGGGATGTCTCAGGTTGGAGCCGGTTACACGGAATCTGCTGTATTATGGATTTCCAAGTGCTATGAAGGAGGGGTTTTTAAAACACTGTAGAAATACTGCCTTTTCAGTGCATGAAGTGTTTCCTGTTGCTTACGACTCACATTGCAAATTCATGTGGTTTTGGTGGATGGATAGGATGTAACTTGTTTTCTCCATTTCTGGAATAATTTGGGAGTGTGTTTCCACATCTGTGTTTTGGCATAAAAGGGGGCATAAATCTTTGCCGTGTAACTCCGCAGAGTGAAATAGAAAGGTGAGGACGTTTGTCATCATTCTTTCTGACTCTCTGAATTGCTTATAAAAAGAAACAAACATGTTTTAGTGCTTGAAACTTTTGGCTTCTCTTTTTAACTTTGCATGGTCAGAAATATATGGAAGAGTTCTGCATAAAACAAATAGGCATCTCCACCTAAAAACATGCCTGCATAGAATGTATCTAATCTACACTGTAAGTGAACCACATAGGATTTCATCAGTTAACATACCTGATCATTTGAACCTCCTTTGAGGAGCTCAAAGCACTTTCTAAGCAGTTTATCACTTGAATTGTTTGTATTTCTTCTGTATTTGTGTTTAATTTCTCACCCTAAGGGCCAAATATTCAAAGATCAGTACTACCAGCAAGCTGTTCAAAATGCACATACACCCATTGTGCCCAAAGAACCCCAGAGTTGTGATTGTTGGTGTATACAAAGGGGGTTTATTTTACATATGTAAAGAAGAGTGGTTGAATGAAGGAAGAATTGCCTTGCAAATGCACAGAAATCCATAGGCGCTTGTTAAGGGGATTTTTGAGATTGCTATGGTCCATGCCCATTTTTGTGTGCGCCACATGTTATGCACGTTGTCTTGCCTGTAATCCTTAATCACCTCTGGAGATATATTAAAAAATTGGCATCAGACTAGTTATCCTCCAATCACCTGTGAACTGCAGTAAAAACATTTAAGTTTTGTTACCATAATTCTGACAGACTTTCACTGGGGGCAGTAACTCTGATTGAGGCATGTTTAAATTTGGTGTTGATGTAGCTGTAACAGCAATTTCACAACTATTTGTGGTACCACAAATTAATGCCAAACAAATAAGCAATTTAGAGATTGATGCCTCCAATTTCAATGGTCCTTGAAAGAAAAAGATATCTTTTTATTGCAAACTTATCTTTTATAGATATCTAACTTCAGACAATTTAAAGCAGGGATTTCTTTCAACCATTTTCAAATGGAAACAGATGCATTTTCTTTCTTGATAATAGCAGGCAAAATAGAATAAAGTTTTAAGCTCTTGAAGTGGTGGTAAAGTTTTATGGTTAATATTCATGAGAGTATTCAGGACCCAGCTTTTTAAGTCTTAACTCTTTATGATGCCCTGACAGGTTGCCGCTAATGTGAAGACTTGAGCAGTGTGAAGAACATCTGCTGGTCAAAGATAGGTTATGTGGCACAGTGGTTGGAAATGGGATCTAGAAAAAACAATGTGATTCCTTCATTTCAGCTTTATGGCAAACTCACTGAAAGTTAATTTCTTTAATTTAATTTTTTAAAGATGATTTCCCATAGTGATAAAACAATACAAATTACAAGAGTTAAATATCTTTAAAACATCCTGATTACTCACTGATTATCTATTATATACCAGTGCTTTAACCCTTTTATTTTTTTAAAATTTTGGTTTTTGCACTTTGAAGGATTAATAAGATTTACACCAAAACAATAAATATGCAAGAAAAGCAAATGAAGCACAATATTCAGATACACTATGCCATAGTTACGCTAGAAAATGAGTTGGCAAAAATATCTGAAAAATAGTATAGACAAATTACTAAAATTAAGCATTCTTACCATGTTTCTTCATCAAACCAGTGCATCCAATTGCAGTATATTATATCATTTGCCAGTAGCAAATGCTAATCTGTCTGTACTTTCTAACTTTTGTTATAAAATTAGTTATATTCATAGGAAAAAATCTGAAAATACGTATATATATTTTTTAAGCGGAATTATTTCTTATTTGAGTCCTGATCCTGAATTCTTCATTTAGGCCAAACTATCATTAAAATCAATGGTTGTTTTGCATGAGTAAGGAGTGCAGGATTGAGCCCTTAGTCTCACTACAGAGGTCAATTGTTTCTGAAAGTATGAATCATGTTTAACCACTGATACCTGAGTGTGTCTAGGCTTGGTTGCAAAAGCAGAAAAATTAAAAATTAGATTTGTTTGAAAAAAAACTATTTAAAAATTGGCCTTGTGTATGTGCATGTGAAATTCCCACTAAGTTAAAGTAATACTATGTATAGGACTATGGAGTAACAGATGGATAACTTTGGTAGCTATGTTGGTGCTTTCCTAGGCTGCTATTTCATTGTGAAGTTCCAGAGCTGTATAATCTTTAGTTCTTCTTTGAGTGCAGGTCTCTGTGTGTGGATACACATGTTCCATGTTCCCTGAGCCGGACAACTTTTAAAGTGGTCTCTGTTGGTCCACACGTGCAGTCTACACATCCAACTGAGGAGGCAAAGGGCAGGGCAGACAGACTGCCTCTCTAGTTCCTTCCTACAAATGCACAGCCAGGTTGAAACCTTCATCCATCCAGAGCTTCATCTCCTTTTTCCGTTTAGCTATAAAAACCTATGAATATTCATAATTAGTTTTAGGAAATTTTAGCATTTATCCTATAGTTTTACTTACCGCATTATAGTTAGATAGTTCAGCTTTCTCATCCTGGAGAAGCCGTCTCCAGTACCCTTTTATAGGTACTGGACTATGCCCAAGACTCTGGACTTCAAAATCAGTGCTTACTGTCCACATTTGTTCTTGGTCAGTGATCACCATCAATGCTGTCTGTTGTTCTCTGTAGTTATTCTCTGTAGTAGCAGCCAATATCAGGTGTCACGGCTTCACCATCTTCCCCTATCTCAGTGACTGACTTCTTTTTGCCAGGATTCTTCGAGAGGCCTGCAGGTCAAGTTAGTCAATGTTTCAACCCTTGTCTTCCTTATGGGTCAGGGTAAATTTGGAAAAGTCCATCTTTACCTCAGTGCAGACTTAAGATTTCATTGGAATGCCCTATGATATCCATGATGTTGCTTCAAGAAGTAAAACAGATAGGTGGAGTTCCAGCCACATGTTTGTGAGACATTATGCTTTAGTGCAGGACCCCTCCACTGATGCATCTTTTGGCATGGTAGTCCTTTGTTCAGCTCTGCCATCTGTATCCTTGCATCCTTTTCCTTTTTGAGTAATGCTTGTCAATCACCCAAAACGGAATACACACAGGGATCAGCAATTGAAGAAGAAGAAGTTATTTACCTTCCTAACTGGTAACATGTGGTCCCTTTTTGTATTCCATTACGCACTCTCCTTCCTCTCTGCTTTGGATCATCTTTGATTTGTGTTAGAAAAGGAACTGAAGAAGTGGTCGATCCACTATGCCCTTTATTTCCTCAGTTGGAGGTACGAGGAAAGCAAAGGTGCACATGTAGAACAATGAACACTATTTCCAAAGTTCTTCGGTGCATGGCACATCGTGTGCTTGCATACCCACAGTGGACTAGATAGGGACCACACATCTCAGAGAACCTCCTGTTACGAAAGTAAGTGACTTCCTCATGTGAAATTTATGAAGATATTAGGGTGTTAATATTCTTTTTTCTATTTCCCTTTTCTTCTACAAAATAGAAAGGGAGGAGAGGGAGAGAGAAATACAAAATCTTCAGTAATATGCGTTTTAAAAATTATAACAAATCAAGAAACACGAAAGTTAAGGTTCTCATTAGTAATGCTGACTCATCCATTTTGCACACACAGAGTATTTTGGTATGCTGTTAAACATATATCCTCATATAAAATGAGCTTTAATGTGACTTTTATGGTAGCACTGGGAGCTGAAGAACGGCTACGAAGCAGTTGGAGTCTCAGAGACAATCTGTCTGACTAAATAGCTTAATAAATCACTTACAGCTCTGATTTCTATCTTGTTTCTAACCTATGCTTAAGTGCAGTCAGTTTACCTTTATGGGAACATTCAATTTTGTATAAAACTATAACCTTTGTATAAGTATTTTAAACCACCCTGTAAAAATAAATTTTATCCTTGTTTTAAAATTCTGTAGAGTGGTTGTGAGCACCTCTTTAAAGTATCAATCTCTATTAAATGTCATTGTTTTTGAAAGTACATTCTATAGAATCCTGTCAAATTTCTAAAAAATTCTGTTTGTTACATACTTAAATTCTGTAGTACTCTAATAAAAGTGGTGGAGAGTCTTTAAATTTTTTTTAATGTTATGGGAAACTAAATTATTTTGTAGTATGTCCTGCTAGGCATTGAGAAGTTGAGTTCAGTTTATTCACTGTGTACTTGAATTCTTTAGATTTAGAAATGAAAATAATGCGTATACTTGAAATAACTGTAGGAGTGTGAGCACTGTGGCGATACAGTATGGCATCTGCTGTTTGAGGAATTCTTGGGCTTAATAAATAACTTTACTTTTAAATTTGGGCATTTTTTATTAAAGTGAGTGGTTTTAAACAAACAAAACAAACCCTGTAGAAGGTGCTTTACCAGTTTGAATGTGTTAAAAGAAACATCAATACTTATAAAGTATCAGAACGCTGAGAAGGATTACCGTTCAGGATACTCTGGTCTAACCCACTTTCCCAGTTCTAGTACTTTAAGCAGATCTACCATTAATTCTTCAGATATTGTATGAAATAAATAATAAACATCTCAACAAATCTTACCATGTGTTTCCTGTTTTCAGACATATACCATTACTGCCTCTGCATGGAAGTCCCTTGGGAATCTAAATGCAGGCTTTATCCCACTCTATTGTTTCCTAGTTTTCTGCTGGGTCATTGCTTTTCCTGCTTTCCTTTGTTTTGCATCTGCTGTTAAATATCTCATACACCTACTCTACAGCTGAGGGTTGAATTGTAGTTTTCTCACGGATTGCCATTATTTCTAGTCCACGTTCATGCAATAGGAGTTGTTGAAGAGAGCTGTGACCATGTGAGGTCAAGCTCATCACAATTGTATGTGCCTAATTTTCTACCGGCTCATGGAATAACAATACCCGTGTATTTCCAGACACTGGGTATCCTTTCTGTTACCACAGCAGGGCGCCGCTGTGCACCTGGGCTGGGCAGTATGGCCGTGTCTCTGATATATGCTTGTAGAAAAAACTTGAGTTGCCCAGTTTTGTTTTAGAAAAAGTGGTTAAATATGATTGCTGTAGTGTCAGTTTTTAAGTTTCTTGAGAAATGGCATGTTGCCTTGAGCTCTGCAGACCTGTAACCATAAGTGAATCTAAAAGCACAAAATGTGAAGGCATTCAGGATATAGCTCAGTGCTTTTCGTGGGAATGTTACTTGACCATGAAATATTAAGAAGTTTAAATCACTTATGCAGAAACAAATAAAAAAATGTTTACAGACTAAAACAGGTATTTAAAAACTGTATTTTCTTTCTTTACATTCTCTGGCTTTTCCTTCTCTAATAAACCAAAACCAAAGACATAATAGAAAGTTATCGTGGCTGTCCCTCACAGTTTTTAATCAAAAGATAAGCTTTTATTTATTTTAAATATAAAGTTTATAATGGTTGTAATGGGAATTTCTCAAATGTTAACTGACTGGAACTAACATTGTGCTGTTTGAAACGAGCTTTGCTTGGGTGGGACCTGTGCCAGCTCCCAGGCTCCTGCTTCCCTTCAGCCCACCAGGTGGAATGGGGGAGCCCAAAAGCCTTCTGTGGTGACTTCCAGGCTTGTGTCACCTCAACAGATGAGGCTTTGAGTGTCTGTGACCTCCAGGGCAGCCCATCATGTGGACTGCCGATGAGCTGGGGCTCCATTCCCCTTTTGTGGAGAATTTCAAAATTGATCAGTTTTGCTCACTGAAGGGGGCAGTGGCGTGGAAGAAAAAATGTGATCATTTAATAAAATATTATAATGAATGAATAAATGGGCATTTCCTAACTTTTAAGTGCTAGAATTTACAACTTTAGTAATTTTCTTTTAATGTATTTTGTGCGTATGTGCAATTTTCTAGGTTTTTTTTTTTTTTTTTTTTTAAAGCAACAGAAAAAAACAAATTTCATCAGGTGGCATCACTGGATCCTCAGCAAGGTTGGAACCGTTAGGTCCACCTCAGATATCTCTGCCACACGAGCTAACGGGGTAACTGATAGCAGTAGTAGGTTGGTCAGCCTCTGTGTTGATTGTAACTAGTTGGGGATGAGACACATACTTTGACAGTGGGTTTCACAGATATTTTCTGACAATAGGGGAATGGTGAAACACATGAATTTTGAGTTCCATTCCAGGCTCTTGGAAGGGAGTGTATTATAATTGGCATGGACTCTTTTTCCCATTTCCCCAAGCCTTAACACCTTATGTCCTGTCCTCTCCAGCCTGTCCCCTCCTCACTGCTCTCCCTTTCCCAGTCTCTTTGGTCAGCCATACCCAATTCCACCCGCTTACTCTCCATGCCCAGTCAGTCCAAGTTTTTGCCCGCCCAGCTCCTTGCCCCATCTGTTTTTTCTCACCCTGACCCTACAGTCGTCAGCATTCCTACCTGTGTTTCCCATCTCCATTGGCTCCCAGTCTCCCTCCTTCTCATGTAATCACACACTCCTGTTCTTTGTCCCAGCCTCTTTGCCCTACCTACTTCTTGTCTTTACCCCACAATGTTCCTAATCACCTTGCCCAGCCAGTCCCAGTCCCCTTTGAGATGAGACTAGTTGACCTAGTGGTCCTTTCTGGCCTTAAAATCAGTGAATTCTCTGCCCCCAGTCTCTTCTGTCCACCAGTCTCCACCCCAGTCATGTTTGAGCTCCATCCTCAGTTCTTCGCCCCCAGTCTGTTCTTCCCCCACTCTCCCCACAAGTGAAGCTCTCTTTCCCTCTATGTTCAGATCAGGCAGCTTCCTCGTCCACACTGCCTGGGTCCAGAGGTGTCACTGAGAGCACAGAAGACGGTCTTCCTGTTCCAGTTTCCAGCCCTGGCGCAGCCTCCAGCAGCCCGGAGCTGAGAGTGCAGGGACAGTCCTGCTGAGTCCCAGGCTGAAGCGTGATCAATACAGATGGAATATTTGGAGTTTCTAGCTGTGAGCTCTAGTAAGTCTCTACGAAGCGTATCTGAACTATGTTTTTCCCCCCAAAGGCTAATCACGTGATCATATTTGGGCAGATTTTCATGGGGGCACATGCCCGACACAAAGGCCAACTCCTGCCAAATGGCAAGTCTCTGCTCCCACATGTGGGGATAGTAGAGCATTTAAAAGAAATGGTCTCCAGAAATTTTTAAAATGGACAAAGCAGCATATTTTTCTCTAGTCTCGTTCTCTGAAACATCTGAATGATTTTGTCTGAAATTCCTCTGTCCTGCTTCCCCCCGCCACAAAAAAAACCCTGCCTGAGTCAGTAACCCAGTGTAGAAAATCGCAGCTGAAATAATTAAAGTTTGGCAAAGTTATAAGTAACTGAAAATAGGTATGCGTTGGACAACCTTAATCATAGCCAGCACTACCAGTCCCTCCTATAATTTATGGATTGCATGTATCTATATTTATATATAAATATGTCTTATTGTGACAGTTCCAACAGAATTGCACCTTCAACCAGTCCAGTCTCTCCTAAGTGCACTCTCTTCAGATATCAGGCCTCTTGTTTTCACATCTCCTGGGGAGAATCCCACAATTTCTCCTACTCTAAGGGTATGTCTACACTGCAATTAAAAACCTGCGGTTGGCCCATGCCTGCTGACTCGGACTCACAGGGATGGAACTAAGGAGCTGTTTACTTGTGATGTAGACAGATATTTGGGCTTGGGCTGGAGCCCAAACTCTAGGATCCTGCACCTTTGATGGCAGGGTCCCAGAGCTCTGGCTGCAACCTGAGCCTGAAAGTCTACTCTGACCTGCAAGTCTGAGTCAGCTGGCATGGGCCAGCCCCAGAACTCTAATTGCAGTGTAGACATACCCTTAGACCAGGTCCATGGTTTACGGAGAGCCAACTGTGGTAATTCAGCAGGCCCAACTGTGCAGTTACTGACATATCTTAGCTTCAGGAGATGTGAACGGCATGAACACAGTGACTTGGAACTGCGGCTTCAAAACAACTTCTTCTTTCATCATAGCAGTAAGAACAAAGCAGAACAAGAAAACAGATTTTAAAATAACAAATAAGCTATATGCATCTGTTTTATCTGAAGCTTAGCATCCCTCTACAAGTTTAAGCAAGTCTAGCTGCTTACGACCCGTCTTGCAGGGCCTGTCTCTTTGTGTTAGTTCACTGTCCATGAACAGTACCCTTTTCCTGTGTCTCTTCCTGTTCTTCAAAGTCTTCTTATCTATTTCAAAAGTCTTTGCTACACTTTCCTGACTGGAGTTTCCCACTGCTCTCTTGTGCCAAGCCAGGAAGTTGATCCTAGCAGGAATGGGGTAAATCTTCAAAGGTGTTGACACCTGCGTTTTTTGAATATTGGTGTTGGTTATCTAAAGTCATTAAATGATTTCCTACTGATGTGTAAAACCACCCAGGATTGAATTAACCTCTAGTAACCTTGTAGCAAACAACATGTAGTATTCATAAAATAATACAGGCATCTCCCATAGCCTCTCCAAACACACATGCACAATGTGTGTTTGTGAGAGACTGTACATCTGCATAGATATTGGAGACTAGCCAACATCAGACCCCCTCTGAGTTTTGTAGAAGTTCACATTCAAACTTTGTTGGTTTTGGTCTATCCCTAACATATTTTAATTATATAAAAAACTATATTGAGCTGGGGTCCTTGTGTAGCTGCCAACATCTGAAAGTGTTTTCAAGGTACAGCTGTGGAAGTTGGGAACCACTAGCTGTTCATTTGCTGAAGAGATTTTGTATGCTGTCTGATAACTTTTGGGTGATTTTCTCTGTATTTCTATCCAGCCTTTTCACTCCAGAACATAGAGTAACAAGAAATATTAAAGCAACATTCATGTTCAAAAACTGACTTACCACATCACTTCCCCAAAACATATAGATATAAAATAGAGGATGTCTGCCAGGAAAATAAAATAAAGGAACATTTTAAATTCATTAATCACAAACTATAATCTTGTTTGTTCTATCTTTTTTCTCCATTCTTTTTCTCGCCATTCTATCCATTTTTGTGCTGTTGTCTCGCTCTCTTTTCTGTTTTCTTTCTTCAATATTCTTACTTCTTTTTTTTTCTTTGAAAAATAGCACCTACTTTCCACTAATTTGTTGTCTTTCATACAGAGCCTCAGTTCTCCATACCTTTTGTTCTCTGCTTGGTTATGTTTGTTGTACTACTGACATGGCTGCAATTTGTATTACAGATTTTTTCCCCAGAGAATCTTTTGGTAGCAAGGTACCATCGTGTGATATCCACCTAACTACCAAAAAAAACTACTGAAGTATATCTTTGTTCATGAACTTATAAATCAGCCATGTGAACTGGGAGAATCTTCCATGATGAAAGTGAAGTGAGAGGATTGTCTTGATTTGTGCTGCCAATTAGTTGTTCAAGTTTAGCTGATGGCAGAAACTTCACTCATCAGTAGAACAGTGGACCATTTTAAAGTTTGGTCTTAATAAGAATCTGTTTGATATTACTGAAGAAGCCACTCTTTCTGTATTTAGTGCTCTTGGCATTTAAGGATGTGTGTCAGGCCAGTCATTGCTGTCAATCATCTTTATCAACTTGATCAAAGTGTAGTACAGAAAAGAAAGCAGTGAGCCATATCACAGACACTGGCATTGAGGAAGGGTTGTCTTCCTCATTATCCTGTAGCTAAAAATATAATTTTGATTGCTGAAATAATAGTTCTGGACAACTAATTGGACTTCTTGACTAATGGAAGATGCTCACTTCTGAAGAGTGATAAATGTATTATACATAAACCCATTGCAGCATTCCATCATAAACATTTAACTTCACTAAAACCAGGTATGTAGAGTGGAACAGGAATGCAACCCCCATCTTCCACATATATATAAAAAAGCTATTGGGGAATATTTTCAAAAGCACCAAGTGAATAAGTCACTTTGGACTATGATACTTCAGTCCATAGTGAATTGTTAAGTGCATGAAATCAATTTTTGAAAATTTTATTCTCTTCCTTATTCTGCTGAATATATTCTTCTGTGAGGAACAAATTTTTCTGCATTTTTAAGTTAGGGAAATATAATCTGTTATGAAAATGTATGCATTTCTCTCCTGTTGAGTCTGTGGCCAGCCCGGCTGCAGCAGTATAAGCAATAGAACCGTGAGAATCTCAATGGGATGGTAACTCCAAAGTTGTCTTCTGGGTTTTTAACAGCAACCAATCACAAGCAAGTAGAACAGGCCAAAAAGGCCCAGATAGTTCCTGAAATGTAGTTTTTCCATAAACTGCATGTCTTCACTTGTATTCTTTCCAAATAACCCTGCGAAGTTAATTAAAATAAAAACACTTTGAAAGTATGAAATAAAGTTACAAAGATGGACACATTTGAATTAAAACTGTAAGTGACATCTTATAAAATTGTAATCTCTCCAGGAAATATCCTTCAGACTCTAAAGAGGTATTTAAAAAATCCGTTGCTTAATTGCCAACATAATACATTTCTAAAAATAGGTAATACGTAAAAAATGTAGCTCCAGATTCCAGATCTTGTTACAAATTAAGGTTTTTTTAAACTTCAAAATAGGCTACTGAAGAAATAGAAAAGTTTGCTGTCACACCTCTCTAATCAAGCTTCTTGTCTGGGACATTCACCAGGCTGCTGTCTTTGGGTGCCACAAACTGCAACTGTGTGCTTTTAAGCTTTCCTGAGTCAGAGCAGAATATGGGTACACTTCTTGCTGTGGGTTTCCAGGCACACACACAGATTGCAGATTCTCTTTCCAGCCTGGCACCCTTACTGAGAGTGGACACCCAGCAGTCCAACTGCCTAGGTCTTGTGACTAGAGCTAGCTTGATTTCCCAGTTGTTTAAGTATACCCTTTCCCAGAGGTCCAACCTTGTGGGCAATCTTCAGGAACGTGAAGTAGATGCAAATAGACATAGACTTTGCAGAGGTTTCTAAAAACAGTTACTCTTTAGACAGCACAAGAGATATACAATAAAACCCCTATACACTATTCCCTGCCTCGTTCTCCTCATCACTTTGGGATTTGGGTCAGTGTCCTTTCAGGATGTCCAAGATGCTCTTTTTTTAAAACAACCCCATGCAAGCAGCTGTAAATACCAAACTGTCACACTTGCTGTTTCCATTTGATGAGTGTACTTACTGTTTCACAGTGAAAATTTTTAGTTATTTTAATGTACTTTTCAGAGTAATTTGAAGTAGAATTTTCACTCTTTTTCATCCTTAACTTTCTCCAGATGACTTCACCCTACTGCACATATCTGCCATATTCTTACCAGGTTCTTATGGTAGCCTGATGTATCTTCCCGAATTCAAAATGTCAGCCTATACAACGTGATTTGCAGAGTCCCTCTTCCTTGACTAAATCCATCACATGCCATGCACATTTCTCCTGATATTATTGATGATGCTGGAGTACAGACAAGGTAGAAAACTAAATAATGGGTCACTGTTTACTCCATTGAAATAGAATAGATTTTTGGGGGAGTGGGTGGGTGTGAGATTGGGTCAAATATGGGACAGAATTGGCAGGGCTGTCGCACTTCATTGTGATTCCTGCATGTCCATGTGAGAGCAGTGTTTGACTAACAGCTTACATCTGTTTATTCACAAAGCACTGGGTTTCAGTTTAAAACTGTAAATAACACAGTGGCCGGAGTGTATTGGTGCAGGTCAAAGAGGCAGAGTTAATGGTAATACTTAACTTTGAATGTTTTATGACGAGAATCTACAGTTGCTCAACACAGTGCATAATATTATACGAGTGGACTGTGTGAAATCCATTTAAACCTTGCCATTTTTGGTCACAGTAGTAGATCTCTAGTAAAGGTATGCCTAATTCTAGTTCTCCCATTATCCTGGTAAAGCAGGCATGCTTTATGTTATAGTGTGAGTCACTTCTCCTGACTTTTACTTTGTCCATCTGTGACAGTACAGGTGAAGCTCACAGAATTTGTCTGTCTGCTTTGTCAGTGAATGCCAGTAAGTAATTGTTACATTTGCAAGTATCAGTACCTTCTGACTCTGGAAGTTGTGTTAACTTATTGGAAGCTGACTTCTTTTTTTTCTCAGAATAAAGGATCAGGGTGTAGAGGTAACTTTAACAATGGGCACTTTTAGGGGTACAGTATATTTTTGCCCTCTTAATCTTTGCACAAAACTTCCAATCAATTTATGAAGGTTCTACTCTTGGAATGGAGGCTGACTGTGGCCCTCGGACAGTGGTAACAGAGGGTCCCCAAGAGGTTCTACAGAGTAAAGTAGGGTAAAATGTGGCTTACTGCCCATTTTCACTATCACCCTCACTAGTGGGCGTTGTTGTGTGGTGTCAGGAGTAAGGACCTGGAGCTGGCCTGCCTACGTATGTTGTTTGAGCTACTAGCAGGTAACTGGTCTAATGAGTGCTGCTGCTCCCCAGCTGGATTGGCTAAACCACCCAGCTGGCTTACAGGATCTGCACACCTGCTCTGAAGACCAGCAGCAAGCTGGCTGCTCAAAGCAATCACCTATGGCTCTGTTAGCTTCAGCTCCTGTCGTCTTCTAGTCCTGTTCCTGCCTTGTTCCAGCCTCACGACTGTTTCAGACCCAGCCCTGCTCCATTCCGTACCTCAGCTCCAATTCCTGGCTCTGACTGTAGCTTGACCCTTGACTCTGGCATCTGGCCTCTGTCTCTGGTTCTGGCTTTCAGCTCTGGTTCCTGCCTTCTGGTTTGACACTGGGCTCTAAGCTCTGGCTTTCGACTCTGGTTCTGCCCCTCGGTTCCACTTCTCTGCTCCTGATGTCTGCTCCCACCACTAGATCTGACTTATGCTCCAATCACTAGGCAAGACCACCAATGTCCCAGTCCTTATCATAGGATGTCAAAAGTATCTGAGTTCAGAGAGACAGTATTGGTATGCAAGTAAGAAATGTAAGGTTGGGTTCAGTTCTATGGCCAAGCTAAAGGATTCAATAGTACCAGATCTCAAGAGTTCAAACAAAATGGGAGAAGTCTCCATGAGATCTTACAAGGATCCCCTCTGTCAGATATATGCATAATAATTTACTGAAAGGTTTACTGAAACATGAGGGCTCTGCCAAGAGCTAGTAGCCCACCAATCATCATCATAATTATTAAACGTTATGTATGGATGATATTTAAAGAGTGTTGCATTTATACTAAAAACTATGTTCTGAAGTGTTAAGGAGTTAAGGTACCAGGAAGTGACACCTTGAAAATGTAACTATTCCTTTCACACAGGAGGTAGGGAGATAGTGTCTGTTATCTGGTCATTTGTATATATTGTGTATCATATGCCTCAGGATGTATACATGTTTGTTTACTGAACCACACACAAAAGAAGAGATTGTGAATCCACAAGAGAAAATCTACAGGAATAAACAAACAGCTGGGGATGTCCTGTTTATGAACAGCAACAAAGGGTTGTTTTCATATCTCTTGGAGTGAAAAGCTACACAATGGATCCTTCACCTAGAGAAGGCAATTGACAGTGTGCTTGTTGCATGAAAAGAGGATCACAACGAACTTGGTTGTAAAGTGCTGGAAGGACTTTTGATGACCAATACTCTAAAGACATGAGGGTATTTTGTAAATTAAATGTAGGCTCTAGAATGTGTGTTATGATTTTAGCTTATAGATAACCATTTCTTTCCAATAATTTTTCTTGCTATTACTTGAATCTCTCGCCTTGGTTAAATAAACATGCTTGTTTTCTCTATAATGTATCTGAGTGCTGTGTGTTAAGCAAAGCAGTGATCGAAGGTGGAACTGGTAAGCTGGGGTGTACTGTTTCTTTGGAAGCAGTGAATCTGTGAAGATTGTGAGGTTCTTTCCATCTTGTAAATCACTAACAACAATAAACCAAAACTGAAAGGGAAAGGAATCAAATCTAAGAATTTGGATTTAAACCTCCCTCCCAAATTCAGGATAGGAGAAATTTGGGCTCATTACTAGTTCTTTGTAAAATTGGTTTATACCTGTGCTGTAATGGTCCACCCTGGGGGAAAAGCGTGCGAAACAGTCCTGTCTAAAATGAAGTAGACCTGCTAGTCTAAACGTGTTCAATGGTGCCCCAAGCACCATTCTGTATCAGGAAATGCTGTGAATTTGTTTATGATATGCATGTATGTCTGTCATCTGAATTTCCCTACAATGTCTCTTTTTAGGATTGCCTTCTTTTTCTGCATTTGGGCTTGAACCGCCTTTGCGTATGCCTTTGGAAGTTGTTGTTTACTCTGTTAAAATACTGACATGACATGACATTGCCCCAGGGAACCCTATTTGGGATGGCATTGGCAACTCGTTGCTGATCCAGTTACCTGCTAGTAACTCAAACAATATATGTAACCATGGTAGCCTCTGTTAAAATTCTCTGATTGCCTGCTCAGTGTTTACTTTGATTTTCACTTGTCAGTCACTGAAATGCACATAGTGTATAGGGTACCCCAGAGCTTGCTATACTGATTACTTATTGCACTTAAATTCTATAGAATTTCAGTTTTGATATGTATCCTTTCTGGATGAAATTTGATCTGTCTACACCCACTTTACAGTACATCTATAGAATCTAAGACATTAATTCTGTATGAACAGGCCATCAAAGAACTTGGTGCAAAAGCAACTTCTCTATCAGCTAGGTCATTCCAATGAACCACATTCTGTTGTGTGAGCTTGATGGCTTTCATTACAGAGACAAAATGCAAGTGGATACTCATTTTCTTGTGGTAACATTGTCTATAGACCTTCACAGATGATTTCATTGTGTTTGTTGGACTCATATTGTGTTTCCTTCATTCTAAAGTCCTGTGGTCCCTTTTAGTTTCCAAATAAATTTTAATAGAAATTAGTGACAGAGGTCAGTCACACAACAGGGCATATTATAATATTCTATGCTTTTATGCAGTCTGTTCAAAAGTTGTCTAGTTTTGAAAAAAATGTCATTACTAATTAATTGTAATTACTAGAGCTAATTTTGAAACTGGTTCTAAAAGTCATCTGAGTTGTACTGAATTCTTTAGTACAGTTCTTGGCTCAGTCTACACTTACCTTCCAGATTCGGTGGCAGTCGACGGGAGATACGCAAGTGACATAAATCACTTGCGTATCTCCTGTTGACTTCACTGTATCTGCTCTGCACACCATCCACACTGTGCTGCGCCACTTTACTGGGGTGGTTTTCCTATGTCAATTGCTGGATCGACTGAGCGGGTCTACACAAACTGCTCAGTTGATCCAGAGACATCGAACTGACGGCGGCAAATTTGCCGCCTTCAGTGTAGACTCAGCCTTTGACTGTGCAAACACGATTTCAAATTTACAGTTTATTACAGACAAATTCAAACCAAAATGTTTCTGAATGGTTGCTACAGAGAACATACATTTGGCCCAACATTATTAATTTGAGCAATTGATTTTGGATTATCGGCAGATAAGTCTGCTCAATGGTCTGTGGGAATGCTGGATGGGATGGGAACTGAGTTACTGCAGAGAAATCTTTTTTGGGTGCTGGCTGGTGAGTCTTGCCCACATGCTCAGGGTTTAGCTGATCGCCATATTTGGGGTCGGGAAGGAATTTTCCTCCGGGGCGGATTGGCAGGGGCCACGGAGGTTTTTCGCCTTCCTCTGCAGCATGGGGCATGGGTCGCTTGCTGGTGGATTCCCTGCAGCTTGAGGTCTTCAAATCTCATTTTTGAGGATTTCAATAACTCAGTCATGTGTTCGGGGTTGTTATAAATGTGTATGGGTAGAGTTTTGTGGCCTGCCTTGTGCGGGAGGTCAGACTAGATGATCATATTGGTCCCTTCTGACCTATGAGTCTGAGTCTATGAGTCTATTATATCTATCTCATTAACACAAACTAATGTGAAATTAATTTCCATACTTTATGAAAATAAGTCTTATGCTAACAGAGTATAAATCAAAATATGATTTATCAAAGTATGTTATGTGGTACCAAAAAAACCTCAAAATAACCCCAAACAACACCATTTCCTCTGCTTTACGTTGTTTCAAGTCACTTGACAGTATAATCTGGGCATTTCTCATCTAATTATTTCCCTGTCATTATGGAAGACTCCAGAACTGGTGCATCTCAGTCCCTCCTATTCTCTGCTTGTAGGACACAGTAATGTAATAATCCGTGGGCTATAATATTGCGGTCTAATTTCAGTTGTTAAGTTTAGTGTCTAAGTGCTGGATAGTGTTGGTGGCCTGTAAAATACAGGAGGCTAGACTAGCTGATCTGGTGATCCCTTCTAGCCTTAATCTGTATGACTCTAACTTGAGTCATTACTGTAATCTGTAATTATTTAGGTGAATCTAAAAAGAACACCAAATATACATCAGTGTATTTTTCTGAGTTTGGGTGTGAGACACACACACACAAATAAGAAAATTCACAAGTGAAGGAATATCTCCAATACATAATCACTGAGGCATAGATTGTAATGTTAAAGAGGCAGTCAGCAGTGCCAGCCCATGAGGTTTCCTGTGTTTTTATGGATTATATCAGAAATATAACGCAGCACAGGTTTTGTGGATTTTTTTAAAGATGTAATATGTAGATTTAGGAAATAAATTTTCTTGTTAAAGATAGGTCCTCTAAAACAATGCGTCTCTTGTTGAAGCAGAAAAGAAAGGAAAAATATTATTCTGTGTTTATTTGTTTACAGTACCTTTTTTGTGGATACTTAAGAAGGAACCGCATGGAAGTCACAAACTATCTCCATTTATTTTAATGTGGAATTTTTTAAATTAGTAAACTAATAAATCCACATTTAGGCAACCTGTGTCAAATACCTCTTAAACAACTATATTTGATAGGCATGCAAAAAAGTTTCAATGTATAAACTTATAAAACTTATAATTTACACATTGTTATTTTTTCAATATATTTGGTCCTGTACCTATATGATAAATTTCAAATTGAGTTCTGACAACCTGAGATTTAATTCCTTTCTCCCTCACCTCCCAATACTATGTGGGAGAACAGAGGTTTCTAATAGAGCCATCACCATGATTTTTCTGTTGAAGTGCATTGTGTTATCCTGTTGTGGTGTTTGTTAGAATATAGGACATGATTTACAAAATCTTGTGAAAATTAAGGATAAGTGATGAAAGAACTCAGAATCAGTGTATTTATTATTTGCGTTGCAGTAATATCTAGGGCTTCATTGTACTTAGACGTGTATACACACAGACACTCCCTGCCCTGAAGATTTTATAATCCAAGTAATTTCATAAACCAAATTTAATGTAGTGTAATGATCCAATAGGTTTATGTACTAGCCTGCCACCTGTGCTGTGCTTCTTTCAAATCTATCATACCTCAAAATCGTTGGGTGGTCTTACCCTATTTCTTACTGTGACATCAGTAATCCCCCCACAATCCACACACAATCCCCACAGAATCCCCACACAATCCAGCTTGATGGGCAGTGTATCCTCAGGAGAGGCCCTGAATTTAGAATAGTGTTGCAGGTCAGAACTAAGGTGAATGGACAGAGCTGTGTGGGGCACCATGCAGATATTCATGATCCACTCAACATAGCTAGATTTATCTGGCTTTCATTTTTGGAAACATTAAATTAGCCAATTTAAAGAGCAACAAACTAATTTGGGTAAAGCAGTTCTACCTGAGAACCCTCTTAGAATACTATTTCCTAATTGGAAAAGGCTTTGTAAAGAGTGATTCTCTCACATAAAGAGAAAATTTAGATCTTTATGAAGTCTTTTCCAGTTAGGAAATAACATCCTAAGTAGATTTTTCAACATTTCATACTTCTTCATATTTTGTTTATATAGAGGAGTATGAAATGTTGAAAAATAAACTGAAAAAATACTTCTTTGAAAAATGAAATGAAATAAAACACAAGGACAGAGTCAGCATGGATTTTTAAAGATATCTGTAAAATTGAAAAAGAAATTTTGCTAAATGGAGGAGAAAATGGGCAGCTAGCGATATTCAGAATGTTTTGAGGGAGAAACAAATTGAAAAAGGATTTAGGTTTGGACCCTGAACCAATTAATTGGAGACAAGTGTAAATTATTACGTTTCTTAAAACAACTGAAGAAACTAAAAATTACATACAAAACAGTTTTCATGCAGTTTCATCTAGTTACACGTTCAAAAGGACAGAGAGCTACCATAAACATATTACTTTCAAGGCAGTAGTTGTCTGTAATAGGATAATGGAGCATTTCAGGTTTGGTATAGCTGGCTTGAATCTGGTCTATGCTGGTAGTAAGAAGAGCTGGGTGGTAAACAGGATTTCAAACACTTACCCATTCCACATTGTGACAAAACCAAGACCTTTTGTATTGTTTTGCAAAAGCCCAGACAGAGAGGAGAGAGAGAGAGAGACTGACCAAGCAAGACCCACCCCAGAATTGTCAATAGCTTGGTAGTTAGGGTACTGATGTGGGGAACCCATGTTTGTGTTCTTGTGCCTCCAATCAAGAGTATAAAAGGTAGGGCTGTCCCAACTGCTCTGCAGTTCCTTCTCATCGCCTGTGGATTTGATTCAGAGCTTTGTTACTTAGCCTCTTAGCACACTGTGTGACCTATTGTAAAATGATTTGTAGTTACTTAGTTAGGTTAGCAATAAAATTGCTTATGAGGAAGACTCAGCAGTGACTCAGGCAAGAGATCTAAAAGGGCTTCTGCTACATCTTCTCAGATTGTTGAGGCTGCCAGCAATTCTGGTTTGAGGAAATCCTTTGGAGGCAGAAGTAGAAATTAACATAAGGTCCACAAGGAGAAAAGACCTAGACTCCTTCTCCAGGGCCATCTTTGAGACCTTACAAAACTTCAAGGTAAAAGTAGCTAAAAACTCAGAAGAGTTTCCCTGAGTGTCTGTTCCATGATCAGTTTGGCTCTCATTACCGTGGACTCCCACTTACCTCAGATATCCCTGGTACAGTGTGAACAATTGTAGAATCTTGGAACTGAGGATTCATGGACAGATCACACACCATCTATTCTGGTACCAAAGGCATTACTACCAACTGCTTCAGAATCAACAATGACAGTGTGATGCTGGCTAGATTGGGGGGAGGGCGGGGGGCATTCATTATATTTTTTAACATTAATACATCAAAATCATAATGATTCATATGATATATGCCATGTCAGGTACCGTTGGAAAGGCTATAATGTGCTAAATAAGATGATAATGTTTATGTTCATGTGTTATATGTGTAATGGAAGTTATGGACATGTTTGTATCTGTATTTCAGTTTGTATTATGTTTCTGGGTGACACCCCAGACAAGATGGTTGCAGCACTAGCCTGCTTAATGACCCATTAAGGAAACTCACAGGTACAATGGGCCCCGGGGGAAAAGCCAGGAATATACCTGATGAGTCACCGTAACTTACTCATGTAACTCTGGATTCCATCATATTCCTGTACATTTCCACAAGCAGCATGGCAAAGGGCAAAGGACATAAAAGGCAGCTGCACCACATCCTTTTTGTCTCAAGTCTTCACCTACCCCTCTGGATCAACTCATCTACAACTAAGCTGTGAATCAAAGGACTGAGACCCATCCAGGTACTGAATGTACACCAGAGGAACTATACAAGTCTGCAAACTCCACAATTCTACTAAAAACCTGATATATATGGACTTTCAAACCAATCATATCTGTCTGATTGCTTTAATCATTTAGCATTTCTCTTATAGTTTGTTTTTTTCCTTTTATAATAAATCTTTAGTTTTAGTTACTAAAGAATTGGCTGGAGGCGTGGGTATTTTGCGTAAGATCCAAACTTATATTGATCAGGTAATGTGTCTGACCCTTTGGGGTAAGGAGAACCTTTTTGGTAAAGAACATAGAGTTTTAAATAACTGATCTCTTTACTGACTGATTGGGAGCCAGAGACTGAAATGCAGTAAAAGGGGCTGTGTATATGTTTATTTTAGCTTCTTGATAACCAGTGTGGGGAATCAGAAGCACTGTTTGTGGCTGGTTGGGAAGTCTGACTTCAGTGTCACCCACCAGTGCTGGGAGAATCTGCTCTCCTTTTGCAGCCTGCCCTGACCTTGGCATTTTCAGGTGGCAACCCTAGGCACGGACAGGTCACAGACAAATACCAACATTGATTCCATCTGTGGCTCCAGTACTGATGGTGGTGACACCTCTCCTGCCTTCAGCTTCATTACTGATGGCATTGTCCCCCTTTTCAGCACTTAGACCATACCTTGCGGCCAGGGACATGACTATTGTATCGGTTCTGGATATCCACTACTAGCTTCCATAAAGGTATTGCCTTTGGCACCACCTTCAGAACTGATCTCTGGACTGTCTGTCTTGCTGGCATTGGGAAGAGCTCACTCTCTCTTTAAGTTCCCAGTACTCCAGGAACCAATGAGAAGGCAGACTTTGCACACACTCAAATACACAAATACAACCCTCAGGTCACTGAAGGGCTGCACTCCTACTCCCAAACCACACTGGAGGCTGCTCACTTACTGCAGACAGCCTGATTACTTTCAAAACAAATATCAGATCCTTCAAGGAAATGATGAAAAAAAATTTAAGAGAGAGCCCCCTGCATCAACTACTTCATCTCATCCATTTCCATCATTATTGAGGCAGCAAATTTGACTGCTTGCTCAGGAGCAGCTTACCAGTTACTGTGGTTCTATCTACCCATTTCTTCCTTTTTGTTGAGTCACTTGTCTTATTTCCATCATTTCTAGATTGACATTACAACAGATAGGAGGTGTTGGATATGGTAGAAATGGCATATGTCTGTGATTCAGTTTCAGTCCCTCCCTTGCTCTTAGCCACCTTCCCTATCCCTGTGCAGGGATCTCTCTCTTGAGAGCATGTTAGGCCAAGAAGTTCAATCACTTCCAGTTTTTGTGCAAGAGAAGTTCTGGTGCATCGCAAAGGAATCTTATTTGAGGTACTTCCTAATCCCCAAGAAGAAGGGAGGGCTTCAGCCTCTTGTAGGCTTCAGACTACTGAACACTTACATCCAGAAGATCAAGTTCAGAATGTTATCCCTAAGCACCATCATCCCATCCCTAGATCTAAATGACTGGTACACTGTCCTTGACCTTCAGGACAAGTATTTCCATATTTCAATCCACCCAGCGTACAGATGGTATCGGAGGTTTGTTGTTGAGAACTATCACTACCAATGCCAGGTTCTACCATTCGACCTATTAACAGCATCAAGGGTATTCACAAAGTGCCTAGTTGTTGTAGCAGCCAGCCTACCTCAGAAAAATTGGGATCCAGGTATTCTTATACTGGCACAATTGGTTAGTTTACAAGAGATTGAGACAATTTTAGAGAACAGCATACATCAGAACCCTCTCTTTCCTTGGTTGGATCTGTTATTAAGAAAAGTCAGTGCTGATTCCTGTGCTGAAAATAGAATCAATCAGAGCCAAACTGGAGCCATATTACATTTCAGGATTTCTGTCAGAACATGCTTCAGAAGTTCATGTACCTTTGTGACCCAAAATTCAGGTCTTCATCACAAATATGGGTTGTATTTGTACTTTGGCTGTCTGAGTAAAGACTGATTGGTAAATGGTAGGATACAAATGAGTAGCAAAAAACCCAGCATCTTTTAGTAACAAGTTATATTTTTAGATATGCACATTTATAGAATGCTGCTGTAGACAGCATTTCTGATTTGAAGCAAATGTTATAATGTCTTCAATATTTTAAAATTATGAACAGATAGTAAGACAGCTTGCTACCTACCTACATACTGTAAATACTCTTAATTAAAGTGGATTTGATTGTATGTTACATGTGAGAGAGAGGGATGAGGATGGGGTGAAGGTCGCCTATTGTACTCTGTTGTTTGGGTAATTCAAAATAAAGAATTGAAAAGCGCCAATTATATGTTTATTTCCTGTTCTCCATTAAAGTGCTAATAAATTAAAATTGAAAGCACAGGAGACTAGGTTGTGAAAGTCTCGATTTTGTTTTGTTTTAGATTCTCCAATGCTCATGCTCATGCTAATTACTCTGTTTTTGTTAATACTTGGGGGTTACATACTAGGACTATTTAATACTGTTGAGTGTGTTTGCATATTTGTTTAATCAAAATTAGATGAGGAATAAAACCATATTATGAACCAGTGGTGTTTAACACCATATTTGACATCCCATCCCATTGGTTTTAATATGATTTGCATATTACAATAAAATGAACATAGTGAGCCACTCCTTGAAGTATCAAAGTACAAAATCATATATGGTTCTTCATATTCACAATGGAAAAAATACAAATACTTTCAAATCAATCATTTTCGTTCATTCATTTTCATTGTTTTTCTTTAGTATGTGGAATGGTTGGGGATTCCAGTTCTAAAATGAGAAGAAAAATATTTGATCTTTTCCTTTCCTCAATGCACTTGTTTTCCTAATGTCTCTTGTAATTTTAGATTTCAGGTGGTATGTTCTGGTGGCAGTAGGTTAATACAATTCACTTTGTGTTCAGATTTCCCTCAGTTGCTGTTTTCCTCAGTCTCATTCCCTTGTGATTTCTTCCCTTTGTACCTTCAGTAATTACGTTTCAAATAATTATTTTACCTTTTTATAGGTACCTTTTTATATTTTTCTTCCATGACAATATCTTTTATTTCTCTTGTTGGAAATACTAGGCCAGATTTCCCCCCATTGGGAATTGCCTCCTTCCTCATTTCTCTCTCCTTCCTAAACAGTGAGCTTCTCAGAATTGTCTTTTTTTTTAATGTCTGAAAAGTGGCACATTGTAATAGTGATGATAATTGTGAAGAGGGCCAGAGAGCCAGGAAAACAGCAAGATTTAGCTCAATGAGTTCTCCACAAATTGTCCCTCCAGAAGGAGGGTTTTGAGAAGGCTGTTAGGAGCCAGCGCTATTTAGCCTGGTTGGTTCCTTGCTTTCATTCTTCCTACATACCAAAATCTGTAATGTTTAGGACCCAGGGACCTTCCTTAGGCAAAACTCATTTAAAGCTGATGATTTGTTCTGTTTCAGTAGGATTCAGGCCCTTAATTTGTATTGGATGAGAAGAATTATTGCATGTAAATACTTTTTATTTAGCCTACCAGTGGATGATCCAGTGGTAAAGTTCAAGGCTCATGAGTGACATTCACTCAATGTATAAGACTAGGCTGTCCCTGAATATTCATGGGAAGCATGTTATGTATTATCCCACTTCTGGAAAGCAACATCTTCGTGAAACAAGAAGCTTCATAGCACAGTATTCATACTTGTTGCACAGCTGCAAAATTGTATGTCTGAGACAGTTACCTTCCATAAACACTTAATATTATGGAAAATATTTAATGCTACACTCTAACGTTACAATAACTGTTGGCCACTTCCATAAATAAACTACAGATGTGAAACATGCATTTTCCTGAAGGGCACTGAGCATATTACACAGAAAAAAGAAAATGTAAAGATGGACTGAAAATGAGATCAAAACTGCATGCTGTTAATAAACTCTGGCAGCTGTGTGAATGTGCAGGTAATTGGAATGTCCTGTTCATGAGAGGCACCAAGGGACTTCATTTCTCTGCTTCTGTTTCCATGGCAATTAGGATTGGATTAGTTTTAGATTCACCATGGATGAATGAGGGAGAGACCAAGGAATGATGGTTTGTTTGGCTAGGACATATTGAGCCTGATGTCTAGAAAATAACTCAGAATTTATGCTTAAATTATTGCTTCCTTCTCTGCAATTGTTTGAATTGTGTTCATCTTGCAGTATGCATCATTTGCCCTAGTGGGTAATCAGACTTCTTGTGTTGCCAGTGTCTTTTGGATTTCACAAGACTGGTATGGGCTTTAAATGACGGAATAGTCCATGTACTTTCCTCATACCTGAGTATGGAAGCCCCATTTCCCATATCTAAAACGTCAGTAAAAGTTGTTCTGATAAATGTTCGTAAATCTCCTTAGAACAGTCCTAAAACCATTGTTCTGTATATCCTGAACATATGGTAATCTAGTGTTATAAGTATTGTATAGCACACTGCATAGGCTTTCACTAGGGATAACCTACATGAGACAATCCTAAAGTCACGCTAAGACTTTTGTACTTCAACATCATGTGTATAAATTCTCTGTGTGTGTGCACGTTTGTGTATATGTATGTACACAGGATGCTGTTTAGTAGCGATTCGTAACAACTTAAGGTTAATAGCAATGTTTTTCTGGGTACCAATTCAGTCCCATTGACTGTAATGTTAATGAGATTCTGATATTTGCAACACGTAGGCTACTTATTGACAACTTTTTTTAAGAAAGGTCTTGTCCACAGACAGGTTTGCCAAGCTGCAGCCGAAGAAAACACATCCCAGTATTTTTTTCCCTGTAGCCTTGCAGACTTGCCTTTTATTCCGTGCTTAATTTGTAAGGAAAGAAGTCCCAAGCCTCAAGGAATTTTTTTACGTTCATAACTGATGTAACAAACCCAGAGGTGCCTGTGCTCTGAACTGCCAAGCTTAGAAGTGCCAGGGCTAAGCCTTGGCACAAATTAAGCGTTCCTTTTATTTATTGATAACTTTTGAGTAATAGCAACTTTTTGCTGGGAATCAAGAGGTGACTAATAAGTGCAGTCGTGCGTGCGTGTGTGTGTGAGAGAGAGAGAGAGAGAGCGCAATCCACTGTGTGTGTGTTTTCTTCTCTGACAGAGAGAGGCATTTTCAGGGGATTCTTTCACTTTGGGGAAAAAGGGGATTCTTTATCATTTTCCCAAGAATTTTCCTCCTGGAATTGAAGGTAGAACTTGTGACAGATTGTGAGAGGTTTTTGCTGACCTTACCCTATATTAGAAGTGCTCATTGGCTTCTGTCCTGCAGCCACATGATTAGCTGTCTGCATTTTCCTGCACAGTAGAAAGATGTTGCAAAGGGTTCTGCAAAGCAATTTTAGAACCTGACACTGGCCTGCCTCCCCATATCTCTGAATCTTCAAACCTTCCAGTGTGCAACATGTGCCATCAACCCACATGACAAAAATGCAAAACACTTGTTTTGTTATTCTTTTTGCCATAATTTGCAGATTATTAGGGTTATTTTAACTTTTAAACCTGCTTAAGATGTTATCTCGCTCCATTAATTAAATAAGGCAGAGAAAAGAAAAATGCCATTATGTGCAGCCAGTTCTAGGACACAAATAC
Organism: Mesoclemmys tuberculata; assembly: GCA_007922155.1. Lineage (NCBI taxonomy): Eukaryota > Metazoa > Chordata > Testudines > Chelidae > Mesoclemmys > Mesoclemmys tuberculata. Next base: position 2,084,236 of record ML675621.1, read on the forward strand.
TTGTGGTTTACCCTAAACTGGGCTGAGGTCAGTAAACTGGATGTTAACTGTTTAAAACAGGATGACAAATTGTAGTTTAGATATCCCCTTAGACTCAGGGAAGTGTTTTTGCACTAGCAGCCTTCCTCGTTCATTGAGCCCTCCCCTCCGCCTGCCTGAAATAAAGATGAGTGATGATGAAAAGTTGGCTTTCCCCTGCTCAAGCCTGAAATGATTAATAGGAGTGATTTATACTTGCTTAACTGTATGTCAGTTCATATTATTTGAGAACAATTAGTAATGACTGACAACTTTACATTTTCTTTATGTCTAGTATATAAAGATATTGCCTTTCTTTGATATCCATTTAATTTTAATGTTATCTTACTTAGTTCTTCTGTATAACAGTATGACAAACATAGTTATAAAATCTGTTAAATTATCTTTCCAAAAAGCATATAAAATACTAATTGTGCACTATTGGTTGTTTTCAAGCTAGATTGATCTAAAGAATGGAGATTTGGTAAATTTGATTCTTTTTGAGATCCCTTGTATGCATGTGTTGAAAAATTTTACTTATCCTCTTGGCTTTTAAAAGTCCTTGATATCTATGGTCAAGAGGAAGAGATTGAATTGTACAGTCTGTGAATCTTTATAAAACACATTGAAACTGAGTACCTTGCCCCAGACATAGCTAGATTGATTATGGCAGAATTTAAATATAATTTGGATTTAAAATACAGTATATAATAATGCTTTGCTCCTGTACCTGTTGTCTGCTGCAGTAGAGATTTAAAAAAATATTTTGCCATTATGTGTATACAATATTTAAATCGTGGTTTTAGTCTGAATAGTGAATCTGTAGAAATATAACAAATCTCTTTCTTTTATGTACTCAACAGATATGTTCACTTAAGTGACAAAAATGTTTGTTTTACTCCCTTTAAGAATGCCAAGTAAACATAGCTTAGCCTTAGCTAGATTCTCTTCCATCTTTAGCATCCTCATCAGAATTGTTTACGAAGTTCCAGTCAGTTTACTCCCTGTGCAAGCTGATTGAAGGCAGTGAACTTGCAACATTGTCACTTAGAGTGTAATTGTAAAACAATGAAGGTGGAGGAATTTCACTAAAGTCCTAATTTGCGAAACTTTTATTGCAGTTAGTGATGCACAGTATGGAAAGAACTTAATTTGACTCAGATTCCTTGTGTGTTGCAGAGCAGTCAGTCATAAAAATACATCTTGTAAACATAAGCAGAGTTGATGCAGAAGCCATTGAGAGATGATAACCATGGATTCCCACAATGTCTTTTTTTTTTTATGTAGCTACTTTTTAGAATTGAACCATACTTAAAAGTGCGAGAGGAGAGAAGAAGAAGAAGAAATTCTTTCCATGTACACTGGTGTTCTGAGCCTTTTTTCTGAGGATTTTGAGTGACAAGTTCAGATGATTTACCAAGGGTTATATAATGGAAAAACTGATCCCATAAGCCCTTCATTCTTGAATATCTACAGAAGTCAACGGCAGTTCTGTGTTTGGAGGGCTCGCAGGATTTGGCTCACATAATTGTCTGCATCTTTATGGCTCCCACTTCTTTGCCTAGACTATTAGCATTCACAGACTGTCTTGCATCTGAATTTTACACTAAGCATTTTTTCTTTGAGTTGGTCCAGAAGATTAAAAAGGAGAAGCTGAACTGAAACATTTTTTTTTAAATTTAAACTTTTTAAGCCGTCAATATTTAAGTGATCATATTTATTATAAAATAAATGAATATGATATATAGAGACAATAAGGAAGGAAATGCAAAACCACCACGACATTTATGTCTAATATTCATGCTCTTGAAATACCACTAAAATTAATGGAATTTACTGTATTTTAATTGTGTGGGGGGAGATTAGACCACTATTGTGTGCTGGTGTTATGTTCATTTCCATATTATAAGTAGTGCTACTGGGTAGTAGTGTATATTAGAAAGGAATGCATTTTGAACATGTTTCTTGGCATTTACAGTATAAATTAATGTAACCATGTAATGCGCCCACACTATGTTCTCAGGTTATTTTGAAGTTATGGGCTCTTTTAGATACAAGCTGTTAACTTTCTTGCTTCCTTTTTTTTTAGGTTAACAACTTTTGGGACTCATGTATTTTAGCGTAGTCAAATCTGAACCTATGGTTTTGAAATATTTTGTCAATAAAAGTGTACCCTGCATATGGCATACTCAAGCTAAAAGTGTTGAACCCCTATGGTGTCTTTCATGGGAGATAGCATTGTGTGGAGCTCTGTTGGATTTGGTGGACAGAAGAGTTTCTTTAGAAGGGCATTTATAGACCCTGAGCTGCCACAAGGTTTAGCTAACACTTATAAATTAGTATTTTCAAGTTTCAGAATGTTTTTTTCTCTCCATTTAAAGTGTTTGAACTGCCTTCATTTTTTAAGAGGTCACCTTAGCAAAGACTATATAGTACTTTGACTTTTTTGTCAAACAGATTTGTTGTAGAAAATAAATCAGTTGATGATAGAATCCAGGAGAGAATGGCAGTGTATGTTTGGTAACAAATATCGTTCAAGCAAGCTAGTGTAGCTGAAATGCAGACATTGATTTCACCAGGGGTTTCCTGTAGTTATTAGATTAAAATCCTGGAGTAGTAGTACAGAGAGGTGAATAAATAAAATGGTTATTTGTCAATGTATCTCATTTTACAGTATAATTTCTATGAACTATGGCCTAATCCTGCAGACACTTGATTGACGTGGTGCTTTCTACCAAGAGTAGTCTTGCTTCAGTCGCAACTGTTAGTCATAGTAGTAGCTGCTAGGCTCAGTTGTAAGTGTTTACAGGAGCAAGACATAAAGTTGGACTACAATATGTTGATATTTACAAATGAGTAAATAAAAGAAGCAATACTGTCCTATTGGTAGAGATTGTGTTTAAACAGGTCTCCATAACCACTCCCACTTTAGATTGAGATCTTTGTAATAGAGGTGTGTTGCTAGGGAATGTTGCTAGGCATTAGCCCTTGCTTAGAGATGATTTACCAACTGCATGTAATACTAACAATTTAAATACATTTTTTAAAATCCCTTATATAAAAGAAAGGCAAAGTAAAAAGCAATCACTTTTCTTTCTACTGTATTTGGCTGACAACTCACTTAAAATATTAGAAAAGCCTAAATCTTTCTGAAATGCAAGATGCTTTCACCATTTTAATTTTGTTTTTGTTTTGGGTGTTGCTCTCCTCTATTAAACATGAATGGACTATACTTTTAAAAATAAAAATATTATTAGAGAGTTGGTACTAATAGATATGTGGCTGCAAAAGTGAAAGCTAATTTTTAAGTGATATAATTTCTTATGGATGTTGAGGGAAGGCTGTTAGATTCTAGATTAGATATTAAAATAATACCAATATAAGTTATAAGCAATGTGAACTGCAGTTATTTTATATATGCACAAGAACACAAAGACTAGAATACCTTATACAGATACAGAGGCCAAATTTTCCCATCATATACATGATGATGACTCCAGTTATCTTCAGTGGGAATCATGGACACACGTCTGTTGGCTGAATTTGTTGTGTATGTGTGTGTCATGATGTATATCTTCCAAAAAGCTTGTACGTTCATACTGATCATCTGTTACTTACATGACACTTTTTTAAAAATAGTCTGCCTTGGCTTTTTATTAAGAAGTTTTGGTTAAATCCTACTTCAGAGGATGATGTGGTGAATATTTATACTGTTAATATTGATTGGGCTATCCCACTCTAGTTTTTAATATTAATGCTTTATTTTTTCCTTTTGATTTACTAAGTTGCTAACAAATATAAAGACAGTTGGCTGAAAACGCAGGAGGAATTGGGAGGGAATCAGTGTTTTTGCTGAGTTACATTTTAGAGTATAAACAGGTCCAATCTGACATTTTCCCAGTGTTGTTGCAATAAGGAGATATAGTTAAACTGTTTCGAAAAATACTTTAAGCTAACATCCTTATTTTGAAGGCTCTATACATTGTTACAATTCTCCTTTTAAAAAGAATAAATAAGTTGATTATTGAAAAATAGCAAAAATATTACTATAGTTGGTATGTCCCTACATTAACTATAGTTGATGATACAGTCTCTTTCCCCTACTGATAATTTTGTGAATTTCATTCTGGTTCCTTGAGTAAATTAAAAAAAGTTCATTATGTCATTAATGGCATTTGCTTTTCTTCATTTTATCCAGGCTTAATGTACCTTGTTAACAAGTTTCTTATTAAATTGTGTTTTCATTACTGCAGTAGTTTGTACTTCTATTTTGAATGTTTGATTTAGCTCTCATTACAAAATTGCTTGACTCCTGTAGTCAAAATTCCACATTTATTTGAAAAAATCAGAATAGTTCAAGATGGAAAGAAGCTAAGAGGTCACTTGGTCCATTCTCTAGTGGCAATGAGTAGTGTTTCTCATAAGAACATAGCATGCTGTTGACCAAACTCTAATTTCATTTTTCACAAGAGTCAGAAGTAGTTGTGGCAAGACTATAGAAAGTACATTTAAATGATGGTGATATTTTGGATAGTTTCTAGGATAAGTTTCATTGAATCATAGTACAGAGACCAACTTTCTTTGGGTTACTTTTATAACTGTCAGAAGGAGCTTTTCCCTGCTCCTGATGGCAGGCTAATTGGCTGCTTTTATTAGATCATGGGATTGGGGTGCTTTAACAGGGACGTTCTTAAGCAATTTTATGAAAAGAAAGAGGCTTGAATAGCTATATTTCTGACACTATTTAAACTGTGACGTCTTGTGGGTTTTTATCCTTGGTGCTCTCTCTTTTCTCTAATTTAAGGCATGTAATTCTGGTTACACTCTAAACAGCAAAACGCACCAATGAAATTGTAGAATTTTGTGGCATGTATGTTGGCACAGCTGTATCTCTCTTTAGTGACCTATTTTTTGTTCTGCCTCATAGGGTTAGAACAACAGGAACTCCTTTTTGCCCTCTAAATTTTTTTTGATACCTAGCAGGATAATGCTCAGCTAGTTCATTTTGTTTGTCCAGAAGACCTTCATTATGGCCAAAAAATTAGATAAATCAGTACAAGACCATGTTTCTGCCTTTCTCTGTGAAGGGTCAAAATCATTATTTATGGTAATACTCCTTTATCTTGGTTCATAGGCCTCAAGCTGCTGAAATGGATACTAGTGGCTGTCAGTTGCAACAGCTGCTCCAACGGGTTTTCTTTCTTCCCTGTTAAAGATGTTTCACTCCCATCTTTGTTACTCCTTGTGTTACGAGAGACCTGGGCTTGACATAATCCACAGCCATCTTGTGCACTTAGCAACCATAAGATGGAAGCAAGGACACCACGTTGTCTAGAAGAATTTGGCCAAAAACATCTTCAAAGCTGCAGTGTTACTAACTGGTACAGATAGAGTAAAAATGACAGATTCATGAGAATGGAAGAAAGTGTGATAGCTGACTTTGGTCTGGGTCCTGTGCCTGTAAGTTTCCTGCTAGAACTGCTTTGTTGATAAGAAAGTTTTCGCTGTTGCCTGGGAAATTGTTAGCCTATTAGAATTTACTTTGAGTTATGCTTTGCTTTGAGCTACCCATAAAAGGTTAGTTAAGAGTGTGCATTTTGGAGAAGTTTGGATTTTCTATAAGCAAGGAGACATTGACATCAATCTCTCTAGCAACTAGAAGAAAGGCTGGCCACTGGAAACCTGCTGCTGCCACTTAACACCACCTCAGACTTTGGGTAACTATTCTGGGGTGCTCTACACTGTTGCTATTTTAGATGTGTGTTTTGTACTCCATAAAACAAGGATTTTGTGGTGGAAGCACTCTTGTGGGTACCAGTCATTTATCAGATGGAGGTGCTGATGGAAGTGCCCCACTTACTTATTTCCTGACACCACCTGGAAAACAGAATCTAGTTACCATAGCTTTGGATTCAGGTAACCCGTGGTAACACTTGAGGTATCTTCACTCATTGCCAAAGCGTATGTGGAGATGCTAGTGCACAAACAGAGAAACCAGGTCATCGAGGGGTTAATTGAGTTTCCCACAATAACACAGGAAGTCTGTGGTAGAGTTGCTATCTCTGGACATGCCTACCATGTCTAGATTTAATAGAAATGACATCTGAAAAAGGGAGCATATACTCCATTACCTCCCCAAAGAGCACTGAACTACTATAGATAAACTTAAGAAGAAGGGAACCTGATGAGAGGACTAAATGACATAGAAGTTCAAGAATTTTGATTTAGTGGAAGGCTTGGCAAAGATGCATTTTGTCAGACTGGGCTCAGGTATATTTCTGGAGGTGAGTGAGTTGCAGAAGTGAAAGCCTATTACTCCAAACACCCAAAAAGTTTCAAATTTTGGACAGATACATGAAGCATGCCAGCCTAAATGTAGGTGGTGATATGGTGGGAGATAACTAAAGCTAAGACAGTTTGGGTCTTTATTGATAGCAACTAACACTTTAAATTAGAGCCAGTGCTAAAACAGGAGCATAGGTATAAAATTTTCTTGGCCCATCCAACTCAAAATGATATGAATACTTTCTGTGGTCTGGTTCTTAAAAACTGCCTCCAAAATCAGACTTTCCCTCACCTCAGAAATAATAATTTTCTAGTGCAGAGTTTTGAACCTTCCTCTCAGGGCGTTTAAGTTCTGTGTAAACTTCCTTCAGTGTCCTTGGGTTCTCTTTTCTTAGAATGCTAACTTATTAAGGAGGTTTCTTTGCAGTTACCATTGTTCCTTGAAGATGAACTGGTGAATATTGATTCTGTTCTGTCAGCCTCCTAAACAGTATTTCACAAAGATAAGAGAGTTTAGATCACAGCCTCTTGATTTGTTTCTATTTGTATTTACTGATTTCCATCAGATTGTTCTCCCCTGCTTTTGTCTCTTCCCCTCCAAAGATGTGCAGATAAAGTGTAACTATTTAGATTTTAGAAGGGTGACTGATGTTTTATCTCAATAGAACTGTGAGTTTTATATTGGTAAACAGCTGTTTATCCAGTTCAAGACAGAAGAGTATTTTGAAGGTCAAACTTGTCTTCTATTTGAGGTTTAAAGACCAATTTAAAAGAGAGTTTCCATTTATTTTCCAAATTCTGATATTGTGTACAGCCTCCCTTGCAGTATTTTGCAGTGCAAAGGTTGCAGTATTGTGCAATTGACTAGACACTGACAAATCTATTTTCATTGTACCAGTGAAAGAAATGCTCAAAAAGACAAACAGCATCTTGACAAATACATTAAACATTTATGATCCCTTCAGTTTTAAACAACTCAAGTGGTCTTAGTAAGAGAAGAGAAGAAATTTATTTGTTGTTAAATATAATTTTTAACCTGACACTACCTTTTTAAAAAAACACTTGCTTTTTAAAGAAAATGTACCAAAGGTATGTTTTTAGAGTTTTATACCTGAATAATAAACCTCCACACATACTGGCCAAATTAAGAATTGTAATTCACAGCTCATGATCATAAGGTCGAGGTTATAGTTTAGACAGTACTCAGGCATTTTTACCACCATATCCTGTAGTCAACCTATGAGCATTTACTGTGTTTTTCTTGATGTAAGCTTTTAGAAGTTTAAATGGTCTCCCAGAAACCTGAGGTAAAAATTATGGTAGTGGTTTTAATTTGAGGCTGTCTTGTGAGAAGTGCATTAAGGATGGTTCTTATTGCTATTTTAGTTATGTTTCTGGCATCACCTATTTTTAGTCAGGGTGGAGAGACTTTGGTTCAAATGCTGGATTTCTGCTGGAGTTGGTAGTTGTAACTACTGTTCTTTAATAAGAGGTGTTCCAGTGTCAATAGTTATTTACATATTTGATTAATCTTAGCAGCAGAAGTTGTAACCTGTTCAAAATGGTTCATTACATCACTCAAAATTTGGTTAATCAGCATTGATTGCTTGTTTGTCATTTTGGTAGATGTTATTATTTTATGGATTTACTGTAAGACATAAACCCAAAGTATTGTACAGAAGTGATTTGCTGGTGCCAAATGTTCTTGTGGAATCTCTGTGCTCGGTTTCAATAGAGACTATTGAAAAAACATTGTTATGCCTTGACTTCTTGTTTTGTTTCTCAGGCTTTGCACATTAGGCTTCTCACCTGTTGCATTTTTTGTCCATTAATGAATTTGAAGCATAGACTCTCTTGTGGTTTTTGAAACTCAGTTAAGATCCTATTTACTTCAGTTATGCTTTCAGTTACTTTGGTATATTGCTACCTGTTGTTTTTATTGCTTTGAAGTGGTATGGGTGCATGCACTAGTGACATAAAGGTACCTATTATCCTGCAAAATGAAATGACTGTGGTTGCTTCATAAATTATACAGGCTGATGATTGTTTATGTGGCCATACTCAATATACCTAAAGTAAGAATATAGCACAACAGTTTAATTATAGGCTAGGTAATCTCTTTATTTAAAGGCGTTTGGTTTTCTAGTTTATTTATTGCTAATATTGAACAAAAGTTTTTCTGTGATCATTATGCATTTGGGCTTGATTCAACCCTGCAGGACTTACTTAGATTCTTGCAGCAGAAGAATTGGCCCTCTGAGTATGATTTCAACAATTGACACTCTTTCTCTCTTTCAGAAAACTATGTAGTTTGAGAATATGCATGCTCCTATAAATTTTAGAGAGAAAGAAAAACAGTAGTATAAATGTTTATATCAAAAGATAAACAGGTAATGTTAAGTAAAAATGTTGTTTATGCTTTGTATGTTTAAAATCTTAAAAAAGGGCAGAGTTTCTGCAGTTAACTTGACCATATATTAAAACAGTGTACACTGATGATTCTAACATTAACTCAATCTGTCAGATTTAGGTTTACTCTCAAGCTTTTAGAAGCTGAGAAATCAGAAACTGTTAAATCTGCGAAAAAGAAGTAGATCACCTCAATATATAACATTAGCATATAACAAGAAACTAAATACATAGGTAGCAGAACCTATGAAGGGCTTTCTTGGGTCTGGGGCTTTTTGTCACTAATATGCTGCTTGTAACAACAGCATACCCCGTGTTATGCACACTTGTATCTTCATAAAGGTTCCATTTGTCTATTACACAAGTTCAGTTCATATTGTAATTCCAGCAGTTTTAAGACCATGCTGTTTTGTAAATTAGTTTGCATAATTATACTTTGATGGCTTTTTCATTACATTTAATGGAATTAGTGTTCTATATCAACAAGTACGTTGTTTTATAGTTCAAAGAGGAAATTTACACACAAAAAGGATCAGTAATGTGTTCTGTTTAAAATGTATTATGTAGAATGTTTGGAGGGAGGGTAAAAGATGGTTTCATGTTTGACAGTAGACTATATCTCCTAATCTGTCCCATATCCCAACTGTAGTGTTTTGAATTTGTAGAGACCAATTAATTTGACTGAGTACAGAGAACTGCACATTTTAAAAGGATACTGTCAGTGGCCTTTTAAAAAAAAAATTATCATTGTGATTATTCCCCATTGTCTGCAGTCCCTTGACTTGAAAATAAATTTACTTTCTACTGTTTTTGTCTTGCTTCAATATGCAAGCATTAAGGTAAATGTCTCCTCTCCATGCATGAGCACAACTTGCACTAATGATGATAGGTATTTCATGTGCACACTGAGAGGCATTTGTAGTTAGTGTACGTTGTTGTATTTCTGATGCAGAAGAAGCTAGTATGGGTGTCTGTTAGTTTTCTGTCTGTGAATTGCCAACATTATTGCAGAACACCATTTTAATCTGCAAACTAAAGTGTGCTGTTGTGGGAACTGTGTTAAAGGAAACTCACAAATTCTATGTTGATATTTCACATCAAATTAGGAGCCTGAAAGCTTTTGAATTATGAAATAATAGATTTTTTTAAAATGTAGAAAATAGAGGGTATTTTCCTAATGTTGTTATGGCTTGAGGGCAGGTCCAAACCTAAATGAGTTGCTGGTGTCCCTTTTTTAGTAAATATTCATGATTTTACATGTTAAATAGAAAAAGAGAAAAATTGGAAATATGGAAAATTATTACTGTGTATATTAGGTTCATTGACAAATTGTTGACTCTTAATAGTTAGTATCTTTATACCACGTTGAGCTCCAGATCATGGTTCTGTATTAAAACCCTATGGTGGGTGGGAGAGGGGGTGTGTGTGTGAAGGGGGTCAGAAGGAGAGGGAAGTAATTATGTAAGAGTCTGGAAAATATGAATCTTTTCTTCTCTGTCTCAACCCACTTCACACAACATATATCAGGGATTCTCAAACTTTTTTTCCCGGAACCCCCTTTGAAAATATTTCACGCTGTGATGATCTCCCCCCCCCCCAAGTGTTGACCCCCATCCCCAGGCCATGCCACCCTTAGTTCTGTGCTGCTGCTGGAGGTGGACCTGCCTTCAAAGCACCCAGACAGCAGCTGCTGCTCTCCGACCACCCAGCTCTGAAGGGCTCTGGCTATCAGCCATGCAAGGGGCTGATAGTCACAGCCACGGCATATGCAGGGGCCGACAGCTCGCGACCCACCCAAAATAACCTCGCAACTGCTAGAGGGGTCCTGACCGCCAGTTTGAGAGCCCCTGACATAGATGAAGCAAATACTCCAAGTTATGGGCTGCTTCCTGTATTCCCCTGTCTGTCAGGATTTGACCCACAGCATAATGGCTCATGAATCCCACTGACCCTATCCCTCACTACACTTCTCTGTGCTGCTAGAGAGACCTGCTATGGAGCCCTGCCTTTCCATGGTTTTCATGGCATAGACATGAGGACAACAGAGGTTCTTCTGTATTTACATCCTTTCATTCTTTGGGGGTGGGAGGGAAGGCGGTGAAGCAAGACTTGGACAATAATGAGCAGAGCCTTTTCAAATGTACTGTAACATGCAGTCTGAAATAGGGGCATATCTCTACTTAAGCCAAACTCCCATTGACATCAGGATTCAGTTCCCATCCTCTTGTTCAAAATGTATATGAATTCAATGGGAAGGTTTGTGAAGAGTCATGGGCTGCTTCGTCTTCCATATGCTGAGGACACATAACTATGTGTCTGAATTTTATCTAGCCCTCCTGTTGTGACAAGTGGGTTGACTAGGTGTCTACTTCAGTTGGAGGCTGGATGACAGCTATCTGACTGAAACTCAATCCAGATAAAACCAAAGGTGCTATTACTAAGGGTGCTGGGGGTGCTCCTGTACCCTCTGTGTTGAATTCTTACAGACAATTAATAATTGTACAAATGATTTTCAACTCATAGAAATTACAATATAATAAATCACCTTTTGAAATTACTCACTTATATTGAATTGAGAAATAGTGGTTTTGTATGTGCGCGTGCATGCGTGTGCGTTTGAGAGAGAGAGAGAGGGACCTTGTTTTTAAGGACTTGTTTTTCCTAAAGATTTATTAATAACCTTACAGTTTCAGTCAGCCCCATTAATTGAGTGTATGTTGCTGTCTGGCTTGAAGTTGAATTTGCTAATCCTGTCATTTTACCTTCCTGAGAGCAGTTCTGCATTACAGGATTATCAACCCAGTTATCATAAGAGTAATATTAGGCTATCCTAGTTCTGTGAACAAATTTAATTAACTGCAAAAAAATATTCCTTTTCTCTGCTTTGGCCAGCTTTCAGAAATATGTAGTACTTTAGTGGAGTTCCAGTAATAAGGGTTGTGTAGCATATATGACATGGGAAACATGGTAGAATATAAACTATACACAACAATGCTTGGTATTATCTGCATATTGGCTTTAATATCAGGATCCAAAACTTGATTTCAATTTACTTTTTAGTGTGCTTTCATGGATTTTCCCCTGTTGCACTTTGCTCAGATGCTAACACTGAAATCTCACAATGAAAACTATCTTAAATTTATGCAAGTGCTAAAGGAAATATGAAAAAGTTGTTTTTTCCAATGTGCACTCTTCTTGAATAAAATCTTCAACAAATGTAAATGCCATCAAATCTAGTTATAGTTAAAATGTGAAATATTTGCTCCAGAGCATGCAATTAATGTTTTGTAGTGCAATAAACACACTAAAAATCTACCTTTAGTTAGCTTGTACAGCAGATAACAAATAATGCTATAGAATGATGACCTGAAAAATATTTGTAAATAGCAAATCCATCTAGCCATACATTTATAGTAGTGGCTTATTTGATGCTTATTGACATAAATATTGGGCTATAATTACAAATAGATGAGCAAGTTGTATTTTTACATATTGTATTCTAAGTTTTAAACCTAAATCTGGATCAGATTTGTTTTTCATATATAAGCATTCAGTTCTCATTGAGTTTCAGTGTTAACTATATTTGCATGTCTGAGATTAGAATTTGGCCCAAAATATACTTGATTTTATTTAGATTTCTTGGTATGCTTATCTTTAGCTCTGTATGCTTTACAGTAATTGAAAAATTACTATCCACTAATACATATTGAACTGCCTATATAATATAACAAAATTAACCAATGTTAATAACTCTTGTGTATGACTACCTATATCTTTCAAACCACTTCTTCCTCAGATACCTGATGGGAATAAACGGTATTAGGACACCATTGGAATTAATAAACTGTAATAGGACACCACTGGAATTAATCAGATTCAGTCCAGATCTCAAGGATTGGGAGAAGTGAATGTAAATAAGGAGATGTAATGTGGAGAGGAAGAAATCACTATTGTAGGTTTCAAGGGTTGGATGAAACTTTAATGAGTTTTTATTATTGTTGTTTTGTTTCTTTGTTTTAGTTTTCTTGGCTGTTGATCTTTTGTTTTTGTCTTTGCCTGGTTTGTGTGTGTGCATTTGAGCAACTTGTAACTGTTTTTAGTTAGTTTTAGTTTAGGGAAATGTATAGAGTGAAATCCTAACCCCACTGAAGTCATTGGAAGTTTTGCCATTGACTTCAGTGAGGCAAGGGTTCCACCCATTATTATATATAATTACATTTTAAAAAAGTTTAAAAGGACACTCTGTTTGTAAGGTCAACCACTCAAAAGTTAGGAAATGCCAAATTTAGGTTGCCCATACTGCCTTCTTGTGCATATGCATATGCATTCTGATAGTCTTTAAGTATATTAAGTTTTCTAGCTCTCTTAGCCCTATGCAAATGTAACTCTCACCTGTCTCTAAAGCCAGAGGGATATGGAGAGGTAGTCCCAAAAACGTATTTAAAAACAATTTTAAACTGGTTTTGGGGGATGGGGTCTTTTGTGTTGTTTTTGTTTTCTGTGATATGTAGAGTGTGTGTGTGTGTATGATGGTGAGGTGTGACTAGTGAGTAATGCAGCTGGGTCAGACTCACGTGACACCATCGTCCTTATACCACAGATTCTCTCTCTACCTGCATGCATGTCTTTTTTTTTACCTGTTCCTATTTGGTTTTTAACTGTTTTTAATTTGAACATAATCTCTCTCTCTCTCTCTCTCTCTCTCATGCATACAGACATACACTCTCTCTCTTTTTTTCATCTCTCCCTCCCTCCTGGCCAATTTTTTTTTTTAATCTTCACATTCCTTTTACATGACAGAATTTATAAACTACAGTGCAGGTATTCCTAAAGAGTCCAAAGCAGATTAATTCTGATAATGTCAGTGACTACTGAACATTTCACTGTTGTTGCTAAATATCAGCAGGGTGCTCTAGCTGTGTAATATGTGTAAGATGCTCCCGATTTTCCTTTTGAGGTTCCTGGAGGATTTGCCACCACTGGGAGGATGGTCCTGAGGCAGCTGCCATATGGTTACTGTAGAAGGGCTAGAAATTAATGGACTTTTGTGCACTGTAGCTGCTCCACTGGCTAGATGATCTTGGTAGAGGTGAGCAGACAGAGCATAAAGTATCCTGTACCTGCTCTCTTCTTGTCTGCTGCTGCTATGCTGGTCCTAGGGACCTCTTTCTATGGCCTGTTTTTCCCATTGTAAATTAGGGTATAATTTAGCCTTCACCATTTTTACTATTATAGATTTTGTGTGAGAGGAAAGAACCTGCTTAACTCTCAGAGCCAAGATTGGGTTGTGTGACTGGGCATTGGAGGTGTAACACACTTTTACTTGAAAATCAAGCAGTAAAACTCTCATTGATTCAGTTTTGCTGGAGTAAGGACTGCAAAATTTGGACAATGAATATTTCCAAATTCTGATGATGAGCTCTATAAAACATGTGACTCTGTTGTGTGATGAAGGCTTCCTGCATTGATTTAGGAAATAACCCGTAGTCACGCATCTGTCATATCACTGCCTAAGAACTGTCAATCACTTGAATAATTTAGAATACATCCTGCAGACCATATTTTTTCCTGTCTTAACAAAAGTCTTTCATGATTACAAATAAATAATGGTATAATATTGCACATTAAGACAAGGGGTCTTTGTTTTGGTAAAACAAAGTTACTTCCATTGATGTCTGTGTATGAATTGGTATTGTTACCCATTATGAACTATTAGACATTTTAAATTGCTGACATAGAGGTCCTTGACTATCACTAATGAACATAGCAAATAAATAGTAGGAAAGGTTAAGTTTTATTATTACAATATGTTTGTGCTAATATTCACCTACTGTTGATCTATTAAATTACACTGGAGGACAATACATAAATAACCATTCTGGCAGTGCAAAGAATCTTTCTAAAAGTCTTCTTGCAGTTTATGTTGTTACAGAAAATATTAATTAAAATAAACCATATAGCACATCAGGTGGCATGACTTAATAGTGAACAGTGAGAAAATGGTTCCTAGACTTATTCTGAATCTATAGAATCAGTCTGATCTGGAAATCATACTGGAATCTTTGTAGAAACGTGGGGAAGAGTTTTGTGAGATTTACAGTACCATATGTTTTCATCCATCTTGGAAATAGAATGAGAATTCATAGATTCTAAGGCCGAAAGGGATCATTATGATAATCTAATCTGACCTCCTATATCAGACAGACCATGGAATTTCCACCAAAATAATTCCTAGAGCATATCTTTTAGAAAAACATTCAATATTGATTTCAGAATTATCAATTTACCCTTGATAAATTATTCTAATGGTTAATTACTCTCACCAGTAAAAAAATGTACATCTTATTTCCAGTCTGAATTTGCCTAGCTTTCACTTTGAGCCGTTGGATTTCTCTGCTAAATCAAAGAGCCCATTATTAAATACTTTTTCCCCATATAGATACTTAAACTAATCAAATCAGCCCTTAACCTTCTCTTTCCTACACTAAATAGATTGAGCTCTTTGAGTCTATCACTGCAAGAAATATTTTCAAATCCTTTAATCATTTTCATGGCTCTTCTCTGAACCCTCTCCAATTTATCAACCTCATTCTCGATTTGTTAGCATCAGAACTGGACACAGTATTCCAGCAGTAGTCACACCAGTGCCAAATACAGAGGCAAAATAACCTCCGTCTTGAGATTCCTCTATCTATGCATGCTAGGATTGCATTAGTTCTTTGACCAGACTATCCTCCTGGAAGCTCATGTTCAGCTGATTAGCCACTATGACCCCCAAATGTTTTTTTCAGAATCACTGATTCCCAGGATAGAGTCCCCCGTCCTGTAAGAATGGCCTATATTATTGTTTCAATAGCCTATTTTGCAGTATTTTGACTTCCAGTCCTAACGCTTCTAGAAATCATTACTTGTCTTACAGTTTCTCTGAGTATTGTTCTTTTTCTTGAAAGATGTTACTTTTTTAGGTATTAATATAAAATCTGTGTATCTTTGGTGACCCTTTTCACTTGGTTTCAGGTTCTGTTGTCAGGACTGATTGGTGTTGTCTCATGGAAAAGGCCTCTCTCACTTGTGGTAAGTGATAATTCTTTCTTAGTCATGTCAGGCAGTTCCTTGACCTGCAATGGATGTTAAATATTTTAAACAAACACACTTAAAAACTGTATACATCTAATCGGTTTCCTTCTTAGGCATTTGTGTTAACATTTTCAGAGGCTTTGCCTTATAGGTTTGAACCCACTGGATTTTCACTTTGAACTTGGGGTCCAGTTTAGCTCAAATCTCAAACTAAAACTCAGTCAAAACCCTTGAGTTTTGCCACATTTTTTCAATCAGGCAAGCTGCAGATTTCACAATCAATGCAAACTCAGAACCCAATATAGATTTGTTCAAAATGTTAATGAAATTTAATTTGCAACTCTACTTGAGCTCAGGTAAGTGTCATATAGCTTGCAATTTTGTTTCGAACATTTCACACAGCTCTTATGCGGCATCCTCAGAAATTATGAATTCTGTGTAGAATAAATAACTTTTGGGGAGCACAGAGAAATTTTTACAATCAGAATATTGGTGAACTTTTAACACTCAAAATATCTTCACCATTTGGATATTTCAAATTTTTGTGGAAGAAGACTTCAGAAGCACACTAAAAACAATACCTTTCAGCTATTTTGTTGGTTTGTCTGGTTTACTTAATGTCCCCGATAAGTAAAATAACGTCTTGCTGATATTATTCTAAAAGAGATTTTGTTAAATCAGATGCAAATTATCAACAGAATGGTTCTCATTAGATATATTCATTAAAGAACTAGTGAAAAGATGTGGGACTGTTTGTTCATCTTTAACTAATTTACTGTGGAATCATAGACTTCAGTAATACAGGACCGTGTTGCATACCTCTCTCAGTTTACATACTAAAATTACATTATTTGTAACATTTGGTATTATTGACTAAAGAAAATAAGTGGTTTGAACATATTTTTCAGAAATTTATTTAAATTTAATTGATGAACATTATGGATTACCTGTATTTGTCATCTTGTTAAAACACGGTTTAGATAACCAGTGAAGCTTTCTAGTGTTTGAGCCGGATATATCCAACCAATATTGAATAGTTTTCATTCTTATATTCTTTAGATAATAATTCAGCAGGCCCAGTTTGCTGATGAGTTTAAAAAACATTTAGTAATCCTCACTTTAATCCAAAGTGGATAGGAGCCTCAGCTGAATAATTTATCATGTTTTTAGTTTATCCAACAGAATGTTCCTATAGATATTCTCTCAGCAAAAAGAGCAACCCAAATTATATAGAGAGCCTGTCCATTAATTGGATATACTGAAGGAGATTCACTTAGGAAAAAAGGATTTCATTTGCCAACAGCAAATTAAAGCAAAACCTTGAACACTTTTGACTTTAGGTTGTAACACTTTATACAGAAACCTAAATGTACTCCTAGTACTGTGTCGTACATTAAAAAAATTCCTAACGTATCATATAACGTGAATATCTTATTGAAATCAGAGCACTTGGAACAAAAGGGCTGTGTTGAGGGTTCTGTTTGTTTGCAACAGCAAAGAAAAACACATGTTTTATTGACAGTAATGTAGCCATTAACAGATCTGTGATTTGTTCCCATGTCAGATTATTTTATTACATTTTTCTTATGCTTCGAAGGATTGAGATGGTATTGATATTACTGAATTGAATGATTTTGCTGTTTTAGTGTTAACTCTTTCTTAATTTTAGTAGCAGTTGTAGCCCGATCTATAGATTACATATTAGTTATATTGATTACTTAAGAATTGTCAGTTATCACTTTGAGGATTAATAGATTTTTTCCCAAGATCAGTAGGGTATTTCCCCTTTTTCTTATTTGTATTCCCTCACCTTACTAATGTTGACATGTCCTTTTCCTACTGGTTAGTATATCAACGATCTCAACTTATTATCATATAGGTTAATTCATTACCATGGCCCTCTTGTGGTTAGGTATCTGTGGATGTAGCTCATGTACCCCTGTTATGTATGTTGATATGTTGCCATGACACCCTTATGTTTGGGTCATGTTCCTGTGGTCAGAAATTTCCCTCAAACACTCTATTTTCAGTTCCAAATATTGGGTTTTCCGTTGGGCCTTTTATCTGTTCAATGTTTATCTGTTCAAAGTTCATAGGCCTCAAGCCTTATGCTAATTTCTTGACGTTAATGTCTTGTAAGGAACTTACAGGCCTGTATCATGTATTCTGCTAAATATAATAAAAGCAGCTGAATATAATGAAGAGAAGGCAGTGAAAGGCAGTTAGCTCTATGGGCTACATAGTAGAAAAGATATCTGTCTTGCAGTAAAAGAGCTCTCTAATATTTTAGCCATTTTGTTGGTTTTTCAACATATAGTTAAATTCTTTATACCTTTAAGAATCATATTTTCCAAATTGTGCATATATTATTTGTGTATAATTACCATGATCATTAATGCAATTGTGTATGTATATAAGGGGTTGTATAAACACAATTCTGCAACTGTGGGCTTCTATATTCTATTATCATTTGATGCTCCGGAAGCTTGTAAGAGGTTTATGCCACTGCAAAATATTTATTTAATGCTAATGGTTAACACTGTATTTTTCTGTGTGTTTTGGTTTAGCCTATGACTTTTAAAAAAAAGTTTACTCTTGAACAAGCATTTATGCAAATAGTTTTGACTGTAACGGGTATTTATTGTATTACTATTGTGTCAAACAGCCGGCTTCTCCCTAGTGGGTCTTGCACTTTTGCCTCTAGTAGTGGTCCAGGGCGTCGCTGGTTACTCCATCTTCCCAGGGAGGGGGGTAGGGACTCGGACCTGCCCGCTCCTCCGGGTCCCAGCCCAGGGGCCCTCTGAGTAGCAGCTATGTGTTGCTGGCACCTTACTTGCAGCTGCAGGCTTTTCCCCTGGGCTACTCTCTCCCCTCTGTCTTTCTGGCTTCTTGAGCTCAGTACCTTCTTCAGGACTCCACCTCTCTCCCACACACCGCTGTACTCCGTTCTGTTCTCCTCCAGTTCTCCACACACGACCGTACTCCGTCCTGTTCTCCTCCACTTCACACACTCCTCTGCTCACCACACACCTACTCCTTCAACTCCACACTGTCTCTCAAGAGTAGAGGGTTTTTATAGGCACCTGGGTGGGGCCTTAATTGGTGTCAGCTGACTCTAATTACCCTTTGGCTAGTCTACAGGGAATAAAGCCTGGAGCATTCTAGCACTTACATAGTGCCCTTCTAGAACTTTCCCAGTGCCCTCTGCCCTTGCTATACCACACTATGTAATTAGCACTGCTAGTAGATGTAAAACATAATTTTAAATCTGTGTGCACATAACCTGTGCAGATATATAGGAATATTTTGTTAATTTAGCTTCTTCGAATAGTGTCCCTATGGGTGTTCCACTGTAGGTGTGTCTGCACCCTGCACCTCTGAGCAGAGATCTTTGGTAACAGTGACCCTTGGGCCCACAAATGCAGTATCCCACTCTCATGCTCTGCCTTGAGCCTAATTACCACTGCATGGGCAAATCACCCTCAGTTCCTTCTCAGCCGTCCTTGGCCAGAGACAGAGTGAATAGCAGTCTGCTTTCTCTTACCTTAGAGTTAGAGCTGGTTTTGTAAGCTACTTTCAGTATTTCTGTTTGACTTTTTTTTCATAGTCTTATTAGGTTTCCGTTAGTTTTATCCTTTGTTAAAAACAAGACAACAAAACAAGCAACCCCCCCTTGTTTTCCCCCATCCCCGGGGATTGCGCTATTAAGGGCGTGCCCAGCTCCTCTCAGTTTAAAAGGTAACTGTCCTGAAAGGAGGCAATATTAGTAATGGACGGTCACTCCCACTGCATCGAGTGCTGGCTTATATTCCACAGAATTGTATCCTCTGCCAACAGCTGAAGTCTAGTTCCACAAAACTGTGAATTAAAACTGAAACTCCTCCTTATGGAGGGGGCTCTTAAACCAGTGTCCGACCCCAGTCCCGAATCCCCTGTGTGATGCAGACTGTCTGCAAAGTTTTGACTTCTCAGGAGAGTGAGCCAAGGAGGAAAATCCTCAGATTCCCTTTGTAAAGTCTCCAGGCAGAGGGCTGCAAGTGCTCGAATTGAACCCCAGACCAGCCAGAGTCGATCCTCGGCGCATTCGGTCACCCCAGCACAGGTGGCATTGATGGCTTTAAAGCATGGCACTCCTAGGACAAAACATGGGTCATTTGGTGCAGATACTGCCTATAAGACTAAGGATCCTATGGGTGCAGGCTCAGAAGCTGTCAAAGGCAAGAGTACAGACCATACCATCTCTGCAAAAGTGGTAATGGCACCTAAACCATCCATACTGGCAGTCTCCAAACAATCCACATCGGACCAACCATCTTTGTCCTCTCCCTGACTTCACACCATGGCTCAGCTCTGCACCAACCAGGGCCTTCCCAGTCACACCCTTGGTCTAAGCCTCAGCCTTGTAGATATGACTACCCATGGGTACTACTACCTATGCCGTTCCCATCCCCCCCACTGCAGAGGCCATATTGGAGTCTGTGGGTAGCATACAGACCCCATACTTCGTGAGCATCTAGTGTCTCCTGTTGTGAGACATTAAGATGATCTCCTTCAGCCTCTATGTCCAGAGCCCCAGAACCTCGAGAGGAAACTTAAGGCGCAAGAGACCAGCCTAGAAGAGGACGCTATCACACCAACCAATATTTCCCGCTCTTCACTGGATGAGGCAGTGATGCCATCATCCATAGCAGATGATTTTAAGTTATTCCAGGATCTCTCAAAAAAGGGTGGCAGACAAACTACAAATTCCCCTTGAGGAGGTGAAGGGTACCCACCACAAATTGCTGGATATATTGCACACATCCTCCTCCTCAAGAATCTCCCTCCTAGTTAATGAGGTGCTTCTGGATCCTGCTAAGATCATCTGGCAAATGCCAACCTCTCTCACACCCACATACAAAGGAGTCGATAAAAAGTACTAGGTGCCCTCCAAGGATGTGGAATTCTTCTTCTCTCAATCTCAACCCAACTCTATTGTTGTGGACGTGGTAAGCTCATGTAGCTGATGACATCATGTGAAGGCCATCCATTATGCTAGGATTGGAAAAGGTCACATTTATTTTGGCAAAGTCATACTCCTTGGCAACTTTGCAATTCTGAATTGTGAATTACGAGACCTTAATGGCAAAATATGATCACATGAACTATGCCAAATTCAATGTTTATTAACCATCTGCCAGAAACTCAATGGGAACAGTTTCAGGCTATCATACATGAGAGACAGTTAGTGGCAAGAATGGTACTCCAGACTGCACTGGATACTTCAGATAAAGCAGCCCATTTGATGTCAAAGGCGGTAATTATGTTGTAACTGTACCTCTCAGGACTGCCAAAGGAAGTGCAGATGATGGTCAAGGACCTCCCTTTTGAGGGCTCCAAACAGTTTGCGGACAAGATTGATGCATCACTCTATACTCTCAAAGATTAGGGCTACACTACACTTGCTCGGGATCTACACACTGGGACAGAAAAGGAAATTCAGTCTTCATTCATCCCGTAGATTCTGACCACCCCAGTGCCCATCATCGCAATGCTACTATGAACTGAAGAGAAAAAAGCCTAAGATTCAGAGACATAAACCATCAGCCTCTCAATCCTCCACATCCTAAACCTCAACCAGTTTTGATGCCTTGGTTGAGGGCCAAAGACATTCCTCACAACATCAGCTGCAACCTACAGAGATTTTGCATCCCTTCAGATGCCACCTCACTCTTTTCCTCCAGAACTGGAAGACAGTGACTTCTGACAGATGGGTCTTGAAGATTATTCTGTCCATTCCACCTCCCTTTCCCCCATCCTCCTTCAGGAACCCTTCTCATGAGAGACTGCTTAGTTAGGAAATAGATCATCTGGGAGCCCTGTTCCTGTACATTTCAGAGGCAAGAGCTTTTATTCTCAATATTTCCTGATTCTTTTTTTTTTTTTAAAAAAGGGAAGGTGGAGACTCATACTAGATGTAAGAGCTCTGAACAAATTTGTGAATGCATAAAAATTCAAAAAGGTCACACTAGAAGCTGTTAGCCTGTCTCTAGAAAAGGGAGATTGGTCCTCAGACTTCAGGGGGCCCACTTCACATATTGATCCAGCCATCCCATAGACGATTCTTCAGGTTTACCTTCAGTCAGCACCATTACCAGTACAGAGTACTTCCCTTCGGCCTCTCATCCACACCAAAAGTATGCTCCAAGGTCCTCTCTGTAGTAGCAGCTCATCTACGTATCCTGGGAATCATGATTTACTCTTACTTAGATGACTGTCTTCCCAGAGTCTGCTCCTTCGAAGACACTCTTTGGGACACCCAAAGGGCTTTAGAAGTCTTCATGTGTTTGGGTTTACAAATCAATGCTTGAAAATTGACCCTGACTCCAGTGCAATGCTTGGAGTTCATAGGGGCCGATGTTGATGCAATACAAGTGAGGTCACTCCTTCCATGACACAGGTTTCACACCCTGTCCACTCTCATACAGACAGTTCAAGCCAGCCCCAACACCAGCCAGACATTGCCTCCAGCTTCTTGGGCACATGGAGGCATACCTGCTTGTGATATCTCATGCCAGACTACACATGAGGTCCCAGCAGGCATGGCTCAGATATGCCAGTGCATCAAACAGAGGCGTACTAGACAAACTCTGTCGATGCCCTTCGGGGCTAAACACTCCCTGGACTTGTAGAAGGACCTTATGAATGTCTGTGCAGGGGTCCTATTCATACAACATCCCCTGCCCTCGACATTGCTTCTAACCATGGATGCATCCCCTAATAGGCTGGGAAGCCCATCTGAACAATCACAAGGTTCAGGGCAAATGGCCCCCCATGGAGTCGTTCCTCCGCATCGACCTTTTGGAACTAAGAGCAGTCAGAAATGCTTGTGTTCACTTTCTTCCACTGATAGGGACACAAGAGTAATGACAGACAACACAGAGTGCAGGTTTTACATAAATCATCAAGGAGGTACCATATCATCTTCCCTGTGCATGGAAGTGCTGAAGCTATGTAACTGGTGCACTCACCACAGTGTTCTCATATCAGCCCCCTACCTACCAGGAGTACAGAATATAACAGTGGACGCTCTCCACCACAAATTTTCACACGACCACGAATGAGAAGTGGGTCTGGCAGTACTCCATCACATATTAGATCACTGGGGAACCCGAACAATAGACTTTTTCGCCACTTACCTGAACAAGAAAGGTCCGTTCTATTGCGGCAGAACTGGGCAGGAAAAACACTCATTAGGAGACACTCTCCTTCTCCCATAGGAAAAGGACTTTCTATACACAATTTCCCTGTTTCCTCTGATGCTGAGGATCCTGATAAAAATAAAGAAGGGAAAAAGCATATAAAATAAAATATATATAAAATAAAGAGGGGAAAAAGTTATACTGATTGCTCCCACTTGGCCGAGACAGATGTGGTATCCATACCTTACACAGCTAGCAGTGTGTCCACCAGTCCCTCTTTAACTCACTCCTCACCTCCTCACAGAATGACGGACAAATTCTCCATTCCAACCTATGGATCCTTCAGCTCAAAGCTTAGCTCTTTCATGGTTCCAACACAGAGAGAGCTACTGCTCCAAGGAGGTATAGGAAGTGATGTTGCACAGTAGGAAATTGGCTGCTCACTGAACTTGCCTACAAAAATGGAAAAGATTCTAGGCTTGGTGTACTTCTAAAAAAATTACCTCAGTATCATCTTCTCTCCCCATCCTACATACTGGGCTCCCTCAGCTCACTCAAAGTACATCTTGCAGCCATAATGGTCTTCTACCAGCACATAGAGGATTATTCAGTCTTCACCCACCCAACAACAAAGAGATTCCTCAAGGTCATAGGGAACTTTTTCCCTCAACCCAGACAACCCACGCCAATGTGTGAGCTGAATCTAGGTCTAAGGAGTCTAACTAGACCACCCTTTGAACCTATGGCTATGTGTTCTCTTGCGGTTCTGTCAGTGAAAACTGTGTTCTTAGTAGCTATTACCTTGGCACAAAGGATAGCAGAAATAGTGGCATTAATGGCACACACCCCTTTCATGATTTTCTTTAAAGACAGGTCCACTCTGAGACCTAATAAGATCTAATAAGATCTAATAAGGATGGTTTTTCGAGATGTGTGTCCCTATGGGTACTCAGGCCTGCCAACCAGGGAGGTCAATTGCCCAGGGGCCAGTGATTTTAAGGGGTCCCAGAGATTTTAAAAGGGCTCAGGCCATGGGCAGCGGGGTGAAAGCTTCACCTTGGGGAGGCTAGCTCCCCATCCTGCGTCTTCTGTCCTCACCCACAGTCCACCCCTGCTCTGCCCCAGGCCCCACCCTGCTTGCTTACCGCCGTGTCCCTCCCCTCTTGTCCCCACTTGTCTCTTCTAGTAACTTTTCCTGCATGGCCTCCCCACAGCTGCATCTCCCTTCCCCTTTCAGCCCCGCTTGCCACCACACACCACGTGTGTCTCTCTTCTCCTCCACTCTCCCTCTGCCATTGCTCACCGTATCCTTCCTTCCCGCCTCCCCACTAGCCTTCTCAGCTGTCGCTCACTGCCTGAGGGAAGGTGAAGTGTGGAAGAGAGGAGGGAGACTGAGTGATGGGGGGGAGGAGGCGGGACCTGGGAAAAACTGTGGTTGGGGCTGCAGACAGAAGAGGCGGGGTGGAACTGTTGTGTTGTGGGGCCCAGAATTCTGGTTGGTGGGCCTGTGGGTGCTCCACAACCCATCCTCCTCCCCTTTACTTAAGAGTTACCTATAGTGGCTCTATGGTACAGAAAGAAAGGAGGATGGTTTGCCCATGCAGCACTAATTAGCCTCAAGGCAGAACACGAGGGAGGGAGGGAGAGCACATGTGCAGGCCCAACGGACACTGCTACCAAAGATATCTGATCAGAGGTGCAGGGTGCAGACACACGTATAGTGGAGCATCCATAGGGACATACATCTCAAAAAACCATCATTGCTGCAGAAGATAAGTAACTTTTTATATCTATCACTTCATACTACATATCAGTATGAGTTCCATGTTCCATGAGTTACAAAAATGGATTTCCATTCACCAGAATAAAAAGTTGGCTGGTTTTGATTTTTACAGTGTTTTTCTTTTTCTTCTCCTTAGACTGACCACTGATTCCATTATTTTTTCTCCCTGCTCCTCGCTGAGTAAAATATATTCTGGGCTTAGTGCAATCAAAGGAGAATGTCAAGGACTTTTTCATATTTTCATCTGCATTTTCCTGTTTGGTTTTCACTGGTGACATACTGACAAGAATACAATCTAGGAAGCTAATTTAAAACCATATTTTCTTTATATTAACGTACATTTATTAGAACTGCTGAGAGTACTATTTAGGGCACTGAAAAATGTTTGCGGTAGGGCATCTAAGTATAAATTGCTGCAGATATGTTCTTTTCTGTTCTCTTCTATTTTATTCCTGTTATTCCCCTTACTCCATGTAATAGCACTCTGGATGCCAGTTGCATCAATGTAGTAGCTTTTTTTTATAGTTCATCTGTAAGAGCTTTTGACTTCACGTACAGTAGTACTTTCTCTCTTTAGGCAGTAGTTGCAAACCATGAATTATAATAATATTTCACACTAATTCTAGAAAGTCTGTAGGGTTTTCTCTCAAAATCTCAGAAATAGAATCAAATGTAACTTTATGATATTAGCAAAAATATGTGCAAGTAAAAGGTTAATGCAATTTAATGTAAAGTGTACTGGTGCTGAAAATTTATTCAGAAAATTCGTTATACATCCACTTTGGGAGCTCATTATAGTCAAAATCTTGACCTTCATCCAAGTGAACATACATCTCTTAGTTGATCATATTAAAACTAGAGTCTTCATTCTTTAAACACTGAAAAGGCATGAAATATGTAAAATACTCAAGGTATTTGAGATCTTCAGTAGGATTCTCTTGTACTCTTAAAATAGTTTGAGTATTTAAAAAGTAAAAATAAAACCCTGCTTATTAACTCAGTATAATATATATATTCAGTCACCAATCTTATTAAATGTCAATAAGAAAAACAGCTTAAATGGAAAACTGACATAAAAGAGCCCTTATTAAAATACAAAGATAGAAATTCAAAGAAAATATGAGGGCTCTGTGAAAATCAGAAGCAAATAAGAATGTTGATTTGTAGAAATGTCTTGCCACATACCATGTAGAAACCATCGTGATTGTCAGTTTTTTTAAAAGCACTCCCAGCTTCTACTAGTTTGGACTCCTTTCATTTTGGATTATACAAAATAGGTTGTAACAGATTTTTGGCAACAGTAGAGTAGATTAGCTTTTTGACCCTTAATGTCAACAATGCTATCATCGTACAGTAAGTCCATTTATTTTACAGATTGTATTCAACAGTTTGGCATTCTATGATGCATCCAAAAACGAGTCCCAACATTTATATTGGGTTACAGTGCATATAATAATGGAGTTCAATTAGTCAATGCAATTACTGATGTATTTGCAGCAATTCTACCACATCCTAAAAAGCCTTTGGAGACAATTTATCTTGTAGCATTATGTTTATAAATATTACTAAACACTGAGTGCGAAAGCTTTTGGGACTTCAGGATCATGTTTCATAAGCTCTCTTTGATAATAACATTTCCCCCTCTTTATATGCAAACATTTTTCTCTCTTTATACACTTCAGAAGCTACAGCCTTCTTTGTGTGTAAACCAATATAGTTTACAGTGCAAACAGTGATGGGCCATTCATCTGCCATTGCCATTGTATCTTTTTTCTTGTAAAATTATATGGATAGATATTTTTACTATAAAATTAATGTGTACCGAATTTACAACTCCATTATGATCTATTGGATACATTCATATCTGCAGCAGGATTCAGATTCATAGGTACTCTTTAATTACATAAATTAAAGTTAAAAAGAATTGTTATTAATATACTTTATTATTATTAGAGTGGTGTAATTCCCATACTGTACTGAGTTACTTCTATTAATTCTTTTTCGATGGTTCTAGATTAAGCGCACAAGTGCTCTTGTAGGGTGTTAAGGAGTGGTGGAATCCTTCTTGTTTGAATGCTAGAGCAGCAGTGCAGCTACTGTTTGGCTGTTGCTGCAGTGACGTTCATGTCATGCCCTTTTGCAAGGTGATTTTGTCCTGTTGATGTGGATATTGTAGTTGTGGATACACAAACCCCCATCTTTCCACTGACATGCCGCCAAAAAACATGTTCAGTGGCATGGAAAGTGGAGCCCCCATTTCTGCTTCCTTTCAGTCCTATGGTGGATCTTCTGGAGGAAAATATGGTATAAAGTAGAAAATACAGCTTTATCATTTGTATAATTTTCTTGTTATGCCTAGATTATAGGCCAGAGTCTGTTCTTCTACAGCAGAGTGTATTGGGAGCAACTCCATTGATTTTAATGGAGAGACTCCCCGTTTAAGCTGATGAACAAATGACAGCCACGTGCCATTGGCCACTGATACATCAGAATAGTAAAAGCAAGTAAAACAGGCTGTAGGTGACCCTGTATATGTAAACAAATGGAGACAGACAAATGAGTTTGGGGCTGGCAGCAATGAACCAAAAAAGCTGACACACGTCAAAGCGGAATGAAAGTAAACAAACGAGGCCAAAACAAGGCCAAACTGAAGTAAATTAGTAAAGCCAATTAATATCCTTGAGGCAGTCAACTTGCAAAAGAAAAAAAAATCTGACAAATGAGTGGATGGAATACCATAAAAGACAAATTTGGCTGACAAATAATGAATATGCAGTGCTGGCACATCAGAATATCTAGAAAAGTCTGACAAATGACAACTGGGCAGTTGGTGAATGAAAATGAATAGAAAGGCTGACAAATGCCAAATTTAAAAGAATACAGCTGAAAAATGATGAACGAACAGATGAGAAACAGTAAAGGAATGGAAATGGATGGTCAGCACATGGATCTATTTTTACTACAATTTCTGTAGTCGTTTCTGCACCTTTTTCACAGTCTCCTAAGCAGATTCTGAACCCTTTAATGCTTGAGTTGATCCAATGAAACCTTTCCTCCATTTTCTATACTGGGCTTTCTGTAGAATTGTCAAATTCAAGGTCTTGGTCTTTATCTTCAAGGTTTCAAATCACCTAGGCTACAGGATATCAAAAAGTTTCAATATTCTGAGTGATGTTATGACATAGTTGTATTATAGTTGCATGTTAAAGGCCAGCTTTGAGATCTGTTGTCAGTAGAACATGCTGTTATGCAGAAATATAAATCGTTTGATTCCCCTGAGGGAAGGAATTGCTGCAGGTCACTCTGGAATGACTTTCTCAGGCTAATGTTCAGGACAGCATTCATGTCTTCACTGCAGCATTATCTTGAGTTACTTCTCTGGAGTGAGAGTAGCCCCACTCTGAAATAACATTTAAACTGCTAAGTCCCCACAGGTCCTGCACTCACTCATGTGGTGCAAAGTCTTCTCAGAGTTTATAGCATGGTTCTTTTCACTGCCTTAAGGTGAGCTGAGCTTTTCTATGAATTCTATGCCTGTGAATTGTGAGGTTCGTCTGTCCTTTCTTGGCACATGAGGGAATTGTGGGAAGACATTGGAGAACTAGCAGCACTCAAATGGAGCTAGCCTGCAGCATGGTCATGTTAGCAGCTGACGAGTGGAGCTAACTTCAGTTAGTCTGTACCCTAGCCTTTAACTCATGTTAAAAGCACACCATGTTCAAGTTAAAGGTTTATATTGTGTGGATGGGACCAGAGTTAGGGTCAATGCTTGAGTTATGACTTAAGTTAACTTTGCAGTGAAGACAAGAACTTGAAGGGAAAGTTTCCATTTCTAAGTATTGGCTATTTTGATGTGGGTTTCTTCATACAGAAAATGTGTAATACAGGGACAAAAAGGAAAGGAATCTTAAAATACTGCCAGTCTTTAATATATATGAAGTCCTTCCTCCTTATGCATTTATTTTAGTTTGATTTTAGGATAAAGAGCTCATTGTATTGTAATAGGATTGTGACATCAGGGTAATTTAACAGTCATATCACAGATTAGAATAATATCTGTCACTGATTTGCTGTGTTTCCTGGGGTAAATCTCACAACCTCTGTGTTGCAGTTTCACTATCTCTAAAACGGGATTATATTCACCTACCTGTTAGAAATTTTGTAAAGATTTGTTAATGTTTGTACAGTACTTGGAAGACAAAAATGAGAATGCAGAGACTATTTCTTCTTGTGTTTGTACAGCATAATTGGACTCTGACCATAACCTTTGGGCACTACTGTAATATAAATGTGAAACCAGTAATAAATATTATTTTTTGTATTCCATTCTCCTTTGGATGTAATGTTGTAAGAGATGTCCTTGACTTTCTTCAAATTTGTAAATCTAAGTATAGAACTTAATGCTCATGCAAGTAGGTAATGATTTGGAGAATCTTTCTGTACAACTTATAAAATCTGGTGGTTGTTATGAAAATTGTTGTAACTGATCAATAGATATGCCAGTGAGGTTGGGTGAAGCTGAAAGAAGTCACTTTCCCTAACTTGTCTGAAAGGGGGCTGCGGTTTGGAGAGTGGAAGATTACCAGCAGTAAGAAGAACCAGGTGGTGGTGATGGGGGACACAAACTTGAGGGTCTCAGAGAGATACAGGAAGTACTTGGGCAGTAAGGGAAGAGTCTGGTATGCTGTTGTAGCAGGATGGGGGTAGCAGTTTTTTGTGGGATCAACCAAGATCAGAGAAAGCAGTCTAATTTAAAGGGGGAGAGAGGTTCCATGGTTCAGAAAACGAAAGCAGGGAAATGCATATTAGGTTTCTTGGTTTTTTGGATTGAGCTATGCATTTCTCAAGCTATTAAAGAAAGAGCAATGGTTTTCTAGTTCTGTGCAAAGTCTGTTTGTTATGATAACTTGTGCAGCCACACTACCCTCACAGAAGGAGTTCTGGGGGAGGACGTATTTAAGCTACGGAGGGAATCTGAGATGTCAGTACTGGCCCAGGGGTAGGCATATGAACTGTGAGATTACAGCTCTTGGGAAGGATTACTAGGTAGAGTATCTGCACTCTGGGATTGTGCCTAGGGACCTGCAGCTAGGGGCAGTGCCTGGACATGGTTTGCATTCTAACGGATTAAAGCACACACGTTCCATTTAGTTGGGTTCTCTCTACAGTATGTTGAGTGCCCAAGAAGGGGGCATTTGAGTAGATTTGTGACGAAGTTTCACGTTTGTAAGCTCTTACAATTTCTCTCATTAGATGAGAACGGAATTTTTGTTTTATCCATTTTGTATGCCAGTTGCATACATAGTATATTCATGATTTTCTTTTGTGTGTTCTGAGTACAATAGGACCTCAATGAAACTTGCTCCAGAAATTACAATCTTCAAGTTCAAATGTAAAGTAGGTTTTCAAGCAGAGCATAAGATTCTGATGCTGGACTAGGATGGGCCAGTGCGGGTTATATTACACTGCTGCAGGTCCAGGGGGGAGGATTATATCACACAAACTCACCTCTGTTCCCAGCATTCAGTGAAGCCCTGCATCAGGGATAGAGCTTTATGACGCCTCTTCTGTTGTCAGAGGCTCTTCCCTTCTTCTACTGAGGTAACTTCTGCTTCAGTGAGCACGGCCAAGCTTACTGTTTCCACTACAGCTCTGCTTGCCACCGTGGGAGTGAAGAGCAACCAGTGAAGTAAGGTGGCTTCAAGTTGCATCTCCCTCCAACCTTCCTTTGTAAGGACACAGGGAAGGGGAAGGAGACAGAGCTGAGGACCAGCCTATTCCCCACACAAAAGGAAAGAGATGTCCATCCTTCTCATCTGTTGCAGGGTTCAGTATTGGTGGGAGCACAGCAGCAGCAGTTGAAGGACAAGAGCAGAGAATAAAGGCTACCTTTCTCTGGTGAGGATGTGCCTGTTTACTCTTCACATATGTGGCAGCAGCCAGCCTAACTTCGCCGCCTCAGCAGTATTAGCATCATCAAGAAAACTGGGAGCATAGTAAGGGCATAGCCCTTTTATAAATGTCATGACAAGTGCTGGGGTTTGTGGCCATGGGATGAAGTTTTTTGCTCTCCCATTAACCCAGGTATAGTATACCATTATCCCCGTTCTGAGCACTTGGTAATCCAGACATTTCACTAGTTTACGGTGTGGCTCCTCACCATGAGTGTGGATTAGTCAGGTGGTAACTAGATAGGAACTTTTCAGCAAAAGATTTTTTAGTCTAAAAATGCCTATTCATCAAAATGGAAACTGTTTATGAAAAAGGTTTGGATTAAATGATTTTGCCAAATTGAAAAAACCGTTGGGAGGAAAAATTTCAGAATCCTTGGAACATTTAGCTTTAACTTTCAAAATTAAAAGTTATGCTTTTCTGATTCAAAATGATTTTTTTGTTTTAAAATTGAAGCTAGATAGACTACAACAAAGCTTTAAAAGATCTAAATCAAAATGAAAGATTTCAAAATTATGGAACTGAGTGTTTTGACCCAAACAATTTTTTTGTTTTTCAGTGTATTTAAAAATTTTTAACTTGTCATCACGATTTGAGAGACTGTAAAAAAATGTGTACTCTCAATATTCCAAGGATTGGAAAACACCTCTTGCCTAGCTCTAGTTCTAATAGCAAGTGAAAATGTAGCACTAGAGCTACAGTGTATAGTTACTAGACTTATGTTTGTTCAGTATTAACACAAAGTAAATAGAAAATTACCCACCAATATAACGACATCCTACCTTCTGTTTTTGTTGAATACTATATAGAATGGAGAATCCATGCATCTTTGGAATAATGTCCATGCATGTAAATGTATCTAGATAGAATTGGAAATAGTCGTACTTACTCATAGCTACTTGGAAGGGAAACAGTGTTACAAACAGTGTTACATTCAGTAATGAAGTGCAGCAGCATGCAACTGGTACCTAGATCATAACTCAGTGATAAAGTTTACTTCCCATGTATTTATCACAAAAATTAACAAATCATAAAAAATGTAACTCTCTGAGAGGATTGTTTGTGTGCATAACCATGAGGGTCCAACTGAGCATTAGACCAGTTTAATAGTTCAGAACATTCAGCTTCTAAGTGCTGTAAATTATTCTTGTCACTGAGACGTAAGAGGGTTTTCAGTGGTGTTCACAAGATCTTGCTAGGTAGGTCAGTCAATTTTTATGAGACTTGGCTTGTTCATTCCCCAAATAATGGGATGTCCCTAAATTCAGTCTTCAGAATGACCAGATACACCTTTCCAGTGTATTGGCAGTTGTGTTCATTATTGCCTATGAAATTAAAAATCTTGAAAAAGGAGGAAAAATTTAAGTAGAATCACTAGTCATTTTGAATAGCTCATCTTTCTAAAATAAAATCTAGGTGGAAATGTTTGTTTCCAGGATGCAAGGTTGATGCTCATGTATCAAGTTAGTTTTGTTCCATATTTCTGTGTTTGCACTTACTGTATAATAAGCAGTTAATGAAAAAAAAATGTTGCCACTGAGTGATTACACTGTGAAATAACCAACACTTATTGATTATTTTCCAAAGCATAGTGTGTCTACCTCGTGATTATTTCTTTCACTGCTGACATTAATGCCTGATAACCCTACAGCCTCATAGTACAAAGTACAACCATATGCTAATGAATTATACTGCCTTATTTGCTTGTATGCAAATATTTAAGTGTATTAAGTCTGTTTTGCTCAGGCCTGGTCTACACTACAAATGAAGGTTGATGAAAACTGCCTTACATCGACCTACTAATGTATGCGTCTACAATACCAGGTCCTTTCCACCGACATAACTCACCTGCTTCATTGACTTAATTACGTCGCCTCTCTGAGAGGCGTAGCATTTAATCCAGTGTTGATGGGTTTACAGAGAGGCATTGTAGATGCAGCATTGTTTGTCAACTTAATTGGTCTCCAGGAGGTGTCCACAATGCTCTGCTGTGACTGCTCTGGTAATTGTTTTCAACTCTCCTGTATAGCAGCCAGGTACACAGGAAACAGCTTCTCCCCTGTTAAAGCCCTAGGAACTTTTGATATCCCATTTCCTGTTTGATCAGTGGAGAGCTTGCCAGCCCAGCTGATCATGGCAACTCAACTCCCCAACGCACTCTAGCTTGGAGTATACAGAAGGCGGTAGATCTTATCGGTCTACGGGGAGAAGAGTCTGTGCAGACGCAGCGCCAAACCAGCTGGAGAAATGTTGACATCTATGAGAAGATCGCGCAGGGCATGGGAGAAGAGGCTACATCCAAGACACACAGCAGTGTCGTGTGAAAATCAAAGAACTTCTTCAGGTGTACCAGAAGTCAAGGGAGGCAAACAGTCATTCGGTTTCTGCACCACAGACATGCCACTTCTCTGTGATTTTCATCGGAGACCCCACTACTCCCCCCAAAGTAGCATGGATAATTCACAGGAGTCAGAGTCCTGGGCCACCTCAAGCAACAGCCAAGCGGAGGTTTTGGATGAGGAGGAGGAGGAAGAGGAAGGGAATGAGAGACAGGAATCCATTGTTCCCAAGAGCCAGGAGCTATTTTTGGCCCCAGAGCAGTTCACTCAGTCACAGGGATAGCATTGCAGCCAAGCATGATGCCGGGGAAGACACCTCTGGTGAGTATGCAATTCCAATCAAACTGTGAGGAGTTACATGCTCTTATATTTTGTTTAATGTGAAGAAAAAGTGAGGTGTAATAGGTATTTGATTCCCAGTGGCCATTCCAGCTACACAGAGGGTGCCCCTGGAAAAGACTGTTTATGTGCACAGGGATCCTTCATGGAGAGCTCCAGGAAACCTTCATTGAAGTTCTCTAAAATCCACTGTAAAAGGGTTCTGGGGAGGGCTGCCATGTTTCTTCCACCACATAGGACACTTTTCCACGCCACTCCAGTATTAATTCTGCTGCCATCGTTATGGTACGTAGCATAGCAGCATAAGGATGAAGTCTGTACCCAAATGCTTGTCGTATCTGCTCCCTTGCTGCTTCTGTTGCCTTCAGGAGACTCGTATCCCATTGGGTCACCTAGAGGAGATCGTGATCCCATGAGGCATTGCAATCCCTTCCCAAAACTGTCTTTGGTTACTTGCACTGTGGGATAGCTACTCACAGTGCACCACTTTGTACATCACTGTTCACGAGGATGCACTCCACTGATGCAGTGAGTGTGATGAAGACATGCCCAACTGACTTAATGACCACTGTGGCTGGGTGTTGATTTAAATTAAGTCAACTTAACTTTGAAGTGTAGACATGCCCCCCTCAGTATTGTAGTCACATCACTTTTTTCAGATATTTAGGTTTCTTCCTTAGAAATCTTGTTCTTTTCAGCAAACAAAATGGGTAAGTGAAGAAACTGGAAAAACTGCTGATAGTTTGATCAGCTAAGAGTTGTGGCCATGGTTTTACTGTGCAAGTCTTAGGGTGTAAGCAATAACAGTAAAGAGATGATGGCATGTATTGGCTGCTCTAAGCCTTACTTGACTCCAAGAATGTTTGTCTGTAATAAATTCCACATTGCTACATCCAGAAATGTATAATATATTCAGTAATGTTTTACAAGTGAACGCTTTCTAAAAAAAGCTATCATACAAACATCAAGTCTGTTTTTACATAATAGGATCATAACTACATTCAGATATCACCATTAGCGTCCAGAGAATAACAACACTTAGAACTTACATTGGGAAGGTAGGCTTAATTATGAGTATGGGGGGAAAGATGCATCTCTCAATATTACGATACTTTCCATCACCTCTGTTATATGATACCTTGTAGCCGTGTTGGTCCCAAGAGATCAGAGAGACAAGGTGGGTGAGGTAATATCTTCTGTTGCTGAGAAAGACAAGCTTTTGACCTTATATATCTCTTCTTCAGGTACATCTTTATTAGGTAGGTAGGTAAGTTTCATTAACTCCATTTTACAGAAGGTGAAACTGAGAAATAGGGGCTAGATTTTTATCTCAGTTACCCTGATAGTAACCCAGCTGACTTCAGCAGAGTTGCTCAGGATGAAAATCAGGCTATAACTTGGCCCATAGATTTTAGGTTACTTGCCCAAGGTAACAAAGTCCATCAGTGCCAAAGTTGTCATGAGAATGTAGGGGTTCCTGGCTTCCAGCTTATTATCAGACTCCCCAGCCACACTGCCATAATGTATATAATTTTTATTGTTATGTGTATTACACTAGACTTGTTTTGTTGCTACACAAGAATCAGTGCTTTTTCAGAGTTTTAGGTTATCTGCCTCTTTGCAAGTATGAACTGTGGAAAAAAGCCTGGGAAGAACAATATTTTTGAACACGGCTCTGAGGATTTTTATCCTCCTGTATTGCTTATTGTCTCTCCTGATTTCTCATTCAGATGAATTCACCATTTTAAAAATTTGTGATAGGCAGGCAGTGCATTCTGAGTAATAGCATGTGTGTTGTGGTTAAAAGTTGCAGTCAGGGTTCAGATTTTGTTTTCTCTATAGTACATCTATCAGATTAATTCTGACTCTGGGTTTTCCCAGTAGCGTTCAGTACTTTCTCCTTGGATCTCATAATTAAATAATACAGAAAACCTGAGATGCTAATCCTTCAGGGAAAAACTTGAAAAAGCAACTTCTTAGGAACAGTTCTGTCAAGAACCTTTTACCTTGATTGATTGATTCTTTATTGTTTTGGAGGATTACATTAAAATAGGAAGTTCATTACCAAAAAAATTAATCTGCTTCTTTTGCTTATTCCTAAATTAAAGCATTAGTCCTTTGTTCCTGTCACCACAATAATTTCCACAGCAGACAACTGTGATGCCATTGTGTTGTGATGTCAGGTGGGGAATCAGTGGCAGGCCAGATCAACTTTTTAAAACAGAGTTCTGTTTTGGATCTGTGATTTAAACCTAAGGGGTCTGAGTGGTGGGAAGTATCCATCTGTGGAGTGTCTCTGCATTCCAGTGCAGAGACACTGGTTGTCACAACAGGACTTAATGTAATTTAGTGCAGCTTTGAGAGTACTCTAAAAATATCAGGGACTATGTAGGTGAGAAACTGACTACTGGAATGGGAAGCTTAACATCACTCCTTTGCAATACCACTCTTCCCGTCACACCCCTTAACTACACCCAGTGGATATTATGTGCACCTGAGAATGTGAACCTGGATTATTTTCTCATGTTTATTTCCTTGCTATCAAAGAAAGGAAGGAGTACCGCATATAGAAAATGCATCCTGATTAAAGCAAAGTATTTTAAAATACAATATAATGAATTGATTAAAACATTTTCAAAGTGTTCAAGGGTTTTAAATAATATGAAGTTACATTCACAGCATCAGTATTATTTGTGATGCTTTCGTTACTGTAACAAGTTATATAAATATAAAAGAACAGGCTATGTTTCCTGTGATTTATCATTTTGCTGCAACTGTCATTTTTCATACTTCCAGTGTACAGAAGTCTTCTTTGAAAATATGCATCAGGGATGTCAACTTGATAGACTTTTTTCAAGGTCCTCTCATGTCTGTCTAATTCAGTGTCAGTAAAGGTTTTATAGGAGGAGGAATAAAACATAATGTAGTTATTGGTTGTTCACTTCAACAAAATTAGTAAGTCAAAAGCAAGTCATTGACAATTGTATGCAGTTGTTGTTCCTGTATATCAGTTTTGTTGCATAATAGTTTATGGTGGTAATCATTTGCAGGTGTGCCGTGCAGATTTTCTTTGTAAATATTCTCAATTATTTAATGGGTTTTGCTGATCCTACATTAAGATATATATTGCTGAATTT
Source organism: Mesoclemmys tuberculata (assembly GCA_007922155.1). Classification (NCBI taxonomy): domain Eukaryota; kingdom Metazoa; phylum Chordata; order Testudines; family Chelidae; genus Mesoclemmys; species Mesoclemmys tuberculata. Next base: position 2,120,756 of record ML675621.1, read on the forward strand.
CATGACTACTTTAACTCTCTCTGCCAGGAATCCCTAGTTGTTCTTTCTTTCCATATTCATTTGATAAGAAAATTGAAAATGTTTCTGAAGGCAGCATTGCATATCAACTTAAACACTCACAAATGATGGCAGAGAAGCAAGTTAAAGAGAGCTAACTGGTTGCTTTCTGGAAATAAGATTGCATGTGAAACTGTTGAAATGATGTTGAAATAATGGACGATAGGTCCATCAATGGCTGTTAGCCAAGATATTCAGGGGTGCAGCCCCATGCTCTGAATGTCCCCAGCCTCTGATTGCCAGAAGCTGGGTGTGAATGATAGGGGATAGGTTACTCTGATTGCCTGTTCTGTTCATTCCGTCTGAAGCCCTGGGTATTGGCTGCTGTCAGAAGACAACATACTGGGCTTGATGGACCATTAGTCTCACCTCATAAGGCCATTCTTGTGAAGAATACAGTTGTACTACATATCTCTATCTTGTTTTCCTCATATATTTTTTCTTAAAAAGCATTCTAGATGGCAGCAGGTTCAGATGTATTAATTAACACTTCCAACATTATGATACATATTTATAAGCAACATGCCTGGAAGAAACCTGTGGAAAAGTTTTAACATAATCTGTGGGTATTTTTCTCTCCTTCACAGAGGACCCCAAGAATTCTGCATTGCCTTACTGTATTCATCTTTCATTGTTAATTAGCTATGAACATGCTATAAACCAAATACTCTAAAAAAAAAAAAAAAAAAAAAAAAAATCTCCACAAAAAACCTCTCTTTGGTATTGCCCAATTGTCAGAATATAAAAAGACAAAAGTAGACAGAAGAGAAGGAGAAATAGGCTTGAAAACGTAACTTGCTGTACAAAATAGTTTTGATAAAGAATAACTTAATTACACTGCATGTGTCTAATGGTTTCTTGCTAGTTCAGTCTACGAACTGTTTAAATTTGTTGTTTTTTGCATTGGATAGTAGTGTATAGTCTGAGACTAAAAATGCTTTATGTAGAATATCTGTTGCTAGAGCTGGGTGAACAATTCATCACAATTTACAGTACATATTTAGCCTTTTCTCTTGTTCACAAATCTTGAATAGGCTGCATTTTTGTACAAACTTTTGACTATTCAAATGTTTAGTATGAACAGATTTTCTGCCTGACTAGTAATAGTTTTCACAAACTAATCTCTGCAGATATTTGTGAATTTGATAGTTACCATTCTATATTCATGCTGTGATTGGTCACTTAAAGTCACATAATGGTTGTAACAGAATCCTTGGTGGTTCCTCTCTCAGGGTGGTGGGGGAACCTGACAACACCCAATCAGCTATACTGGGTGGTCACCACCTGGGCCCCACTTCCCCACTATTCCTATGAGAGTGTTCTGCCCTTGAGCCTCAAGTCTCTCCAGCTAGGGGGTCAATATAAAAGCCACAAACCTCTAAACATTCAGGGATACTCCCTCTTTGCAGTCCCAGCAAAGAGGCAGAGGGTGGGCGGCAAATCTGCAGTGCTGCCAACAGTCCAGCCCCAGGCACTGTGTTTGGGGAAAACATTCTGTCTGGGTCTCTGAGACTGCCACAGCCTATCTCTTACACTGGGAGCCTGCTGTACTTTTCTCAGTGTTGTGGTTGGTGAAGGCTTCCTGCCTAGGAGCTGTTCCTGCCATATGCTGCTTAGGGTAATTCTGCACCTTCCCCCACCTGCTGACTGCAGCTTCCTTGATTTTAAAGGCTTTGTCCCTGTGATGCATGATTGACAAGGCTGGATGGCAGAGGCTAGCTCTGCCACCAGAGCCTCTCTGGCCCCTTCTTCGTCCCTGTAGGTCCTATACACTCCATCACAGTGGTATTTCTGTTCCATCATAAATTAAGCTTGTAAAGAGGTTTCTAAAGTGGTCACTGCTTTACTTCCTAATGAAATGAAATTAATTTCTGATTAATTTAATCTCTACTGCAAACCCAAAATCAATGTGCGAATGTTCAAATGAGCAAAAGTTCATTTGCATAAATATTTAAATATTTGCATAAATATTTATGCAAATCAAGTAAAAAGAGGTAGTGAACCTAGTTGAAAGGCATTTTTAGACACAAGCTAATGAAGTGAATATGAACGATTTTTCTCATTATTTGCAATAATCTAATCATACTGGTATAGTTGCTCAAAACAGCACAAGCCTTATGCTTTAAAAGAAGGATGGATGTAGAAAGAGCTGTGAGACACAAGTAGAGAGAGATAAGGAAATGAGAGGTATAATCTCGGAGAGGAAGGAAGGGCCATGTAAGCAGGGAGAGGAAAGAACATTGTTTTAAAAAAATAGAGAAAAAGAATTGTAGACAGAGGACAGTTAAGATCATACAGAAATTGTACATGTAGAACAAGTGTGTCAACTGAGAAAGTTATTCTGTGCTTGCCAGTCTTATTTGATACATTAATTTGGATTGATGAGTGGTATTCTACAGCAGCTGAGCTGTATATATAGGGGATCAGATCTTTACCTAGTGTAAATTATCATAGTTCATTGACTTCAATGTCAGTTTACACCAATTGAAGATTTGGGCCAGACTTCATTGCCTCTGTGCTGAAAGAGGCAAATTTGAGTTTTCAGATTGTCATTCCAAAATCAATTCTGCACTAAACAATAAATTGCAAAATCAATTTGAAGCCATTCAGGCCAGATTTTACTAATGCTGCTGATTTTTTTCTCACAAAATTGGGTGCATTCTTGATTTGGATGCATATTTGGAAATCTGAGCACAGTTCCACATATCTAATTTGCAGATAAAATGCGTGTGCTAGTGCAATTTTTCAGGTACAAACATTTGTGTACGGATTTTTACACTGATATCTGCAGACTTAAAATTGGAGGCTAACTTTTGGCAGCTGAAAATATATTCCTCTGGATCATTAACAGTTTTCAAAACTTTAACCACTGTTCTCTGCAAGTAGCTCATAAACGTTTAGGAAATGATTATTTTGCTTTCTAAGATGGTGGAAGGAATAAAAAATAATACCTTGATAAGAGGGCTGGACAACATGAGGATGTTGGGGTGAAAACTGGAGGTAAAGGGTATTATTTCTATCAATTTTCTTTTCAGTAAGCTTTTGTTTGTTTATTTGGGACTGTAGAGATGCAGGAGGGGAGAGAACTAAAACAATGTGAATGACAGCTGAAAAGAAAGCTGATAATGCTTGATTTAGCCTGAGTTTTAACTGTTTGAGAAGGGGATAGGTTATTTAAAATCGGTATAGCTAGGAAATAAGCCTGAACATATTTTCAAGTCAACAGATGTCTATCCATTGTGCCAACACATCTCTCAACAGTGTATACAGTGTATCAGTTTGAAATTTTGTTACATTTGTTAACATTTTTGGAATTTCTTTCCCAGTGTAGAATCCTCTGCTGACAGTAATATGTCATCACAAAAAAGAAAATAAAAGAACAAAGAAATATAACTTGCTCTTATCATGCATTAAGTAAGGCAGATGTGGCACATTTTATCACTACCTGTTTATATGTAGTGTCATAAAACATTCCAGCCAGCCCTAAACATATTTCTGCAAAATCATGTCTATATTACCATACCAGAGTAAAATACATCTCCTTCGTGTTTGTTCAGTTAAAGTTGTTAGGATAGTTTCATTTTAAGACTTTGATTTAAAGTACAATATACCGCTTAATATTAATCAAAATGGATATAAAATTGCAGAACACCTCTCTGAACGCACAAGATGATGTCTCTGCCACGTGAGATTCCATTGCTGAAACCAAACTTCTGTTGAAATAGTGAAAGTCAATTAAAAATGTTAAAGTAATTGGCTTTTTAAAATAGTGCCACCCTGGAGAGCAAAGAAACTTTTTGAATTATGGTACTTTGGTATCAGTATCATGGCTCTTCTTTGTCTAGACTTTTTAACATCTCTGGTCCTCTATAAGAGGCAAGGATGTGCATGTGGGAAGGATATTAGATAGATGCTCCATGGGAGAGTCATTGCCAAAGATATAAGTACAAGTGAGTCAAGTTACAGGTTTATGCCACCTCTTTATTATTGAATGAATATTAGTCTATGTATCTTTCTCAACATATTTTAATGCAAATCTATTCCCTATTTTATCTTTTGTCTTTTAATTTTCTTTGCGTTAATTATGTGTCTGCCATAAGAATTCTAATGCCACTTTAATTTAATATACATAAGTGACATTTTGTAAGTAGTTGATATATAGTGCAATTTGATCACAGTCACGATGTGGTGAGGAATTGCACATTAATACATGTTTTTCTCTAGTCATTATGTGCAATATAATGTTCATCTACACTTGTAGACAGAATGATGTTATGATGTGTGGGAATGCTAAATGATGTCACTACAAGTTTATAGATGTCATTTTACAACATGAGAAGAGGCAAATTGGTTTCATTGAAAGTCTATGAACATGAGGTTCAGATATGAAAAAAGACAAAATGTCAGTGTCAGTTAATGGCTGATGCTTTCACATGAGGAAATGTTAAAGCATGTAATTGCAAAGTTAAAGTCTACACATCATACGAGTAAAATCAAAACAATGTCAGTATAAGATTATAAAAGTAGATTATAAAAGTGATGCTGAACTGATGGGAGAAAAGGGCGAAATGATGGCAATGTACGTCTCTGAGGGTATCTGCATTGCAAAGTCTTGGAAATGTCAATGTAAATTATTGTACTTTAACATGTAGGAAAGCATAACAATGTCATTTTAAGACTGTGGCAATGGCAGCTTTAATCTGCTATCTTCTGTCTAGCTGCATCTTATACTGAAAAACTACACCAGCATAGCTGCAATGGTCAGTGGTGTGAAAAAAATACACAGTGATCAATGTAGGGTATGCTAACTAACCTCCATTGTAGACGCAGTTATGTTGGTTGAAGGGTGCTTCCATCAACAGAGCTAACATCATTTGGGACCAATAGAAAAAACCTTTCTATTAGTGTAGGGTGGTTCTTCACTTCAGGTTTATGCTGGCATATTTATGCCAGTATAGTCTCTGTAGCATAGACATACTCTAAGACTGGGTCCACACTGACGGCGGCAAATTTGCCACCATCACATTGATTGCTCTGGATAGACTGAGCGGTCTGTGTAGACGCGCTCAGTCGATCCAGGAAGCGACGCAGGAAAATCACCCCAGTAAGTGCTGTAGCACTGCGTCGAAGGGAGCACTGTTCCCTTCGACGCAGCGCAGTATGGACACCGTGCAGAGGAGACGCCGGTAAGTGATTTACGTCACTTGCATATCTCCCGTTGACTGCCGCCAAATCGCCAAGGTAAAGGCAGACCAGGCCTAAGATATTTGGCTCTGCTAAGCAGTAACCCACCCAAGTTTTTGTTATGATCTCAGCAGTACTACTTGTATATTTTGATTTCCTTGAAATAGAAGTCATTTGCCTTCTGGTACCACACAGTTTCCACAGTTATTTTAGTCTAAATATAGGCCCGGTCTACACTTACAGTGGCAATTCGGCAGCAGTCAACAGGAGATACGCAAGTGACGTAAATCACTTGCGTATCTCCCGTCGACTTTGCAGCGTCTCCTCCTCGCAGTGTCCATACTGCGCTGCGTCGAAGGGAACAGCGCTCCCTTTGACACAGCTCTACTCTGCTTGGGGGGGGGAGGGGGTGGTTCCTGCATCGCTTCCTGGATTGACTGAGCGCATCTATACAGACTGCTCAGTTATCCAGAGCAATTGATGTGACGGCAGCGAATATGCCGCCGTCACTGTAGACCCAGCCATAGAGAGAAGTGGTGGTATTTCAGATTCCATTGTGTGGTAACACTTGTTGACGTCTGACTTTTTAATCTTGATCGCTGTGATACTCTTTTGAAAATTAATCAAGCACAATGAAGATACAGAGTATGTCTACACTGCAGTTAGACACCTGCGGCTGATGCTAACTGATGCAAACTGGAAGCTAACTGATGCTTCCAGGGTTCACACTAAGGGCTGTTTAATAGAGGTTTAGATGTTCAGGCTTGGGCTGCAGAACCCAAACTTTGGAACCTTCCCATCTCTCAGAGTCCTAGAGCCCAGGCTGCAGTGCAAGCCTGAACATCTAGACTGCAATTAAATAGCTCCTTAGCCTGAGCCTTACAAGCACAAGTCAGCTGGCACAGGCCAGCCATGGGTGCTTAATTGCAATGTAGACATAACCACAAAGTCTTGTACATATAATTGTAAACTGAATAGCAAGATAGGAGTGCAGGGAAATCTGATTGCAGTGAGAATGCTGGTATGCATACCTCTGACCTTTTAAACCCTGTCAATGTATCATACAAGCAATTCTGCTGTATCATAAATAACTAAGGTGTTCTTCACTTGTGTTTTGTTCCACCATAATCAACACACCTAGGTTTGGCACATTCACACTGAGAGTCCGTGTGTCTGAATAAGTAACTCCTGATTCTGTTGTGTGAGAGACTTGGGTTCTATTCTTATCTCTGTCTCTAAACTGAACTTGTGCAACCTCTTGCTTAATTTATTTGTAAAATAAGAGAGGGGCTTTTGAATGTGTATTAGGGTAGGACGCAAGACCTTGTTCAATCGTAAGTGCTGTGAAGTGCACAGAAATGTGAACAGCAGAGGTAAAAGTGGGTCTCTTGGCTCCCAGTTCAGTACACTTTCCCTGTGCTTCAGGATATTGGAAATGGAAAATCTTTTTCTCATCTCCTAGGAACATTGCCTGATGTGGTCGTACAGTAGAACAGGCAGCCTGGCTGGCCTGAAGTATGGAATGTTTACTAAACCTAGTACACTTGAGAGCTCTATTGCTATGAAGATGCCAAATTTTCCTGCCTGATAGCAGCAGTAAAACGTAAGAAGAGAAAATATAGTCAAGTTCCTCATTAGTATAATAGTATTCATGCCCAAACCCATCATACTTACGTCATTATTTTTTGTAACCTGCGCACACGTGAATAAGGGAATGAATACACATGAATCTTTTATCATATACCAGAATTTGCAGAGGTATGGCATTAGTGTTTTTGCACTCACTCTAACACTGGTCAAGGAATTTAAGGGGATGTAAGGAACCAGCCTACTCCTTTGCACTGATGTGGTGTACCACCACTTCCTCCACTTGAGGAGAAGCAAGAGCTCCTCAGAGCTACTGTATTGCCCTCTGTATAGGTGGGTGGAAGGGAGCCTTGACTCTGCTCCTCCAACTTGCCCAGCACTGTAGCTGTGCTGGCATGCTGGGGATTGTACACTATCACCGTTTGTCTTCCCTAGAACAGTGGAAAGACTGGGAGGGAGACTCCCCAAGTCATAATCTTCTTCCTGAGGTGAACCTAGGGCAGAGCAACAATGCTGTCCCATGCTATGGCTAGATAGCAGACTCATGATGTAACCCAAAAGCACCATGCAAACAGGGTCAAATTCTGAATCCTTTATTCAGTTTTTGCTCAATCCTTATGCCAGCAATGGAGCTGATTTAAAAAAAAAAAGGAAAAATAATGAAAAATGCAATATTTCTTTTTATAGGAGTCAAAATGGACCCATTTTTGTTTTTCTAAAATAAATAAATAAAAATTTGCACCATTTTTAATGAAAAAACTTCTAAAAAAATTTGACCTGCTCCAGTCAGTAAAACTTCCATCAACTTTGTTGAGCACTTTCCCAGAATAAATGATGAATAAATACTTCAGGATTTGACCCACACAGAAAGCTGAGTCTATAAATAGAATAAATGTCTTCTTATTAATTAATTAGAATATTATTTTTTATTAACTGAATCCAGTTCAATTGCACACAAGGCTGAAAGTCTCCTTGATGCTTGAGAAAGAAACAGCAGTGCACCAAGACAGATATGCTGGGAAAGAATGGGGTTCAGTACATTGAGGGAGAAAGGGAAATGTGCAGAGGCTAGTCGGGAATATACTGAGAGACAGTAATAACTTGGAAATATTCTGAAGGAAGATATAGCTACAGTGGGATCAGATTGAGAATTTAGAGAGAAACATGGAGTTTCTTAAAAAGAGATGTGGCCACAGTAGAAACTGGAGTGGATAAGAGAGTCAGCAGAGGAGAATGAACTTCAGCACAAATAGATCAGGAGTCTGTAAATGGAAAGAAAGCCACTAGTGTGGGTGGGCAGTGAGCGGGCTGCAGAGCCCCTGGTGGCATAAATTCCCTCCTGTGCCATTTTTTTACTTGAATCGTTCTGTGGTTTTGAGATTCTATGAAGTATATTGCGCTGCTTAATACATCCCCTCTTCACTCTCTGGGAAATAATTTTAACAAATGTAATTTTGTAAATTCATTGATGTGGATGTTATCAGGAAATGATGTTAGGGTAAACAGTCTTTCTGGATTCTGAAACAATTACTTAATGTTTTTGTTGAGTTGAAAAAGGAGGGAATGTGTTACTTAACATTTGGCCTTTTAAAATTTAGTAGAATATGAAACAACTTCAAAAACACTTGTACAGTAATCTATATGTGATAAAATATTAACTGCTGTTTGCTGTCCACATGTGTCAGCTACTTCTTTTTTTAATTTCCTCTCTGCTTCTTAATTACTCTCTGCTTGAAATTTACTCAGACTGGAGGAAAATTAGTCCTTGGGTTCTTATATTTGCTCATTAGAAATCCCCTTCATTTTAATTAATTTTCTTTTGTGTCTGGTGAACTGCTGACAAAGTTCTGTAAGAATGACACACAAAATTGGCTCACAAAATCTTTTTAGAAGCTACTTCCTGTGGAGGTTGTGTGTAGAAAATACATTTTTCTCTTGGATGCTTTGGCAGATTTAAGAGCACTGAGAACTTTTCAATGAGAAAATGATCCTTGTTGCAATTAGTTCTCATGGAATATTATTTGATACATGTTGCAATTCATGCCTACAGAAAACTAATGTATGGATAAGATAAAATTCATGCCTTTTGAACAACTTGTCCAGGTTTTAAAAAAAGTATATAGGCTATAATTACTTGAAGTGTCATTAAAAGCACCTGAACAGAGTTCTACTGGTAAGTACCATTAAAAGCAAAATATCTTAGAAGCAATTTTAAGCAAAACTTTTCCCCCACTTAACATGTATAATGATGATATTCTATCCTTAAATCTCCTAGTTAAATGTGCATGCTCAGAATTTTTATGAGCTGCTATTTCAACTCCTACTCACTTTTCAAGGGTCCTGTCTTTGGAAATCAGATAAATGTGTCATTTCCATTAAATTGCCATGATACAGTTTTTGTTTTATTGAGATTTCACATTAAGACACGTACATGCAAAAAAAAGGCAAAACTTATATACTATGGTTCTGATTGAAAGCTCATTGAAGTCATAACTTCCTAACCACTGTCAAGAGTTGTATGGACCATACTACCAAAGCATTAAAAAACCATGTATCTTTATCATGTAAATCATCATCTTTATCTGCAAAACTACAAAGGCTGTGATAAAAAGAGCCACATGGGGTAGCATTAATAATAAAAAAGAAGGGAAGGATTCATTTCTGAATCCTAATAACATTCAATCCAACAAGTTCACAGAAAACAAGCAAGAAAGCTGCTGCAACTGCTTGCAAAATAAATCAAACACTGGTTCCCAAAGTAGGATAGTTCTTTAGATCAGGAGTTATTACTTCATAATTGGACTCACAATGGTTACTATGAAAAAGTTAACATTTGTCAATGGTTACCATGCAGTGGTTTCTGAAATTATACTTAGAGTAGGGGAGATATCTACATCAGCTGTATGGTAACCCCTGGCAAATGTTGAGTGTTTCTATATAGTATACAACGCTGTCTATTCATAAATATATTTATTATTAACAGATTTTAAAATTAGTTAAAATAGTTTAAAGATGCTGACCTTCTTTAGTCACACTGACTGTAGGACACAGATTTTTGATGCTGTCAGGTCATTCCATGCCTTCCTTATAGCTTGAAATCTTGTCTCTTTCACCAACAGAAGTTAGTCCAATAAAATATTACCTCATGCTTTGTCTCTTTAATCTGTTTTAAGGTATTTCTCTGAAATAAGTGTTATCTGATTAAAGGGAATGGAAGCAACTGTGGGTAATCTGTAGCTTGGCAGACAAAGCAGAAATCATGAGTGGAGCCCAGGATATTATTTCAAGATTGGAAAGCAGTAATATAGTACGAAATGATCTTAAGAAGGATCTGTCCCACAGGAACCAAGAGAAGTGTGTTTTATTGGAAAACACTTAGTGCAAGGGGAAAAAAATAAATCTATGGTTACACTGTAATAGGGAGAGCTTCAAACCAAAGAACCTTTCTCATTCAAAAGCTTTATTTGCATCTCCTGAATAATGTAGACATTTCTTACATTCATTTAATTGATGCTTTGACCCCATCAGTTTATTTGGTTGAAACTATTTTCATGGGAAAAATGTAATTATCATCGTTGTCTGAAATCGCTGATCTAGGACAATGTACTGTTTGGTTAGAATGTCAACAGTTGCGGGTATTTTATCAGCTTTTGATCAAAGATGGATAAACTGACAAGAAAGCATTTTATATAAAGTTGAAAGTTATTGTACATGTAAAAGTGGGCAATGCATCCAACGGGTGTGCATGTAAACAGTCATTTTGACTTTCAGGCCAGGCAGTGGGCCTACCCTTGTGCTGATTTACATGCAAAGAACGGCTGTGTCTGTGTACACTTTTTTGGGTACATTTAGTTGAACTGTCAGAAGTGGGCCTAATGAATAGGAGGCATATTTAAATACTGCTGAAAATTTGGTCCATAATATACAAACATAATTTAATACATATTTAGTAGGAACTTTGAGTTGAATCTTCAAACTTTAGAAGGCTTGTCTTAGATAATTCCTTATAATTTTAGATACCTGTCTGAAGTAAACTGGCAGTTTACTCTCAAAGAGAATGTGGCTCCAAATATTTTAAAGTCTTTGTCCTCACTTGCTTCACTATGGCCCAGTCCTCTGCTCCTTTTCCTTTCCATAATTGTAACAGATTCTTTTGCATTCCACATTATCATCCTTCCTTAATCACATGATTAGATTCTGATCCTGAAACAACATACAGTTCTTAACTTGTTTCCAGGATAGCTTTTTTTAACTACCATTGATGTGGAGTTTAAATTAATTTTTCCTAAACAAATAAATGTCCATGTATTTACTCAACTCAGTTTGTGATATTAATAAGTATTAATAGCATGCGTGCACACACATTCTAAGTAACTACCAAGGGAATTGTAAGTAAGTAGAACGTAGTTTCATCTGTTTGTGGTATTTTTCACTTCCAGACCTAAAAGTCCATGCCATGTTGCTGTGCGCAGTTAGATTTTTCACCAAAGAGTGGTAGATGCATTAAATTGATAAAGAACTTTGGGATCCTTGAGAATGATAGGTGATATGAAGATGCAAGTAGTTATTGTTATATGTCATGTGCCAGTGCTGATTGCTTTTGAAAGAACGGCTAAATCTTTTTATGTCAGAGATCTATAATGTCCCTATTATGGAATTATGAGCAGCCCATTGCAATTGTGCTGGTGCCGTCACAATCACTTTGCATGAAATTTAGCTGTGAACATGCTCCCTGATGGACTTGATTTTGGATCAAAGAGCTAAATTAAATTAAATTAAGTGTAATTTCATCCAAATCAAAACAGAAGATACTTTTGACCCAAGGACTTTATTCTGATGCAAAACACCAGTTGAGACTTACGGGGTCCAGAGCAAAATATGAAAAGTGGCTCACCTTTCTAAAGATTCATCCACTCTTACTGCCACTGTTTCCTCTGAATCTTCTCTCCCTCTCCCTTCCCATCTCATTTTTACTAGCTTCTTTTTGTTCTTTTTCTTCTGAAACCAGTATTTTTGTACATCTTTTTTTGTTCGTTTGTTTTTTAAATAACGAGTAGGCTGGCAACATTACCTATTGTTAAGTTTGTCTGACACGTCACATTATAAGACCCTATTTTCATTTGCTTATAACTTTGCCAAATGTTAACCATTTGAGCTTAAATGTTCCATGCTGGATATCTGTCTCAGGCTGAATTTTTTTGGAGAATTTCAGCCAAAATGCTTCAGCCAGCTCTAGGAACGAAGCTAGGGGAAAATATGTTGTTCCTCCATGTTAAAAATGGTCAATCTAGCCCAGTATCCTGTCTTCCAACCGTGATCAATGTCAGGTGCTTCAGAGGGAATGAAAAGAACAGGTGATCATCAAGTGATCCATCCCATGGGCCATTCCCAGCTTCTGGCAAATAGCAGTCCCTGTCTATCCTGGCTAGTAGCCATTGATGAAGATCCTCCATGAACTTATCTAGTTCTTTTTTTAACCCCATTATAGTCTTGGCCTTCACAATATCCTCTGATAAGGAATTCCATGGGTTGACTATGTGTTATGTGAACAAATACTTCCTTTTAAGTCTGCTGCCTATTAATTTCATTTGGTGACCCCTAGTTTTTTTGTTATGAGAAGGAGTAAATAAAACTTCCCTTTTTTCCTTTCTTCACACCAGTCACGATTTTTTAGACCTTTATCATATCCCCCCTTAGTCATCTCTTTTAATCTGTGTCTGATAATTCTGTTCTTTACTATAGTTTCAATTTAGACCTTTATCATATCCCCCCTTAGTCATCTCTTTTAATCTGTGTCTGATAATTCTGTTCTTTACTATAGTTTCAACCAATTTGCTTGGTACTGAAGGGATCAAACTTGGGGAAAACATGCAGAAGAGCCTGTGCTCCAGAGTCTAGACTGGAACTGACGGGTATGGCTACACTACTGCTGGGCGTGAGTCTCCCAGCCTGTGTAAACAGACTCATGTTACTGGGGCTCGAGGTAGCTCTTTAAAACTGGCAATGAGGACATTCCAGCTGAAGCTCTCAAGCCCATTGAAAACCTAGTCTTTGGTGCTGGGAAGCTGCTCCCAGCTGCATTGTAGACATTCTCCAAAATTCACAAGGCTTACCATTCCTCTGATGTCAGTAAATGTTTGCAAAACCCACTGGTAAAGTGTGCGTCTCTTTTTGCTGCAGTACTAGTTTGTGTAGAGGAACACAACCTACTATTGCTATCAGTTACTCTGTTAGCTCAAGTGGTAGAAGTCTGTGTGATGGATGGGAGTCAATATGATGCCAAATGATGGAATTTCTATTTCTCTACGTTGCTTTTTTAAAAACGTAAGAAACTATACACAAAAAACTACATTTAAAGAACATTACTAAGATTGCAAATTCAAGTACTCAAAATCTAGAAAATAATTAAGGTTAATAATTGAGGCCTATTCAACCTTAATTGGGCCCTCTTATGCTCTTGCATTATGATACAGTCATTACTTACTTGATCATATATTATTTGTCCACAGGACCCCTACCTCATTCAGTGCACAGGATATGCCTGCTCTGGAGGTAAGTCAAGATCGTGTAGTAAATAAAACCTCACTTGAAAGGGTGTTCCAGAGCTTAATTACCGTTAGAGTTATAAAGCTTTTTCTAATATCTGACATAAATCTCCCTTGCTGCAGATTAAGTCCAATACTTCTTACCCTACCTTCAGTGGACATGGAGAACAATTGATCCCTGTCTTCTTTATAAAAGCCCATAACATATTGGAAGACTGTTTTCAGATCCCTCCTCAGTCATCTTTTCTTAAGGCTAAATTCTGTCAGTTTTTAAAAATCTTTCCTCATAAGTAAAATTTATGGAACCTTTTATCATTTTTTTTAAACTCCTCTGGACTCTCTCTAATTAATCCATATCCTTCCTAAAGTGTGGCACCCAGAATTGGGCACAGTTCTTCAGCTGAGGTCTCATGGGTGCTGACTGGAGGAGAACAATCACCTCCTGTCTTATTCCTGTCAATACATGCCAGAATGTTAGCCTTTTTTGCAACTGCAACATGTTGTTGACTCATATTCAATTTTTATCCACTATAACCCCTAGATCCTTTTCAGCAGGACTACTTAACCAGTTACTCCCCATTTTGCATTTGTGCATTTGAGTTTTCCTTCCTAAGTGCACTTATCTTTACTGAATTTCAGACCAAGTCTCCAATTTGTCAAGGTCTTTTTGAATTCTAATCCATCCTCCAAGGTGCTTGCGACCCCTCCCGTCTTAGTGTCATCTGCAGATTTTGTAAGCATACTCTCCACTCCATTATCCAAGTCATTAATGAAAACATTGAGGATACCAGACCTAGCACCCCAACCCTATCCGTTGGACAGTGAACCAATGAAAAACTACTCCTTGAGTATGTTCTTTCAACCAGTTGTGCACGCACCTTACAGTAATTTCATCTAAACCCTATTTCCTTGGTTTGCTAGGGAATCATGGTTATGGCAGTTGAATGCTGCGCAAAGAATGGGATTCTTCACAGATTTCATGTGTGAATCTAGGCAAGCCATTTAAATCAGACTTTTCACAGGTGGTTACTAATTTGTGGTCTTCATTTGCTGAGGAATTTGAAACCCTGGGCCTGCTCTGCAGAGGTTTTGAGTACTCAGAATTGCAACTGAAGTCAATGGGAACTGTGAATGGATATATAAATGCTATATAAGGCTAAGTCCTCTAAAAAATCAGGTCGTAGGAACCCAGAATTAATGGATTGGGCACCCAGAATTAGGGGATATATTTTTCTTTACTCTCTTTCTGCCTCAGCTCTCCATCTGGATCACTTGATGATTACCTATTCTGTTAATTTCCTCTGAAGCACCTTGCATTGGCTGCTGTCAGAAGACAGGACACTGGGCTAGATGGAACATTGGTCTAACCCAATGTGGCCATTCTTGTGTTCTTATCTGTAAAAAGGGGACAATGCTATCCCCTCACCTTGCAAGGGTTTGTGAAGACAAAGTAAAGTTTGTGAAGCACTCACAGTGATTAGCACCATATGGAAGCCCATGAGGATGCTAATCATTCTATCTTTAGAGTAAGGTTTGAAGAATGTGGCCTACAACTGGACACAGAACAACGAGGAGAAAACAAACAATTGCATAGCTGCTTGTTAAATGTGCACCATCAGTCATGTGTACTGCATGAGGCAGAGGTCCTACTGAAAAAATGATCTGTGAGCTCACCCAGGGTTGCGAGGCATCTCACTTGCCCTTAGCCTTTCCTGTGCCTGCTGTGGGTCAGTTCCTCAACGCCACTAGCTGTTGGCAATACAGACACTGCCTTTTAGGCCTCTGCAAACCCTGCAGTCTCTTTACGGGTTAATGATAGGCACACTCCAACCCCCATGTCCTCCAAGCATCCCACTGCAGTGCCGAACCCCTGATCCATTGGACATTTACAGAATTTCCAAATCCTCTGCTTCCAAAGGAACAGTATGTCCCAGCTTAGCAGATACACCTTAGATCACAGCTCCGCTTGACACACAGCACCTAGATATGTTTGTAGTAAAAACAAGAAGTAATTTGTTTAAAAAAACCCAAACAGAGATTTAAATAATAGAATTTAGAAATATTGTAAACAAAGGCTTACATATAAAGTCATAACATGCATTGTGGAGCTTAGATGTACTTAACTAGACATCCCCTTGTGCTAATGAAGATTAGGTCACTCCAAAGTCTTTCCAGCATTTGATCCTTTTTTCATGAACCAGGCACAGTCATCTGACTACGTAGATGAAGAATGCAGAGCGAGTTCCTGTACCTACAGTTATAGTCCAAAAATCTGTTGTCTTCACTTGTAAAAAGGACTCTCTCTTGCTGATTTATTTCTTCCTGTAAATTCCTTCTCTTGAAGATTTTACTCTCTCTTCATTCATTTACTGCCCCTCAGACTGTAAATGGGCATCTGTTGTAAAACGTATAATACTCAACTTACATACAGCCAGATGGATAAATAAACATCTCTTATCTGAAATAAACTTATTTATCACCCTCCAGCTGACCAGCCCCAATTCACAGAGCTTAAGAACATAATTCAGTATATACACACAACTTTGCACATACTATCCATATATACATTTCACAATAATTATGACCACCAGTGTGACAGGGCTTTCAATAGAGACCTTACATGACACCATTTGGTGAACTAGTATGAAGATACAATATCCAGATCTGTAACTCATATGCATCTCTTTGCCCTCTGTCAGTTGGCACCAAGAGGTTCCTGGATCACAATCATGTAATTAAAGACTGTATCGTAATGTCCTAGAATGCTCCAAGGGGGACAAATTAAGTTTGCCATGGCATCTCTAATGTTGGCAGTTCCAAACTTTTGAGTGCTTCACTTTGCGACCTTAATTTTCTAACACATTTTTGGGCATAATATTTATATTTTACCAGAGAAGGTGAAGGAAGTAGTGGTGTCAATGCAATGAGCTAAGCTGCTAACTGAGGTAGAGAGAGCAGGCAGATGAGTCAAGAAGCAAAATTTCTCACTGTTCAGTGTGTAGTTTGCTGAAGAAAATTATTCACAACTCCCCCAAACTTACACACTTGCTCTCAGATCACACAGAGAGCTCTCTCCTCCTTGCACACGCAGCTGCCCAGATACTGCCAATTCAGTCCGTCACCCTTCTTATGCTCTCTGTACTTACACTTCTCTTTCGTACATTTACTTTTACACCTTTCCTTCTTGCATGCCTCTTTCTCTCCCCACAGCAGTATCTTGTACTCCAATCCCTTCTACAGAGGAATCTGATGGCAGAATTTGTCCCTGAATCTGATAATACTTGAGTCCTCTCAGTTCTTGCTGTTTCTGCTTGCAATTTAATTTGTCATTGACTTAGTGACTACAGTTCAACTGTGGTGTATATTTATTCTCAGTAACTATTTTCATGTTGTTCGTTTTTCTGCATTGGTATTATTCTAGCAAACAATCTTTAATCAGGGCAGTGCAGATGCCCTTTGTTATTTCATTTTCAAATAATATTGGAAAACATCTTGTCTGTAACAGAAAAAAAGCTCATGACGTCTAAAATATCTTTCTCTTAATAGTTCTGTCAAAAAGCATGCCATGCTTGCGCTGGACAGAGAATGGTAATTCTGTTCATGGAGAATTTTGATATTTCAAAATGTAGTTTTGTTCTTATTCAGAATGAAAACTACATATTTTGAAATGCTCCATGAAACTGACTTACCATTCTCCACCCAGCTGTACTGGGAGTCCCAGTTCTGCAACAGTTCTCCTGGCAGGGAGCTCCGGTAGCCCTGGATTGGAGGCAGTGTAACTTATGGTTGTCCCCAAGTCAAGGAGCCGATGCTGCTGAGGAGCCATGAACCAGGGCTTTCAGGCTTTCAGCTTTCTGTCACCCTGCAAGGTGGTCTGTTGAGGAGTCCAGTAGATGGACTCCGGGAAACCAGGCAAGTTTTGAAACCTGCCTGGCAGGCAGTGTGCCCCTGGAGACGAGCCTGTTTTCCAGCAGAATTTTGTTGAAATCAACTCCGTCCTGCAGAACATTTTGATTTCATCAAACTGGCAAATTCTGACGAGAAAAATTTTCCAGCCAGCTCTGTTGTATACTGTTAGTTTTGAACTGCAGAGGTGAATCTTAAATGCAGGACTGGAGAGTGCATTATTTTTAAATAATGTGTTTGTAATACAAATAACAGCTTTGGGGAGCCCTCACTCTATATAACCACTTTACTAAAGCAATGGTATTTTGCGGTGACAGGGCTAGCATGTTGGTAAACTGTCTTTTTAACATAAAATTGCATCTCTCGTGCTGACAAATATCTTGTATTTTTAACATCTTATTAATTATATCTTTCAAAATGTTTTATACTTGTCTTGAAGACATGCATGAAGAGATTAATTGGCTTAGTCAGCCTGACTGTTGCTGTGGTATCAGTTTGTTAAGTAAATCAGTTTATTTAGTTCAGTTGTCAAGTCTGGAGTATTATGTACAGGAGTATATAATGAAGAAAATGTGAAATGTATTGCAGTGTGACCAGAGAGCTAACTAAGTGGAAAGCCATCTCAGGTATTGTAAAGTAGAAATGAATAGGATCATTGATGTCCCAGTGGGCTAGATTTGCTGAAGAAGCTAAAATTTCTCTCTCTGATCCATACATCCACCCCCCCAAATGTATTTTTTTGCTTTATTCATAATATGTTCCTCATTAAAGAAAATTCCTTTTTTTGAGTGGGGGATACAGATGATAATATATTGCTACACAGGCTATATGAATCAAATGTTTGGGCTGTTGTTAGATTAAATTATAAAAATCTGTTTACTGAGCTAAAGCTCCCTGAATATTACTAGCAAATTGAAATGCTTACTAATGTCTAAGCAGATTTACAGCATCTAACACACAATCCTGACCACAAGAGAAAATACTGCATGGAAGTGAACAGCCTATGTACAGCAAAGCTAAAGCTTTCTGAATTTTACAAGGGAACAATAAACCACATGGTGATGATCAGCTGGGAATTTCCTCTGTGTAGGGAAATCTTTGAGTGACGTAGAGCTGGCCTAACAAATGTAAGTCACCTTCCTGCCTCTCCTCCATCTTTATATAGGAGTATGGCCCATGAGTGTCTTGGCCATAGATCATAGACTCCCAACTTCCTTTTTTTCCATACATTGTGACACAGAAGCAATTTATTAAAATCATAATGTCCTGTTAAAGCTTAGTTGGTCTTTGTATATTCTTATACAGCACCCACTATCATGTTATCCAAATGACTGTCTCTGCCATTACCACAACATGACTGATAGAAAACTCATCCAAAATGGGCACTTTCCTGTTTAACTCTGTCGTCTGGTGATTTCTGCAGGAAAACCTATTTTTTCTTTCCCTTTTCCTTTCATGGGGACCACTTCTTTGATTCAGTTTCTCTCTTTCCTTTCTGATCTTGTTTCTCTTCTCCAGTTCATTGTATTTTATTTTTCTGTTCTCTATTTCTATATTTCTTTCTTAAGGACTTTTCTCTCCTGCCAGGTCTCTCTCTTTTGTCTCATTCTTTTCACAAGGCTACCTGCTCTTCAGCCCAACTGCTACCAATTGTCACTCTGTCAGAATCCAGGGTCCTCAGTGGAGCATCCACCTGCTAAGTAGCTATCTGATGGCTAGACTTTAAAAGACCACAAGCAGCTTTTACCTGAAGAGAACACAAAACCTGCTGGGGTATTTCACTTCCTAAACAAGGATGCCTTAATTACCCTTAAACTGACTGCAACACTCCCCCTTTGCTCTCATTGCATCATGTTACCATGGCAACATTAATACTAGCACAGCATCACAGAACATGGAAATCTGTTACAGTTCCAATATCTTTGCTGTTTTTTAAATTAAAGGTCTGATACGGCATTACATTTGCCTCTCTCCAGTCCATCAGTAATTCCCCGGTTCTCACACACTTTCTAAATATATCTGTTAATGGTTCTTCCATCTCATTTACTCCTCCTTTTAGAAATCTAGGCTGCATCCCATCTGGTCCTACAGTTTTGGCAGCCTTTACACTTCCTAATTTCCTGAACACTTTCCTGGCATGAGTCTGGTTTCCTTCAGTATTTCTTCTTCCTCCCTGGGAAATTAATGTCTGTTTCTGACATCTGTCTCCCATCCTTTGTGAACAATAGAGCAAATAAATTAATTTTGTTTAGGAACAATTCTTTCTCCTTTTAGTAAAATACCTTTTTCATTGTTTAAAGGCCTACAGCCTCCTTCACTGTTCACTTTTTCTTTATGTTCTAGAAACATTTCACAATATTTATCTTTACCTCTTGTACAGTCTTCCTTTCATTCCCTATCTTCGATGTTCTAAGATTATTACATTTTGGATTTTTTCCAGTTCTCCTCCCGTACTTAATATTGTAGGCCTGGGTGCAACAAAGTGTACCTATACCAAGTATTCAAAGTTAAATAATTTAAAACCTGAATTAAAAGTATTGGAACTAAGTCTTTCAGGCAAACATATGGTTATTTGAGTGAGTGGCTATGACTGGTTAACTGTACCAACCAGCACAAGTAGAGAACAGGGTCTTTCAAAGACTTACTCAGAAATAGAAGATGCATAATGGGGAAAAATAGTGCCTAATTAATTTGAAAAGGGGAAGGAGCAAGTGGGTTAATCAACTGAAAAACTTCTAAAAGCTGTATAAATATCATAAAAGGAATCATAGAGTATTAGAGTTGGAAGGGACCTCACGAGATCATCTAGTCCAACCCCCTGCTCAAAGCAGGACTAACCTCAGCTAAATAATCCCAGCGAGGGTTTTGTCAAGCTGCATCTTAAAATCCTCTAAAGATGGAGATTCCACCACCTCCCTAGGTAACCCATTCCACTGCTTTACACCCTCCTACTGAAAAACTTTTTCCTAATGTCTAGGAAGGGACACATTGTTAGACATTGCAGATTCTGTGCAGGAGGAGAGAGTAGGGGGTGTGCTGTATTTTTTTAGATTGCTATTGTTTGAAAGTACAGGACATAGGGTATATAGTGGAGAAAGCTGCCTAGAAAGGGCTCTACAGAACTAGACCCCAGATTATATTGAATTAGTACACTCTATCACCCAAAGCATGCCCAAGCTATTTCAGTGACTGAAGCTGTGAGTCAGCCAATGAAATATAAGCAATGAATCAGACTCATGCTCTGTGCAATTTCATGGGAGCGAATAGGTCCTACTGACTAGTATTCACCAAAGAGCCAACAAAGAAAAGCAATATGTGACAGTTTCCATTTGTGGCCAGGCCTGACCTCATTCCCAGTTGAGGAGCCCAAACTTACCTGTACAACAAGGGAGGGAAATGCAGAATCAGAAATAGTGTTTTTCACAAAGATTTTTTTTTACCTGGATGTCACACTTTTCCTCTGCAGACACCACATTTAAGTTTCAGAACTTACTGGGGCAAGCTGCTAAATCTGAAATGGAGAATTTCAAGTCAGGATCCAACTCACTGGGCTTACTTCTCTCCCACCAATTTTACACACAGTTTTACTCCACTGACTTCAGTATAGTTATTCCTGTTAAAGTTACAGTTAAACTTTTGTAAGTGAGAGGAGAATCAGGTTGTAGAATTGTAGGACTGGAAGGGACCTCAAGAGAGGTCTTTTAGCTCCAGTGAAGTATGGCCCACATGTTCAGTCATTGGTATGTCATTTTCATTAGTATTGGTATTACATCTGAAATCCTTTAAAAAGGACTTTTGGTTTTGGGCATCTTCTCTTCCATATGCCAAACAACATTATGGAAAATTATGGAAAACATTTGGAAAACATTATGGAAAACAAAATCATCTGTGTAGGAGACATGGCTTTCTCAGGGACCTTTGAGGTTGTTGAAGAAACTAGGGATCACAAGAAACTTCACCGTCTTTTGCTGCAGGTAGACGACACATTTCCTTGACCTTGAATTCTCAAAAATAAACACATGGCAACGAGTACCTTCAAAACAAAACACCGTACTGCACACAATTCTCCCCCTGGAGCAGATATGAGAGAGAATGAACCATGCATGACAGGTGTTAGTCGTGTCATTTAGGGTTTGTCTACAGTGGAGCTGTAATTTTCAGTTCAGGTACACATACCTGCACTAGCTTCGAACAAGCTGGTTACCTTAAGTACAAGCCTCTGAAACTAGATGTATACTTGGGCTGGCTAGCTGTCCCACCACCTATGCAGCTGTGGCTACTCTGTCTTTTTAGCTAGCTCAATCAAAACTAGTATGTGTATGGCTACTCAGTGCAAGGTTTTTACAGGTCAGATATGCTAAACATTCAAATGCCC
Organism: Mesoclemmys tuberculata; assembly: GCA_007922155.1. Lineage (NCBI taxonomy): Eukaryota > Metazoa > Chordata > Testudines > Chelidae > Mesoclemmys > Mesoclemmys tuberculata. Next base: position 2,142,410 of record ML675621.1, read on the forward strand.
CTTCATGCTTCAACCACCATACTAGAGGATTAAATTCCATGCTCAATTTAAATTGTTTTTTTAGTATTGCTTAATAGTGTGATTAAAACTACGATTAATCATAACCTTCTTTTTAATCTCGTGATTGTGATTATTTTTTAGTTGTTTGACAGCCCTAGTGAGGCCCTCAGTTTGCTATCAGTTGAAGTAATATGATATAAAAGGTACAGTTTCAATAATGAGCACACAGTGTCCATCCTGCAGAAAAGAGGTTGAGATAAAACTTTTTAAAAGGGTTATAGTTTTTCGTAATGAAAGCTTTGTGCTAGTCCTTGTTATCTGCACACTCCTCATTCTTACTCTTACTTTGGTTGCAACTTCTGATAACACAAGTTCTGATAACAGAAGTTGCATGCTGGAGTTCCTGCTCATCCTTCTGTCAGATCCAGCCAGGGCAAGATTTGACATGTGTTGTTAGAAAACGGCAAGTTTTGAAAAGTTCCCATTTTGTGGGATCTTGCATATTTTCTTGGTCTTACAGTTTTCCAGTATACTGGCCCATAACTCCACATGGCATATCTTGAGATGCAGAATCTTTTTGGTGTAAAATCTTTTTGTTTTTATTTAATCGTGAAATAGTCTGGTGGTGGAGAAGGGAGATTCAAAATGTTATAACTTTATTTCCAATGTGTTGGTGCATCAATTAAGCTCAGACCTGGGAGCCAGAGACTTCTGGAAACTTTTGCTGCTTGTGTCTCAACTTGCTTGAAGGCTTGTGAGAGTCACTTCACCTCTGTATGCCTTAATTTCTCCATATGTAAAATGGGGAGGAAAGTTCTTGCCTAACTCATAAGGATATTATTAATTAGCTAATGTATGTAGAACAAATAAAAAATGCATGTGATGCTAATTGTGCTAAGTATAGCAATATAATTCTTTTTTTTTTCATCTTTGATTTCTTACATGTAAGATCCTTTCTTGATCTTGCATACAGGTTTAGGGCTGCCCTACCTTAAAAGAGTATATGAAGTCAAGTTTGTTTATCTGTGATAAATAGATAACACATTGTGCATCACAATTGCAGCTTTAAATATAAACGAAGCTCTTCATCACATGTTGATGCCAACCTGATTCCATAAATTGTCCATTTGTGATCTTTTGGTATTAAGTAGTGGCAGCCATTGAGGTTGTCTTTAGAAACAGAAAGAAATAGCAATTAAACTGTCTTTTCTTTCATAAACTGTGCATTAAGAATTAGGAAAGATTATTTAATATTTGCTGGAATGTGTCTGGAGCTCTTATTGCTAGGATATAGTTTATTATTACTGTAACTGATGACATTTTACAATCTTTCTTCATCTTAAATATTTTAAAGCTATTTCTTCATAAAAATCAAGAAAAAAGTTCTTAAACAATTCATGTGTTAGATGTAGAATTTCTTCACTACACAGATTTTAAAAAATGTCGCTAAGTTGCACTTCCAGATCTTATTCAGTTCTGCTGCATATGATAAAATTAGTGTGTTTGTTAAATAATTATAGTTTGGGGTATTTAAATTTAATACTGGTGGCTTCAAATGATGCTTCTGAGTCTTAATGTAGGTGAGGGACTGTTAAGTGTCAGATTTATGACAGGGCATTGGCTTTTAATTTTTTTTGTAATTGTCAAGTGAAGCCTTGACTTTATCTTCTCTTAAATTCCTAAAGAAAAAAAAAAACAATTAGGCATGGCTTTTCCTGTTACTACAGCTGTAACAGCCTTTGGAGAACACTTGATTCACTGCCACTTGAATAATTACAGTATATGAAAGTGGCTTATAAACTTGTTTCTTGAAATACAATAAGTAATGGTGTATATTACCAGCATTATTGTTTAAAATAAGTACTTGCAAACTCATTAGGAAGACAGATTTGTTTTTACTTGGCCTTTTTTAATGAGACTACAATTGGTCATATTGATTTAGTGGTTTTATTGTTTTAAAGAGACCTGGATCTTTGTGTCTTGTAGCAAAATAATCTTTAGTGCTTACGTGTTGTCAAGTATATCAAGCCAACATTCAGCAGACTCCAGTATTCTGTAATAGAGTATCCATCCATTTTGTAATATCTGTGCTGTCCAACTCAGAAGGATGTGATAAAAATTAAGTCAATAATAATAAAGAAGCAGTAGAATCTTTAATTCAAACTGTAATGTAACAGAACGTCACCAAAGATGATAAGATACCCTCTTCGTTTCCTCATATGTCTCACCCAAAGTAGAACTAACAAACAAAATTCAATATTCAGTTTTACCTCAAGAATGGCATCTGCATTTTACTGTGAACAATAGGCCTGGCAATAAAGGAGGCAAATTCAGCACTGACATCACTGTGATTGTATGGGGGTATTGCAGTACAGGATTTTCCTTCTTGATTGTACTATATATAGCATTAATATACTGTATACGGCATGCTAGAATGTATGAGGGTTTAATTATGCCCTTAGATACCTGGATGGGAAATTTACCCATTGGGGTTCCACTTCTGCATATGAAGACAAAATTTGGGGCCTAAAAGTGGGGATTTTTTATTATCTAATGTAAGATTGTTAAATAAAGATCTCTTTCCTAGTAAAGAAAGAGATCTTTATTTAACAGAGAGACAGGCTTAGAGGGAAAATGTTTTTAAAATGTACATGGTTACCTTGATGATGTTTTTAAACATCTGTGGCACACCACACTGAGCACAGCACTTGAGTTTAATTTGTCATATACTTGATAGTTTGCTATTTGCTAGTCATTCTTTGAACTGTTGGGGGATTTCTGCACAAATCATCACTGAAGGACCCTGTGTTTGACTGTCTTGATGAAAGCAGAAAAGCAAACACCACAATAGAAATTAAGAAGGGAAACTAAAAAACACGCACGTAAGACTGCATTAAACATAAGGCACAACAACAAAGCATTCATGTGAAAAATTGTATATTTAAAATGCCCAGGAGAATAGCATATAATAATAATACCTACCTCTTACGTAGCAATGGGTATAGCTACATGTATGTTTATGTTCCAGTTAACAGAAAGTCTTTCGAAGAACATGCTATTAATCTTTTTTTTTTTAATTGCACAATTTCCATCTTATCCTTTAACTTTTCAGTTTATTTGATTGATTGGGTTTTTTCACTTTTTCTAGCCACCAGTTAGTATTTTTCTTCTTAATTGGAATAGTTTCATGGAAAATGTTTTTTTTCAAAATGAAAAAATAGTGCTTGATGTTGGTGTGTGCTTTGTAAACCTGATATATATTACATATTTGAATTGGTGACGTCTTCCCTCAGAAAAGCACATTATTTCAGAGGAAAACTGTGAAACATATTCATTTGAATTCTTTTTTTTTTCCCCCTGGGATTTTGAAGTACCATCCTGCTTTTCAGCTGTCATTTTATATTTTGAAATAAAAGTTTAGCTTAATGGGAAACATACACTTTACAAATTGGTGCCTCTTTAGTTTTTCAATTCTTCCTTCTATTGTTCCTGTTAGGACTCCCTACAAACTGAGTAGATTATTCATTTAGTTTAAATTTTCTTCTCCCGTTGTGTCAGTCCTCACTGAATTTGGGTGCAAACTTTTTATATAATGGTTCCTCTTATGACTTGTCTACACAGGGACACTCAAATTAATCCAAATGAACTAAAACTCTGAATTCAAAGCATATCAATTAAACCTCAGTAATCCCTTGTATGGACACTCTCATTCAGAATTAAAATGGCCTTAATTCGATTTAGCTTCAAAGTGTGCTGTCTGAGTGAGCTTGCAGATAAAATACAAGAATGGATCTGACAGACATGGCAGGGAAAGTGTTCCAGGGAGGTACTGTATGACTGCTGGAGATCATGGAGAAAAACACTACTTGATTTCCTTAAGCAGAAGAAGTTAATTTTAAAGAAGAAATCATTTGATTGGAAAAGGTTTGAGTTCATTGTGAGTTGTCTCTCAAATGCTGCTTTAGGTAAGCAATTTCAGCTAGCCTCAAGCAGTCCTTTCTATGTGTTCATCACCCTTTGTATATGCCACCAGTTTGGGGCTGTGAAAATATTTTGCATGAGTAGATCAGATAGCTTGATTTGCAACTGCCTAATTGCTATGCACAGATGATTGCCTGTCCACTTTTCCACACATGCTACAGTTGCATGTATAAAAGTTGACATACAAACTCAGAGGCCTGGTCTGAAAATGTGACCCATTACCTGCAATGTGCTTTGGAGTGCTTAGGTGGTGCAAAACTATATTGAGATATAAAATACTTTTATTAATAAAACAATCAGTACCTTTTAAGATTTCTGAATAAAATAGGTTTGTAGATCCTATATGCTTGACTCTTGCTTCTTGAACAGTCAAATGTGCTATTTTAATTTGACAGTATTTACTCTTGATTGGTCCAGGTAATGGAGAGGAATCTCAAAAAAAGTGCTGGAGTTCTCCCATTCTTTAGAGTAGTGATCTTCACTGTTTTTCAAGCAAGGGCCACTTTGGCAAAAAACCTTCAATGTGAGAATGACATCAACTGCTAAATTAACATGTTGGTTGCTATGGTAATATTATGGTTATTCTACAATGGATATTCTTAGATGTACTTATTGGCGCACATTGTACCATGTGGCGCACATTGTACCATGTGTACCAGCCGCTCTTAATGGGAGCCACCACTGGCTTCTGGGCCTTGGCAGTGAAGACCACTAATTTAGAGACTATCTGCCATGAACAGTCTGCACCTATCAATATCCCTTAGTTAAATTCTTTTTCTGTTGTAAATTCTGGAAGTTTTTGTTTCTGTCTCTTGGGACTTGACAGAATTGAATCTGCTGATTATACAACTCAGAGGTTACAATTATGAAGGAGGAATTGGGACAGCTTATTTTGTAACAAGTGGAGATTTCTACAAAAAAAATTTATTAGTTTAAACTGCAAAAAGGTTTTTTTCCATTCTTTCTCTTCTTTGTGTTCTGTTTATGCTATAATCCTTTTCTATAGTATTACTTTGCCTATATTTACTAGGCTTACTTGCATATCTACAGCCACTTTTTTTTTTTACCCCTTAAAGTATCGTTCAGGTTTGAGTAAATGGAGGGGGAAACAATTTTTTCTTGAAAAATAGGAAAATGTTATCTCTCTCTTTTTTTTTTTTAAATCCTCATTTCACTATCAAGGAGGAATGAATTCAGAAATGACAGTCTGTCCAAGGGCTTTTTAAAAATTCATTTTTTCTCTGAGGAGAAGAGATGTAAATTTTTTATTTCACTGACATTTGCAGCTTGAGCTGGATGATCTGGAGGTTGGCAGGTGATTGCTTTTTGAGTTTTAATAGGGAAGGACAGTATACACATCAGTATATACAGTTGAAAACAGGAGGAGAATAAGGGACAATCATATCAGGAAATAAGTCTGTAAATAGGAAGGCTAATATAAATTGGAATTTTATATGAATCTGAAGCCATGGTGATCTTGTAGGTTGGAGGGAGTATGGTCTTGTTTATAAGAAATCTCTTTTTGACTGCAGAAAATGTTCATGTGTAGATACTTTTCACTGATGATGGCTATAGAGACAATTATTAAAATATATTATGAATCTGGGATCTCCTATTGGTGTCCTTTCTGTAATAAAATAGCCTAGTGCTTGTGACTCTGTTTTCCTTCAGTGCTTGTCTCCAATGGTTGTAAAAGCCTCCTGCCTTCAAACAGATAAAGAAATTCTACTTTACCTTCATGGCTAGAAGACTGGCCCAGGGGTTTGATCCCCACTGGTGACCGTAAATGTCTCTATGCATTTGGCCATGTGATATCTAGAACGTAGCCAACAGTTGCAGGATCATTCTTTAGGCACCCAGTGTTACAGGCATGTAAGTAGGGAGGTGTATCCTATAACTTCTTTCCAACTGTAGCATTCTTGTTATTAGCCTCTGAATCAGGCTGATACTGCTGCCCATTCTCAGGGAACTGTAACATACAGTTAAGCTTACGTTTAATGTACTTTGCCCAAATCAGAAACCAGGGTGATACAGAGAATTTTGAAGAGAGAAACATTATTTAAGAACTTTATAGAGGCAATAGAGACTGAAAAGAGAGCTAAGATCTGGAGGGTGGGGGGAAGAGGGTTGATTTCTGAAAAAAAGTCGCTATTTAAAAAGATGTAGGGTAAATATCATTTCAGAGATTTATTAATAATGGCTGTAGCATAATGAGCACTAGACAAAAGATAGGGTAACATAATGTAAGCTGGAAGTGGCTCAAGGGAAGGACAACTTATTCATAGGCAGAACAATGTTAGTCAGATTGTGAATGGAAATGAAACAAAGTGGCTGGGAGAAAGTGAAAGGAGAGGAGAGATGTGAGCTGAATTTGTAGTGGTTGTACTATTGAACGTTTTAAACAATTTTCTTATCAAAGAAAGTTGCAAATTCATCTCCTATATAGTGATCAAGAATAGGATAGTAGAGGTGAATTTAAATGGTTGAAAGAAGAAATGGAGTGTGCATGAAGAGAAAATTTTACTGGTGTAGCAAATTTTGCATGCCAGACTGAGTCCTTATGGAAAGCCAGGTGAGGTTTCATGATCTTATAGTTAATATTCAGGTCAAACACTTGGCATAGAGCTTTAAGTAGCACGAAGGAACCCATGTGGGTCCTCAGCACTGGAGTGAAATTCACCCTGGATGAGCGTTGAGATTAAACCAATTCTTGAAATGAAAATAAAGGTTTTTATTAAATCTGATCATCTTTAAGGGAACAAATATCGCCAGTGGCTGGTGATGGGACACTAGATGGGGAGGGCTCTGAGTTACTACAAAGAATTCTCTCCTAGGTGTCTCACTTGTGTGTCTTGCGCACATACTAAGTGATTGCCATATTTGCAGTTGGAGAGCAATTTTTCCCAAGTCAGATTGGCAGAGACCTTGGGGTTTTTTGCCTTTCTCTGAAGCATGGGGCACAAGTCACTTGTGGGTTTAAACTAGTGTAAATGGTGGATTCTCTAACTTGAAGTCTTTAAGCCATGATTTGAGGACTTCAGTAACTGGAACTGCCTTGCTCAAAATAGGGTGGGGGCCTCTGGTGGTCCATTCTCACTCAGGGTGCAGAGACCCTGGAACTTGCGCTCCTCATGGTGAAAAATAACCCAATGTCCTTTTGGGCATACTGAAAAAGACATCTGTTTGAGAGAGTTTTTGGAGAGGACTGAATGGTATGTATGCTAATATGAAAAGGGATGAAAATAGGTTTCTGTAGGTATCTGGCTGTCTGAATTCCTGATGGAATTATTATTTCAGTGCTGTATAATTATGGAAAGTGTTATGCTGCCTGGAAGTTTGAATAGGCATCATCTGTAGTTTTAAATCTAAATAAATAAAAGTTTATTTTACCAATTTAGCCAAGTAAAAAGAGGTTACAGTCCCTGTTTTGTTCAATTTTACACATTATATAAAGAATCATGTAACTATCACCCGTGTAAGTTCAAATATTTATTCTTCCTATGGTCAGGAAATAAGAATTCTAAATGTCCATATTTGAAATTCCTGGTATGTACATGCATTTCGAAATGCTTGCCACATATATGCTTCAGTTTTTCCTTGCTCAAACATCTTAGTACCTTGGAGCATACATACCCACTGAGTCACATAGAACATCTTCACAGGAGGAACTTAGCATGTAAAACTGTCCAAAAACCTGATGTAAAATACATCAAATCTATCTCCTTCCTTCTGGAACACTGAAAGAATTTTCAAAACAAGATTTCCCTCTTCCTCCACAAAAGATGTTTGTTTAACTGCAGACTTCTAAATTATCTGCTTATGGCTGGATGTAGGGATGTCAAAAGTCGTTTAATGAATTAACCATTTAAACTTCTAAAAGTAGAACATTTAAATAGTTAAACAGTAACTTACCCCGCAGTTGCTGAGCGTGGGGAGGCTGCAGCCTCCCAACTGGGATGGGGAGGCGAAGGGAGAAGACCCCGCAGGGCTGCAGCCCAGCTCTCAACTGACATCTGGGAGTAGGGAGAGGAGGCTTGGCTGCAGCACGGCTCCCAGCTGGGACCAGTGAGGGCAGGGGAGAAGTCCTCATGCGGCTGCAGCTCAGCTGCCAGCTGGAACTGGGGAGGGGAGAGAAGAAGTCCCAATGTGGCTGCCGAGCAGCTGCAACCTGGCTCCCACCTGGGAGGGGCCAGGGAGTGGAGAAGTCCCTGTGCGGCTGCCCCAGGCTGGGGCCAGGACGGCAGCCCACAGGGGGTTTAATTAAATGTTTAATTAAATCATTAAATGGTAAGACTGCTGCTCACCATTTAAATGTTTAAACGTTTAGCAGTTTACATCTCTGGTTGGGTACCAGATTAGAGATTTTTGCCCCAGTTAAGTAAAACCAAATGAGAAGTATTCAGCATAGATTTTCTAGAAAAATCTTCCTAAAGCTACTAAACCTTACAAAAAAAATTTAAGCACAGGGAACAACAGGTTTAATCACTAGAGTATCTGAAGGTACCTCCACTGAAAAGTATAACCCACATCTAAATGACTATGTATGTAAGAGGTGCAAGTTCAAACTGAGACATTGGCACATGAAATACTTTCGAATGCCTCTAAAGCATTAATTTTTATCATTCACATATATATAATGTGTGTATCTGTGTGTACAGGGACACTATTTGTCTCATGAGTTTTTAATCTTTTTGATTCTGGAACACCTAACTGTAAGGGTTTAGATTTATACGATATTTCCTGTTGATGTTATTACTGGGGGCAAAGGACATGATCAATGTTTATTGGCAAGTGACATGCTGTGTTTCATCTGGAATCCAGATGGGTTTCTATCCAGATGTGTCTCCAACTTTATAAAATTCTGATGATTTTAAAATCCAGTGCAACTTTTACCAGATCTGGAGACCTTCTATAAAGGTTCTTTTTTCTCTGTTTGTGTCTAATTTTCTATTTAGGTAGACCATTTTTAATACTATTTGAATAATATTTCTACAATGTCTTTGAAGAAACTGCATGCAAGTGTAAAGTTTCCATTTACTATAGATAGAATATAACTCTCCTCTGGTTCCCAGTATAAGTAGTATCACTCATGAAGATGATGACTATTTAAAATTAAGAGAATGCTCTATATGCTGCCTTATCATTTCTAACTCAAAAGAAATGCCAAAAACAAACAAACAAACAAACAAAAAACCTAGAGTCCATCTACAGTTGCAACTGTATAAAAGAAAATTTAGATTTCCTAACCATTTATGTGATTTCCAGATCAATTACTTAATTGACAAATTTAAACTGGAAAGACCAAGTGGAGGACAAGCTGTAAAGTGACTTGAATGATCGTACATAATTAAATTGAGCTGTCCACTGGAGTTTTAGAAACATATCATTTAATATATGCTTGGGGCTGAGAAAGAGTTAAGCAACAGGTATGTATTCATATTCTATTTCCCCTGAATTTTTTTGTCATAATTCAATATTTTCTTTAAAAAATCAGAGATTATTTTAATTCACTTAAAAGAAGATTTAGATGATTGAGGAGTTCATATAATGCCCACATTACAGCTGCTCTTTTGCCCAGTAATGGAAAATTGTATAATGTTATAAAATTACAGTGAAATTATTTTAAAAGTTACATTCTGAAACTTGAAAATCACACTATGAAGTCATAAGAAAATTTAGCAGGACATTTAGAACGTGATCCAATTTCCACTGAAGTCAATAGCCCTTTTGTTGACTTTATTGGGAGTTGGCTAAAACCCAGGAGAGAATCTAGCCTATTTTGTAAGATTATATTTGATCATGCTTAAATACCAATAATTATTTTCTGGTCTATATGGAATTATATAAATGTAGGTCATCTAGTTCCTGCATTGAGACAGACCATCCCTGACAGGTGTTTGTCTAAATTGTTCTTAAAATCTCCAATGACAAGGATTCCACAACCTTCTTTGGAAACCTATTCCTTATAGTTAAAAGATTTTCCTAATATCGAATTAAAATCTCTCTAACTACAGACTAAGCCCATTACTACTTGTCCTTGCTTCAGTGGACATGGAAAACTATTGATCACCAGTATCTTTATAACATGCCATTACATATTTGATGACTGTTACCTGATCCCACCCTCAGACTTTTTTTCTCTAGACTAAACATGTCTACTTTTGTAACCTCTGGATAGATTTTCTAAACCTTTTGTCATTTTTGTTGCTCTCCTCTCGACTCTCTCCAGCTTGTCCATGTGTTTCCTAAAGTGTGGTGTGCAAAACTGGATACACTGCTCCAGCTGAGTCCTCACAAGTGCCAAGTACATCAGGAAAATTACCTCTTGTGTATTACATACTTCAGCTCCTGTTAATACACCCTAGAATGATATTAGCCTTTTTTGCAACTGCGTTGCGTTGTTGGCTCATATTCAATTTGTGATCCACTGTGACCCCCAGATCCTTTTCAGCAGTACTGCTGCCTAAGCAGGTATTCCCCATTTTGTATTTGTGCATTTGATATTTTTCTACCTAAGTATAGTTCTGTGCACTTATCTTTGTTGAATTTAATTATGTTGATTTCAGACCAATTCTCCACTTTGTCAAGGTTGTTTTAAATTCTAATCCTGTCCTCCAAAGTGCTTGCAACTTCTTCCAACTTGGCGTGATCTGCAAATTTGATAAGTATACTCTCCACTCTATTATTCAAGTCATTAATGAAAAATGTTGAATAGTATGAGACTCAGAACAGCCCCCTTTGGGACCCAACAAGACATCCTCCCAGTTTGACAGCAAGCTATTGATTATTACACTTGGAGTATGGACTTTCAACCAGTTATTCATCCACCTTATAGTAATTTCATCCAGACCACATTTCCCTAGTTTCTTTATAAGACTGTCTTGTGGTACTGTGTCAAAAGCCTTACTAAAATCAAGATATATCACCTCTACTGCTTCCCCTGATTTTCTAGGCCAGTAACCCTGTCAAAGAAGATGGTTTGGCATTATTTGCTCTTGACAAATCCATGCTGGCTCTTACTTACTGCCCTATTATACTCTAGGTGCTTACAAATGGGTTGTTTAATAATTTGTTCCAGTATCTTTCCAGGTATCAAAGTTAGGCTAACTAATCTATAATTCCTTGGGTCCTCTTTGTTCCCCTTTTTAAAGATAGGTGTACTGTGTTTGCCCTTTTCTGTTGTCTGGGACCTCAGCATCTTCCATGACTTTTTAAAGATAATTGCTATCGTTTCAAAGATTGCTTCAGCTAGTTCCTTAAGTACACCACATTTAAAATAATCAGCCCTGCTGAGTTGAATGCATTTAACTTACCTAACTATTGTTTAAACTGTTCTTTCCCTATTCTGACTTATGTTCCTTTCCTCTTATTAATATTAATTGTATTATGCATCTGATCACAATTAAACTTCTCCATTAGTTAGTGAATTTACACTTTCCTTTGTCTTTCTCTTGTTCCTAATTTATTTATAGAATCTCTTATTATCTCTTACGTCCCATGCTAAGTGTAACTCATTTTTGCACCTTAGGCTTTCTGATTTTGGTGCTACATGCTGGCGTTATTCTTTTGTATTCATCATTGGCAATTTTTCTGTTTCCACTTTTTGTAGGATCCCTTTTTGATGTTCAGGTCATTAAAGAGCTCCTGATGGACCCATATTGGCCTCTTACTATTAGTCCTATCTTTCCTTCACATCAGGATAGTTTGCTGTTGTACCTTTAATATTATCTCTTTGAGAAATTGCCAGCTCTCCTGAAGTCTTTTTTCCCTTAGATTTTCTTCCCAGGGATCTTACCTACCAGTTCTCTGAATTTAAGGTCTCTGTTTTGAAGTCTCCTGTCTTTATTTGGCTGCTGTCACGGCTTTCTTTCCTAAGAATTATTAAATTTATCATTTCATGGTAACTTTCATTCAACCTTCAAATTCATGACTAATTCCTCCCTGTTAATCAGAAAAATGGCTGTTTACCGACTTATTTCCTCCACGTTCTCAAACAAGAAGTTGTCCTCTTGCAAATGCCTGCTGATGTCAGGATTTGACCCTAAGTGAGGGTGGAGGGGGAAGGTTAAATTTTTTAATCCCAAAACATTTATAGTAAAGAAATATATCCTATTAGAAAATAACTATGGACAAAACTGAAAGTTAAGATAAACTCCATTGACTTCACTGACCCAGGATTTCTACCTCAGTGTTTGGTAAAAATGCATATGCAAATATCAAGTTCTCATTCGCCTTCATGTCAAACCATCTTCATAGTGGGTGTTCCCCGTCTCCGTGGCAACTGGAGAGATAAAGTGGATCTTTACTCTGAGCCTGGGTTTAGGACCTGCCTCTGAGAAAGAAGTCTCCGGAATTCTCTGAGGGTGGCACTCATGCCGGGCTCCTCCTCGCCCTTTGTAGCAAAGCGTTCATAGGAAAATTGAAAAAGATTTTAACTAAATTCCTGCTCCTAGCCAGCACATAAGCTACATTTGTGCTGAGATGGTATTAAAGACTGCAAAAATATTTCATTTCTCACAAGCTCTTTTACCTGTGAGGCCTCAGCTGCCATGAAAGTTGCCAGCTCCTGCAACCCTTCTGTTTCCAGGGACTCACTCCTCATTCTGAGCAAACAGTCCCTGCTCAGCCCAGACTCACCCTCAGGGAGCATGGTGTGAAGTGATTCAGATCGCCTTCCTTGGGAGTCGGTGCTACATCCTGTCCCTTTCCAGCCTCTAAGGGTTCCTCAGAAAGTTATAATCTGGCTTCTCTTTTCCTTGGGAAATCTTGGGGTAGATGCCAGCAAACTGTCCTTTCAATCTTCTTGGTAACACATTCTCCCCCACCCCCGTACAGGACCCCCATTTCTCTTAGGCTCTGAGACTGGTAACGAGTATAGCACACAGACAGCTCTCAAAGGGATAGAAGAAAGTCTTGAACCATTCATGAGAGAGTCTCCCCTCTAGACCTTCTAAAGGGTAAGAGAAATCTCTAAAGCTGTGGGTTTTGAATGAGATACCTTAGACTGTCAACTAAGCTTCCCAGCATTAAGCATGAGTGAGGGTCCAATTTCATAGCAATATTGCCATAAGTACTGATAAAAAAGGACTTAAAAATAAGCGCCAAGTACATCATTACAGAAGTACTTATAAGTATGCTGTTGGAAATAGTACTTAAGACGTATTTATAAGCATAAGCACAAGTACTTTCAATCCATATTCCCTGAAATTGTCTGATCAATATATGGACAGCTATATAAACAATATGAGCATGTAGGAGAAGAGAGAGAAAAAAGCAAGAATACAATTTTATTCATACACACAAATAAGCAGGATGGATCATGGGTCACTTGTGGGTTTAAACTGGTGTCAATGTCTCTGTAACTTGAAGCTTTTAACCCAGGATTTGAGGACTCCAGTAACCCAGCCAGAGGTTAGAGGTCTATTACAGGAGTGGGTGGGCGAGGTTTGGTGGTCTGCAATGTGCATGAAGTCTGACTAGATGATCATGATAGTCCCTTCTGACCTTAAAGGATGAGTCTGAGTGAGAGTGAGCGAGAGAAAAATGTGTTTGCTAACCAGCTACCATGGAAATATGCGTGGGCTCTTTTATATATAATAAACAAGATGTTTCTTTTTATTTGTTAGTTTCTGGTTGCTGCATTTAGTCTTCTGTTTTCACTGAAATATGTATTGTTTCTCTATGTACAAAACCAATAATGTAAAATCATGTTTTTCAAAGGTCAGGGAGCCTTTTTGAGAAAGTGTCTTTTCAGATGGTAATTAAAAAGAATTATAATTTTTCTTGTACTTCAGAAAATATATTAAAGGAGAAATTGAACCATTGTATCCTTAAAGCATACTTGCAACTTTTCAGTCTGGATGAAGTTGTCAACATTCCATTCAGAAATAATTGTACTGAAGTGTGTTTACAGTCACAGAAGAAATACATGCTGCTTTTTCCACCTGACTGCAGTGCTGTGAGAAAGATTTATCAAGGATTTCACTTCAACTTTGCTATAGTTTGCATTGCATTAAGGTAGTTACGTACTGCTTGCTGTCTATTGTTTTTCTCAAAATGATATTTTTTATGAAAATTAATTACTCTGCTTTCCATACTATAGATATTTTTCCATTTGGGGAAGCTCTGGTGTATAAATGCACATAGGAATGATTAAGATAAAATACATAATGTACTATATCAAATGGAATACCTTTTTCATGAAAATTATTATAGTGATTACCCATATGGATAAACACTATTATCTGATTAATTTGCCCATATGCTAACTGCTAGAGAAAATAAATTGCCTTTTCAGTGCTTCCATGATTTCATGGAAATAACTGTGCCTCAGGTATCCAGGTTTACTTAGCTGTTACCTTCCTTTCATAGATATATTTTTTATTTGGTAATATTTTGATGATTTATTCCATTATCAAAATACATAGCAGCAAACTTTGCTTTGATAAAAAATAGCTATCTGAAATGGCATTTTCTGAATGTGATCGATTACTTAGATACCTCACAATGTAGTTTGGATTTCATTTGCCTGTAAATTTTCTGGTAAAGGCTGTGAATCTCTTCTGTTTTACACAGCACATAGAGTCTGTCAATGTTGTTTAAAGATCAGTGTAAAATTCCCTGTTCATATTAGGAAATCTGAAAGAAAGAAGTTAAGTAAGGCATATTTTTCTATTTTTGAAGATTCAGACAATCACAGCCAAACTTGTACATTGGGCAACTCCATTGACTTCAGTTGCGCCCATTTATATTGATAAAGGAGCTCCAGTGTCAAAAGCTCATTCTTTTTTAATAATTATACTCAGCATGTGTATAGCACTTTTCATCTGTAGTTTTTAAACACAGTTACTGATTCCCTTCATAAATTTCATCTAAACTTTGTACACACCTTAACAAATGTATGTGGAATCTCATACTCTAATCCCCCTTTCATTGCTGTATGTTGAGTATCTGTTCAGCTGTATTTTTTCATACTCATTTTTGAAGATTTTTAGTAATGGTCAAAAATTTTGAAATCCAAGATCTTAAATATAATTTCTGGTCCTCTATTTTGTAGATGCAGAAATGGAAAGTAGGGAAAGAGGTAAGGGACATCTGGATAAGGGGTAGACAGAATCCCATTGCTTGTGCTGTTTGGATGAGATACAAAGTCTTTTGAGAATCCTTCTCTTGACGTCAGTGGGGTTTGGATCAGGCCCTTTGAGTGCAAATGGCAGGAGTTTAGTGCCACCATCTCCCAATACCCATTCTGCAATACCCATATGGCAAATTGGTGCCGCAGTTGGAGGGAACATATGTAACCCAGAAACCTAACAGGGAGATATCTCTTTAAGAGGTCAGTGGGGGAGGGAGGGAAGAGAGAAGGTTGGAGCTAGTTGTGTGGGTCATTGTTGCTAGGCAGATGCACAATTAGCCCCCACAGTCAGAAGTTTCTGGAATCAGGTGTGGTAGTTTTGGGTGTGCTCAGTATGTTCCCTGCAAGATGGCTTCAGAAGGGCAGCTGCTTTACAAAAGATGATGTGAAGTGTGTGGGTTGGCAGAAGCTGAGGCCAGGAGCAGAAAGCAGGCTCTTTTCCCTAACTCTGAAGCATTTTGGAACAGGTTAGTGGTATTGCTAACCCTCCAACGGCGAAGCCCTGGCAGTGTTCATTACAGAAAGGGAAAATTAGGAGGGAAATGGTTTTTTTATTGTGTCCTGTGAATGTTTGATTTTAGCCAGACAGTTCTAGTTAAAGAAGAGTTGGTGAACCATACTAGTCGAGATAATTCAAATGTAATAATGGGGAAAGTCATTTAATTTGCGATTCTCAGGTTTGTATTTTTCTTGTAACAGAGTTTTTAAAAAAATACTTAACTAGTGGTTGGTTAATTGGTTACTTGACTAGCTGAGTGATTGCAGAAGGAGGAAGAGTATGCATGGATTCCAGCACAAATGGGAATATGTTATTTTGGACTCAGCAGACTCGATAGATTTTGACTCTGAGACTTAGGGCAACTTATGCCTTTGGAAACCCTTGAGTTTCCTCCCAACGTGTTTTCTGTGAGGACTGACCTGTTTAGATGTATTTTCATATGTTTATGTATAACTGTGAAGATAATGTATATGGATTATAAAGTAGCTGGGCTATATTGTAAAAATTGTTTATCATAAGATTTTTATAGAGTTGGTACTTAATTAATTCCTTTTGCTCTTTTTGAGACTTGAATGTGAGGAGGTTGTCCTGTGCAATTCTTGCTGAAAATCCTTAGAGACTAATTCTGGGTCTCCAGCTGCTTTTCTATGGGAGTCTGGTTTAGAAGGGCAGTGAAGTGAACTCTAGCTTACCCAAAGGTTACACATACACTGAACCATTCTAAAGGGTGTTATATTTATTGCTCCTGAATTTGCTTCCCCAATACTCTTGAAGGAATTCTTTTGTTTCCTGCTGAGGCAGAATTCTTTCTGTCACTGCTACAGGTGGTAACATGTCCATATGGCACTGGTGGGGACACAGTACAACCAAGAGATTTTTTTTTTTTAAATCTAAAAATATTTTACTGTAAAATTAACTTTGGCTTGAATTCTCAGATATAACTAAACCTAGAGGTGCGCTTAGCGTACTGAAAGTTGAGCTGCAATTCGCTGTATTACAACCTTGCGTTACCTGCATCGGAAGAATGTTTAGGGAACTAAATGTCTTGAATTACTGTTAAATTCTTTTTGACAGGCACTTCTGAGAAGTATGTATATGAGATGTAAGGTAGAGTCAACATAACAGAACCAATAAACAGCATCAAGTAAATCTTGTTGAATGCAGAGTAGTATTAACACAAAACACAGTGAACGAAAGCCACTGGTGTATTGCAGCACCCAGAAGATGGCTCCATTGGCAAAGCCACCATTACTTCCTCCAAGTGCTTATGGTAAATTTCCTTTACTTACAGGTGTTTCCAGCAGACATAAGGGCCATTTCTGAGACACCCATACAGGGTGCCCATACGTTGAAAGGGGAGGAAGGAACGTGGGTAGTGTGTTCTTTGCCCAGCTGTTCATAAATGTTAGAAGGAGCCAGAAGATTTTGTTGCAAGCAGAGCAGAAATTAAGGTACAGGGGTTTGGATCATAGAAATGTACAACCTGAAGGGACCTCAAACAGTCATATACTCCAGACTCCTGTGCTGAGGCAGGACTAAGTTTACCTGAAGCAGCACTGACAGATTTGTCTAACCCAGTGGTTTTCCAACTTTTTGAGCTGAGATCCTCCTTTAAGTTACAATTTTTGGTTGTGTTCCAACCCAGACAGAAATATCAGTATCTGCCCCTCCCTCTCAGGTTTTCAGGGTGGGGGAAGACGCATGTAATGGTCTCTGGGGGCAGAGCCAATTCTGTGAATGGAGGCTGCTGTGAGCCAAAATCAGTTCAGCTGCAGTTGATGTTGAAACTGACTGGGTAGCCTGCTGACCTGAGTCAGGGGGTGGAGGGGAGGGGCATGCCCCACAGTTTGAAAACCTCTGGTCTAACCTGTTCTTTAAAATCTCCAATGATGGGGATTCCACAGTCTCCCTTGGAAACCTATCTCAGTGCTTAACTACCCTTAAGGACAGAAAGTTATTACTAATAACTAACCTAAATCTCTCTAGCTGGAGATTAAGCCCATTACTTCTTGTCCTGTCTTCAGTGGACGTGAAGCATGATCACTGTCCTCTTTATACAGCCCTTAACATGTTTTCAGATCCCCTATTGTCTTTTTTCAAAATTAAACTATGCCCTTTTATTTTAACCTTTTCTCATAGGTAAAATTTTTATGATTTTTATTCTTTTCCACCTGGATTCTCTTCAGTTTGTCCACATACCATTAAAAATGTGCTGTCCAAAACTAGACACAGTACACCTGCCGAATTCTTACCAGTGCCAAGTAGAAAGGGGCAGTTACTTCCCACATCTTACATACAACATTCTTGTTTATACACCTAATTGCAGTGGTGAGCTCATTCAGTTTAAACGTTTAGCAGCTTACATCCCTAGTTCTGTGTGGTATTGCGACTGTTTGGGGACATAACTCCCTGCAACAGTTTGAAGGGTGTAAAGAATGAGGATTGAGAGGAATTATTTAGGATGTTTAAAGGGAATAAATATATCTAAGAGTAATGAGGTGAAGAGAAACTTTAGGTTGAATAGTAGGAAAAAAACTTCTGGATGGGAAGATTAAAAAAAACTGGTGCACGGTATTTCTTAGACCATGGAATATTTTCCCATGGGAAATGGTGGAAAACTTGATAGCTTGTGGCATTTAAGATTTGACTAAACAAACCTTGTGGAAAATGTAAGATCTGAAACAATTCTTTGTTGTCAGGGAAATTAGCTGGATGATGTAATAGGTCTTTCCATATGTAATTCCTATGCTCACTTTCTCTGATTTGCTCCTTGGCAAGATGTAAATTTTTAAGGGATAATGGTGAAGACTTATCTTATGTGTGATTATGTCTTCATGCTGGGGGGTGAACAGTTTGACCTTTCAGTATGGTGAAATTAAGAGCAAAATACATGTTCCTATGGATTTTATGTAAAACTGTGTTGCTCAAACTTTTTGTGTTTCTGACCCCATTTGGACTTAAAAAAAAAATTGCAGCCCCCTTCTTTCAACCCTGTGTGGAGCATTGGGCATCAGCCCTGGTGACCCCATCAAAAGAGAGTCACACCCCACACTTTTAGTTGTCAGGCAAGATTTCTGTGATATGAGGAACATATCCTCCAGGGAGTGCTCACTTATTTGGTTTGTGACCTTTCTGTCAGCAGTTGTATATAATGTTTTATATATTTCACACTAATACTTTCATCTGTCTCCCTAGGGGTGTACTTCTGTGGTGGTAGTTGCATACCAGTTTTTCATTCTCAGAAGTGGAATATTTTGCTTTGTGGCCAAACCATGTGCTTTTCAGCATCTTTGTACCTGACATGGATGTGCTGCATAGTCATTATTTGGTGCCTGGAGCTTCTCAGGAAGGAAATATACACAATTAAATAGTAGATATTTCTGCTGTGGATCTGATATTAGAGTCTGCTTTTAGAATGTACTTTATGGGAACAGAGGTATAAGCATCCGTACCGGTTAGATTAGTTGTTTAAGTAGTTTAAACTAGAGCTGGGCAAATAACAGATTTTTCAGTTTGCTGGGGATTCTGAAAAATTGGGGTGCGATGGTGGGCAAAATTACTTCAGGTCATGCCAAAGCCAATTTTTTTAATTTTGGGGGGCAAATTAAAGAGTTGGCTTTTTAATTTGTTGAAATCTGAGTATTTTAAGAAATTTTTATTTTTTAAAATAAAGGAAATTTCAAAATGAAAAGTAATTTCAAATTGAAAATTTGAAAGATTTCATTTCAGTAATGTCAAAACAAAATGTTTTGATTTTTTCAGAGTTTTTAAAGTGTTGTGGCTTTTTTATTCAACCAAAACAATTTGGCAAAATCAATACAAGTTTGCAAAATGTTTGTGTAACTGAATCTTCATTTAACAAAAAACAAATTTTTTTGGGTCAAGTTTTGCCCAGGTCTAGTTTAAACCCATAAAGTCTCTCATCTATTAAATTGTAAATGCCTTGAGGGAAGGTACTTTGTCTCTTTCCTTGTATTAAAGTGCCTACCACATACTAATGTATAAATAAAAATTTGCTGCTTTTTCTAGAAAAGTTACATATGGCTGCTTATAATATTTGTCCATTCTTTGAGCTGGTATTACAGAAGATACTTTTCATTAAGACTCTGAGGTAGCTAAGCACATGCATAATTTTAGGTATGTGACTTCAGTGGCACTTACATGCTTAAAAATATATTTGCTTAAGTGTTTTGGTGCAGGAACACTTCAATTATATTGTTTGCTTGTTTAATGCTAATCATGTGCTTGATGTTGTATGTATGCTCAACAGAAATATAGACAGTGTCTTAAAGACCTTACAGTTCAAAAGACCATGTGCATAGGGAAACTCAGAGGCAAGGAAGAGTTAATCCACAAAAAAATTAAATTTAAAAAATAAAATTATAGGGTCATTTTTGTAGGCATTTTGGAAGAAGTGAGTTTTTTAAGGAGGACTTAATGAAGATGATGTTTGCAGTTTGGTAAATTGGGATGGAACATTCCAGGCATCAATCTATTTGAAGCACTTTATGGCCTTGTCACCATGGAATCTGAGCACCTCACTATCTTTAATGTATTTATCATCCCAGTATCTCTCTGAAATAGGGAAATGCCGTTATCCCCATTTTATCCATGGGGTTCTAAAGTACTGAGAGGCTATGTGGACATGAAAGTCACAGAGGAAGCCTGTGATGGAGCAGGAAATTGAATGTGGGTCCCCCAAATCCCAGACTAGTGTCTTAACCACTGAACCAAAGGCATTGTGATATGAGAAAAGGCCTGGGATGCAGACAGGGACAGAGTTAGGGGCGGAAAAAAAAGCTTAAACTTAATATGTTCAAGGGGATATAATGCAGGGATTTAAAGAGGAGCATGATGTGATTATATGGGGCACAAAAGATCATTTTGGTAGCTATTGTTTTGAACAGACTACAGGGAAATGATTTGGGCATCAGTGATGGAGAAGAGGTTATTTTGAACAAGTTGAGATTATCCTCTTTGTGGATATTACTTTGTGAGGGATGATGGGAGAGATGTTTCTTGCACCTTGTATATCAGTTTAATATCTGACATGTCATGTGTTAGCAGTCTGTATCCTGCATTGACAGGGCTATGGACTCCATGCTCTAAAATGACAGGTCATTTCCAGTTTTCCATTTCAAAACTGAGAGGATTTTGAGGACATTTATTCTTGTCTCTTTCAATTGAGCTAAAGAGTTGGAGATATGGAAGACTAGTAGATCAGATGTTTAAAAGCACAGAAGCTTCAAATTAACCTCAATGATTTACATAACCAAAGTAAGAACAGCATTTTTTACTATATTTGATACTCCTTGGGGTAAAGAGAAGTGACTGAATTAATTTGCTGATGGCTTCTTCAGATTGCCGCAAATTAACTCTGATAGACTTATTGCAGGAGAATGTGTACACACAATGTTTGTTGTGACTTGATGTGACCAAGGTCCTGAAACCTCAACCTGTTTGTCTTAATCACTGAGATAATCGCATGTCAATTTATTAATGATATAGTATAATCTGTTATCAAAACTATTAATTCTGTTAGGGTTTTTAGCTTCCACATCACAAAAGTAATAAAAACATAAACATCATTGGGTTTTTCTATGCATGGGCTACCAAACCGCTCAGTTCTGTGGGAAAGATGACTTACTGCTAGCTAACTGAGACCAAACTGCATAGAGTGAAATTTTCTTGCCTCTTGTTGTTGGTTATATTGCAGCTTCTGTACAGTAACCTAAACCGCAGAACATAACACAGATACAGTACAGTAAAACACCAGAGTTACGAACTGACCAGTCAACCACACGTCTCATTTGGAACCAGAAGTACACAATCAGGCAACCGTAGAGGGGGGGAAAAAGAAGCAAATATAGTACAGCACTGTTAAACGTAAACTACTAAAAACAATAAAGGGAAAGCATAATTTTTCATCTGCATAGTAGTGTTTCAAAGCTGTATTAAATAAAATGTTCATCTGTAAACCTTTGAATGAGCAACCGTGAGATTTTGTTCAGAGTTACAAACATTTCAGAGTTATGAACCTCCATTCCCAAGTGAGGACTAGAATTCAAATGTAGAGAACTGCTTCTGTGTCTCTAGTCACCTAGGAAAATTGAGATTCACGGCTGTACCGAGTATTCCTCTAAATTTCTTGTCACTGTCAGTAGTGGCCCCAGTCACCGTAGATGCTGCCTTAGAGATTTCTTTACAAGTTAGGGCAATTATATTTTAGTCAGTCAAATTCAAGCTCAGGGAAATTGAAATGTATAAATTTAAAAAACCAGTTCCTTCTGTAGCTGTGAGGACTTTTCCCTCTTTTCACAAAGAGATGGGTATCTATATTCTTCAACATTTTATTAGACTCCTTAATACGCTATTTTTCCTTGGAAGTGCAACATAAGCTTTTATTTTTAGGGTGTTTGTTTTTTTTTGAAGTAATTGTGTTTAAAAAACCACTTGGTAGAAAATACTGTCTTAAAAAAATTACCCCTAGGACTGTTAAGTTATTTGTGCAATTCATACTCAAATGCATTACAGATATTTTCAGGTCTGGTGCTTTCTTGCCTGAATACAAAGCTCATTCAGTTTTAATACTTTAATCACATTTATAGATCATCTGTAATGTGTGGGACCTGAAAAAGAAAATGAATAATTAGCTGCTATCATAATCTTTGATGTGGAACAGTTCACCTCTCTCTTTTTATCTCTCTAGGACCCATCTGTTAATAAAACAGATTATATTAAACAGAGAGAAACTGTTCAGAGAGACAGCTCAGTGAATAGACTGCTATATAGTTGGAATCATGCTCGTATACAAATGGGGGGAAGAATGCAGTCTGCAATTTTCAACTATTTTTCTTAGGGGACCACTGACTTCTTGACAATTAAAATTAATTCTTGAAAATAGTTAAGAGGTTTAACTTAGTGATTTCTATTGTCCATATCATTTGAAACAAATTGCATAAACTGCTTAGTCTGTTTTTTAATCAAAATGTGCTTGGACATAGGGGCATAAGTTTTTGCATGACATCATGCACTCTCATAAATCTAACTTAGTATACAATCTCATTTTTAACATCACTGTTTTCATTCATATGAATTGTAACTATATTAGAGTGTATACTAATCTCTGCCATTAAAGGTCGGACTCTATGATGTTCTGATCACTTACAGCTTCCATTGACATCTCTTTGGTACCTTAGATGCAGGTCTGGGCCTTTAGAACCAAACCAGTACATGAACAGGACTGCTCTGTTTCTCATTTGAAATCCTTGGAAGCGGAAAAGGTTACTTTTTCCACAAGAAACTTCTGGAGAGCTGAGAATAGCAAGTAATACTCTAAAGCGGTGTTTTTCAATGAGCGGTCCATGGATCAGCACCGGTCGCTGAGATCTCCCTGACACAGTATAGGAAGCTGGTTTCTGGTATCAAAAAACACTGCTCTAACATACAGTGCATATGGAGACAATCTCAGTGCTTTTTCTTGTAGAATATAATTTGAGTGATAGCCATTTTGACACTGATTTATTCTGGATGCTAACGTCAGATATGTTAGTCATCTTACAATGTAACTCTCCTTCAGTGAACCACTGGAGACCGCTCTAAAATTAGTTCTTTCTGCTGTATTGTTCAGGAAAGAATGATTGAAACATGGATGGCAAAACCCTGACAATGATGGGAAAGGTGTCACCTGTAACACATGAAATGTAGTTCTTTTTTTTTTTTAGTTTCTCCCAAAATACAGGGTTTATTTTTTTTTTTAAAAAAAAGAGCTTGGATATGTTCATGAGAACTTTACTTGCTTAAAAATAGGCATTGGTGAATTCGCGTTTCGTAATTTTAAGCCCATTCCAAAATAATTGGTTTAAAAATTGTACTTGATCTCACTCTTTCTCTGCTGTGGGTTCCACTACTAAAATATTCTGAGAAAATGGAGCAGAGAAGGGAAGAATGAAAAAGAGAAATGATTTTAAAAAGGAACAGAGGGAAAATTCAGTGGTAACAGTACTATACATTTCATGTTAAATCAGTGAGACATTCTTCCTTAATTCCACTGATTTCAGTGGTAATTATTCATGTAGTTAAAGTTAGGAAATGCTTAAGAATCTAGCTGAATTGGTGCCCTACACATATTTTTACACAACATTGAAAATATAACATACTGTGTGCACCATCACACACTTTCACCAGCAGCACTGGTGATGAGACAAGGTCTGTTGTGACCTTCACTAAATTTTCACTGCTCTCATGCATACAGAAGAGCAAAGTTTTCTTTAAATGAACACTTTAGGAACATAGTGAGAAAATCCATGCTTAACATATTGTGCATCTGCATACTGCAGTTTCCAAAGGTTTAAAACTCATTTAAATCAAATGGGATTTGGGATGGTACTTCTTAATGAGAAGGGCTAACTCCACATCAAATTACAGCTTTAGCAAGAGCCAGTTAAACTGCTCAATTTATTCTCTCTTGAGAGAAGCACAATTTTTTGCAGTCCTCATTCTTAAAAACAGCTCAACCATTTTTATTCAAACTCTTAAAAATCAACTACAGTTCCCACTCAAGCAGAAAATAAGCCTGGCAAATTTCAACTCCAAAGGTGGAAGTTTCAGAATGTGATGAGTGACTGAAAAGGGGGGGTTACATGCTTAATTCCAGCTGAAGTCAGTAGGACATGCTTCTGTACTTTCTTGAATGCAGGCAATAATTTGCCATAAACCACCCAGTTTTGCTGGCTTAACTTATTTTGGGGTGAGGGAGAAAAGGCCACTTATTGTATATAGTAATCTTTGCATTGAGGTGAGAGACATGTTTAAATTACAGGAAAAAAGGTTAATTCTCTGTCTTTTTTTTTTTTTAAACCATGAAAGTTGTTTGTAAGGATTATAAAACTTGATACCCTAGGAAGTTTGCTCATTCCTAGTTAAATGAGACGAGATATCTTATTAGTTTTGCATAATTCTTTGTGTCCAGTCGGTAGTTCTATCATATTAAAGGGTGCACCAGAATATTAACTATAATGTAAAGCTTTTTATTGTTGGATTCATGGTTGTTTTCATATGGTTTCTTAGTAAAAAGGTTTTGTCCCCTGGTTATGAATTATTTCACAAAAGAAATTACATAAATTGATTCAGTAGTTTGGGGTACTTCAGTTACGATTTAGAAATTATCAGGTTTTCATTGATATTTTTGCTAGCTTGAAGAATAAAAGCACTTAATTTTGAACAAGGAGTATTTTGTGCAGCTAGCTTCTAAAATGGGCTAATTGCAAGGGATATTTTGGGGGAAAACATTTTTTTTTCCAATAGAACTTGACAAACTTTCCAGACAAATACCAGCAAGAGACTATCTAAGATGGATGGATCCCTTAACTCCAGCCTTCCCCCTTAGTAGTCCAGGCTTTTGGGGAAAGGATGCTGCTGTGCACAGCTTCAAGGGCACCATCTTTTGCAGTGGCATTGGCTGGTAAATCTGTATTGAACCATTTGCCTGGAGCCAAAAAGTTGTCTATTTCCTGCCCTCAGAATCATATTCTTTTATTCTCTCCATCTATTTCTAATTCGTTTTCTTTCGTAGTGACGATCTCAGAAATGAAATTCAGTTCTGGCTAATGATGATTTTACAGGAGCTTTAGTAGACTTCCCCAAGCCTAATATTTTCTGTAAACTTGTAGTCTCTATGTATCTTTGAACTTGCAAATTCCCTTGACAATGCTTTGTATGTATCAGGCAAATTATTATTTTTTTTGCTTACTTCCCTTCATCAGATTAATTAATTCTTCATAATATTAAAAAGTAAACTCATTTTGCGTTCACAAACTTTTATTGGACTTAAAGTGGGTAAGTTTGGGAATAGACAAATTGCTTTGAGCGCATTTGCACTATCAGAGTACTAAATGGTTTAATCCCGTTAAACAATCTCTTCCTATTTCCTTTTTTGAAGGAAGAAAAATGTCCTGATGGAGATTTTAGGTAAACAATCAAAAAATTGAGATATTATCTTAAATAATTAGACAGCTGTATTGAAATGAGGGTATTGTGGCATCTTTAGTCTCAATTTTATAGTTTTGCATCATACTGAATAAAATCTGGTTAATGAGGGAGTGACGGCAAATTGCTATCTGATGTTGCTGTAGAATTATTACATAAAATAGATTATGGAACAAAATAGACATGCAGAAACTAACATTATCCTTTCAGAAACAAGTGGATTGTGAAGGAAAGCCAAGTGAAAGCGAAGGGTTGCAGTTGTTGAACGTTTCTCTTTCAACTCTTAGCCATTCCCAAAGCTGCTACATTAGTAATATAGAAACTGAATCGAATGTTACTGCAATTCCCGAATCAGTGGTGCCCCAAATTAAGCTGTGCTCTCATAGGGAGGCAGGATTAAGCCTACTCTGTAGCATTCTCAGTCTCTTCCTCCAAATGTTCTAGGAAGTTATTTGATGCAGTACAAATGTTTTAAAAGTGTGTATGTTGCTTTAATCTGATTACCTACTGTCTGTGAAACTGCATCACTTCATTTTTTTTATCAGCACAGCAATAGTAGCAGAAAAATGTGAGCTATTGCAGAAGAATAGATTAAATCCTTTGTGTAATAAAGCTTACTCAAACTGATAGTGCACACTGAGTACCGATTAAAGATTCATCTGTGTGGCTGTTATTTGGGGGAGGAAGGGAGAAGGTGGGCGGGAGCTGTGACTGAGGCCTTGTTTTCACTGCCAAAAGGGTAACTAACACTTTTTGTGAGCTATCCCAAGTTAAAACACAGTGGAGACAAGGCTGTCACACTGGCTGGATTGGGTGTGGGAGGGGGACATTTATCATATTTAACATCAATATGTCAAATTCATAATAATTCACATGAGACATGCCGAGTCAAGTACTGTTAGAAAGGCTATAATGTGCTAAGTAACATAATAATGTTTGTTTATGTGTTATATGTGTAATGGAAGTTACGGATGTGTTTGATATATCTGTATTTCACATTGTGCTGGGTCTGGGGAACAACACTAGCCTGCTTAATGGCCCGTTAAGAAAATTAACAGGTACAATGGGCCCAGGGGGAGAAACCAGGGATACACCTGATGAGTCACCAGGACTTACTCATGTGACACTGGACTCCATCTTATTCCTGTAAAATTCCACAAGCAGCATGGCAAAGGCCAAAAGACATAAAAGGCAGCTGCCCCACATCCATTTTGTCTTCTGTCTTCAGTCAGTCTTCACCTACCTCTGGATCAACTCATCTACAACTGAATTGAACTTAAGCTGTGAAACAAAGGACTGGATGGATACCAGAGGGATTATACAAGCTTGCACACTCCATATTTCTACTAGAAATCTGATATATGTGGATTTTCAAATCAATTGTATGTATCTGATTGCTTTAATCCTTTAACATTTCTTTTATAGTTTGTTTCTTTCTTTTTATAATAAACCTTTAGTTTTAGTTACTGAAAGATTGGCTGGCAGCTTGGTATTTTGGGTAAGATCCAAACTTATATTGATCTGGTGCTGTGGCTGACCCTTTGGGGTCAGGAGAAACCTTTTTGGTAAAGAGCATGGAGTTTTAAATAACTGATCTCTTTACTGGACCTAGTGGCCGATTGGGAGCTGGAGACTGAAATGCAGTAAAGGGGGCTGTGTATATTTTTATTTTGAATTCTTGATAACTAGTGTGGGGAATCAGAAGCACTGTTTGTGGTTGGTTGGGAAGTCTGACTGACCCTTAGGAGTCTTAAGAGAATCTGCTCTCCTTTTGCAGCCTGCCTTGACCTTGGCATTTTCAGGTGGCTACTCTAGGCACAAATGGGTCACAAAGGCGCTTTAGTTTTACCCCCTGGTAAAATAGGTGACGTCTGCACAATACTCCTCTCTCTGGTAGACCACACCTAGTTAAACTTGTGGCAGAACTAAAGTGCCTTGACTCCATTGTGTTTTTTACCTTGGGGATAGCTCGTGCATGTTAGTTAGCCTGAGTTAAAACACACCCTTTCTTAGCAGTGAAGATGTGACTGAAGAGATGAGTTGCTGGTTCTACACATTAAAGTGCGTGTGACCTAAAGAACTATATATTGCTTGAACAGGCCATGTAGCCTTTGTACTGAGGCCCTCATTGGCTCAGAGATTGCCTTTGGGCTACAAGAGTGCTGCCATTTCACGTTCCGGAGCGCACACCTCTCCGAAGATCATTCCCCAGCAACTGCATTGAGGAAAATATCTCCTACAGACCAGTCCAGGTCTTGGGGTGACTCTTCTACCTCTCCCAAGAAAAATGTGGACTGGTGTGGAGCTGGTACTGGGACTTGAGATGGCGCGTGTACCTCTAACCTTTCCCTGGTAACTAGTAGGGAGGTTAGAAATCCATTGATTTCGGTTCCTGCCTTCAAGTGTCTGTTGAGTCCAGTACTAAAGAGGAAGATGCTGGTATCGACTGTTTTCACATAGGCGGCATACCAGATAGCTACAGATTTCCTCTGCCTTTTGGTCTCAAGCTCTCCTTTGGGCTTGATGATGCATCAGCTATAACCCCAGATGAACAAGCCACAGAACCCACAGGTCTATCAGTATCACACCCCAATGTTCCTCTGCCACAGGTTGTGGAAATAGGGGTGGTACCAGGATCAGTACAAGGGACCTCAGTACCAGGAAACTCCTCAGTACCACTGCAGTCAGCACCAAAAATGTTTCCGTGACAGCATTCACTGCCCTCGACTGTGGTACTGCTGTTCACTTCAGGATAGATACTCTTCCGGCACCAGCATGATTGGTCTTTATGATTGGTTTGGTCTTCCATTGGCAGTGCCAGTTTCTGCCTTAGCCTGGGTGATGGATGAGTCAGACTACCCACTTGCTCCCTCAGGTCTTGCTCCACTGTTATCTTTGGAATCTCGAGACTCCTTTCGGAGTTGGGGTCGTCATCCTTCTGCTCGTCATCACTTGACCAGCATCGAGGGCCACTGATGGACTGTTGAGGTGCCAGGATTGATACATGTCTTGTGATCAAGACAGGTCCCTGGCCAATGCCTTATCCATGTCAGTGGTTTCCATGTAATCCGTGGGATGTAATCCGTGGGATGCACCTCGATCATGGGAGTCCTGCTCTTTATCTTGCTCAAAGGCAGGATCGCTGGCCAGGTCTCCGATGGTGATTGTTGAGCCACTGCTGGTCCTTTTCCCTACAGAGCCTCCAGAGTCATCCCATCTGGGTCCCACAGCCCTGGAACAGATCTGGCTTTGGCTCAGCTAAGGGCCTTGTCTTTATTTCTAGATAATTCTGTGCTGCCTGGTTTATCTTCCCCTTAGGTATTGGTGGATTTTAAGGTGTACAAAGACTTTTTGCGGCATGTAGTTGTTTCCCGTGGTATCTAAGTGAAGTTATTGCAAGAGAACACCCACAAAATGGTGGACATTTTACAGCTGTCTGCCTCTGGGAGAGTCACCCCTCCCTATCAATGATGTGCTCCTTGAATCTGCTAAAGTCTTCTGGAGTACACCAACTTTGATACTGCCAGCGACTAAGCCTATGGAAAAGTGCTATTTCATTCCTGTGCAGGAATTTGTGGGGTTTTACTCTCATTTGGCCCCCAATTCCTAGTCATAACTGCAGTGAATCATTAGGAGAGGGACTGTAATGATTGGACCTCATGGACAGGAAGACTTACACTTCCTCTTCCTTACAGATGTGAATTGCTGTCCAAGTATGATTTTGTTAACTGGGTTGCTATGTCAAAGTTCACAGACCATCTGCTCAGGGCCTCTCAAGAGGAATTTTGCGTGTTTGTCATTGAGGGCTGCTTGGTGACTAAAATGTCCTTGAAGTCTGTGCTTGATGTTGCAGACATCTTGGCCAGGGTATGATGGCCTCTGAGGTCACCATGAAAAGGATTGCTTGGCTGCAGAATTTGGGTATTTCCCTGATGTCCAGCAAGCCATTGAGGATTTGCCTTGCAATGGTCAAATGCTGTTCTTGGACGAAACTAATCAGACACTCCTTCATGCACTTCAGGGCCACCCTGCTGTCCTTGGGGGTTTATATGCCAGCAGTCGCAG
This sequence comes from Mesoclemmys tuberculata, assembly GCA_007922155.1. Taxonomy (NCBI): domain Eukaryota; kingdom Metazoa; phylum Chordata; order Testudines; family Chelidae; genus Mesoclemmys; species Mesoclemmys tuberculata. The sequence continues at coordinate 2,172,076 of ML675621.1, forward strand.
AGGTGCCACTACAGCATGCAGCAGCAGCAGTAGCATCACCTTCAGCACACATTTGGCCAGCCTTTCCCTCCTCCGAGGCAGTGGGACTACCCCAGAAAGACGGATAGATCCCACAGGAAAAAGCAGCACCTTCCAAACACCTATTTTGACTCCTTGGTCAAGAGCACGGTTCAACATTGCTCCCCCCTGTTCCTTCCTCTCTCTCTTCCACAGTGCTTTGAACCAGATCACAACCAACATTCACAGGGGTGCTACATGGTTGTCGATACACACATTCACAAACCATAATTGCATCTTCTAGGGCAGATGCAGGCTTTGGTAGAGCAGTCCTTCAGTCTCTGGATGGATGGACAGATTCTGAGCTCTACCTCCTGGGGAAGGTACTGCTTGTGAGTCACCTAAGTGGAATACATGGCTGCATCTACTCAAAGAAGAAATGGTTATTTACTATAACTGTGGTTCTTTGAGCTGTGATGCAGATATGTATTCTACAATCCACGCTCCATCCCCTCTGCATCAGAGTCTTGTATCTGGTCATTCAGTGCAGAAGAACTGAGGTAGCATTGGGGAGACACCACCTCAGGAGAGGTGCTATGGCCATGAGGTGTGAGCGTTGCCCCGCTATGGATACTGCTAGGCAAATTTCTCCGGTTCTGGTGCCTAAGTGGAATACACGTCTTCATCACATCTCAAAGCACCATAGTTACAGTTAGTAACCATTTCTTATACTTATGCACGGATGCAAAGCAGTATATCATGTGACTGCATATTAGGGGAACAAGCTCTTAATGGTTTTTAAAAAAAAGTTAAATAGATGAGTGAAAACATACCAACCAAGTGAGAAATGACAGCCCCCATCTTTGTGTAAGATCATAAGAATGAAACAAAGAATAAAAACATGGCACAAGTTTGCTTGTAATTTTAAAGATGGAAGTTCCTAAAAATTTACAGATTATTTTGGTGAGGACTTTAGTGAAAAATCCCATTTCAATACCAATTAAGAAAAGATGTTTCTCACTAGTTTCATAATACTTTAGTGTTTTACATTCTTCTGTATGTATATGTTACTTTTATTTTTATACATGCTATCATATTTTAATTTGGTGGATATTGTTTATCTTGCTGATAACCAGCCAGGGATTGCATAACAGGTAGAATGGTATTTAATATTATACATAAATAAGTAACATAATATCACATGTTAACAAATTTCTTTGCTACAAATAGCAACTTAGACTATTAACTCTAAAATATTTTTTGAAGATCAGATTTGCTTTTCACTATTATTGCTGTTTATCATCAGTTTCATTCTCAGGGTCTGAATTCTCAATATTTGGGTTGCAAATGGAATTTTGGGGTAATCTATTAGTGGAAGATCGAGTAAAAGGCCTTAAGGTGTGTAAAAGAAAATAAGTCGTAGTCAAGACTAGTATTGATATTGCTTTTCTTATGGTGTGAAGCCCAGGACCTTGTAAGATTGAAACTATATAAAATGTTTTATGTATAAAATGTTATTCTTTAAAACATTATAGAATGTTGCCATACATGTGATTTGACAAGATAAAAGCATTTTAAAGGCTAAAGAAAACTTTTTCCCCTGTGCCTTCTTCAGTGAGTAATCATTGGGCTGTTTGTGGTTGGTTTGTTTTTTTCAGATAACCTTTTTCATGCTACTGTCTGCAGTGTGTGTAATGTTGAACTTGGCTGGTTCCATTCTCTCATGTCAGAATGCTCAGCTGGTAAACTCCCTTGAAGGCTGTCAGTTGGTGAGTAATGAAAAACAAATCTTTTAATAAGGGCAAAGAATTTTATTGTTCCTCTTTGGCAATCATAAAATTATCAGTTCTGTCCCTGTCATTGCATGTGTCTGGTATTTGGTGCTACCTTTAAGTTTAAAAACTTGATTAATTTGCTGTAAGAAACTTTAGAGTAAAAATGCTGCAATCTTTATAAGATATTGTCTCCTCAAAACATGAGTTGTTGTATTAGAAATGTTTACTTAGACTACAATAATATAAGAGAAACTCAATACACAGTGGGTGAAATCAAGACACGATGGGTGAAATCTTGACCTCAATGAAGTCAAAACTCCCACTGACTTCAGCAAGGCCAAAATTTCAACCAATATCTCCTTCTATATCCTGTGTGTTTCATGGACATGCAAATAGTTATGTTTCAGTATTTGTGCAATAATATTTTACTTATCAACTTTATTACTATAGTTTGATTTTAAAAAAAGCTTCCATTGCAAATACGTTATCTATAGAGCTAGTCCAATAGCAAAGAGAATCATAAAATACGAACTTATCAAGACAGTCTATGCTATGACTTAATAAAAGGTATAGTATGCATGCATGTTTGTATATATTAGGTTAGTATATGTTACTCCGTCAGGGTAGGGTGACTATATTTCCCAAAGGGAAAACACGAGCTAGCCTGAACTCTTTCCCTCTCCCACACGGGGCTGACCTGATCACTTGGCAAGAACAAATGGGACAAATGCCCAATTTTGCCCCAAAAAATCAAGATACCTGGGACACCCTTCCTTGGGATGTGGGTGTCTACAGTTCAACCACGCTGAGCCCTGAAACTTGTGCTTCAACTTCCCAACTCTCCCAAGTCATGTATGCATGCTCCCCCCTAGAGTTGCATCTCTGCGGGCATTCTGGTTTAAAATTTTAACTCTTTGGGGACCAAGTGGCAGGTATAATAAGGAACTCAGGTATTTCTAATACCATAGTGAAAAGTTCCAGAGGGGCAGACGTGTTAGTCTGTATACAGCAAAACAAAACAAAACAAAACAAAAAACTCTGAAGTAATTGTCACTGTTCAAACATTCTCACCTTGTAATTAATGGTTGTGGATTGGCCTCAGCTACTGTAACTCAATGGACTTTGCTACTACCTACCCTCCCCATTGTTGTTCCTTACCCTTGGATTTATATATATATACCTCCTATCTGATTTCTATTCCTTACATCTGATGCAGAGGATTACAGCCCATGAAAGCTTATACCTGCAGAAATTAAATTTGTTAGTCTTTAAAGTGTTACAGGACTGTTCTGCTAATTGACGGGGTTTGGCAGAAAAGAACACAGACACCAGTAGAAAGAACAAGGTTTCTTTACTATCTCTTTCTAAGTATTACAGAAAATAAAATGATACATATATAACAGAATAAACTTATTATACTATAATACTAAACAATAGAAAGGAAAAGAAAAGGTAAAGCAATGCACCTGATCATTATTACATAAGACTAACTATAATGATTAAGAAAGATACATCACCAATTGCCCTAATAATACATTACCATCATCCAGACCCACAGTCGCTGGGGAGCCCCGGTTGCAGCGAGGATTTGGAGAGCCCGTCCTGGCAATTGGGAAGCCCTACGCAGTGCGTCCACTCATAGGTGAGGTCTCCAAAGTCGCTACAAGCGGGTCCAGCTTTTATAGGGTGAAAAAACAGGTGTACGTGACTATGTGCAGATCACCTTGATGGATATATGGTTCTCATGCAGGGGGCTGTGATGGGAACCTGGCCAGGGCTCCCATCCCAGACCCTGCACATTCCTTTCTAATCTTTTTAGGGCTTCAATAGCAAATAGAAACTCCTTTCAAAAGGAAAGATAGAAACTCCTTCCAAAAGCAACAAAGAAAAAGGCAGAAACTCCTCACCTTGGCATCAAAGGGAGAGAGGGAAACTTCTTACTTTAACAACAAAGGGAAAGACCCCCCTCATATGTTAAAACACTCCCTCACTCTAGCAGCAGAGGGACTCCTTTCATGTGTTAAAATACTCTCACTCTGTCAAAAGAGGGAGAGGCTCCTTTCAGGTGTTAAACATAGTAACCTTATTATTACAAATTGATACATTTGGAGCGAGCAAGCATATACAATAGTAACATTTATGATACAAAGATTCATTGACATAAACAAATATGACTCCCACCACGCAGAGGCCGATCCAACTAGATACAGATAATCCTTTCATATCACAGGACTCTCGGGTTTTTTGCTCTATTACCATACATAGTACGTCTTAGTCTCAAAACATACAAGTGTGACAGATTTTTAGGCATAACAACAAAAACCTATACATGCTCTTCCTGTTCCTATGCTCACCTCTTCATGTGCCCATTCCATGGCCCCCCTGTCCATGTGTCATGTGGGTAGCCACTCTGCCTCTTGCAGTCCTCATGTTGCCTGGAGATGTTCCGTTTGGGGGAGAGAGATATTGCACAGATTCTGCCCTTAAATAAGGGTTCTGTCCCCTCTGTTTTGTGATCCACTGTCAATATTTCTGAACCAGAGTCAAGTGATTAGCCAAGAAGTCTCAGCCTCCTAGGAATGCAACAGGGAAAAATAAGTCTCCTTTAGCTGGCCACGCCCTGTAGCAAAACCATTGTCAAGACAATCACTGTTGTTGATTCCTGTGTTAGTCACTTCAGGGGGTGTCAGACATTATAATAAGCTGTCTTGGTATGTCCTTGACATTTCTAAACAGTTACAGTGACATACCCAAAATGTAAGTCACATTCTAAAGGGTGGTTACAGTGTCAGGTGAAGGTCACAGTTTGATACAGATTTGTACATACTATTTTTGGAGGCAAGGTTGAAGTGCACGGTGGAAGAAAATACTGGAGAGGAGCAACATGGCTTTAGGACACAAAGGAGTACTATAGATGCAATATTTATAACAAGACAGAATTTTGAAAGATTTATGGAGCGAGTAAATGCCATGTGGATTTATTGATCCTGAGAAAGCGTAGGATTTGGTTCCACAGGAGTTGGCATTTTGAGTATTCAGATGAATGAGAGGGTTAAGAATGTAAGTCTTCAGGATAAGGGACTAAAGCATTGTCTAAGGTAACTGACAAGGTTTTACGCTACTGTATTGTGACCTTACTTTTACAGTTCATTGTAATGAGTATCTTGAGGCTTGTATCTAGATAGCTACATGCTGATTGGTATGTGGTATTTCATATTTTCAGGTAATGGAATCTTGGCACATCTCTAGTGTAGGGCAGTAGCTAAGGAGAAAAGGACAGAATGTGGAAAATGAAAGGAAAAATAAACAATTTACTCATTTCTTGATCAGATAAGCTACTCTTGATTTGCTGCCTGATACTCACCTCTTGAGGTTGCAGTGGAACTTTCTTTAGGCCCTGGACTAATTAGAAATGTTGCACTATTTACTATATAAAATACTGCACAGTAAAAATTTGTGTTTAAAAAGCTTAATTGTTGATTTCGACTTTTGGTTGACCACAATAATAGATCCATGCATGCATATGATGACTGAGGGGGTTGGTAATGGGATAGGAAAGCTTACACTTGAGTCACTTGTATGATTTCAAACCAGGTCAGTAGTAACGAACTGTTCTTACCATTTGACAACTGTTCAGTGATCTATATGAATGGAGTTAATAGTATAAGTCTATCCTCTGGTCGAAAGAAGAAAGCTTTATTACAAAAACCGTGTCGCTGGCACAAAATGTTCACAGTCTTCAACGAGCGGATTCAGTACTCTAGTAATCGAAACTGAACAGCTGTCTTACTGAACAAGGCAGATTCTTGTATGCCATATTATGTTTAATGTAAATACTTAGTGGGAAAAAGTATGGGTTGAAAACATGGAAAATAAATCGTTAACTTTTTTTCCTTTTAGGTAAAGTTTAGGCAGGTAACTGGATATCATCGTAAGCAAAAGTTGTATTTAAAAAAAGTTTTTGCTAATGATCTGATGTTCTGAATATGCCATGAAAAATTTGTGTACCAAAACTGTGTTAAGTCCTGTTTTCAAAAGTGACGTAAGCATTTGTATTGATTTTTTTTCCTCCCCCACGAGGTAAAATTTTTGCAGTGCTTGCTTTAAAAAAATTATCTGTGGAAAAAATAACATTTGGTTACTTTTAGTTTTTCTAATTTAAACATTTTAATCTCAAGGAATTTCTATTTCTGCATTTTCTATTTTCCATTTATCTGTTTTCCTTGTATTATAAATACTGCCCCCAAATCCCCAAACTAAATAAGAGTTAATTTTAAATGCACAATGTTCACAACTGCGTGAACTACAATCAGTGATGCATCTCTTTAACACCTTCCAATAGGCTAAGCAAATCTAGTTACATTCTAGCAATTTAAACCAGAAGACAAACCCTTAAATTATTTGCCTCTTTTTGCATGTTAATAACATATTCGGTTTGCAGCTCTGGGCTTGCAAATATTTTGAAATGAATTATCAATAAAAGAAGGTTGTCAGAAATATTAATAGGTTTATAGCTGTAGGGTTGCTTCATCTCAAATATCAACTAAAGTTCAGAGGCACAAAAGTATGATGTAAACGAAAGGTTGAGAGAGAAAAAAATTATTAGTATCCCTTTATAGGGCTAGCTTGACCCCTTCTGCAGAAGAAAAATTTATGGCAGGGACCTAGAGGAGGAAATCTCCATGAGAATCTCCCATTTCACTTGACTCCTATGGAGATAATAAGCTCAGTGTACCCTGCCGAACAACCCTTCAGATGAGTAGCTCCATTGGATTCTTCATAGCTGCCTCTAGAACGATAGGTGATGTATTATTTTTTCCTGAGTGTCTCTATAGTACTTAGTGCCAGCCGGCTCACTGTTGCTGTCCAGTCTCACCTCATTCTTCCAGGATGACCCAAGCACTCACAAAGCACTTCCAAGGTGTCTGAATGAGGATGTGCAGCTGACAAAATACCTTTTTCCCCTTCTCCCTGAGCCTGTTCATTCAGTTTTCAAGTATATGGTGTATATGTGTTTGTTTATGTATATGTGTACATAATGTACACACACACATACTTTGTGTATATATATTCCCCCAGAAAACCTGTTGTTAACTAAGGCTGGGTCTACACTGACGGCGGCAAATTCGCCGCCGTCACATTGATTGCTCTGGATCGACTGAGCGGTCTGCATAGACATACTCAGTCGATCCAGGAAGCGACGCAGGAAAACCACCCCGGTAAGTGGAGTAGTGCTGCGTCGAAGGGAGAGCTGTTCCCTCCGACATAGCACGGTATGGACACCGCGCAGAGGAGACACTGCAAAGTCAATGGGAGATATGCAATTGATTTACATCACTTGCGTATCTCCCGTCGACTGCTGCCGAATCACAAAGGTAAGTGTAGACCGGGTATTAGAGTTCATTTTGCTTAGACATATTTCCTCACAACAACACCAACAGTAAAAATTAAGCTAATGATCAAATAAGGTATCTTGCCTGGAGCTTTGCTATTGTTTTTGATCTGCATTAGCTTGTTCAATTGCATAGAGACATTGTTGTCATTTTAATAAACATATTCAATAATGGGATATTCAATTTATGCATCAAAGAAATGAAAATCACACTGCAAGATACAGTATTAACTCTGACTTTCCTGTTATGTTATTGAATCATTTAATGAGAATTATAATCTTAAAATTACAACATTTTATCTCCTCTCACTTTCTACAGTGTAAACGACATGCATAAATGAAGATTATCTGGGACACAAACTTAACACCTCCATATACCATGCACCAGATTGAATACAAAATTGATTGCCCTCAGACATTTCTTACCTTTTAAAAGCTTCTACTATATATTTACTTTATGACTTTAAAATATTAGATTAGCTATTTAACTACTCCTGCAGTTGCACTGACGGGTCATCATTAAAATAGTAAAAGTTAAGGGAGGGGAACATATCCTCCTAATTTCCCAGGAGTTGCATTTATAATCCTCACTCATTCAACAGACTCACTTCTGTTCCCTTTTTGTTTGGAACCTCCCACAGTACTGGGTGATTAAGCAATTTTTTTCCCTTAACCATAATATTCAAAATAATAGTACAAGACAATGCTAATTATTTAACTGCAGATATAAAACAAAACTTGATGCTGGTACGTGATAACTAAAAATGGTTGAAAAATTTCTTATTTGGAAATTTTTTGACAAAAGGAAAATGAGAAAAAAAATCTATTTTTCTCCTTAATCAGCTGTAATGATCAGGTCTCAGCATCAAATCATGCCTTATTTAAAGCAGCATGGATAAAAACAAATGATTTTAAAAAAATCAGATTTTTTTAATTTAAATAGGATTTTTTAAATTTTTTTTTTAAAATCAAAACAATACTAAATTTCTCTTTTGTTTAAAAAATAGCAGTTACAATTAAATCTGATCACAAACATGCTAAACGTACACTTATAGTCTCATAAAAATGAATTAATCGCTCTAGCAGTAAGCAAAAGATTTTGATCATCTAGTAAAACCACCAGCATAGATGGGTTTGTAGTAAGGAAATACCAACACCAATACCAGCAAAAACCAACAAAACACCATAGATGAAAAGATGTTTTGGTTCATTTATGCCACAAATTCTCCTTTTTGCATTAACAATAAACATTTAATTGACATAGTTGAGTCCTTACAACCAGGCTACACTCCACCTGATAGAGCAGACATTGGTGGAAGGTTGCTAGATACAGTGTATGAGAAGGAACTTGAACAGTGTGCAAGAAATACTTAGGGGAAATTTGCCAGTTTAAGCCTTGATGTTTGGAGCGATATACACAATGATCCAGTAATATGTGCCTGTGTGACAACAGAAGATGGGGTTGCATATCTTTCAGAAACAATAGATACATCGGGAAATGCCCATGCAACAGAATATTTAAAAGTGTCGGTGAAAGCTGTAATCAACTGTGAACAAAAATTCAACTGTCACATGCGCAGTTTTGTCACAGACAATGCTGTAGACGTGGCAGAGATGAAAAGATACTTAGAAGAAGAAATGGAAGGATGCTCCTTAACATATGGCTGCAGTGCCCATTTAATGCATCTTTTAGCCAAAGACTTAAGTACGTCTTCTCCAAAAATAAAAGAGAATGTTGTTGAAGTCGCAAAATACTTCCGTAACAAACTTTTTGCTTAGTTTCACTGAAGAGAGCAGGAGGATCCAAACTAATTCTCCTCAAGATGTTTGATGGAATTCTGTGGTTGATTGTTTTGAACAATTTATTATCATAAAACTTTGTGGAGAAAACCATAATAAAATAGATGGAAGTATCTCATCTGAAGTATCTAACATTGGATTAAAGAGGAATGTAAAGGATATGCTCAGTATACTGAAGCCTATTTCCATAGGCTTAAGCAAAATTCAGAGAAATTGTTGCTGCATTGCTTGATGCTGTCAAAATTTGTAAGGCAGTTCAAGAGACATTGAGGAAAGAAATACTCACCAGAAAGTTAAACTGCAGGCAATAAAGAATCGAATGGCTCAAGCATTAACTCCACCTCATTTTCTTGCAAACATTCTCGACCCCAGATATAAAGGTAGATGCCTGGCTTCTGAAGAAGATGCTGCTACTATGGCATGGGCATCTCAAAATCACTCCTCAGTTATGCCATTCTGAATAAATTTCAGGGCTGGAGTGGAACCATTTAAACAGTACATGTTTACTGATGATGTTTTGAACAAAGTCACTCTCCTGAATTGATGGAAACCATTAGCCAGGCACCTTGAAGCAGTGTTCGTTCAGTTGCTAAGCCAACTTTTCACAGCAGTAGCTTCCTCTGCAGGCACAGAGAGAATATATTTATTGTTTGGTATTATTCACTCAAAGCTAAGAAATCGACTGGGAGTTGGAAAAAGCAGGAAAACTCGTATTTCTGTTTCAGTCTATGAATAAAAACGACAGTGGGAGTGGGGAAGATGAGCGCTAGTTGTAGAAGTTTTAAGGACAGTGTACGCTTAGGGTTGTGATGACTTGTCTGTTAGAGTTAATAAAATTTGAAAATTAAAAAAAAAAAAAAAGTTTAAGGACAGCCGGCAACTCAGGAGACTGCTGCAATTGCAAATGTGAAACATTTATGTAACATTTAAGATTTAGTTTAATAAAATATAAGTGCTGTTGGGTTTGTGATTTAGTTCTTACCATTCCTAATGTACTGCTGCATCTGCAGCTTGACACAGGTAATGAGTATTATGTACTATTTCCTAAATTAATAAAAATTAAGTAATCTAAAAAATTACACAACGTATACTCTCCTAGATGTTGTAAAATGCTGCACTGAGTTGTAATTAACATGTTTTAGTGATCACATTTGCATCATTGTTTAAGAAATATGTGAAGAAGTATCAGTGGGAAACTTGATTTAAATCAATTATTTTCTCCTGTTTTAAATCAATCCACCCTGATTTAAAGGAAGAAAATCTAATTGTTAGACTCTCCTTTCACCCAAGCACTCTAAGGATTGTTTGATGGCCTTTAGTAAAACAGAGCTCAACTGTTGTTCTGGTAATCCCTTCTGGTGCTACACCTGCCAATAGCTAGCTAGCTAGTTTGCTTGCTTGCTTTCTTGCTTGCTTTCTTTCTGCAGTGATCTGATTTTGTTAGCTTCAAATCACATGACCATATCACCACACAGCTTCAGTGGATATCTTGGATGTTGTTTGGGATTCTGGCTCACACTTCATACATTTCCTTTCACTTGAAACTCAGAAATGCAGTGCTGTCTTTCAATAGTGCTGCAGATGATGAATAGTCATATTCATGATACAGTTGCCAAAGAATCTATATTTTCATATCAGTTGTATATTTTTCTTGTTATGGCTTTGGTATCATTTGCCACTTGTCTTTCTGATGCCAAGCTCATTTGGGGAACATTATGCATGTACTTTGTATAGTCAAAACAAAACAAAAAAGTCTTCCACATATAGCTTTAATTTAATTCTGTGGCTGACTCATGATTTTATAACTTGTGTACTTTTGTACTCTGAGTCAGAACAAAGAATGTGACAAATACGTGTTTAAAATAAATGCAGTTGAAAATAATTGGCAACTAAGCATCTTTAAACCCAAGCCTTCATACCTTGCATTCTCTAATTTAACTTTGCTTGGTAAGTATCAGGAACTTGATATTCCAGGCATAAGGATTCATTTTGAAACAACATTGTTTATTAATTTTAGGAGGGCATATTGCAAATTAGGGTGCTTTATGCTATGATTAGCATTTTGAATTATGATTCAGGGAGCACAAATTAAATTGAAGCACAGCTGCATATTGAGCTCTGAGAGCCTTCAACAGCAAAATAGACAGTCAACAATCAATTAGATCATATGTACTATTAAAAGTGAATTAAAGTAAATTTGTTTTAAACAAACGATTATTATTAAAATGGAGTAGGCTTGGTGGTAGTGAAAGCTGACAACAATACATTTAGAACTAAGTTTGTGGGTTTATTTCAATTGTAAATATAATGTCAAAGACAGATGGTATTTATAATATCCTTTCAAGCTGGGGATGTCTTGCCAATGTGATGATAGAGATATAGCTTATGGTACTAAGAGTTTTAATTTATGTAGCCAGTGCCGCTTCTGAAACCTGATTGTATCTGTATGATTAGCTCAGCACCTCCTGTGAAGGCCTGGATGCACTCTCCACTCCCAGAGAATTCAGTAGGAGTTGAGAGCTTTGAGTACCTCTCATGATGGATCCTAAGATTTTGGTTTTCGTTATCACTTAGGTCCCTAGCACACAAAGCATTAAGTCCCCTAACTGTATAGTTTAGAGACTTGTGCAGGTGCGGTCACATCACCCTATACAATGGCTTTTGGATTTTGAAGGTATGTAAAGTGAGCAAATTATCCAACAGGATGTAGCTTCATAACTTGGAAACGCATGCAGAATTAGTGAGGCTGAGGGCTACATAGAGGCCCAGTCTACACTTACCTTCAGGATTCGGCAGCAGTTGACAGGAGATACACAAATGACGTAAATCACTTGCGTATCTCCCATCGACTTTGCTGCGTCTTCTCCGTGCGCCGTCCACACTGTGCTACGCCATTTACCGGGATGTTTTCCTGCATCGCTTGCTGGATCAACTGACCAGGTCTACACAGACTGCTCAGTCAATACAGAGCAATCGATCTGACAGCGGCAAACTTGCCTAAGTTTATCTAGTAAAGTAAAATGACATCAGCCCCATTGTCTAGTTTTCTAAAAAAGAAACTTTTATTCATGTTTGGGGATGAAATGTTGATTTTATTACAGCGTAAAATAAGTTTTATTAAAGATTAATAAGTAACATTTAGAGTCAGTGTTTCTCTTGTGTTTAACTTTTGTAAGAGCAATAAAATTAAGAATCTCTTATCTGTTACTTTCATCAATATTGATTTTCTTTGTTCATGTTACCTATAATTTAATAATAAGTGGCTTATGTGAGCAGTATCATTTTGTTTTGAAAGTGAAATATAATCAGTCATTCAGTAATTAGTGTGTGAAATTGTTCAAATTATACTTCTGATTTCAAACTGAATACGGTAGAAATTAGAAATGCAAGTTTTCAGCCTAATGGGTATTTTAAAGGGGAAAAATAGAAATAGCTCCAAAGTAGAAGCCTGCTTTCCTATCCCAGATTTTTCCTTTTAATTTCTAGAATCTTTTTCTTTTAATAGCTCTTATTAGTTAAATATTGTTAAGTTTTAATGTTGCTAGCAGTTATTACTGGTTAATAGGGACTGGATTTTTTTGTATTTTTGCAGAATTAGAGCTAAAAAAATTGATTGAATTATGTGAGTGAACCACTAAAAATGTTACACCATTAGAAAGATTGTGACTGAATATACCAATAAGAATCCAGTATGTTTAGACTTGCAGAAAAATTCAGCAGTTTTGAAGCATTTTATCAGAGCTGAGACTCTCTCTTGGAACTTCATGCCCAACAGGCAAGTGCTTAAGAGCCTGGGAGGAAAGAAATGCTTTCTCTCTTCCTGGCTAGGATAATAGTGCTATTATAAGGTTCCAAAGGAAGGTATTTCCACCATTCCTTGGCTAGGATTGTTAACATGATGCAGAATCTTTGAAGGGGAGGTGGGGGGTGAGATATAAAGGGTAGTAAAGGAATTCTTTGGGCTACTATAAGTACTTTGTAAAATCCACAGATGCGAGGAAAAATCCAAACTATCTGAGGAGGTGATGGGAAAGATGCTATTTAAATGCTAGTCTTTCTGCAAATACTTGGAATGGCTATTAAAATTCAGCGCCTTTATAAAGCTGACATTCTTTAATATGACACTTAACTTGGGCTAAACTCTATGAATGAGGAGACTTTGGCTTTGAAAAGATAAAGAACATTTTACAAATTGGAAAGTGAGTTGCACAAAGATCATGAGGGCCAAGAAGTTTTAAAAAAATCACATATGTAACAAAATGTTTTGTTAAAAATAATTATTTTCAAAATCTGAGATTACATTTATTTTAAAATGCCTTTACTTGGCAGCATATTATTTCTATGGTTTCATGTGAAGTAGAAACAGATGGAAGCTAATATACCTTTCAGTCAGAAATATTTTTTTCTACCTCATTAGAACTGAGAGATTCTGAAATTCCAGTCTGGGATTAAAAACATTAACAAAAAGCTTGTGATCTGTGTGGTGACAAGCATTAAACACAAGGGTTAATGCTTACCAATGGACTGTTCATGTCTTTTGTAGGATACAGACAGACCCTTTTTAAAAGGATCAGGTTATGATATTAAACATTCTATCTTATATGGCTGTCCAGGAAATACAGGTTACATGTTGTTTAATCTTCAGGTCTGGAACGTATATATGTACAATAAATGGGGAAAAGGCACTTGGAAATACTGAAATATTTTTCCCTTCTCCAAGCTGTGTGGATTTGTGGGATATATATATATATATTTGTATGTCAGCCTTTCTGTATATACATTTTATAACTAGGGACCAACTCTCTGCAAACTCAAGAAAGGCTGGCATTTTGTTTCATGTACTTTTGTAATAGTGTATCAATGTCAGCTTCTCTTGACTTTGCTGAGAGTTGGTCCCTAGTTATTGAATATATGTAGTCCACAAATCACACACCTTAGTTAGTTTGAGAGAAGGCAGGCTGGACGTAAGATGTACACTAGCCCTGGTTTTGCTATCTCATGCATTCATTTGGTCTTCCTTTCCCCATTCCTTTTTTCTTGCTGTTGCTTTACAATCTTCCTGTTTCTGGACAGTCTCTGCACCAGGGGCTGTTCTTGGTGCGGGAAGAACAACCAACTAAGGGCACTCTATTTATATAAATCTCTCCTGCAGGAGAGGTTATGCTATGTAGTGGTGCATTGGCTTATAGCCTACTATACAGATCTTGGTCTGATCACAGCAAGTAGGATCAGCTTTGTAGAACGGGGAATTCAGAACTACAGGGATGATCTCTTGAGTTTGGGTAACATCATCTTGCTTTCTTTAACATTTTTTCAGTATTTATAGACTGTGTGCTTTATGGACTTGTTTGCTATGTTTATCCGCACTCTTGCATGCTGTACTAAATGTTTCTCATTAAAGAAAAAAAATTACAAGCACTGGATATTGCACAGAAATCTGAATACTGGACTATTATTTACCATTGTCTGCTCCCTAACATACAAGGCAGTGTGACATCAAGCAAAAAAGCTGTTCACATATTACCTGGTTATTCAATCCATATTTAGGCAACAGTAACGTTCAAGGCATTAGAACTATCAGAACTTAAAATGAAACTTTCAAATGAAATGTCATGCAAACTCTAAAACACTGCTAGTCCATGGAACAGAGATTTTATGTTCCAACAGGCCTCCACACTAGATATCACCTAATTACAATGACAGAGACTTATAAAACATTCATAGATGTTCATCATCGCTCTATAATGTGGCAAACCAAACTCTGGATCCAAATATTGTAATATTTGAAGTATTTGGATTCTGCCCACCATAAAGAGAAATCTGCAGTGCAAATTGGGATCTTTCACTTAAGATCCTTCTCACCTGTTTTTTTCCTCTTTGGTGGGGAAGTGGTAAGGAGGTTAATCAATTTAGTATTTGTGAAAGGCATCAAATTCACAATTTTGGTCTCAGAGGTCCTCGGTTTATCCACAGAACAAGTACAGTATAGTTAGGAGCAGTGTAAATTGCCCCACAGTACTTTATCAGTGTGTTTCAGCTTCCAGTCGGAGGGCAGAGAAATTATTTCACTCTGCATACACATTCATCTTGGACCTCTGCAGAGGCTCTGGTAACATGCCAATTAACCACAGTTGTGATGGTGCTTTTTGTTTTGTGGATTCACTGGGATTTATTCATTTGACATAAGTCGCCCAATGGCTGACAGCTGGTGGTAACACTCATTCACAACTAACATAGGCTGGATCTGAATCTGAATCAATGACCAAGACTCTGGATCACATTTTCAATCCAGTAAGGGTTTGCCTACACAAGAACACTCAGAGAAGTTAAACTTTAAGGGGAATACATTTCAGTGAACTGAAGCCCCTGTACTTCTAAATGAGATCATCCACACACATGGTTTAATGCAGTTTAATTTAATTTACAGCTTTACTAGTTTCATCTGAATGTTTTTGAGCATCCCCATATAGACATGCCCTGAGTCATCCAATCTGCTTTGTATATTTTTATAATTTGGAAATAATGTTTTTTTGGCTGAATTTTTTATGGATTAAATTCTATTACATTTTAAAGATTTTAACAGGATAAACTGAAATTATAATAGTTTTAAATTAAACACATACAGTTGGGTATTGACAAGCATCGTAACTAATTATATTATACTAACCTTCTCCTGGTCTGCCTATCTTAGTTTGATACAAAAAACAAAACCCCCAGCCCTCCTGCCTCCCCACATGAGCTTAGGTATTGCCCTATTTTAAATATTGAAGACTGGTTTCTTCCCAGTTCAGCTGAACCTGAAACAACAGTTCTCCCTTTTTATTGTATAACGTAAAATATATAAAAAAGAAAATACGGACTATTCAAATGCTCAAGCTGCAATTCTCATAAAGTTAAAGAAGAATAGTACAAGAGAATGATATTCTGGTGAATCTATTAGCAAAGAATATGCACTAAAAATGATCACACAAACAAGTTATTTCTATTTTTCCTTTCATAGGACTTGGCCACATTTTTAGTCAGGAAATTTGCATAGATAAAGGTCATTTTCATTAAAATGTATTGAGTGGGAATTGAGATTATTCTCTTCAGGTTGACTCTTTATGTGTCAGGTCAGTACACAAATATAAATGCAAACTCAATGTACATTTAAAACAAAAGCAGAAGATTGCTCCAAAGAACATATGGTGCTCAGAGATAAGGATAAGCTATCACCATTTACTATCTAAATTATCCTTGAATCATAAACTCATTACAATTTTCATGAGCAGATTACTGTTATGAAAAGGGTAGAGAAAAGGCTGTGATAGTCAACTGAGTTAACTTATTATGAAAAAAAAACTAGACTGTGTCTGTGTTGATTGAATATTAGTACTTTTCTTTATAGGTCATATTTGGAAACCAGGATTTTCTATTCATCTCCAATTTCCTTTTTAAGCCTCTCTGAGTGACAAAATCATTTTTCTGTGACAGCACTTCAGAGGATTAGAGTTCACTAACTTTATGACAGTGACAACTCTCACAAATATGAAAATGTATTGTATGTAAAGTGGTCATATGGAGTATTGTATATTCCTGTTTTGAAGGGAAAGATTGTTCTGCACTTAGGCTGTGTGATGGAAGAGCAGAATGTACGGAGTATTTATAGAAAGGAAACGATTGATACCAGGCATGTTTTAATATAGGATACAGTAAAAGAGATTCAGGATTATGGGGTATGAAGAAAGATTTCATGCTTAAATTCTTACAGCTGCTGATACCTTAGAGAAAAATTCATAATTTCTATTGTATGCTTTTTTATTTCTGTCATTATTTTTATGCAATGAATAATTGCATGAACATGAGAACTTTGTTTCTCAGTAGTTCATTTGATTATCTGGTAAAACTTTATTTATTCATTTATTTATAGGCTCTAGGCAAACATTTTAAATGATGATTTTGCAAAAAAAACCAAAACAAAACCCCTTTTCATTATGATAGAAGTCAGTTTTTCACAAGTGAAAAATGCTTTCTTACTCTTTCATGTAAAAATAGCAATAACGGGTACTTTTCACATGAGGATCTCAGCGGTCTTTGTACACACTCATTAGTATCACCTCACGGCTTCCTTGTAAAGTAGATAATATATTCCCATTTTATTGTTGCAGGTACTGAGTCACAGAAAAAATATCTGATTTGCATAGAACCCACAGGTTTTGATTCCCAGGCCTCTTCGTTAATCACTAGGGAAGGCTGCTTTCTATGTGCACAGACTGCCTAGGACTAACCTAAGGCTTGGACTAAACCTGCTTGGAAAAAACAGTTTTCCATTGCAGTTTGCTGATTCGTCAAAATAAAAATGTTCTGCAAAGACAATTCAATTTTTACGAAGATCCTTTGGAAACCAGGCAGAATTCTGATGGAAACATGCCTTGCTCCTCTTCAGCCCTCCTGGCAGGCTGCTGAGGGTCTACAGATCTGGGCCAGCCTGCCAGCTGGGCTGGCTTGGGGTTGCAAACCCGAAGGGTTTCAGGGTTCTGTGGCTGCAGGGCAGCTTGCCTCAGGTTCGGGGATTTCAGGGCTTCCAGGGTTTGTGGCTCTGGGCAACTTGCCAGGTAGAGTGCTCTAGAGCCAATGCCCCATCTCATGCAGAGAATCTTGAAATTTTTGGCTTTTGTTCCAAATCAGAATTAAACCGGATTTCAAATAGCTAAATCCTCTGTGAAATGGATTACCTTTCTCTGCTCAGCTGTCACTTTCTGGAGTGGCTCATGACCAAGGGTGCCTAGCTCAGGGCAGACACCCCAGACTAGTGGTGGGTTCTATATTTAGATTTCACCAAGCCAGTAACAGGTATGAACTCCTGGATCACTATAACTGTCTTATCATGGAGTCACAGATAGTCCCCTTAGACTCTCTGGTCTATCTTGCCGCCTAGACAAACTGGACTTAGTGATAAATGGTCACTTATACCAAAAATCACACAATACTCAGGTTGCTTCTAGTTCCAAGAGACCAATCATTTACCTCAGATTAGTTGGTATCATAGATCTTACATCAAAGACAACACCTGTAGCCAATCCTGTATCTAAAGGTCTATTAACTAGGAAAAAGAACAGAGTTATTTATGGGTTAAAGCAAGCAAATGTGCACAAATGAGTTGCAGTCTAAATCCTAAGAGTGACAGAATTGTAGTGATCTGTCAATTCAAAGTGTCTTCCAGGGCAGACCCCGGAAGTAACCCCTGGGAATCTCTGGCTTCACTTTGGAGGCTCTGGCCCTGTGTGAGTTCAAATGGTGAAGAGATGGAAAACTTTCCTGTGACTTTGTTTTATTTCCTTCGTTCAGCGTCCGAGTCCACAGGACGAGCTTGCTTGCATATGGCATTTCCAAGGAGCGATAGGGCCATTAACCAATCCTTTGTATTGTGATGTTCCTTGATGACCCATCTGATTTTGATAGTTCTGGATGGGTAGGGAGGCAGGGGGACATGATTCCAGTGTCTGGGTTCACAAGTTCAGAGCAAACATTTTCAAAGTATAAAGCAAAACTTACATATTTTATTATAACATTCAATACTTACATTACACATGAGATTAATTCATGAAGCAACTTGCAAACATTTCATAAAGTCTAAACGCTAAATACATTCTTATAATACTAATACCTTTGTTGAGCAAAATTGTTTTACAGGTGAACTGGTCTGGTCTCCAGCTCTGAGTTAGTCAGTTCTTAGCTAATGCCTGCAGCCTGAGCAAAAGTTGGCATCTGGCTTGCCAGAATCACTAACTCTGTCTGGATCTTAGTAGGGTATGCAAGCCCAGGCCTGAAGAAAACTTGAAAAGAATTACCTTTTGTGGTAAATTCCACAGAATTGATTGAAATCTTACTGTTCTGGAGGCCCACAGATTACTGGTGAGTTAATAGTTCTTTCAGGTATCCTTTTGGGTTAGTAGTGTGCCGGGGATGGAGTTGCATCATTTCTTCAATTCCAGAAGATATAAACAAACGTGTGCAGGCACACATACACGTAATACGTGTGTATAATATATTAGTTTCTGCGTATTAGCACCCCTTAGTAGGATGTGCAAAGCTGGGCCCTCAGTGCCAGGGCAGAACACAGGAAAGAGGGTGTAGGAAGTGGTACCGTGCAGCCCCAAAACTTCCTTCCCTGTCTGCAGCTATGACTCAAGGTATGTTTACACTGACAGCGGCAAAGTCGCCACCGTCAGATCAGCCTTTCTGGATTGAGTGAGCAGGTCTCCACTGACCTCAATTGGAAGTCGACGCCGTAAAACCATCCCCTCAAGTGACGTAGCGCTGCGTTGAGGGAAACGCGATTCCTGTCAGTGCAGTGCAGTGAAGACACCACAGAAGGGACGCACAGCGGTCGACGGGGGTTAGGTAAGCTATTCTGTGTAGCTTGCGTAACTTCTGGCGACTGCCGCTGAATCGCCAAGTAAGTGTAGACCAGGGCTCAGCACATCCCAGCGCTGCCTTCTGGGGCTGCAGCCCCGCAAACCTGCCTTGGGGCTGGCTGTAGGCAGGGTGTGTGGGGCTGTAAGCAGGGAAGGAAGTGCTGAGTATCTTTTCCTGAACTTTCTAGGCTGTGCCCTGTCCAGGCACCAGGAGCCCAGACTAGGCACATCCCAGTGCTTTCTTAACAGGCTGCATCCCCACAAACCACCTTGCATCTGGGGCGTTCCATTTCCCAGGATGTGCCAAGCCCAGGCTCTGACACCAGGATGGGATCCATCCTGGAGAGTATATGGAGAGGTTCTGTGTCTGCTCTTTGTGGAAAGCCCTGGTCCAGTTAGCAGCTCCCTTGGCTGCAGCATGCTCTGGGGCCTGGGCTCCATACGTCCTAGTTGATCCATCTTTTGCTACAACCTTGCAAACATGCCTGTGGCCAATACTTCCCCAGAATGTCAATACCCAGCATGCCTACTGCCATGGGCCAGTTAACATTATCTCTACTGGACAGTATCAATTCTGGGCAGAATGTTTTCATTACTAGAAAGATATAATTAAGAGGGTTGCTATTCAGCAGAATCTACTCTGTGATGTGCAGTCACATATAAACATACATACATACATACATACATACATACATACATATATATATATATATATATACATATATATATATATATATATATAAAAACAAAATTACATTAAAAGACCATTATTATACTTCTGACTTGAAGCGCTCACAAATTAGGACAGTCCTGAATTAAGGTTGACCTTTATTTCGCCTCCTTGTATTTATGCATTTTGATTTAGCCTTTAATTACATGCTCAAATACTGTTTTTTCCACAGGACTCTTGCCTCATTGAGTGCATAAGATGGGGACAAGTAAAAGAGTCTGTTGTCTGTAGGATCCCTACTTCATTTGTTGTAGAAGTTGGAAGGTGTGTAGCAAATGAGGGAGGGGTTTGAGGTAGGAAGAGGAAGGAGAGTTTCATAATTAAGGCACTTGAATGCCGTCCTGGAGAATTGGATTCTCTTCCTGCCTCTGCCACAGATTTCGTGTGAGATGTTAAGCAAATCACTAAAACTAAACTTTTCACAGGTGGTCCCTAATTGCGTGTTCCTCATTTTCTGAGTGCCCAACTTGAGGCTCTGTGGCCTGAATTGCATAGGCATTGAGCACTCGTAACTGTAACTGCAGTCAATGGGAGTTTTGCATATAAATGCTACATAATGCTCAGTGCTCTGAAAAATCAGATATTAGGTGTCTCAAATTGGACTCCCAAAATTTGTTGATACTTTTGACTTCAATCTCTCTTTGATTCATCTCCTATTAGTAAAATGGGTAATACTATTCCCTCAGCTCACAGTTTTGCAAAGATACATTAGTGTTTGTGAAGTACTTAGATACTGTAGTGAGGAGTGCCACAGATGAGCCCATGAAGAAATTTAGAGCAGCATTTGCAGTAATTAAAGAAGGAGGCCACACACTGAACAATGAGGAGAGAAAAAACTATTGAGATTAAGTGAGCCCCATCTTGAATGAGGCAAGGTTTCTATGGGAAAAAATTAGGATGTGATCAGGTAATTAAAAACTGTCATAATGCATACACACAAGGGGGCTGAATTAAGAATGCACAGGCAACCTTAATTTTACCATTTCCTAATCTGAGTGCTTGATTTTGCAACCTTAATAATGTCTTTTTTGTGTAGATGAGGATGTGCATGTACTCGTGTGGGTGGGTGTATAGATCCCAGTTTTCAAATTTAGGTATCCTAATAGGAAGTCTTAATCCCAAAATAAAGCTGGACATTTATGTGCCTAAACAATTTGGGCAACCAAATCTGTGATTTGAGTGTCCTAATAAGATGTCCGTATTAAAAAATTAGGCTCCCAATGTAAAGTGTATATCAGAGACCAATATGTCTGTTTACATGGTTTTATTCCACTATAACCCAACATGCAAAACCAAGACAGCTGGCAAACACAGGAGTAGTTACAGTGTTGAACCTTTAACTTTTAGACATAGGCTCAGCCAACAGTTATTTTATTTTTTGCTTCATGAGTCACAAGAGAAGTCACTGGGAGTTAAGCATGTAGGCATTTTTGCAAATTTACTAGGCACATATGTGCATCTTTAAGCACCTAAATAACTTTTAAAATCTGGCCCTAGGACACTGAAAATATTGCAAACTCCACACTGTGAGATAAAGCAAGGGTATCATTAGACTATTTAAATCTAGCTTAGACCTGATAGTTGGAACACAAAAGAAAAATGTACAAAGATATTTTCATCGTCCATTTAGTAACAAAATCCCAGACAAATGAAACCACCCCGGTACAATTAATGGCAGTATCAATAAATAGACTGCTTTGTGTTGTGCCTTAAACATCATGTTAAACACAACCTCTTGGCATGGTTTTTCCAGATTCTCCCCTCCACTGCTGCAGATTCTAACAAAGGTGGGAAGTGCCGTTTCACTAATGTGTTCCCCATTTTCCAAATAGAAGCCCTTCCCTGGGCTTTCTCTGTGTTCTGCCTGCATCATTTGAGGGAAAGCTGGGCTCTATCAGATGTTTCCCCTATTGCCCTGGAGAAAAAAGTGAAGGAAAAGCTAGCATAAATTGCTGCATGCAGAGTTTGAGTAGCTTCCAGGTCCATGTTGCGGAGCTCCTCTGCTAGAAAGGCCCTAGGGACAACCAACCGTCAGGGAGTCCCTCACAGCATGAAGCAACTGCTAAAGAAGCTGCTGATATCAAGGGGCTGCAGAGAGCAAGAAAAGAGAGAGAGGCAAGGGTCTGACACATGAAAATGCACCATGCCTCTGTTAAATTCCCAGTGATTAACTGGTTTAGTAGTTGGAGCTCATGTGACTCTTCCCAGGGGGAAGGTTGGAGCCTGCTGCCCATATGAAAGAATTCAAAGGGAAATTGGATTCCTAACATGGGTTACTTCTATGTAGTGGAGGATTTGGCCCTTAAGCAGCAATACAAAATCTTACTAGTAATACTTCTATTTTCATCAAGGATCCTACAAGCTTCACAATAATCATTGATGGAATGAGGTAATTAGTATCTTACAGATGGAAACACAGAGGCTCAGAGTTTGTGACATGTTTAGGTAAGGAATCACAGCAAATCAGTGACAGAGTCAGGAATATAATCTGGGGATTCTGACACCTTTTCTCATTCTTTAACCAATAAACCTTTAAATTGCCAAGAGGATGCCCTTGGCTACCAGCACCATGTATGAAAGAAGGAGAAATGTATCTAAAAAACCACTGATGTTTCATTCCTATAGCTCCTGTTCAGACTTTCCTCTAGCATGAGGAACTGCGGCTATCTCTACACTGATGGCGGGAAATTCCCTGCTGTCAGATTGATTTATCCAGTTCAATTGAGTGGCAGTGACGACACGCTCAATTGATCCAAAAGTTGATCTATTAAAACCACCCCCAGAAAAAGTGTAGTGTTGCACTGACAGGTATGCATTTCCCATCTGCGCAGTGTAGTGGAAATGGTGCACAGAACAAAAGTTAGGAAGTTACGCTAGATACTCTGCGTAGTTTGCATAACCCCTGTTGACTGCTGCCGAATTTGCCGGTCAGTGTAGACCAGGCCTGTGAAGAGGATAGAAGAGGCTGAAATAAAGTTACAGGTTATCAGTAGGCAATCTTCATATCTGGGATAAAGCTCTAGTCAGTAGCTTTTCATAGAAGTTGTCCCATTGTGCTTTACAAAAGTAGGACAAATCAGCTTTGCTGTTACTTTCTATGTGCCACGTTATAATAGATGATAATTTTAGTTCATGCATCAAACCTTACTTATTTAATTTTACCTTAATCAGCAAAGTCACATTTCAATCAGAGTATGTGCGTGCAAACCTTACTCATGGGAGCAGTTCCACTGAAATAAGGATTGCTTATGTGATTTAAGAGCTACAGGATTTCATTCCAAATTGGTGAAGTGCAATGCCGTGTGTGGTAAATAGTTAACACTTTTTTCATTCAGGGTTTTACAGCTGCCGGTATTCTAGAAGCATGTTGTACGCGTCAGTTTAAATCCTATAGACTACTTAGTTTAATAGTGTAGATATAATGCAAACCTGCATCTTGTCACTTTGAGTGCTCATTAATTATCATAGTGCTCTAGGTCCTTTAACTCTGATTGCCACTTTGGAGGATAACAGCATATGTAAGTTACAAACTTGCTTTAACAGTGGCATCTGCTAGTTGTGGGGAGCAAAGATCAGTCTTTAAATGTACGTTTTGTAGGTTTGATTAATAAAATTATAAATTATACTCCACTACCAGACTAAATCATGGTAGTGAACTTTCAAGTGGTCATTTAATGCAAATGTCAGGTTTGAAATCACTTAGTATGCGGTTTCTTAAAATAGAATCAATGAGGGAAATAAGCTAATGCTCCAAAACACACCCTGGTGTTCACAGGGTGCTGTCAAGTACTGTAGTCTCAATGCACAAGGCAAATAAATGCTCATCTGGACTTTGCATATTTCTGTCAGGCTTATTCATTTTTACTGCAAAGGAGTTCTCTCAGAACAGCTGAAGTGTTACTGAATTTTTCCAGAGGGATCATTGCCTCAAAGCCTTGAATACATGTGGGCGATTTAAAAATAATATAGTAAAGTTTCTTTATAGTGATTTTAACTACAAAAAAGTTTCACAGATAAGAGAATTGTTTTTAAAACAGCAACAACTTTGGTTTAACAGAGAAATGACAAATGACGGACTTCCTCAGTGTTTAAGGCAATGCAGTAAGAGTTGTAATCTATATGTTATATATTTTCACATTAACATGAGAAATTTTACTACACACCATGTGCATTTTGAATATGCATTTTGAGATCATTAGCCTTTATGGCTACTTTTTATGTTGTTTGTACTACAAGTCAGCAACACAATGCGCTATAACAAAACTACTACCAGTGATTTTAATTTTGATTATAAAAACTTAATTGGAAAAAATGTTTCCTGTGGCTACACTGTTTTTAGAACCTCAGAGGGAGCACCATGTGCATAAAGGAGATGCATGCTCAGTTCTTTCATTAATATGTGTTTTAAGAACATAATTCCAATGCTTTTAGAAACTTTCTTTTGCACACGTTAGCTCTGATGGTAATTTTACATCAGTAGATGCTCAGGCCCCAGATTTGATTATTTTAATCCACTTTCCACCATCACTACATGTTGTTGTTGCTTTATTTCTTAGTCCATATTTGGTGGTTTGGTCATAACTACTTTATTTTTTTTAAACATGCTGTTCTAGGTCCTCAATCAAATTTACAGCAGTTCATGATAATCCAGGATCTGGAGCTTTCTCAGTGTTGTCAATCTCCTATTGTGAATTGCCTATTATTTGTGTTCTAGTAGTGTCCAGAGGCCCCAGTTGAGACTGGCACCTTGTTGTGCTAAAAGGGATATTTAAATATGTCAGATGTATTCAAGTTGGCAGGCCCGATTGAAGTTTATCCTTGGATAATTATGGAACGAGCTGAAACAATCTCAGAATCATTAGCAATTATCTCTGAGAGCTCCTAGAGGACTGGTGAGATCCCAGATGACTAGAGAAGGGCATACATAGTACCTGTCTTTAAAAAAGGGAGCAAAGAGGACCCAGGGAATTATAGACCAGTCAGCCTAACTTCAATACCTTGAAAGACACTGGAACAAATTATTAAACAATCCATTTGTAAGCATCTGGAGTATAAAACGGTTATAAGGAACAATCAGCATGAATTCGTCAAGAACAAATCATGCCAAACCAACCTGATTTCCTTTGATCAGCCTACTGGCCTAGTGAATGGGGAGAAGCAGTTGATATGATATATCTTGATTTACGTCAGGCTTTTGACAGTCTTAGATGACATTCTCATAAGCAAACAATAACAGAGTAGTTCTTCTTCCAGTAGTGTCCATAGGAGTGCTCCACTGTAGATGTGTCTGCACCTCCGCGTTGCTGATTGGAGAACTTTGGTAGAATTCTGTTGTGCCAGCACACGTGCTTCTTCTCACCTGTCATGAGGCTAGCTAGCATGCATGGGAATTCCTCAGTTCCTTCTCAACCCCCCCTTGGCTAGAGACAAAGCTAAGAGCTGTCCATTCATGGATCATTAACTCCCTTTAGTTTTATAAATTTTAGCTTCCCTTGAAGCCTTTTCCTTTCTTACCTTGTTTGTTTTTTGTTGGCCATGCTAAAAAGAAAGCGGAAAGAAGAAAGGGTTTACCTCCCACCAACCCTGATTGGGAAGGACCCCCCTGGACATGGGAATGCCTTTCTTCCCAGGGTGCAAAAAGTGCCAGAATTGCAAGGAATCTATCCCCGTGACTGACAGACACTTGCAATGTGTTTGCTGTCTGAGAGAAAAGCACAATCCACAAAAGTGTGGTTGGTGCCAGCAACAAAACCCCAGGTTCAGGAAAGAGAGAGTTAAGGCTCAAACTCCTGTTCATGGAGTTGGCCCTTCAACTCCCAGAGTCCCAGCGAGAACTCTCACTGCAACCTTCTACTTCAAAGGCAGGTGATCCCAAAGAGGCAGGTCACTCACTTAAGACCACTCAGAAAAGGTCTGTGAGTCCCCACAGCAAGCCCCAGTCGAGCTGGAAATGATCTCCAGTGCCATCAACATCATTGGTACTGATGGCACTGAAGGTGCCTAATGCTGGTACCCCAGGGCACACGCGGCACAGATCCAACAGAGCATGTTGATTTGTCCAAAGACCCGATGGGCATGGGTAAAGAAGTACCAGTACCGCGGGGCCGTGAAAGGCATAGAAGATCTGCCCGGGGGAAGGCTATGTTGGGACCGATCCTGGTGCATGTGGCACTGAAAGACTGTACAGCCAGGTCCACATCTCCAACTCCATTGATGCAAGCCTTTTGATACTGACATTCAGCACAGGTACCAATGCTATCTACACCACTGGATTTCTGGTGTGCAATGGATCTCTTGCTGTCCGACACGCTGGACTCAACCCTAATCAGTACCAGGGCCCTGGTACCAAGTTCTCCCAGAGCATTGGACTTGCTGATATCTCCCTGCTGCACACCACCTTTATCCTCATCCAAGTCAGAAAGTGAGAGAGGACTTGGGTTCCCTCCATTCTTCTTACCTGCCACATGGGACGCAATTTCACTATGGGCACCAGATGTATCATCCACCCGACCCTCATCTTCTATGGTTTGGCCACCAGTGGTACCAATCACCAGCCCCCTACCCTCAATGGTCATATTGGTAGGCTCAGAGGCAGCAAGCCTCCCAGGTCCATGATGTGGCACGCCAACAGACAAGAGGCACCGTCCTTCAGCTGTGGCTTTGAAGGCTTTGGAATCTCCTGAACAGCAGGGGGAGGAAGTTGGGGCCAAAGGAAAGGGGGAAGATATTCCTCAAGCTCATTTCTCATCGTCCTCACTAGACAAGGCAGTGATGCCCCCTCTGCCATCCATGGCTGATGATTTTAAATCATTCCAGGACCTAGTTCAGTGGGTGGCAGAAGCCCTGTAAATACAGTTGCATAAAGTGAATAAGCCTCACCACAAATTGGTGGACATTTTACACTCTTCCACCACCTCTGCCAGAGCGATTCTCCTGGTTAATGAGGCACTCCTGGACCCAGCCAAAAACATGTGGCAGATCCCTGCATCTATATCACCAACATGCAAGCGAGTGGACAAAAAGTATTACGTGCCAGTAAAGGACATGGAATTTCTATTTTTCCACTCACCTCCCAATTCCATCATTGTGGTTGCGGTTAATTGTAGGGGTCATAAGCCCCAGCTTAAATCCACTCCGTTTGACCAAGTCAGGAAACGTCTGAACCTGTTTGGCAAAAAGGCATATTCATCAGCCATCTTCCATTTCTGCATAGCAAATTACTAGGCCTTGCTAGCAAAATACGATTACCAGAATTATATGAAATTTGGTTCCTTTATTGAACTCCTTCTGGACTCCCATAAAGACCAATTGAAGGCCATAATCAGTGGGGGCCAGTTGGTGTCTAAAACATCTCTTCAGTCCGCGTTAGATGTTGCCAATACAGTAGCAGGCTTGATTTCCATGACTTTATTATCAGATGGGCTTTGTGGCTACATTCGTCTGGCTTACTAAAGAGGTCCAAGCCATGGTGGAGGACTTTCCTTTTGAGGGGATGAAGCTATTTGCTGAGAAGACTGAAGTGTTCCTTCACATGCTGAAGGATTCCCAGGCGATTCTGATCCCTAGGGATATGCATGCTAGTTACAAGAGAAAATACAGCCCTCAGCTACCATTTAAGACCTGGTCATCTCAATACATGTCTCAGTACTCATATCAAAGATCTTACGATCACACACCTAAATTGGAATAGACATGAGCAACACATCTCAAAGAACAGTAATTATGAAATAAGTAACTGTTCTTTCAGCATAGGAGCTATAGAACCTGTGGCTATACATCTCAGAGGAAAAAGCTTCTACTTTCTCTACTTCCTGATGCCAAAGAAAAAGGGAGATTGGAGACCCATACTGGACCTCAGAGCGCTCAACAAATACTTCAAAGTGAAGAAATTCAAGATGGTCACCCTGTCAACGATCATCCCAGCAATAGAGGAAGGAGATTAGTTCTCAGTCCTTGATTTTCAAGATGCATACTTCCACATTTCCATCATATCAAGTCACAAGTGTTACCTCAGACTCACACTGGGCCAGGACTGCTACCACTAAAAAGTACTCTCTGTCTTCCTTCAGGGTATTCTCCAAAGTCCTTTTGGTAGTGGTGGCCCATTTATGCTCTCAAGACCTCATGATTTATTCTCACCTGGATGATTGTCGTCTTAGGGCATGGTACTTCACAGAGGCCCAACGAATTACTGAAACCACACAGGACCTGTTTCCGAATCCAGGCCTACAGATCATTGAACAGAAATTGACCTTAACACTGGTACAGAGGCTAAAATTCATAGGAGCCGACCTCATTGCTACTCAGGGAAAGGCACTTCTACCACATCAAAGATTTTTCAGCCTCTCCTTCTTGATAGAGACAGTACAATCCAGCCCACAAATTTCAGCCAGACATTGCCTCCAGTTTCTGGGTTACATGGTTGTGGGCACATAGGTTATTGCTCATGCCAGATGACACATGAGATGATTCCGTTCAGTTTACAGGCCGAACAATTGTTACATTTATGAAATAAACAGCAGGATTTTTATTCAGGGGATAAGGCAATATGCCGCATTTATTATGAACACAGAAAATATTTTCAAAAGCAATTGTCTAAAACACACACACAGAGAGAGAGAGAGAGAGAGAGAATGAGAATGTTCTGCAGGAGGGATACCTAGTTACCCGTCTAGCTGTTGCTTGAGCCGAATCACTGTCCAGGTGACTCAGACACGAGGATGGAGACAGGCTCTGTCATTCGCGACATGATGCTCCTTGGGGTTTGTAGAATGAGCCCAAAGTCCAGGTTTCTTCACTCCATTTTTATACTTATCCATCCCCATTTGGGTCTATGGATTTTATCATGTCAGATAGTCTCCTTCTTTGATGTAATCGTCAAGTACATTTGATATTGCAAGTGTGACAGCTTTCCATTCTTCTTTCGTTCCTGTTTCACACTTTGTCTTGGTCCTTGGGTGTTAACTCCCCTGTTTTCCGGGGTTATCTTGATCTTTGGCCAGCTGGGTTGTAAAAGTTCTTTAAACAAAAGCATCTTCTCTCCATCCTGGCCTTGGAAGCTGAGAACCATTACCTCAGCAATTGCTTCCTTGCCATCTTATCTTTTACAGACTTAGACTGCATTCACTCCTCATTCATACTTACTAAAAATCATTACATTCTTATCCCATTACATTAGTACATTATCTTGTACTTACTTACTAACATGATAAAATCCTTATACGTATACCATTTCTATTAATATCAATTTTAACTTTTACTAAAAGGGAATAAAAGGAATCTTATTTGCCCTCTCACTGCCCCATGATTTACACATCAACCACATTCCTGATATGCATTGGGCACATCACTTGTAAATTACCACAATCAAGTTTCAGGATGTTCCCAAACATTCATACATAGATATGAATAAACATTTAGATAAATGTTAAATCACAAAAAGTTTATGCAGGATGTTCCCACTCAGACGTTTAAGCAGTCAGTTATCATAGTGGAGTCTGGGGTAGCATGAACAAACAATCAATGTGCTCGGAACACCCTTATCTGTAACGTCTAGCTTTATTCTTTCTCAGTGAGAGGATTAACGCCTGAGTTTCAAATACATACATACTATCCAGGCCTGCTCTGATTCAGGCCTTCATCACTGTGCTGGGGCCTTCACAGTGTCAACATACACAAACTTCTATCCATGTCCACTACGGTCACGCAATCCTTGGACGGGTGGAAGGACCTGGCAAACGTCTGTATGGGAATCCAGTTTGCTTAGTCTTCCTTGTCTCTACTTCTGACTACAGATACATCCCTCATAGGATGGGATGCGCATCTCAGTGATCGCACAATACAGGATAAACGATACCCAACAGAGACATGCTTCCACATCAGCCTGCTCAAGCTCAGAGCGGTTAGAAATGCATGTGCTCACTTTCTCCCGTTGATCAAAGGGACGCACACAAGGGTCATCAGACAACATGGTCTGCGTGTATTACATAAACCGACAGGGAAGTGCCAGGTCTCATTCCCTTTGCGCAGAGCCACTGAAACAATGGAACTGGTGCATTTCCCACAACATCCTAATATCAATGGCCTACCTCACAGGAGTATACAACATGATGGCGGACAGTCTTAGCTGCAAATACCCACAAGACCACTAATGGGAGATAGAGTCGATAATGATACATGACATCTTCCGACAATGGGGGACACAGGTAATAGACCGGTTCATTACTTATTAGAACAAGACATGTTCAAGTAGACCTCCAGAGCGGGAATCGGAGGACACTCCATGGGAGATGTCCTTCTCCTTCCTTGGGACAAGGGCTTTCTGTATGCCTTTCCCCAATTCACTCTATTACTGAAAGTCCTTTTGAAGATAAGAAGAGAGAAAGCAAACATTATCCTGATTGCTTCCACTTGGCCCAGACAGACGTGGTACCCTTACCTGTCACAGCTGGCATTAAGCCCATCCATGACTCTCCTGATCACTCATCTCCTGTTGCAGAACAAGAGATGGACTCTCCATCCCAATTTGCAGATTCTGTGACTCAAAGCCTGGTTCCTTCATGTTTCCAGCACATAGAGGCATCTTGCTCTGAGGAGAGGTACAGGAGATGCAATTACACAGCAAGCAGGTAGGGGTTGCAAGCACTAAGAGGACATTATTAGAATTCAAAATGATCTTGACAAATTGGAGGATTGGTCTGAATTCAGCAAGATTAAATTCAATAACGACAAGTGCAAATTACTTCACTTAAAAAGGAAAAATAAAATTCACAACTACAAAATAGGAAATAACTTAGTAGGCAGTAGTACTGCTGAGGATGATGAAGGATGGGTGATATAGTGGATCACAAATTGAATATAAGTCAACAATATGATGCTGCTGAGAAAAAGGCTAATATCTTTCTGTGGTGTATAACACGGGTGTTGTATGTAAGAGATGGGTGGTAATTGTCTCACTCTACTTGGCAGTGGAGAGACCTCAGCTGGAGTACTGTGTCCAATTCTAGCTGCCACATTTTAGGAGGTGTATGGACAAATTGGAGAGAGAATCCAGAGTACAGGAACAAAAATGATAAAGGATTTAGCAAATCTGACCGATGAGAAAACGTTGAGAAAAAATGTTTAGCCTTGAGAAAAAAAAACTCAAAGGGAATCAGCTAAGTAGTCAGATAACTTTCAGGGCTGTTATAAAGAGGATGGAGGATTGTTCTCCCTGGCCACTGAAGAAGGGACAAGAAGTAATGGACTTAATCTGTAGCAAGGGAGATTTAGGTTAGATGAGATTAGGAAAAAATTCTAACTATAAGGCTAGTTAAGCTCTGGAACAAGCTTCCTTGAGAGGTTGTGGAATCCCCATCATTGAAGGTGTAATAAAACAGGTTAGACAAACACCTGTCAGGGATGGTCAAAATTTACTTGGTCCTGTCTCAGCGCACTGGGCTTGACTAGATGACTTCTTGAGGTCCCTTCCAGGCTTGCATGGTTATGATTCTATAATTCTGTGTTATACAAATACGTAATGACAGACAGCCCCCAACCTGAATAATTTTAGACAGGACTGAGAGAGTGTAGGAAGATGAACTGTCTTTCCCAAATTCAAACAGCGGATGGATGGCACAGGAAGGATTAGAACCCCTCTCTCTTTAGTCTAAATCCAGAGCCCTACTCTGTAGACCACACTGCCTCTTAAATAAATTTGAGATTAATAGTGAAGATTAGTTCTCAGGTCAGTGAATAATCAGAATAGTGGAAAAGAGTTTTTATAAAATACATAATATACGCTCATTTAGCACTTACAAATGCTTTTTCTTTTTCTCTTTCTCTCTCCTCTCCTTTCTAGTCATATCTCTTGATGGTTCTCGTCCATTAAACTTTTCTTTTTTGCTAGTCTCCTTTCTCTTCCCATTCCCAGAACATAAGAACTGCTATACTGGATCAGATCTAGTCCATGTAGTCCAGTATCCTGGTTTTGACTGTGGCCAATACCAGAGCTTCAAGAGGAGTTCACAGAACAGGGCAGTTGGAGTGGCCCCAGTCCTTTCTTCCCTTCCAACTTCTGGTAGTCAGAGGCTTAGTTTTGCCCTCAGGATGGGGTTCCATCCCTGAACCATCTTGATAGTTATCGATGGACCTATACTCCATTAACTTACTTAGTTCATTTTTTAACCCATTTATACTTTTGGCCATCACAACATCCCATGGCAATGAGTTTTACAGGTTAATTGTACATTGTGTGAAAAAATACTTCTCCTGTTTGTATTAAACTTGCTGTCCAAGGCTGCCTTATTTGTGTGTTATACTAAGTACACACCCAAAGCAGGGCTTCTACATCATTTATCTGATGTGTTGTCAAAATTTGAACTTTTATATTTCATCTTTAAATTTTCTCCTGCAGTTTTTTTATGTTCCCTATGAGCATCTAAAAGACAATATAAATATTAACACAATGGCTGAGGACTGCTGGAATCCACATCGAACAGTTCTATCTGAAACAGACTGCTTATGGGCTGGGAAAATATAATACATTGTTGGTGGGATGTCACACTCATGAGTTGATGGTTTGGGGACTATGTTCAAAATTGGCAGTCTCCATATATTACTTTATAAGAACATCTATATTGCAGTAGCCCTAAGATTTGTGACAGTGAGAAAAACAGTGGAAGAGTGGCTGTTATCTTGTTCCTAGCTCATCCTGTTCTGGCAAGGTGTTGGAGCACACATGCTACAGACAGTAATAGCAAACTCTTTTCCAAAATTCCTATAGTAGCTAGACAAAAACTTGGTAAATTAGGACAGTGATTGTCAACCAGGGATTCGCGTAGCCCTGGAGGTACACAGAAGTCATCCTGGGGGTACATCAACTCATAAAATTTCATACAGACAATAACTTGTTTATGCTGCTTTATATACTATACACTACAATATTTATATTCCAGTAGATTTATTTTATAATTATATGGTAAAAATGAGAAAGTAAGCAATTTTTCAGTAATGGTGTGCACTGACACTTCTTTATATTTATGTTTGATTTTGTAAGCAAGTACTTTTTAAATGAGTTGAAACTTGGGGCACACAAGACAAATCACACTCCTGAAAGAGGTACAGTAGTCTGGAAAGGTTCAGAGCCACTGAATTATAACAGACAAAAAAACTTAATGGGCCAGATTATCAAAGGTTCTGCATAAAGGTGTCTCTAATATTGTGTCCTGTTTTGTAAAAGCAAGGCCAACAGTTTCACACACTATTTGCTGCACAAACATATATTTTTTGCACATGTAAAAATTACAGATCTCTTTTTGGAGGCAGCCCTAAAATGTTGGTAATAGCTTTAATTGTAACAGTTTTCATTGTGCATTTAAAAAACCTTTAAAAAAAATTAGCAAGATACATGTGCAGTACAAAACGGTTGTAAGATACATTTAAGCATGAATAGAGAAGCAGTCACAGGTGGAATTCTTTTTTAGGAAGTTTTTGTTATTGTTTTTCAGTTTTTGTTTATGTGATTACTGTTCATTATATGAGCTAAAAGTAGAGTAGGATCTATTTTTCACATTAGACGTATCAGATACATACTATGGTGTGTTTGTTGGTGACTACATTTCATTGAACATATACATACATATATATATATATATATATATATATATATATATATATATATATATATAAAACATATATACAGCATGTATCAGAGAATAAATGATCTTGGTGTAGACAGCTTTGTGTAAAGTACGTTTTCCTTGTTATAGAAACTTTGTATCACCTGAAGAGTATATTGATTTCACTGAATGCTATCTGCTGATACATCAGGTGTACTGTAACTTTCTGACTGCTGAATTTGAGACAAATCTAAATTAAAAGTGTAAATTTCAAATGTGTTCTATAGTAGTTAATGAACAGCTTGCACCATTTCTAACATTCCAAGAGGAATTCTGAGGCAAGACCTTTCTCCTGAGATTCAAGAACATTTTGTATTTATCATGGGATCAGAGAATTTGAAGGCTATCAGATCATATACCTGAAGTCACATACAGCTCAGATATCTTTCACTTGGTGCCTTTTTTTTTTTTTTATTAAAGTATTAGGTATTTCTATTCCTGTCTGTTTCTATCTTAAAATGTTAAAATTCTTATGAGGAAAAGCTGTACATTTAAAATTCTGGGTCTGATTATAAAATAAGTAATATAGAAATCAAGGGATCAATACAAAAGATGCTCACCATTTTAGCTGGCTTTTTCTGTGTTTCATTTACAGTATTTATGACTCAGGGCATCACCAGGCTGCCTAGGGTGCAGTATACAACTGCATTCATTTCTGCTCATGAGTGTCTAGAAAATGGTATAATTTAGGTTTCCCTCATTTTTAAAAGCATTCTGAGTAATTACACTGGTTAGAGGGCATTCTAGAGGTTCAAGAGTTCAGACCCGCTGAGATAGCAATTTGTCTGGAGTATGCCTTTATTCTGATATATGGCCTGATGTTAACTTATCAGCCTCTCCTCCTGTAAAGTTTACTTAACATTATTTTTTCAAAAGTAGCCTCTTACTGCTCTCCCAACTGCTTATTTGTTCCACATCACTGAAGCAGAGACACCAAATTAGTCTGAGAGAGATCACACATTTTCTCTTCTTTTTTCTTTCTCTATATTTTTCTTGGATGTAAAATACATATTTTAAAACATCTAGCTACTCAGAAGAAATGAATGATTTGAGCCTTGTATGAAGACAGACAAAAATAGCTAACTAATAAGAGAGCAAGCAATCTATTTAAATATGCTCCCTGTATGGCTGACCTCAGACAGGACATTTCCAGGGCCCATCTCAGTTTGTTCAGCAGTCATCCAAGCAGCAACAGAGAATTTGGGAAGAGGCAAATTATTAATTATGATACATATGCAATAAGCAATTCAGGTGCTCTGTTGGTAGCAGTAAAGATTGAAGTGCTGTCTCCATGGTACAAGAACCAACATAAGCCAGCACAGATGGTCATCATACAGTCTCTTCCACACTGCCCAACATTGTACCTCACCCTGATTAATTCAGTCTTCATCGTCCAATGAATTCCTGACCTTTCTGCTCAGACTCCCATTAAAGCATCTAATCACTGCCAGTTTTGTTACTGGTTTTTCCAGTATGAAAATCTGGGAATTGAGACCACTAAGCTCATTTCACATTGGCCCTTGAACTGCCATCTGATAGTAATAACGTTTACTCAATAGGGATCCAGACTGGATTTGAGCCAGTGACCTAGGGGGAAAGTATCCCACTACCAAACGTTAGAATTATCTGCACCTGCACAAAATGGCTTAAAAGGAGAAAGATCTAAATGTTTAATTGAAAAAAAAATGGAAGTGGCTTCAGGCTTAAATGAGTAAACTGAGGTAGAATTCATATAGAGTTGTATCTTGGCTGAAAATCATTATAGGACGGCAATACAAAAACACAAGCATTTTTGTTTTATTTTGAACAAAGAAATCAAAATGAGGATAAAGAATCCAATTCTGCACTCCTTACATGAATATACCTCCCATTGAGCTGAATGGGAATATTGCAGATTTAAGATCACATAAATCAGAATTCAAAGAAAGTCAAAGTAAAATTAAAACAGTGTTTGGGGTTCAGTATATTCAATAAAACACATTTTAATAAAAATCTTGAAAGAAGTAAAGGTACCAGAAATACCTAGTGACTATTAAAGCCTCAAGATAAAGGAAGGGACATAATTAAAGAAAGAGAAAAAGAACTTTGTAAAAAGTAAAATTTGAGGATGCTGAATGTTTACTGTATTAAACATTAAACATTGTATTAAAACAAACAGAGCTTGAAACGCAAAAGAGACAAAAATGTCTTCCAAGTAAAATAAATTAGATGTGAGGTCAGTGTGTGTGTGTGTGCATGCTTACACCCCCACACTCAAAATATTGTATGTCTTTCATCTTCCCTTCATGCTCCATTCTCTCCTGTCTCTGTTTTCATATCACCACCTCTCTCTATTCTAATCATCTTCCTGATTGTTTAAATGTGATTTTATTTGCAGTTATGATTTCTCACTATATTGCCTGCCCCTATTTCATTTCACATGTTTTTCACACTTACTCAGTCAATTTCTCCTGGTTTAATCTGGCTTTCTAGAGTACCGTAAGTGTCCTCTACTTCCTAAAAACAGCTTTTCTCAACAGCCCATAGAAGGCTTTAAGATACAACTGCTTTTATCTACCTTACTTTTCTACTATATTTTTATTTCTCACCTCGTCTCATTTTTGTAACTTCTGCTGGTCAACAGAAGTCATTCTGCTTCAAGCTGTATCACAGATTATGTGATGAATTGTATTTTCAAAAAGCAAGACATTGTCACTCATTGGTGTCTTCTTGTGATAAATGTTATGATGATGGTTGGAAGGAAGGTGTGGCTTTGATTACTAAGTCTTTCTCTGCTTTTTTTACAGATTAAATTTGACAGTGATGGTGTCTGTGTTTGCTGTGAAAGGCAGCATCAAACATCAGGCTGCAGCAACCTTGGAGAAACGCTGAAACTGAACCCACTGCAGGAGTGTAATGTTGTGAGGCTGACGCTAAAGGTGGGGAGAAAGAAGGGTTATCGTTTTATTAGAGTTTAATACAGCAAATGCATTTTGATAAAGGCATGTAGTGAAAGTGAGCAGTGTTTGTGCACTGTCAGCTGCTTACTTATTCATAGCAGAGGCTTAGCAGAAAATGAAAACCTGATCCTGCAAACATGAAATCAATGGAGCTGCTCATGTGAGTAAAATTACATGCTCACCTGTTTGCAGGATTGGTGCCAGTATTTGTACAGAATAACCATTTTGTTAAAGCTTGAGTATGCTCCAGGGTACACCTACAAAAATCTTATTGTAGGTGGAGGGCTCATAATTGTAATCTTGATGGTGCCACTTTAATTAAATGTTTTTAAAATATTCCATTTGAGAGAGAATAATTTAGGAAAAATAACTTATCCAAAAAGAATCCTAAAAATCCTTGCAATGTGAATTTCCTATTTTATTAGCTTTGCTATTTGGCTTTGAGAGCTCTTTGTTCCCTGACTGTTCTTATTAGAGAAAAATGTCTCACTAGGCACATGAAGAAATTACAGCTAATCAGGCAAACAACTGACGGTGATAACACACACCATCTATAATTATGATTAGTAATGGCTGTGGATTGCTCCGATAGAAAACAGCTGATGTATATACTCACGACTCTATTCTGTCTTTTGTTTCAAAATAAGCACTCAACTTGAAATAGTTGGCATGTAGGCTCTGTATACAATCCCTTTTTCTTAAATTTTTCTACCTTTCCACTGTCACTGCTTCAGCCCCACTGGTGGTAGCAGCAAAGATAGGACATTAGCATTTTTACCAATGCTGTGTAATCTTGTTCAGAATAAGTCTAGAGAGCACAGTAGGAAAAATGTCAGTGGCTGCCAAAACCTTCTTCACATTAATATGTTTGTATGAGTATGTGCTCACACTCACATGTGTGAATTTTCTTTTAAATCAGTCTTTGTTTATGGTGCCTTTTGATAAATATGGCCAGTGTTTAGTTATTTTATATATTGATGAATTAGGGCCTCTTTTATGTGTTTTTTTGTAAACCTCGTGCTTCATTCTTGCAGTCCAATCCAGAATAAACTACCCAGCCATTTCAGCTGTGGATGTAACATTAAAGCAATAAAATATCCACGATTATACGTGTGAAATAAACAATTCTCCTGCTGTAGGCAATAGCTGGGGAAAACAGGATACCTGGCAGATAAATGTCCTGATCTGATATGACAAATTTTATGGTGGATTAAATTTTTGAGCCCTGAAGTTTGAGGAAAATCATTGATCTTAATGAAAAAAAATACTATTTTAATATTGTCAGCCTTGCAGAACCAACTGGTTCCTTTATGGTTTGTGTATGACCAGCAAAATTAACTAAATGTCGTCTTTGCAACTCAGTTGTCTTCAAAATATGCCCTTAATTACTCCTGTGCAATCCCAGTGAAAGTATTACAGTTGAATGGTTATAACCAAAGGCATAATTTGAAGACAAAGGGGTTGCGCAGGTGTAATGGAGGATAGCATGTGGCTTGCAGAATCTTCATTAGTGGTAATGATGCAAAAGCGAAAAAACCACAGAATAAATTATGAAGTGGGGTCTGCAGAGTGGCAGTTTGAAAAAAATCTTACTGTGTAATCTGAACAAATTTTGATATGGAAGTTGTTGAGAAAGAATAAATGTGGAACCCCCATGATGCCATTCTTACAAAGTCACTTTTCTGAGTGGAACCACACTTTAAAACAAAGCTCTAATGTTTGACTCTAAGCTCTCCTGTGGGCAGTGGATTTAATGGGATTTGACTACATATTGTGTGAATTAATATTTCCTTTAATTTTTAGAATCAAGAAGTGCCATGCATATTATAGAATGCTGTGTATAATGCCTGCTGCCAAATCCAATTTCTCTAACAGAAATATAGAGAGGCTATGCTTTAATGGAATTGAAGGGCTTATCTATACTGACTTTTGGCTCAAAATCTAGTGTGTGATATCTTCTTTGCTTCACTGAGAAGACTGTTGAAACTCATCGCTACTTTTTCTCATGCTTGTGTAACAAGGTCAGCGGTGGCCAGTATCAAACCTGAGACTGCTGGAGTTTAATGAATGAGCTAAAAGTCACGTCTCTCTTAGCCAAGGCTTTAGCAGACTCATCAATCTCTTGTTGGTCTGGTTGCCACTAGAGGAGGACGATGCCACACCAAGGAAGTATAGGTCACATACTTCCCCTAGCTGAGGAAGCGCGTCCTGAACTTCAGATATTTCCCAGGTGATATCCCAGATGAGCCCCCACTTGTAAGGCCCGTGGACCCTGGTTGTGCTCAGCCAGGATCAAACCAGGGACCTCTGGAACTTAATGCGTAAACCTCTATTTCAGGAGGTAAAGACACATCTCTTTGCTAAGGCTTTAGCAAACTCATCAGTCTCAATGTCTAGCTGGTCTAGCTGCCACTAGACAGGAACAGAGTGCCATGCCAAGCAAGCATAGGTTACATTTGCGCGAGCAAATTCCATGGGTAATTTAAACTGGAATTTTGGGGAATCAGCATGTGGAAAGGCCATTTTAGGTGGAGGGCATTATTACTGGGATTATCAAAGATACAATGTATCTAAAATATTATTGATTCTTATGGTCTCTATAGTAGCACTACAGAGGCAGTAAAACACACAATACCCATGAATCCAATTGACATAGTGACTCTACTCCAATCCACCCCTACTGGCTTGGGAACACAGAAACCCTAGGTAGTAGGTAAGATGTTCAAAAGTGGCTAAAAGATCAAGGAACCCAATTCCCATTGACTTTCAACCCTAACTGTCATCTGTGCCTTTGAAAGTCTTTGCCAGACCTGGAGGCCCCTGGAAAAATTACTCAGAATGGCTTCTGCTATTTCTCCTGGCCACATGGATTGTAGGCACAATGATGGCAGTAGAAACTATGCCATTTCACTTACATTACCAATCAAAATTTATCATCCAGTCTCAAAATTGCTAAATTTGCTCCATTTTTTGCATGTTAATGATTTTTAAAACAGGCATATATTTATGGGAAACAGTGTTAGAAATATTTTCTCCCAACTCTGCTCAGATTTAATATACCAACTTTGTGTTATGGGTTGAGAGAAGGAGGAAAGGATGTAGCCTACACAAAAACATGATAAAAATGTACAAGAGGATAAAATGTACACTGAGATAAAACATTAAAATATTGCAAAATACATTTTATTTATTTTATTGGTTTATGGAGCATCTCATCTTACAATTAATTGATTCTTACAGAACTTGACATTAGAAAAATTGAAGGGACCCAGAACAAGAAGTCCCTTAGGTACAACATTAAAAACATTAAACATTTAAACATTAAACATTTAAACATTATTTAAAATTC
This sequence comes from Mesoclemmys tuberculata, assembly GCA_007922155.1. Lineage (NCBI taxonomy): Eukaryota > Metazoa > Chordata > Testudines > Chelidae > Mesoclemmys > Mesoclemmys tuberculata. The sequence goes on from ML675621.1 coordinate 2,212,113, forward strand.
TTAAATACATTCTCCTTGAAGTAATACCTCTCCAAATGCTAGAAGAATTAAAGTCCTAACTTCTTCTTTTTTTTAAAAAAAATCATCTCATCAGTGGGATGAGCCAAATTAGTTCTCTCTTTCTGTTTCCTTCTCCCCCTCACATTTTTCATCCCACGTCTCTTCTGCTGCTTTCTCATTCTTCCTCATCTCTTTCTATGTATTCTCTATAGGCTGCAGGACAAGCAGCTTGCTGTCACAGTTCATAGCATTTGCACCCGTATTTCACCCTCCCATCATCCACCAGTTGCCCCCACTCTAGCCTTCTGGCCCCTCAACTGTCACCTCTTTTGAGTAGACATCTGTGTGTCTCTCTCTCCTGACTGGGATTCTGCCAGGATCCAGTGAATGGAGACAAAATGCCTATGGGGAAGGATGTTCCCTGCTGCTTTTTCCTCACCTGTTTGAGCTTCCTTTGTTTTCCTTCCTGTTTGATGATTCTGTTTACTGCTTAAATATACGTTTTAATCCACATGCAGATTTTTTTTCCTTTGGGGGAAGAGAGGGTTTGAGCAACATGTGAAAAATACAAATCATGTATCTTAATGCAGTGTTTCTCAACCTTTTAAATAGCAAGTATCCCCTAACTTGTGAAAATTTTAATAAGTACCCCAACACTGAATTTTCCACTGAGAAATACAATCTTTTCCCCCTTTACCATTGGACGACTGTATTTCTCATAAAGCTGGAGAGTTCTGCAGTGCTGTGTGGCTGTGGCAGATCGCAAAACCCCCTGCTCTTTCTCTCCTCCTCCCCGTCTTCCATATAGGAGCAAAGGCCAATGCCAGCCAATCACTATGGCCTGATGGCGGGGTCATGTAGTGTTCTCACACAGGCAGGAACTTGTGAGGTATGAACAGGTAGTAGCGGCCCAGTAGAGTGGATAGCAATGCTCCCCATGGCCGTCCCTAGGGGGGTACAGGCTTGGAGCAAATCACACTGCGTGGGCCCTCTTAACATTTTTATACTGGTAAAATCTGGAGCCGCCGCTGGGCTCCCACCTGGGAGCTTAGGACCGGGCCGGACATGGGCAACTGCTGCCTGGCTTCCCCAGAAGTTGGCGGCTGCTGCCCACCTCCTTTCACTCACGTACCCCCAGGAGTATGCGTACCACAGGTTAAGAAACTATGACTTAATGTACTATTGGAAAAGTACATTGTGAAGGGCAGTATAAGAATCTGAAAGGAATAGGATAGAAGGAAATATTGTGTGAGGAGCATGAGGAGACAAATTGCAGTAAAAAGATGATAAAAACTAAACAATATTGAATTCCACCAACTGGAAGAAATATGCTGCCGACTAATTTTGACCTTTTACATTATTTGCTTTGTCATAGGCTTGTATTGTACTATGTTACAGACAAAGCAATGCAGGCATTGTGGATAAAAACTTTTATGCATAAAACTTGATCTTGTCACTGAGGAACAAACAGACTAATCAACATAATAAAGCAGGCTTTGCTATGAAGAGAAAATCATATTAAAAAAATTTAATGTTTGCTCTCTCTCACACTGCAGCAGCCTATTAAATTACATTTGATGGAATCATGCTATGCCTAACAATGTTGGGCCAAATTCTGAGTGGTGCTGTACGCCTGTAACTTCTCACTTTGGGACAAGTTGGATGTTTGTGCAAATCACAGTCATTACATAATTCAACTCTGTTGATTGCTTCTGCTTGATAAATTTCCTCGGTTGGAACAGGCAAGTATATATCAGGAGAAAGGTGCACTGGTAGAGTCATTGATGGAAATTTAGTCTCGTCTTATACTATCCCTGATTCTAACCATTGTTGTTAGACCATCATTTTGATGAACAGCTATACGCACACGTCAAACAATTTTTTTTTTTACAAAGATCCAGTCAACAACGTATATGGCCATAACATACAAAAACAAATACCAATATGATTTAATGTAAAATGTTTATATAATAAGGTATTTATCATCTTCTGGGAGAATGAGGGACTGAATCTGCATTTCTGTGTTTATCAACTTAGACATAGTAAGGAGGTGTCTGGGATAAAGTGTTTTCAGTGTACAGATGACACCTAGATCTCACACACACACACGCACGCACACATACAGCTCCATGAGTGCAGTTGAGTATTTCTCCTAGTGCTTGGGCAAGATTGGGGGTTGGATGGGAGCAAGCTGACTGAGGCTCATTCTGGACAAGATAGGGGTGTAGGTGTGATGGATTAGGGGAAGCAACTAGTGTATTTGGCTGAGGTTATATTAGCCACTCCAGTGTGTTACATTCTCAGCTGCTTCTTAAAAACCAAAAAGCAGCAGTGACCAGGTTGGCTTTTACTCCTCGGTGTCTAGGAAAGAAGTAGGAAGCTGCGTCCTTTCTTCTTACATGCCTTTGTCTCTCTGGGTTAATATGTGAAAGAATGGTTTTCATACAATGTGCCACATTCTACCTAGGTTCACTCAAAGCTGGGCCCATGTCATCATGAAAGGTTGGCAAGCTGAGTGTATGAGTATATAACATTGTGTTGGGTTTCATTATAAATGTTTCACATGACTCCAGCTATTATATTTATTTCTGAGAATTTTCTGATATCCTACAAATTACTTTTTTTAGAATAGCACACTCCTCACCAACAGATCAGGGAGCTGCTTCTATGAAGTACATTTTCAAAATAGTATGGAGTGACTTTGCTTCATGAATCTCACTGATTCTAAAGAGAGCAGCAGGGATAAACGTCTGCATACCACCCTAAAAGTATTTCCCCCACTCTCCCCTGCCAACTCCAGAAGCCCATAGCCAAGTAATGGTTAGCTGGTGAGGTAACAGCAAAAGCAGAAAGTTGCTGAATACTAATAGTTGTTTTCCAGCATAGATGAGTCTGTCTTGAAGATAGGTATGTGAAATGAGACCGCATTACTTGTCAGCACTTTGTGGAAGGTATTCGAGAACAAAAAGTCCTGTAGAGTTTAATAGAAAATGACAGCCTTTATATAGGTTCTTTTGAATGATCATACTAAATTACATGCCTGCTATAGAATTCTGCAGAATTGTTTGAAAATCTTGTACAAAGGATATCATTCTCCATTAATTTCTGTAGCACCCTACTGGTTTCATGCATATTCTGTAAGGACAGAAGTGAATCCCTGCTGTAGAAATGTGCGGAGCAGAAATAAGAATGACAGGTGGGATTTCCATTGTATTGTTCAATCCTAATATGTTTGTACAAAGAAAGAAGAAAAAAATAGCCAACGCTGACTTTTAAGGAACGTATACCTCTACACAAATTGATTTTGGATAATCTTGGAAGAAGGGGCCAAATTTATGCAAAAGTTTGAACAAAGGTCTTGACTGCATACATGTTAGACGTGTGTAATGATTGTTCAAGTTGTATTGCCTGTTTTTTCCAAAAATATCCTTCATTTTTATTTATGAATCCTTATTATTTGCTTGACTATGTTACATCTATTCCTTCTGTGATTTCTTCCCACTATCACTATATGGATTCAATCAAGTACTGGACAATTTTTTCATTTCATACCTGTGGCCATGGATTTGTGACTTCAATGCATATTTTGTAAATAAGAGTGTAACTCATTAATGAATAGGACATATATTTTCTGTTTCAGCCTGCATTCAAGAATCTTAGTTGTGCTATGAAATGTGAATTAGAATTTGTTTTATTCTTCTACTAAAGATACAGAGAGCATGGCTATAATATGACACTCCATTGGATTTACAAACTAAATTACCAGATCTGCAATGCTAGCTAACTGTAGTGTCTTCTAAAGGTCTTCAGAAGGTGGACTGTCTGAAAGCAATCAGTTTTTTAAAACTTACTTATTGATACAAGTAATTGTGTTTTTATTGTTTTTTGTTTGTTTGTTTTTTAATTCTTCAGAGTCTCCGAAAATTTCTTTAGTATGTGTGGAACAAACTGCTAAATGTGGCAAAATTTCTCGTGGATTTCTAGTGACCCTACTTATGGTTTACAATACATCATGAGAATTACTGAGTAGTTGCAAATTCCTCTCTAGGGGCCCAGAGGAGATAAGGTGGATGTAAGAGTTCATGTCAGCATAAGAATTTGTCCTCATGTACCTCTTTTCAGGATCCAGCTTTATTTTACAACGAGTCTCCAAGATATTCTTGTTCTTACGCACTGGGGTCATAAATAATGGAATGCTGTATATTATCCTTTTATAAGTTGAAATGAAAATCTAATAAATAATTATGGGGGAAAGAAATTAAGTGAATTTTTCCTCAAGCTTCAAAATTTACTTAAAAACGTCAAACAAACATATATTTGTAGCTCTCCAGCAATTGAAAAATAATGTTTTTAACCCAGGAGTAACCCTATAACATTAAATACTGAAATAAAATGTTTCCATTCTAAAAGCTTAAAGAAACAGTTTCTTCAAGTGCTTGCTCATGTCCATTCCATGCTAAGTGTGCGCACGCGCCGCATGCAACAATCACTATCGTAGGTGCCGAAGAAGCAGCATAAGAAGACTCATGCCAACAGATGTCACTCCCCATCGAAGTGGAGCAAGTCAGCAGTGGGGGATGAGTCGAGACTTGTGCTGGGCCACTTGTCTTTCCTGGAATTTGGGTTGGCTGTGGCCTCACCCCCTACAGCTCCCAGCCCACTTCGGGACCCACTCCTGACGCCTGGTAGTAGCAGAGGCCCTTGGCACCTGGCAGTGCCTCCCACCCCGAAGGCCTTTGGACTTACTTTCACTCTTGATACCACCCGCCCCTTGGGACGATAGACCCGCACACGAGGACACTGCACTGGGCCAATTGGCCAAGAGCAGGTCAAGGGGCAAGCCCATGATGGGGGCCTCTCTTGGATCTCTAGTATCACAGCTCCACTCACCATCCCTGTGGTGCCCCCTCAACACCTCGGGAATGGTCACCAATACCCCCTCAGTCTCTGAGGCACAGTAGCCGCCAACTGGACTCTAGGTGCCGCTTGCCAGACCATCAGTGCCAGTCACCAGAACCCCAGTACAGAGCACCTATCCCTGGACTCGAAGCATTCACTGGAGTGCTTCTGCCGGTTGCCAGAACATCAGCACCCTAGGGAATCCCAGCACTGATCATTGGAACCGGAGCACCACATCCAGTGCTCCAGGGAACCAGAGGCAAGATCAGCTCTGCCATAGTCCTCTGGTTCAGAATTGGAGGAAGATGGGTGTCCTTCCCATAAAGGCCATAGATATCTCAGCCCCTGCCACTGGGTTTCCTCCTCTCTACCACCAGGCTCTTGAATGCCAACACAATGGGCTGGGCTTTGGCAGTTCTGAACCTGTGGGGGTTTCCCTTAGACCCGGGGTCTCAGCATTGGTCCATTTCAGGGACATCAGAAAGATGATCAGCAACAGTGTCATGACCACCACTGGATTCGAATGATGAATGAGGCCAGGCAGAGAAGACCCTGGTGACCCACCAGGAGGAGGAGACCCCAGTGGCTGGGGACCAGTCACCTCATCCTCCCCTACCAGAGTCCTCATCTTCATTGCTTGATGAGGCAGTAGCAGGACCTTCCACCACATTCCCCAGGATGATTTTAGGGCTCACTAAGAGCTACTCAGACAAGTAGCAGCCGATCTGGGCAACACATCTCGAAGAACAACAGTTAAAAAATGATAGTAACCATCTTTTCTTCATTCCTGGAGTAACGAAAAACAAAAAATAAATCAAAATAATTTCCTAAATTGTTTCCAAAATTTTAGATACTAAACAAAATACATTCTTTTATTCAGTTATTGTCTGTAATGTTCAATGCTAGGAAAATGTCCCAGTCTGAATTATTTCCAAATGGTAAGATTTCATAAACTACAAAAGCACCTCCCAAGAAAATCAATCTGCCCTTCCATGTTAATCTGGAAAAAATTCATTGATACAATTTTGGGATTGGGGAATTTTTTAGCATGGTCCTCCATAATCTTGCTCTCTGCCTTTAATGCTGTTGTTCACTACCTCTTTTTTACCACTCTGTCCTTACTTGACTTTTGTGGACTTGTTATATCTTGGTTTCCTTCTATCTCTCTTTTTACTCTTTCATCATCTCCTGTTGTGGTTATTTCTCATACTCTGTACTCCTTCCTTTTGAACATCCACAGAGAATGGTCCTTCGTCCTCTCTCTTGTTTTCCCCTCTCCATCTTCTCTCTGGCAAACATTATCCATTCACCTTTCTCTGAGTTGTCTCATCTGTGTCTGTGTTTTTAGACTGCAAAGTCCTCTGAGCAAGGACTGACTTTACTTTGTGTTCTTGTACAGCATAGATAAAAAAGTCCTTAACAAATACTAGTCATTCAAAAATAGTACTTTTGCAAAATGCTGCAGTCTGATCTCATATTTTTGTACGTACTTTCCAGTCGTTTGAGTTCCGTCACAATCAGCCTGATGAAAAAATGTAAATGAAGTATATCTCTAATTTACACCAGTAAGTTACTCCAGAACAGATATTCTGTGGTACTTCATCAAAAATCTATTCAGCTAAACCTATTCAGCTAAACCTATTCATAACCTATTTATCACTGTGGACTGCATCCAATGCTTCCTGTATGGCCCTGCACAGGGCTGCAGCTGTGTGCTGGTTAGGGCTGCAGGCTGAGAACCACTGAGCTAAACTAACATCATTTCTCTTCTTGCTCTTCAACCACTCCATTGTTATCACATTTGCTTTGGCTACTGTTTTAATTAATCTTCAAGTACCCACTGAATTATAGTAATTAAATCAAAAGACAACGTGATAATTTACCATGTCATTAACACAGTGGGCCAACTTTGCTCTGTTTATTCCACTGTAAATCTGGAATCACACCACTGACAATCAGTGGTGTTTTAGAGCCATGTAACTGGGAGCCAAATTGGCCCCTGTGTCAATAACGTGGTAGTCACCCTGTCTGTGGTATTAAGCAAAAAATAAAACTTATTTTGCAAAAGTTTTTTATCCTTACCATGTGTGAAGAGTGATTTTTATTTGTTTGCAACTGAATTTCTTACTATAAATCTGCTTATATCCCTCTCCCATTTTAGTGGAATTTGAAGAAAGGGTCAGCTGTCCTGTTGCACTTTTGGGAGAAGGCAGCACTTCTAGCTGCTCAGACTTCTATATTCCTCCATGTGCAGTTAGGTGTGAATCGTAAACTGCGTCATAGTTCAGAATTGATCCTTTTTATGGATACACAATATTCCATGATTTATGGGAACCAATTTTTCTAATTTCTTTGACTCTGCCAGTTAAAGTAACTGAATTTATAATCTAAGTTAAAAACACCGCTGCCCTTGAATTCACAAGTAAAAGAGGTACATAGAGAGTAATTTCATGGGTGAAAAAGCTTTACTTCTCATTATCTTTTTTCAGATTGTTGACATAAGAAATGAAACACTATGTAATTGAAGTCGATCAAGAGTAAAAAAAATATTCTTTACAGCACTGCAAAAATGGGGTTCCTTTTAGAACTTGATCGATATCGATATTTATCCCATTGTGTTCAGTATTATTGATTACAGTCATGTGTTCTCATATCTACAAACTTATTTTACTGTTTTCCCTGTTTGTTGATTGTACTTCCAGAAGCTCATAGGAATTAACAATTTTCTAGAAAGCTATTAATCTTTTATTTCTCCACAGCAAACTAGTCTGTTGTGCAAGCAAATTAGAAGCCTATTGTATGGTTGAGTAGAGAATTATCAATTCAGTAATAGTGTGTTTAGGTAGGCTTTTTCCCCCAACTGTTTTTTAATGAAATCAGAATAAATAAAGCACTTTTCCCCCTAAAAATTATAGTATTTTAAAATCAAGAGAATAAGAATTGAGAAAATAAAATCTGAAGCCCAACATTGGCATGTATTATTTCAATAGTAAAGTAATCCTGGGCTGATTGAGAGATAATTGGTCAATTCTGTCCATGCTGTATAGTTGGGCAACTTTCCATATAATGTTTAACAGAAAGAATAAGGGCTAGTCTACACTTAAAACTTATAGCAGCACAGCTGTATCAGTACAGCTCTACCACTATAAGAGCACTTGTGTAGCCTGTGATCCATCTGTGTTTAGGGTAGATCACCTGAAAATACCAATGCTAGGGCTGGCTGCAAAAAGAGAGCAGATTCTCCCAGCAGTGGTGGGTGACACTAAAGTCGGACTCCCCAACCAGCCACAAACAGTGCTTCCGATTCCCCACACGGGTTACCAAAAGCTAGAACAAAAGGTACACCGCACCCTTTACTGCATTTCAGTCTTTGGCTCCCAATCAGCCACTAAGTCCAGTAAAGAGATAAGTTATTTAAAACTCTATGCTCTTTGCCAAAGTTCTCCTGACCACAAAGGGTGAGCCACGTTACCAAACCAATATAAGTTTGGTTCTTACCCAAAATACCATGCTGCCAGCCAATCCTTTAGTAACTAATACTAAAGGTTTGTTATAAAAAGAAAGAAACTGTAAGAGAAATGTTAAATGATTTAACGCAATTAGATACATACAAATGATTTGAAAGTCCATCTATATCAGGTTCTCTGTAGAATTGTGGAGTTTGCAGGCATGAATCTTTGTCCTTTGTTTCATAGCTTTAGTTGCAGATGAGTTGATCCAGAGGTAGGTGAAGATAAAGACTGGTAGTGGCTGAAGACAATATGGATGTGGTGCAACTGTCTTTTATAGTAGATTGCCATGTGGCTTGTTTCAAACACAAGCACTCAGCACGTGGCATGGAAAAGCCTCAGAGTCAGAGAGAGTTCCCTGTCCATAGAACATGCTCTTACATGTCCTGGTTCCTCCACAGTGTAGCCCTGGCTTCTCTCCCTGGGCCCATTGTACCTGTGAGTTTCTTTGTTGGGCCATTAGACAGGCTAGTACTGCAGCCACCCTGTCTTGGGTGTCACCCAGAAACACAGCACAGGTTGAAAATACAGATACATCAAACATATCCATAACTTCCAATACAAATATGACACACACACACACACACAACAATATCATCATACTTGGCAAATTATAACCTTTCTAACTGTGCCTGACATGGCCTATCTCACATGAAGTCATTTTGACATATTGATGTTAATATCATAAATGATCCCCTAAACCAGCCAGAATCACATAGCCATGTTATGTCAATGGGAGAGAGCTCTCCTGCTGACATAATAAAACCACCTAAACAAGCAGGGGTAGCTATGTTGGTGGGATGCTGTGCACACTGGTGTTTATACCAGCAAAAGTTGTCATTCAAGGGGGTTGTTTTTTCATACCCCTGAGCAACAAAAGTTTTGCTGTCATAAGTGCTAGTATACACAAGGCTTTACTATTTTATGGTAAAAGTGGTTTATTATAGTGGCATGTTTGTGTTTTGAATGTTAAATTCACTGACTTGCTATTCTGGCATATAGCTTAATTGACGGTACAATTTATGTGGTGGATATGAGGAAGTGAAAGAGGGATTAGGTAGATACAGCAAATTCTCCATTTGTTTGGGTTTTGTAGAGATGTAACAAAATCTTCCTCCTCACCCCCCCGCTACCCTCCCCAAATTTTTTTTCCTTACTTTCTTTTGGCACTGTTCTCCCATGTGGTGTACAGTGGATTGGGGAACACTGTAAATTATTTTGGTATAAGATACCCAATAAAGAAAACCATTCAGCGCTTTTCCCAAATAAAAATTACATTCTTTTGTAGGGCCTGTTCTAAAGCCCCAGGGGAAAGGTTCAAAGAATATCTTCTGCGGTAAGACCAGCACACTCAGAGGCTCTGCACTTGATGAACTAGATGTTTGTAGGGGTGGTGGCATGCTGTACCATACTAAATGATGGTGCATTTTGCTGCGTACTTTATGCCTGGGAGCTCTGTAGGGATTGTACCTGCTGGGGAGCACAATCCCTCAGGAACTCACGCTGTTGTACCATTTCCAATATAGGCTGTTTGTAAATTACATAATCTTTCCCACTTCGATCCTAAAATGGTTTAATTTTTTGTCAATGTTGAATGTTCTTATTATACTCTTAACTGCAGATGTGATTAGCTAATCAGATTTCCCTACATCTGTCTCTTACAAGCACTCAGTATTTATTAGACATAAACTTAATTATAATTTTCTATTTATTCTAAGATGAAAGAAAGATTTGGGGTATGAGACAATATTTTACAGCAAATTAACATTCCTTTAGTAGTATCTAGCTGTTATGATAAGAGGTACCAATTACATTTTGAGGGGCAAATCTTTGAAAATGTGAATGCACTTACTTAGCTTTGAGTGTTCTTTGATTACATAGGACCAGATTCTATCATCATTTCCAACTATGAATTAGGTCTCATGCCGTTTATTTTCTTCGTTTTGGATTCAGTATTACATCAGAATTTTTCTTTTGTTCCTACCTTATGATTGTTTAGGTTAGCAGCTGCTGTAAATTACTTTGCCAAATGATTTTTTTCTGCAGTTGAATTCTCTGAGTAATAAATTGATCAATCAGGGTTTTTCCCAGTCCAGTTTAATAATGAAGTCAGAGGATATTTTCCATCAGCTTGATTAAAAACAAGCACAATGGGGTCTTTGTCACAAAATTATTTTTTTAGTGTGTTGTACCACATATTCTTTATTGTATAACATGGTCTCCAGAATATAGCTACTAAATGACTGTTATAGGTATTTTCAGGAACACAATGCCTGCTAAAGAATGGTTAATTAAATGACACAGACTTAATAGCTGCCCTCAGTCCTGGACGTGGACAGCTATATGAAGGGGTATGAAAGGAAAGTGAAGATGGAGGGGGCGGTTTCAGGGGTTGAAGAAATTTTGTTTGCAGGGGTTGTTTGGGGAGGAAACAGAACTGTGCAAAGCCGGAGTGGGGAACTCAGCTCCCCAAGACATTGGCACTTAGTGGTTTCTTCACACTGATGTCTTGCCATCCCAGTGCACTGAAACAAGAGCACCCTGGGAAGCCAGGGGATATGCAATAGGGTAAATGGAGATGTGAAGAACCATGTGCTCAGTTTAGGGGGCCAGAATGGGGGAGATGTAGGGATTGAATTGTGGGAAAGGGAGATGTTCTTCACGCTACAACTCCCCCAAACTTCTAGTTCAGGTCTCACTTCTCCCCATCTCTTCACATATGGGTTAATGTGGGTTAGAATTGGAGAGTAGATCTACATATGGGTAGGCATGAGGTGATCAGGTTTGTTTGGGATGAGGAACTAGGGGGCATTATGTTGAGGGGGGACATGAGGACAGTAGAGATGCTACTGGGGGGCATTGGACTATTGTGTAGGGAGCCATATAATGTTTGAAGGTGTGTGGGGCTGAGCAGGGCTGTGGAGAGGGCAAGGCATGAAGAATTATGCAGAAACACTGCATCATTTCCACTCAATTCACATTTTTAAGCATACTTTTACAATCATGAATACTAGAAATTTATTTTTAAATGGTCATTTATTTAGTCTCTGGAATATCCATCATCAGATTTCTTCAATGATATAAATATCTGATGACAGGAATATTCTACGAGGTTCATTCTGACATAGATAGAAACAGTTATAACTAACTGGGTAAATAAAATTTAACAGTTTAAACTGAAAATGTAAGCTGTGCTTTAGATTTTAATCTAAGATTCTGCTTACAAGCAGAAAATTGGACAGGGCATTGGATGTTGGGTAGTGGACAAAGGACAGTGCATAGGGAGGCAGAAGATATGTAGCTGCCACTTAAACAAAAGGATGGAGACTGGCTGAGGGTCTCAGGTGGAGATGACCAGAAAGCAGACTAGTGAAAGTGGAGGGCTGGTGAAACAACATCCACTGCGTTTAAAACTTTACATGCCTTTTAGGGAAGTCCTTAACTGATGCTTAGGAGTTATTCACAGAAATGGAAGCAAATAGGGGTGTGGATCTGTGTTGAAATGTTTCTGTAGGCCCCTCAGCAATGTGGGCCTCACACCCAGGTCCACTCCTTTCGCTGGTCCCCACTCCGGGCCTCCTAGTGTGATCCTATGTTCCAATTTTATAGGGACAGTCCTGATAGTGAGAACTTTTTCTTATATAGATGCCTATTGCTGCCCACTCCCTGTCCCGATTTTTCACACTTGTTATCTGATCACCCTAGGGCCTCCCTACTTTTAGCAAAGCTCCAGGTTCACTTGTCCGACTTTTGGGTTGGTATTTGTCTGGTGATAAGATATTTATATGTGTATTCCATGTTTGTTTCTTAATCAAAACAATTAAATAAATATCCATGTTTTTCACTTACACTAATCTGGACGTCTTCTCACTCACAAATAATGGAATAGTTCTACTACCATAAATGCCACTATAAATTGTACTTTCAAGTAAAGTTAGGTGCTAATAAGAAAAAGCAGCATGTTTGACATTTGAGTTATCTTAGCTCTCAGGAGCCTTGAAAAGGTGTCAAATCTAGGAACTTGTTGCTTTTGTGCAATTTCGTGCCTATGCTAATAATTTGAATCTAAGAAATATGATAATACAATAAAAATTATTCAGGCATATAATTAATTGCAATATTGTTTTAAGTATATTAAATTGAACAGGTTTTGTTCTCTGTGGACTGAAATACCACTAACTGTCTCATCCTACTATACTTGCAGAGTTAGAAGAAAAAAATGTACAAAGAAAATAAAATGACTCTTTCTCATATTAGATCAAATCAAGTACTTTGTGCTAGGGCTCTTTTTGGGCCAGGGAGGTGATAAAATAGGTGCGCCATAGGTGCGCTCTGCAGATTTTGGGCTGCAGTTTTGTTTTCAGCCTCAGACCATTCCCCCTCCAGGAGTAAGTGAGTGATTTGACTACTGAATCCATGTATAGAGGCTTGCGCAGATAGAAAAATGTGGATCCGCATCCGCAAGAATCACCTTCTATCCAATCTGCGATCTGCACTCCGTCTTTTATATGTATCCACATCCGCACCACACACGCAGAAGTGCGCTATCTCACAGTGCCTCTCAGGAGGCATGTCTGTGTGCAGGTGTGTGTACTGTATATAGGATATCAAAGGTGGGGAAGCAGCTGTCTGCAGCTCATTGCCTATAAGGCTGCTTTCCTGCCTTCAAAATCCTATCTTCCCTATCCTCTTTACGCCCTCCTCTTCTTCCCCTGGTATACAGAGCAAGGGCAAGTTATAGATTAAGACAAGCAGCAAAATCCCCCATGTTCCTCTCACCTCAGTTTAAGCAACCAAGCAATTTCGGAAACTTTTCAACTTCATTGCCGTATCAGGTCATTTGGAGAGGGAGGCAGCTGCTTCTGCAAAGTAAGTCAAGAAAGGAGGAAAACCCAGGGGAGAGACTAGAAACCCTGGAGATCCAGGCCATGAAGGAAGAGTTTACCTAGAAGGGTGGTGGAGCGAAAGCCTGCGGGAGGCAGAGTAGAAAAAGGTTCAGGGAAACAGTAGTAAGATGGGATGCTGGAGACCGTGGCCACTGATTAGAGGGTCCTTGAGCTGGAACCTGGAGTAGAGGGTAGGTTGGGTTCCCCTATCCGCTGTTGGGGAAGTGGATTTGAAGATTCCCTGGGACAGTTCATCCTGTGGGAGTTTGATACCCTGGAAGGGGGTAAACACATAGTGACCAGGCTGGAGGGCCGTGCCATGAAGAGCACCCCTAGGTGCAGAGAGAGCGAGAGAGAATGGCTGTGGGGTGTGAATGAGTGATGGAAGGGGACGTTGTACATGAAAAGGGCTAATCCCTAGTGCAGCTAGGAGGAGGTAACTTAGCTCTGATTTGTGCCCTGTGACACTCCAGCAAAACTAATTACAGCTGGAAATCTGAGTACTTGGTCCTCCAGCTCTCTGATTTTCATTGTTAAAAGAAACCTGCTCTTTGAAAATCTGCCTCTCAAAAAATGAGCTTCATATTAACAGTATATAATTTAGAAATACAGATTTCAAAGAATTATTTTGGTTTATGCATATTTTTCCATTTTTACTTTTTATTACTCAAAGGGTGTGTGCGTGCGTGCGCGCAAATTCCATAGATTCACCATAGGCCATATTTCCAACCTCTGATTTTGTGCCCCCAGTTTTTCCATCATAAATTAGGTAACTTAGATATAGAAGTACCCTATGGTGTCTGTAAGAGTAAGAGGTTCTTCCTCATATTTTCCACTACAGTCAGTGATTATAGTAAAAAAACAAACCAAACAAAAAATCCCATATGTCAGACCCATCAGGCAACAGTAATAGTATTGGCTATAGAGTGGCTATGGCAAGTACAATGTTCAAGTTCAGTACACTTTTAATTCAAATAGTTTACAGATTGCATCTAAGTCAAAACAAGATACTCCAAGGATTCTGCTAAGCAGTGTATAGCCACAGAAATGCATAATATTTTTAAAAATTGGTTCATTTTATATCTGTCAATCCTTACTTGAGATAAGAGACCCACCAGTCCTTCAGAGAATAGGGTTCAATGTCTGTTTTGGATGTATGACAATTCAGCAGACTGAAATGATCTATTTTGTAGATATGCATAAGTCTACTGAAGCTGGTTATGCACCAAAAGGGGGAAAATCTATCTTTAAAAGTTGACCACTGGTGTATTTTTGTATAAACATAGCAGAATTTTTTGAATATTTGTAAGATAGCATAAGTTTTATTTTTCCATTACTTTGTAGAGAGATGTAGTTGGAGGAACAACATAGTGTGCAAATTACAATTATTTTCAAAGATTATAGTTTACACTGTTTACATTCATCAACCAAAGTCTAAAAGCAGTTGCTTCAAAGAAGTAGTAAACATGTTTTGAATGATCAACTCGCATGTAGAATGTCCAAAGGAGGCATTTAGGTCTCTCTACAGGGCCATGGTTTAGAGTTCTGAAAGAATGGCAGTGCAAAATATTAAGCTGTCAGTTTACTGGAGAGAAATTGTTATTGTGTGATTGGATTTGGATTAACTGTTGGCAGCACTTGACAGAACACAGCAACACAAAATGTGACTTCTATCTGTTTAAATTGTCAGGGCTCCCAAAAAGGACTTGAAGATTTTCAAATCACAGCTTGCAGAGCCTCTTCTCTGAATCATTTAACCTTTCCAAGTAGCAGTCTAATTTTAGCTTCTTTTGTAAGTATCTGCTTGTATGTCATCGATGCAGAACTCTGTGTGCAGGAACTGCTTCCAGCAGAGGCTGACTTCACAGCTTGGGATCTCTTCCAGGCTGTGTTTCCATAACTCAGGAAAATGTGTGGAAAAATGAAAGATACAGTAGTATATTTTAAAACATGTTTGTTTATATGCTCAGATCAGTTTCCAAAGTCTGACATCTGATTGATTTTGATATTTGTAGGCTAAAGCCTCCTATAGGTGAGCTGTCTAGGGAGACTTGGACTCAGGCTATCTCTTCACTGACAGCGGCAAATTCGCTGCCGTCAGATCGTGTTCTCTGGATTGACTGAGCGGTCAGTAAAGACCCGCTCAGTTGATCCAGAAATCAACATATTAAGACCACCTTCTCAAGTGGCATAGCACTGCATCCCCGTCAACACAGCACAGTGAAGACGGTGCGCAGAACAGAAGCAGAGAACTCGATGGGAGTTAATGCAAGCTTTTTACGTAGCTTGTGTAGCTCCTGTTGATGGCTGCCGAATCTTGGAGGTAAGTGTAGACAGTGCCTCAGTGTATGCAGCATGACCATCCATTCAATGATGAAAAAATAAATTCTATGTTTAGTGACAGTTAAAGTTGTGGTTGAATCTATCCCATCCATCTAAAACTGTAAAATCAAGGAAATAAGAAGTTAAGGGAGAAAGTTTGTGCATTCTATAATAAGATACTCCATAAAACTTTCACTTATCAGTATCTGTTGGAAATGGAAGTAATACATACCACAACTAAGCAGACTCTAACCTCAAAATTAACACTTGAGAGGGTGAGTAAATGGGATGGAGAAGAAAAAGTGATACTTGTCCTGTTCTTCACCTATCCCAGCATTAATAGTTCTGTCACATAATTACTATGAGCTAGATCTAGTAAAAAAATCACCACAAAAAATTTCAAATAATTATCACAAAAAAAAAAAAAACCAAAACCCCACATTTTTATGGAATAAATTGTAACTAAAATGAACATTTTGTTTAACTTCAAACTGATTTTGTTTCATTTTGAATTTTTATCAAAGTATTTTTGTGAAACCTTTATTTCAACAAATCTGAATTTATTGACAAAAAATTGTTTGAAAAAATTTCTACCCACTCTAGATTGTAGACATACAAAACATCTATAGTGTGACAGGGCCAGACCAGATGGCTATGCAAGGGTGCTAGAAGGCATGTATATTAGCCCCAGGCTCAGCAAAGCCTTATTCCCTGGGTGATCCAGCTGGGGCTGCTTTAAGCTAATTAGGCCACCTGGGGCTGCTTAGCTAATTAGGCCACATGGGGCTGTTTAGGCAATTAGGATGCCTGGGGCCAATCAAGGAGCCCCGCCCCAAACACTTAAAAGCCTTCAGTTCAGGCAGGCAGTTGTGGAGTGAGGAGGTGTGGAGTGCAGAGGTTGGAGTTAGGAGTTTACAGTTTAAAAGCCTGCAGCTTGGTGCTGGCAGCCTGGAGCTAGGAGACTGCAGCCTGGCAGTCTGCAGAAGCTTGGCAGGCCACCAGCTGGGGAAGCAGGAAGTGGTCCACAGACTACTCCAAGGGAAGGTAGCAGTACTCAGGGGCAGAGCGGGCCCCATCCCCTCCCTAAACCTTCCCCCAGCTGCCCCACCGGCCAGGCCGGAAGAGCGCGAGACCCATGAGGGCGGAGTACATCTGTTCCTTCCCCCCCCCCCACTCTGTTACAATAGTTATTTTTTTTTCCAGACACTGAAATCTTTCCATTGGCATTTTCTGGGGGTGTATGGTGCAGTTTCCCATGAGCAGTCTATTCCATGCACAAACATTGATAATACCATTCACCAATGTAAGGGTCTTGTCAGTGTTTTGGGGAAAGAGACACACCACTTTTCGCCGTCTGTGTAAGAGTTGCTACCAGATTAGTAGACAGCCTCTAGTTTAGTCCCATGAAAGGTTTGTGTAAATGTTTTCTTAGGTTTTGCAGGTCATACAGTGATTTTTTTTCTTTTTCAGTGTTTTGGATTTTATTATAAACTCTTCATGCCACTCAACAGCTAACCCATATCTCACCTTGGCAGCATTAAGATTTTTGCCATCTGTTTGAAACAGCACTTTATGTAAATTATTTGGTTTTTATATTTCTCCTTGAGACCTATATCCAGAATTTGATCCCCATCATTGAATGGTTCAGCTTGCTGGCTTTACAACACATTTCATAGAAGCTAGGGACAACATAGAGAGCCATTAGGGACACACAGGTGCAGACTTACAATAATGCGCTATATAATTAGCCAAAGATCACATTGTCATCTCAGGGTCACAATCTGCACACATTAATTTGCCATATCTTTCTTTTTTTTATAAGATCAAGACAATATTTGACAAGTTGGGTGTATCTACCACTAACATAGTTTGGCAAAATCAGTTGAATAAAAATCGTTATTCTCCTTAAAACTTGGTATTTACTCCAGATACTGTCACTACTTATTGGTTAGAGATTAGGAATTTGGAGATGTTCTCTATATATGGAAACATGCTATATAACTCAGGTCATTTAATAAAATTACCTTTTTTTATATGTCTCATTCTCATATTGTAAAAGGGCCTAAGGAATATTTGGCTATTTTGAAACTCTGCTTTAAATCTTGAAGGAGGAATATAGAAGAGTGGGTTAAACTACAGCTTCCCCCCCTCCCTTAACTCACCTCTTTTTCCACATAAAAAAACGTTTTAATCTATTTTATCTAATATAACTTTCAAAATTAGGTGCCTGTGGGATTGGTTGCCCTGTGAATATCTTTGCCTGAGTGTCTTTGTTTACTTTACAAATTATACTTAACTTTTGGTTTTCTCCTATATAGCCCCTCTGCCATATCGTGAACTGTGACATTTTATAGGGCCACAAATCTGTGAGACTAACATTTCTTACTGTTTTGAAGCAGTTCTAAGCTCTCAGGGATATAGCAACAGCCTTATTTCAACAATTTACAAACTCCGAAGTGTGTCTGGGACTGTAATGGAGGAGAGAGCACAGAACATACAGAAGGGTTTCTGTGAGAAAGAGATCACTTGGAGTTAGTTGTTAATGCTATAAAGCAACAGTAGGAAGCTGTCAAAAATTGGGAAACCAATTAAAGGATTATTCATAAAAATAAACATTCTGCTCCTTTCTCTGTAGATTTATGTAGCCCTGGGGCAAGAGGATGAGCGTGTAAGGAGGTGGCAGGATTTCGGAAGACTGCACGGGGTATGCACATCACTCTGTGATGTGTGATTCAGTTCTGTGGGCTTGGTGGGACAGCATCCAAGGGGGTCAGTGATCCACACAGTACAAGGTCTTACAGCTACTTCACGACCCAGCAAACTTGTACCAATGTGAGGCTGTTTAAGGCATTGCTTTTAGTTGTTGCTTTCTGATCACAGGCCTTATTCCCACCCACCTGCAGAGATCCTCAGCGTACAGCCAAGATGCCTAGACTGGGCTGTATGGACCAAGCATGCTGCAAAACGTATCTTGCCCCAGCCTCTTTTCTAGGAATAGCATCTTAGTTCCTGAATGCAAGAAACAGTAGGCAGTTTGGACTCCCTGCCCCTGATCTTGCCCAACAACCTTTTGAGAGGACATTAATTCAAACTGCCTGCATGCAAACAGCTAACTCCCTTTCTGACAATGAGACATCCCCCCACAGTTATGTGTTTAGTCATAATCAGATATTAGTAAATTCCCCATTTTGTACTTGTTCATTTTACAAAAGAATTCTTTTACTGTTTTGTGTTATGTTTGTTGTTTTGGTATGTACTAAGAGGCAACGCTTCATGAATTGCTGTAGTGTATGTTGTTGAATATTGGCAGTGAAAGCAGATAGCAATCTAGCACAGTGATGAATGAAAGAGTAAATAAACGCTCTCAGACCAAGTAAAACAAAAGTTTGAGGATTCTTAAATTCTTTTCACGCTAGTATCCTTTTCTGTGACTACAGCAAAACAAAAAAACAATCTATGGGGGAGGGGACTAAAACCAATAGACAGTTATGAAATTAGTAACAGAATTAATTACATAATTATCGAATGTGGCTATAAGAAGGTTGTACAGTATGCAGTGGCTAAAAATTCATAGATTTATGCATTTCAAGGCCAGAAGGGATCATTGTGGTCATCTGGGTCACATCCCATATAATATAGGCTGTAGGACTTCCCAGAATTAGTTCCTGTTTTATCTGGAGCATATCTTTTAGAAAAACATCCAATCTTAATTTTAAAATTTCCACTGGTGGAGAATCCAAAGGTTAATTGCTTTTACGGTTAAAAATGTTCACCTTATTTCTAGTCTAAATGTATCTAACTTCAACTTCCAGTCATTGGATCTCATTTATACCTTTGTTTGCTATAGTGAGGAGCCTTCTATTATCAAATTTCTGTTCCTCTTGTAGATACTTATAGACTATGATCAATTCACTCCTTAACCTTCTCTTTGATAAACTGAATAGATTGAACTCCTTGACACTGTCACTATAGTTATGGACCGTTTGCATCTGAAAAAGAAGTCCTTGAAAGAGAGACATTCTTGCTTTGTGCCATAATTCCTGACCCAAACAGTTAATTTAACCCTGGAAAGCAATTGGAGCCAAATTAAAAGAATGCAAAAAAGAGGCCAATCAGGGAAGTCATGGGTGTGGAAAAACTGAGAGGGATGTGCGCTTTCTTGCAGAAGCAGTTGGCTACTTGGTGTTTGCCGCTTCTCCAGTGGTCAGCAACTGGAGAGCCACTGAAAATTAACTGGGTTACTGTTCTAAAGGAGTTGGTTATGGGTAAAAAGGAAACATTGGTTTCTGTGAGGTCCTAGAATGATTCCCACAGGGGACTAAGAAAACTGACAAAAACAGAATGGTCAGCAACACTTGGGTTATATTTTGTTCCTGGAGTTTCCAGAGTGGAAGAAAGGGAATAATTTTAATCTTTTTCCACCCTCTTTCAGTGTGGCAAGAGAGGGTTCAGCGCTGAAGGTGACTTATAGAATACTGTAAATAAAAAGCCAATGATTCATGTCAGATTTGTCCTACTGTTCGACTTCTCTGTATTACCTGTACTTTTAGTGGCATCCGTGTTGCTGTTGTAGCATATTTGATAGGCATATCTTTTTTCTATAGCCTGAGCTGCTGCTTTTTAATTTTGAACATAAAAAATATTACAAAATAATGCTTTATACTGGAAATAGACGTATAGTATTTACAGTGATCATCCTCTCTTAGGAGTGGAGAGAATACAATATTTTACGACTTGTTATGGGCCTTAGCCATCCATATATTACTTTTTTCTGTAGAAAGAATTGCTAATATCTCTTAGATATTTCAATCCATGCTCTGTAAAATGCCAATAGCAGGCAGTTGAGTCATGTAATAATCTAAACAACAACAACAACAACAGAAAGCCTACTGGTTGAATAAAATATTGAAATAATCACATATAAAACATCCTAGAAGCCTGAATCCCTAGTGCTTCTGAACTTGCATGCTTTTATAATTTTTGTCATCTGGCACCTTTCAGCTTAACACAAGCTGTTTTTTCCTTCAGTTAAGAAGTAGACTGTGTTATGTTTTCTGCGTTTCATTCCTTTTCATCTCTGGAATGAGCTTTGCTTAACATGATCTAATGTGAGGTTTGCTGAAAAGTTAACACACCCATCAATGAAGTTCATAAACACAGTGAAGTATTTGTGAGAACAAGAATTATTTTGGGGCTTTGTTTTCCCCTATTAATAGCAATTAAGGGCTTATAGTCTGCCTTTCTCTGTACCTGTTAGCAGATAAACAAAACCGTGTGAGAGCTGCTTTCTGCTTGAGTAATATATTAGATAAATTGACTTAATTCCACTTTAGTTGAATCATTTAAAAACCATTATGCAAAATGCCATGAGACCAGTGATCAATTATAAAGGAGTACCTAATTTTTATATCTCCTCTTTTGAATATAGCGGAAAGTTCTTTTAGGACAGTGCTAATGTGTGTGCTTTCAAAAGTCACACTGCTGAAGCTGGAGACATGCATAGGTGAGAGCATTATTATGACTGGAAAGAGAATTCTGAATAGGCAAACATAGCAGTGAGTCATGCAGAGTGCAGCTTTGTGGAACAAAGCCAAACACTTTAGAATAGCTGACAGAGAAGGAAACAAATATCTTCTTGTTTTGAGTGTAAAACTAATTCACTTCATGAAGTATAAATAAGCCTTTATTTTATGAAGTGCCTTATGTGTATAATACAAAAACTTGTGGTTTATGTTCTGTTTTGTTGAATGCTTTAAATAAACAGTTCTTTGGCTGTGTCATATATACCACTGTGTACGTAAGTGCGTTGTGGAAAACAAGAACCTCTTTATTCTTATTTCAGGAAAATATGCTGGTGATTAAAATGCAAGCTAAAGGGAGAGAGAGAACATTATTAATGTATGTAATTACAGAACATTTCTCAAATCTGTTTTCAGCCCCACTTAACTAGGCATTCTTTATGAGTGTTTGTGTTACTGTGTAGTGTGTAATATAACAATATGTTTTAATGAGATTTACCTACAGATACTTGAAATTCATCATTAATTTTCAGAGAAGGATTGCTTCTGTATAGTACAAAATAGGAGAGTAGTATGGAAAAATATGTAGTCAGCCATTACTGACTCTATGAAGGCTACCTCCTGATTCGGCCTTTTAAGCTTTTCTCTGAAGCTCATTACAAATCACTGCTTGTAGCATATACTGCCTAACAACATCAAATGTAGTATTCAGGTGCTGTGTCCAGCCATAACAGGACACACAAACCTTCAGGCAAAGCATGTATTTCTCTGACCATTCCATTCTTTGAATCTTCTGACTAAGAAAGAAGTAGTTTAAAAACCAAAACATTTTATAGTCCACTACTCTCCCAGCATTCGAGAAGGATGAGCTGCACTCAAAGGAGCTCACAATGTAAGGACGGGCAGACAAACGTAATAATAACAACCCCATTGCTCTTCTCTAACAATACTTGGAATTAATAAACTCAAAGAATATAAAAATTTCACTATTTAATTTTTTTACCATTTATATTTTGTGTTCACTTTTTACGTTTCACTAAACTAAAACAATGAAATTAGATTGGGTACTCATAACATAGGAGTCCAGTTTTTGAGTTGCAAAAAGCGATTGTGAACATTTGAATTTAAAGCGACTATTTCTATTGATTTTTTTAAATAAACTATATGTGTTAATACTATATTTTGCATAAGCTTTTAAAAAAGTTATGAGCTACGTCCTGTGGTCCTCACTAATTATTTTGAAGTCCCTACTCAGGAAAGATTTCCTGTTGCCTTTTACTTCTGTTTTCCTTGGCTTAAGTGGAACTTCCGCCTGACTAAGTAGAAACTTATTATTGACTTCAGAATTTCATCCAGTATTTGGGACCTAACCTAGTTAAGAGCATGCTTTCAAATGAACATTAATATTACCATGGTGAGGGCATATAAGAACATACAACAAAGGCATTTTCTTGGTAGATTCTGGGATCCTGCTTTCTACTATTAGCCTTTTAAATGTGGTAGACATTTTTGCTCAATGTGAATTGCACTAGAGTATCTGGTGACCTTTTCGAGTGGAGATGACAGTTCCTTGCAGTCATAGATCCAGTTGATCGAAGTTCTTAAGCAGGTGCTGAGGTCAATGAGATAAATCCTCATCCCGCTTCAGTCTCTTTTTGCTGTGTAAAGGGCTGGGAAGCATAATAGGCTCTTATAACTAACATATCTTATAGAGGATGTGCTGGGTGAAAGAGGGACACAGCACTGTGGAGAAGCTGAGCTGTGCTCTGGCCCCTGAAAGTTATACAGGCCTCCAAGGCTGTCTAAGTTTTGCTGAGGTCTTTTGTAGCCCCCGGAACATCTCAAGATCAGGAGGGTGGATAGGTGGCTCAAAACCACTTTATTATCACTCTCCCTGCTCTCCCCCCTCTTCTCCTAGGCTGCAAGTTTTGTGCTGCACCTCTTTTTGAGACTCAGCACAGAATTTCACCCAGTGGGTGTTTAACATCTACTTAGTTAAGCATGTATTTTAAGTGATTTACTGAATCAGGTCCTTGAGGAGTCAGCAAGAGAGTTGTCCTGTGTGGGGTTTATTGTGGCTGCTTCTTACTGCTGCTTTGATATTTCTGCTTCACCAAATCCTTTAGTACAAAGTTCAGCAGGTTTGAATTGGGGATTTATGAGTGAGCTGTTCACCATCTTGTTGGTGATTTCTTTCTTTGCAGATGCCTGTATTCTATAGTAGGAACTTTGTGAGGATCCGAATCATACTGTGTGGTCTGTAAATCTTTCTTGTGTTTTTCTGTATTTGACTTGACCTGTCATTCAGATTAAATATCCTTACTTTGATCCTTTGGACTTGAAGCTACTTCAGATTGAGAAGTCATTATGTGAGATCTTTCATGGATGTTCCTTGTGTCTTCTCTTTTCTGAAATTTTGCTTCTGGGAGAGAGAGAGAGATGGGGATTGAAATTTTCCCTCATGCATGCTGTATTTTTTGTTCTCTGTTGCAAGTTTGTACAATGTTAAATGATCAAAATAAGCAAGCAGTCTTAAAACAGCAGACTTTTCCATTTTTACCTGCACTGGAAAAGAACAACATTATTATTAGACCTGGTTGGAACATTTTCAACAAAATTTCATTTAATCAGAGCTGAAATGTTTCACAAAGACACATCGATTTCAACTAAGTTTTGGGAGGGCTAAGGAGTAGTTAGGATCTTAGGCCACTGGCGTGAAATGTGGGAGAGGCTGCGATTCACGTCCTTGCTGTGCCTTTTCATCCCAGAGTGATCTGGAATAAAAAACTTTGCTCTGAATCAGGCAGAGAAGGGACTTGATCATGTGTGTCCCACATCCCAGGCCAGTTCCTTAGCCACTTTCTGAATTAAAAAGCTCAGGTTTTGATCAGAAAATGGACATTAACATCATTCCATTTTAGCAAAAATATTTTAAAGGTTTTGGCTTTCTTCCAATATGGAAAGAAAACAAATTTTGAAACCTCCAAAGTTTTCATGAAACATAATTGTCCTAGAACACTTCTAATTAATATTAGCTTATCGCATTACTGAATTAGTGATTGTTGAGCCTAAGAGATATTAATCTGCACATATGAATTAACAAGACTTTTGAGTTCCAGCTGGACTATAGAATGTAATAACTATGGAGTTTTGCACTTATATATGTGAATGATGGCATTTACTAAGTATTTGATTTATTATCTCAATCAGTTGCTTGGAGATCCACAAAACATCAGTTGCACTTGCAGTTAACTGCAGGTGCATTATGAAAGTCTGTTGCACCCAGATAGTCAAATTTTGCTCTCATTTTCACCTGTGTAAATCTGAAGTCATTCCATTGGATGATGGTGGGTCTCTTCTTTTCTGGAGAACAGATTGCTGTCTGGGTAATGAAAGAGAGAGAAATTATTAAACTGAAAGTCAGTAATAGTAAGTTTTTAGAGATGATGATGATGATAAATGTAGTGTTCCATGAATATATTTTGTGTGTTGTTTGGTGTTTGCTGCATGTTCTTCCTCACATTCTGAGTTTTCCTTCAGAATCCTTTTTAGAAAGAGACGTGTGGATTTCTGAATCCATGAAGTGTACAGTTCACATTCCTGCCTGGGATTCAAAAGACATATTATTATTATTATTACTGTAATGTATACTACTTTGGGGAAGCTGCTCTAGAATTTTGTTGTGTTAAGGATTTTCATTTGCATAATGTCCTCTGATGGCACCAAGTTTCTTGTTTCTGGTAATTGACGCTCCTCTCGCTTTAAATTTTGTGTGTGTGTGTGTGTCTTCTGCTCATCACCTGGGCTCACCTGTGGAGCCCAGTACTTTCACAATCTTTTCTTCTCATTCTTCATCTCTTTCTGTTTTTTGTGCCTCCTGTTTACCAGCTGCACATCTGCAGAGCATCCCCAGTTTACCCCCATTTAAGTATCCTGACACTCTTGATGTTTTTCAGTACATCCATTTGCTTGAACCAGTCCTCCTTCACCTCTTTCTTCTAGGAGGGAGAGACTGGCTGTCTTCCTGCTTTTCTGCTGTGATCCTTTTTCCCCATGTCAATCAGCTGGCTGAGAAGCCAGCAAACAACTGAGCAGAGCAGCAAGAACAGATCTGGCTCAGTGTATCCTGTTAAGTGACTGGAACCTGCTGACCCATTTGCTGGATTTAGTGTGCTTCACATGGGTTGGCAGGTTTCCATATTCAACTGCTGGTCACTTGGGGAGTATGTAATTAAGATGGCAAGAGTGAATTTGCACTGTTGGTATTATTGTTTCAGTCTTCCTGCAGCCAATAAGAAGGCAGTACATACATTTACAGCATGTACGTTATGTTAGCAATTGGAAGGGATAGAAGTGTCATAGTTTTTAAGATAAAGACTTAGATTCTGCAGAATGTTCTTCACCCACTGCATTCTATTGTCCCCTGTTTAACAATGTTTTTTCACATATCTGCTGTGAACCACTTTCACTGGGCTTGCAGCAATAAAACCCGCATAACTACAGCAGCTGGACAGCAGCTGCACTATTACTAAATATGGAGAAAAGTATATTAACTTTTTAATTTTGTTTTGACACTTTAAATCACCCTTATCTTTTTCCAGCAATAGATACATTAAATGCAAATCAGGTGATTGTAAAACATGGATACATTTTTTAAATTGTAAATATGTTGGAAAAAATGTTGCTATTTTAATTTCAGATATTTAAATATGGGCAATATATTATTTAATTCTGTTTTTTCTTTTAAGTGCTTGGTATTGTTGTTCTTCAAAACATAGCATTGTGCAGATGCTAACTCAACACAAGGTAACAGACCTAGATGGACTCCTTTTGTCTTTTGCCATTATAGGATTTCCATCGTGCTATCCCATAGGTACAAACTATCTGAAACAAGAGCGTACAACTCTTCATTTCTCACCAGTTTTTCTACTGACCTTTTTTAGCATCAAATAAAATTTTAACTTGTATGTTTAAAGTATTTAAATCAAGAAAACTGGCAATGTATTTTTAAAAATCAGAAGTCAGACTCTCATTTTCTCTTTGGCAACAGTTTGTTGGATTTTGTACCCAAGAAAAGGTGTAGTAGTTTTTGTAACATCAGTGGAGTGTGGAACCTGAAACATTTAAAAACATATTTTTAGTCCTTATATACATCTCTTAATAATAGTTTGCTTTTTGTTTTTACGTGATTCTAAGTGTGTGTGGTAGGTGGAGAGGGGAGAAAGGGTTACATGTTGAGTGAATTGTACACAGCTAATTAAGATTATATCAAATAGATAACAATTGACAGCATTTATTATCAAATCTGCTAAAAATATTTGCAGTCCTGTCATCTGTATCACTAAGATAAGAAGTGACATTCTGCTGTGTGTCTTTTCACAGGATCTGTTGTTCAGTGTGTGTGCTCTCAATATCATCTCCACAATTGTCTGTGCGTTAGCAACAGCAATGTGCTGCATGCAGATGGTTTCTTCTGATGTTCTGCAAATGGTGAGTAGATTTCAATGATGATTCAATTCTATTCTCTCTCTGTCAATATGTCTGTCTGTTATATACAGCTATATTAACATACATGTATTTGTAATTTATACATGGGGGAGTGTAAAATCAATAATGGTTGATGGTGGTATAAAAGTTTTTTGTCTGGAAGAGATGTTTTGGAACTGCTAGGATGTGACCTTTAACTGGACAAGTAACAAGGTTCAGTTTTCAGCTATCACACTTCCGTTTGTATAAGTAAGTTCTGACAAATCTAGGCAGCTATTCATTAGTGTCTCAGCAATAATAGAGGACATATACAGAAAGCAGCAACTGCTACGTGTGCAGTCATCCACTTTGGTGTGCTGCACAGAGTTAGAAAGAAGGACTGGCCCAACTAGTTATATTGGCATAGTTTGAGAGTGCTGTGTAGGCTGGAAAAAATAATGAGCTTTTAACTGGTTACAGAAATACAGCCATGTGCCAGTGTAGGCCTCTGGCTAGTGCAAAATACAGTTAGCTGTCATAGTTACTTCATTTTAATCATGCGATATATGGATAAAGACCACCTTTACGGCCAAATATGCCAACAGCTGGTTAGAAACTTGGTCAGAAGATTTTGTGAGTACACGACCTTGAAGAGAGGAGATGGCGGGGTGGGAGGGAAAATGTTTATTCGTAAGTTCAATGCAGTCAAGCCTCCAAACGTGCACAATAAATGCAATTTCTTACTGGATAGCCCCACCACATAAGGGTGTGTGTGTGTGTGTGTGTGTGCGTGCATGCTTGTTCCATAGTCCTTCCTGGAGGTCAAGGTCATAAATAGCATTGAGAAAAAGTTCTCTCATTTCAGCTTATTGGACAGTGTGTTCAAAACATTAATCAAATGAAGATTTTTATTGTATTGTGTGTTTTATACAGAACCATAGATCTTTTTTTTTCTTTTCTGTAAATGATCTCAGCTGTGAAATACCTGATAACTGAAGGTCCTGATTACAAAGGATTTTTCTCACCTTTCAGTAATGAAATGGAGAATAACTGATGCTCATACCTGATAAGAGCCATCTGTCTAACATAGCAATAATGTCAGACACCCAAGAATGTAGTCATGAATATTCAGAGAAATTTAACTCATGCTTGCTTTATGTTGTTTAGAAGCACTTTTCACAGGAACAGAAACATACAGATGACATTATTCCCACTGGAATATTAAACTGCTTGGTCTTCTTTTCCCAATGGGCATGATGGTCCTGAAGATTCTTCTTCTAGTAGTGTCCCTATGGGTGCTCCACTGCATCCCTGTGGTGCTGATTTTAGAACTTCAGTAACAGTCGGTCACGCACGCGCTACTCCTCATCTGGCAGGAGGCTAGCCAGCGTGCACAGAAACTCCTTGCTTCCTTCTCATCCGCCCCAGCTAGAGACGGAGCTAAAGCTGTCCGTTCACGGATCATTAACTCCTTTTAGATTTGCTAATTTTAGCTTTCCTTGAAGCCTTCTTTTTTTTGTTACTTGGTTCACATTTTATTTGGCTATGCCAAAAAAAAAAAAAAGAAGAAGAAAGTGTTTGCCTCCTCCCAACCCTGATGAGGAGGGACATCCTCCTCTCCAGACAAGGGCATGCTGGGGTCTCCAGGCTTCAAAGAGTGTTTCAGTTGCAAGGAATCTATCCCAGTAATTGACAGACACTCGCAGTGGGTTCGCTGCCAGGGGGGAAAAGCACATTCCACAAGAGTTTGGTTTGTGCCAACAATTGAAGACCAGGCCCAGGAAATACAGAGTTAAGGCTCAACCCCCTGCTCATGGAGTCTGCCCTTCAACCCCCAGAATCCTGGCAGGAACTTTCACCACAACCTTGTACATTGAGGGGAGGTGAGTCGAGAGAAATGAGCCACTCACGTAAGATCACGAAAAGAAGGTCTGTGAGTTCCTGTAGTGAGCCCCAATCAAGCCAAAAACGATCCCTGGTATCATTGGTACCAACAGCACTGAAGCCACCTAAAACTGGTACACAAGGCACACATGGTACAAAGCTGACAGAACAAGCCGAACTGTACAAAGACCCAGTGAGCATGGGCAAAGAAGCACCAGTAATGCAGGAGTGTGAAAGACATAGAAAATCCACCTGGGGAAGGCTCTGTCAATACGGACACTGGTACCAGTACCTCTGGTACACATGACACCAGTGGGCATCATGACTGGGTCCACATTTTCAACTCCATCGGCGCAAGCTTTTTGGCACCGACAACCACTAGATTTCTGGTGCACAACAGATCTTTCAGTGTCCAATGCACCAGATTCATGCTTACTGAATACCAGACCCCTGGTGCTGAGTTCATCCAGAAGCCCAGGTTCACTGCTCTCCCCTAGCCGCGCACCGTTGTTCTCATCATTGGAGTCAGAAAGTGAACAGGAGTGCGAGAGTTGTTACCTGCCATATGGGGCCAAATTTCACTATGAGCATCAGGTGTATCGCCTACCTGATACCAACTGCAGGCCCCTACCCAATAGCCATATTTGGACCCCAAGCAAGCTCATAGACAGCAAGCCTCACATGCCTCCAGCGTGGCATTTCAAGAAGCAAGGACACACACTCCTTCAGCTGTGGGTTCAAGGGCTTCTAAACCCCCCTGAACAAGGGTAAGAAATTGAAACAGAGATAGAGGAAGAAGTCACTCCCCAAGTCCATCTCTCATCGTCATTATTAGACAAGATGGTGATGTCTCTCTGCCCTCGATGGCAGATGACTTCAAGCTATTCCAGAACCTGGCACAGAGAGTGGCAAACGCCCTGCAAATGCCATTACAAGAAGTGACAGAGTCCCACCACACGCTGGTGGACATTTTACACTTTTCCATCTCCTCCAGAGTGGCCCTTCTGATTAATGAGGCCATACTAGATCCTGCCAGAGTCATATAGCAGACTACAGCGTCTGTCCTGCCAACATGCAGGTGGGTGCACACAAAGTATTGTGTGCCAGTAAAGGACACAGACTTTCTCTTTTCTCACCCACCTCCATGTTCCATCATAATGGACATGGTTAACACTAAGGGCTACCAGCACCAGTTTAAATCCACCCCTTATGATCGGGACTGGAAATGTTTGGACCTGTTTGGCAGGAAAGCATACTCATCAGCCACCGTGTAACAAACCACAAAGCCTTGTTAACAAAGTATGACTACCGGAACTACATGAAACTTGATTCCTTTGTTGAGTGGCTCCCAGACTTTCTTAAGGACCAATTCAGAGCCATAGTTAACAAGGGTGAACAGGTGGCTAATATGTCCCTCCAGCCACACTAAATGCATCTGACACAGCAGCACAATCAATTTCAACAGCTGTTGCTGACGAGATAGGCTTCGGGGCTTTGTTTGTCTGGCTTCCCTAGAGAAATCCAAACCACATTGAGGATTTCCCTTTTGAGGGAATGAAATTATTCGCAGAGAAGAACACATCTCTGTACATGTTGAAGGATTTTTTTGGGTGACTCTTCAATTCCTTGGAATCTATACTCCAGCGTATAAAAGAAAGTACAGCCCTCAGACATGGTTCAAGCCCAGATCATCACAGTATATCTCAGTACTCATCAAAAGGTCTTATGAGCCACAAAGGAAGAAGCTGAGTTTCCACAGGCAAAAGCAATCGGGACCCCAACCAATTTCATCTTAGCCCTCCAACTCGAAGCAGAAGTTTTGATGGATTGGTCAAGGTGCCTGTAGAACACTCTCTTCACCATATCATGCTGGAAAACTTTGCCCATCCCTTTGGAGACTGCCTTACCCCATTCCGCAGCACCTGGGAATGGATAACCTAAACAGGTGGGTGCTGGAAATCGTTCAGAATGGATATGCATTACATTTCTGCTCCTTCTCCCCTCCCAAACACTCCTCCCTGTCTCTCCTAAAGGATTCTTCTCATGAGTGTTTAAAATGCCAAGAGGTAAACCATCTCCTCAGCATAGGAGCCATAGAACCAGTGCCCATGCATCTCAGAAGCAAAGGCTTCTATTCTTGCTACTTCCTGATACCAGGAAAAAAAAAGGGGAGGGGGAGGTTGTAGATCCATGCTGGCCATGAGACCACTCAACAAATATGTCAAAGTGCAAAAATTCAAGATGGTCACTCTATCAATGATCATTCCAGTATTAGAGAAAGGAGACTGGTTCTCAGCCCTTGACCTTCAAGATGCATACTTCCACATTTCCATCACAGGCATTACCTCAGATTCACTCTGGGCCAGGCCCACTACCAATACAGAGTACTTCCTTTCGGCCTCTCATTGGCCCCCAGGGTATTCTCCAACATCCTCTCGATAATGGCAGCCCACTTACTCTTTCAAGGCATCATGATTTATTCTTACCTGGATGACTGGCTTCTAGGGCACAGTTCTTCACAGAGGCCCAATGAGTCACTGAGACCATACTGGACCTGTTTCTAAATCTGGGCCTACAGATCAATGAACACTGGTACAGAGGTTAGAATTCATAGGAGTCAACCTCAACTCCATTCAGGTAAAGGCACTCCTCCTGCATCACAGATTCCACAGACTCTCCTTGTTGACATAGGAGCCCCCAAATTTCAGCCAGACATTGCCTCCAGCTTCTAGGGAATGTGGTTGCAGGTACTTGCTCATGCCAGACTATGCAGGAGGTACCTCCAAACATGTTTCAGTTCATATTACAAACTGAACAGAAACAGCATAAGGAAACTACTATTGATGTCCATCAGGATCAAGCAATCTTTGAACTGGTGGAAGAACCTAGTAAACATCCATATGGGAATCCCGTTTGTTTAGGCTTCCTCATCTGTACTCCTGAGAAAGGTGCATCCTTCATAGGGTGGGGTGTGCATCTCAATGGCCACACAATACAGGGCAAATGGTCTCCAGCGAAAACTTGCCTCCACATCAACTTGCTTGAACTCAGAGTGGTCAGAAGTGAATGCACTCACTTCTTTCTGATAATCAAAGATGTGCACACAAGGATCATGATGGACAACATGGCCTACATGTTTTACGTAAACTGACAGGGAGGTGCCAGGTCTCATTTCTCTGTGGTGTTCCATTTCCCACAATGTTACAATATCAGTGGCCTACCAACCAGCAGTGCATAACATGACAGTGGATGGTCTCAACTGCAAATTCCCACACAACCACAAATGGGAGTTAGACTCTGTGGTATTCCATGACATGCTCCGACAATGGGGGACACCGGTAGTAGACTTGTTCGCTATATACCAGAACAAGAAATGTCCATGGTACTGCTCCAGAGTGGGCATCAGCCAGCACTCCATGGGGAATGCTTCTCCTTCTTTCATGGGACAAGGGCCTTTTTTATGCCTTTCCCCCATTTCCTTTATTGCTGAAAATCCCATTGAAAATGAAAAGCAAACATCATACTGATCACTCCCACTTGGCCCAGACAGACGTGGTACCCTTAGCTGTCGCAACTGACACTGTGTTCACTGTTGAGTCTTCCAACCATTCCTTACTTTCTCTCAGAGAACGAAAGATACACTCTCCATCCCAGCCTGCAGATACTATGGCTCAAAGCCTGGCTCCTTTATGGTTCCAGCACATAGAAACATCATACTCTGAAGAGGTCCAGGAAGTGTTGTTACACAGCAGGAAAGTGGCTACCCATCATGCTTATCTACAAAAGTGGACCAGATTTTGTATCTGGTACTGATCCAAAACAGTCATCCCGGATACTGCCACTCTACCTATTTGCTGAATCTAAGGAAATTGGGACTTCCCATTAGCTCACTAAAAGTACACTTAGCAGCAGCAGCGACTTTCTACCAGTAGGCAGAAGGGTACTCAATTTTTTCCCCACATGACTACAAAGAGGTTTCTCAAATGGCTAACAAACCTCTTGCCCCAATCCAAGCTTCCGACCTCACAATGGGATCTCAATCTAGTATTAAAAGGATTGACTGGACTGTCGTTTGATCCCATGGCCACTTGTTTTTAACTTAACTTTCCATGAAGATGGTGTTCCTGATCACCATTACCTAGGCAAGAAGGATGCATCCCACTTCCAAAGTGTTCTTCCCTAAGTCCCACTTAGATTACACCTGAAGTTCTCCTCCAAAATGACTTCCACATTTCATGAATGAACCAACTCATTCACCTTCCAACCTTTTATCTCAACTCTCATTAAAATAACAGGGAAGTCATCCTCCATACACTCAGTGGAAGGAGAGCCTTGACCTTCTATTTGGGCAGGACAAGAGTTTTTAGAAAATCGCCAAGACTTTTCCTCTCTGTTGCAGACAGGTCTACAGGCACAGCCATTTCAGCTCAAAGACTATAAATGAGTCTTGAACTGTATCAAACTGTTATCAGGTTCTCAATTTAGCATCCTCATCTACAACCTGCACACACTCTATGAGATCAGTTTCCTTGTCTATCCTCTTCTCCAAGGGTATCCCTATGTCAGAAATCTGAAGAGCAGCTGTCTGGGCATCTGCACATACCTTTGCAGAACATTATGCCATCTTGGAGGACTGCTGCAGATGTGAGATTCAGTGCCATGGTACTATCATCCATAACAAACTTAATTCTGAAGCCCCATCCTCCAGTGGGGGATATTGCTTGGGAGTCACCTACAGTGGAGCACCCATGGGGACACTACTTGAAGAAGAAGAGCTTCCTCACCTTGTGAAGGATGGTTCTTTGAGATGTGCGTTCCTGTGGGTGCTCCACGACCCATCCTCCTCCCTTCTACTTCAGAGTTCTCATCATAAACTGTGGTACAGAAGGAACTGAGGAAGGTTCACCCACACAGTGATGGTTTGCCTCCTGGCAGAGCACAAGGCGGCGGGTGGGGGGCAGCTTATGTGTGGGCTGAAAGGACAATGCTACCAAAATCAGCAGTGCAGGGTTGCAGTCACACTTAGAGTGGAGCACCCATAAAGACATACATCTTGAAGAATCATTGTTACTTCACAAGGTGAGTAACCTTTTCTTCTTACATTAGCTGAACATCTGGCCCACGTGTTTTCTTCAGTTTTCACTGTCTTAACCCCAATGTCCCTGTTCACACAAAAAACCTGAAAGTTTGTTTCTCCTCTTCTTACTGTAGGTTCTGCAATTGTTTTTCCTCTTCCTACTGTAGCCTCTGCAATCTGATTGACTTCCTGATTCACTGCTAGCAGTTGTAGATGAAAATAATTTAAATATTATAATGGGGTGGCCACAGGGTGGCTTGTGTGCCACGTGCAGCTCTTTTACAATTAAAGTGCAGCTCATGGAGTCCCCTATGTGTCCGTGCCCCCCATTCTCAACCCACTAGACTGGGGTGGGAAGCTCAGAGCTGCTGCTTTGTAGCAGGGTGGTGGGGCTAGAGGATTTTGCCCAGCAGGGAGGGGGAATCAGTAAATTTGGCCATTTGAAACATATTTTCACTTAATGCTTTGTTATTATTCTGCTTATAGTTAGATCCTTCTCCTGTGCCAATAAAATATACTACTTCATTACCATACGTAATCAAACTGCAGGGAACAACCCTGAACTGATGTAGAGTAGACTATCTGTCTTTTCTATCTATGATTCTGTATTCAGCATTAGTGTTTTCCTTACCGCAGTTAGCCAGATGGAAAAAACTTATCTGGAATCAGGACTCCATGGTGGGCTTTGGATAACAGCTGTTGATAAGAAAGGTGGCTTTTTTAATCATATTATATAATTCATTTGTAGTATCCAGTTTGATCCAGGATACTACGTATTCCCATATGCTATAGGTGTTCTATTGCTTAGCAACACTGAATTTACATATATCATAACCATGGGCAAATCTGCAGCTATGCTTCATGAATCTTCTTTTTTCTTTATGACTTGTGCATACAGTATTTATCCAGATTCACATGTTGGAAGTCACTATATTTTATTGCATATAGACATTTACATTATGTACATCTGATGAACTGATCTTGCAGTTTAAATATTTTGCAAAATGTAGACAAGTTGTCCAGAAACTCTATGTATTTATACTAACCCTAAGGTAAATTTGCCAGTGAATTTGAAGTTTCTTAGTTGTTTAAAAAAAACCCTGAACTTACGAGCGTTAAGGAAAACATATTAGTTCTAGTTTTATGCTAACAGCTCCCTCCGTGGAATCAAGTTTAAAACACATGGATTTTTTAATCAAAGTAAACCATTCTGCCACCTATACTTAGAGATATAAAGCTGAACTGGCAGTGACACAGGAATTCATCAATATGAGCATAAATAATTTTTTTCCCAGTTTGTGTCCTCACAGAGACATCTTGTTTTTACTCTCTAGACAAGGAAACCGATCACAATTAACTCCAAACTCATTTAGTTAGTTTGAGGATAAAGATTAAGCTATACATATGGGAACAAATAAATAGAATAAGCATGTGGAATCAAAGACCTTGATGAAATGCATGGTAATTACACTTGCCACATTTTTCATCTCTTGGAGACTAACAGTACCCCCCCGTATACACCTCCTGGATACATGATTTTCTTATTCAGACTTGCTTAACACAAACTAGGGTCTCCTTGCTTTTTATGTAGGTGTTCATTTAAATGTCCCTTTTTTCATAACCCTCATTTAATTTTACATTTGCTTATGTATTTTAGATGGTGTTCAAACACTACCTGTCTGTTCAGTGCAGTTACTAACTTGTAAGCAACGTACTAAAGTATACATTTTAAATTACACTTAGAGCTCTGTTTTTAGCATTATTCTCCTCCCCCTTTAAAATAATCCTCTCTCCAAATTCAAATTTCTTAGTGCCAGATTTTGATATTCTTTGTTATCTTGAATAGTACCTTGCTCTGCAAGAAGCTGCATTGAAATCTTTAGGGCAGAAATCATCCTTTCATTACTTGTGGGAACAGTGGCTAACAGAGTGAGACTCAGTCCCTGATTGGGCCCTCTTGGATTATTATCAAGGAATAATAAACGTACCAGACAGAACCTTGGCCTTTAATTAGGATTAATCCTTAATTTTTTTAATGCTAAAATTCTTCATGTGGCCACCTCCAACATGATCTATGCTGTCTGCTGCTGATGTTGTCACTCACTCAGGTTTCAATGCTGTCTGTCAAATGGATTGCAAATAAAAAGGCTTTCAACTGTCTACTGAGTAACTAGCTTCACCACCACTACAAAAAAAGGAGCTACTTGAGATCCCTTTGCTATATGTAAATTGTTCAAAAACTAGCATCGCTTTGAAAAGAAGCAACATGATGGAACATGCATGGGAGATGCAACTGATGATGCATGTGAACTTCTTTGATGTAGGAATGCATTTAATTGTTTAGCCCCATGGAAAATATCAACTCCTAAATGCAGCTATATGGGAAATGGTTTGCCTGTCCCTTTTAGCTACTCAAGGATTCTCCTGTAGGCTATGCCAGCCCTAACTTTGCCTTGCAGGTTAACCATAGACACAGCCCAATCCCCGAGTCCCTTTGGATCAGTCCCCTCTGATATATGATCCCTGACACTGGCTACTCACCCAACTCTCAGATCCTTTGCTCCCAAAGGGGCGGTGTTCCCCAGTTTTACAAGCTTTACTTTAAAACACTTGTGAGCACTTGTAATAAAAGTACATGTATTTAAGAAAGAAAAAAAGATTTAACTAGAAATGAGAGACAGAGTGCTGGGAACAAATGGCTGCAATACATAACAAGATCACAAAACATGAACCTGGGTCAACAATTATTAATAATTACCGTACCTGTCTGATGCAGTAAGCTTCCCCCCCAATTCAGCTTGTTGCAGAGCTGGCTGGTTTTCCAAGAGCCAGGGTCCAAATGTTCATGAAAACATCCCTGCGCTACCAAGGCTTTCGTCAGTGAATGGATCCAGAATGCATCTCTCTCCTCTGTCTTACACTGAAAACAGCCTTTTGTTTCTCTTGACAGACAAGGCAAACCTTTACAGACAGGGCAAACCTTGTCTTGTTGTACAGTTCCTTTTTTTAATCTTAGGGTGGTTTTGATTGTTTGCAGTTGCCTTTAGTGTTTTTCCATTCAAGTCTTAGTATTGCACACGGCTAAGCAATTGAACCTTGCATTGCATCACTGGCTAAACAAGGCAGGGTGACAACTCCCCGTTTCCTGAGTGTGCCATCACTGAAACACACAATCCCTGATCACTAATTTTTACTCTAAGTCAGTAAAGCATACTTTCAGTATAAATACATTATTCCTTTAAAATTACCTGTACATTCATCTCACAATGATTATGAATCTTGACAAGATCTGAGCTTTCTGTATGTAGATAACTTATGTGTTATTCTTTATGGATTAATATCCTGTAAGATATTTGTTTGATGTAGTGAGTTTGTCTGGTATATGGTGACAGTTTTCACAAAGAACAGGGGACCATTTGCCAAGGGGTCTTGGTTGCAAATCTTCACAGCAGGGGACCACCCATTCTCTCCCCATATTCTTCCCACCAGACCAAGGGCTCTGTTACCTTGCTTGCCTTCTCCTCCCCCATGAGAAGTGCTCTGTGTGTGTGTCTCCTTTTCCCCAATGTACCTCTCTTCCTCCTAGAGTGGGTGGGTGGAATGGACAGTTGGTTCCCTCTGTCTCCCACCATGGAGCAGGCTTTGAGGAGACAGGACATTAGAAGGGAGGAAGGAAGTCTACTTTTCTCCCCTTCGGGATGAGGACCCACCCCCTGGCTCCCAGAGGGAATGCAGTTACTTCTACTCTGTCTGTTGCAGAGATAAGTCATGTAGAGAGTCAACATGCTAAACTCTATTGAGAGGGTGAGCGGGGTTATTGTTATACTGACCACTAATAATGGGTGCTATCAACAGATGATAGTGGCTCCATTTGTCCCTCATTCCCCCCCCTTTGCAAATGCTCTGATTTTTCCCCAAAATCAGTAGGGTTCTACCCATTCATTTGTAGAATATGTCCTTAAATTTTGAAATTGATCAGATGGGGCCATCATTCATTATTGCATTACATAAATACAAACAGATTAATGTCATTGAGTTGTGTGTAAGGCCTCACAAGCAGCTGTAATAGGTTATGATTTTATGCTTATTAAATGTATATTTTATATTTAATCAAAAGTTTATTTAAGACGTTTCAGGATATAGTTAAGTGCAAGTTAGTCACTTGTTACTTGGCTGAATTCTAACAAACATCTGAAAAATTACCTTTTAAAATGTTGCCATATATTTTTGTATGAGTGTCCTCAAAGATTCTCTTGTTGGGATAATATTAAAGAATAACCCTGATTATCCGAATCTCATGGGGGACATTTCAGTGTAACATATAGACATAAGAGGACATGACCATATTGTATACCAGGAAATTTAAGATAAATGAGATTTAGATATTCAGGATTGAGTTGTATACATTATTTGCTGTTGTGATGATTATCATGCTCTGTGTTAATAAGTTAACATCATTGGAGTTTTTTAAAACCTCTCAAATCTCTCTCAGCCTCCTTGCCTAGCAGGTGTTCCACTTAGAACTTGCAGCTGTCAATCTCTTATCACTTATTATTTTTTACAAAATCATAACTAATAAGTGCTTGTGTAATAAAGGAATAACAACACTATTAAGAGCCAGCCATGGAACAGACAGATCTTTGGTGAAAGTTTCACACACAACTCTGCTAATGATATTAATTTCTCACTACAAATCTGTTGGGAAGATTGGCTAGTATTTTTAGCATGTTGTAATTTTATGTTCCCCTTTTCTTTAATTTTATACTGACATAACAGTAATGTTGGATTTGGGATTTTGTTGAATGGGTCCAGGTTTTGCTTTCAGCATACCATCAAATTAAAAAAAATTAGCATTTACTAATTGCAAACTAAATTAAAAGAAAATATGTTGACTTTCTGTGTAGCTGTTTCCCAGACCTGGAGAAGAGCTGTGAGTAAGCTTGAAAGGTGGTGTCATTCAACAACAGAAGTTGGTCCAATAAAAGATATTACCTCACCCACCTTGTCTCTCTAATGTCCTGTGTAATAATTGCCCCTATTTTCTATTCTCTGGTATATTTTACATAGAGTCTTTTAAAGCCGTGGTTCTCAACCAACGGCATGTGGACCCTTGGGGGTATCCAGAGGTCTTGCAGACGATACGTCAGCTCATCTAGATCCGTGTTTCTCAACCTGGGGGTCACAAACCCCAGGAATCGCAGGGTGGATTTAGGGGTATCACAAGTGCAGGGTTAGCATCGGGGTGCCAAGCAGTTCCATTGTCTGGGGCCCCACACCACAGGGTCCCCGCAAAACTAAGTTGCATGCTTCAGCCCCAGGTGGTGGGGCTGGATCTTCAGACTTCTGAAAGGGTACAGCAGTCTGCAAAGGGGGTTGAGAACCACTGCTTTAAAGGGATAAGCCCTTGCTGAGTCTCTCTGAGCTGGTCCTTTTTGGAAGAATAAATAGTGAGCCAATTTTAGGTGGTGGTTCTTGGATTATGCTGTTAAAATCCAGTTCTGCTTAACAAGAAAAATGCTCACAGAAGGAGAGAGAAAAGAATAGCAAAATTTATGAAAATGCAGCTTCTGCTTTTTATGCTTGCAGTTCAGGAACTTGAAAACAGTAGGCACAGCATATGGCACAAGATCAAATTAGCCATTCTGGAACTCCAGTTTTACTTTCTGTCTTGGAAAAATATTCTGGTTTGCTGTTTCAGTGTAGTCAGTTTGGAAATTGGCACATTTTCTCCTTCTCTCCTCTTTCAAATAATGATCAGGCTGCTAGGAACAATTTTCAGCTTGCCAACCTGGTCACAGCAAAGGGTTAAATATGTTCTGCTTGATGAAACTGGACTCTTACTAGCTACAGAACAAAAAGACAACGATAGGAAAGGTTGGGGGAATAAGGTAAGGATAGAACATTAGGCCACAGCCATGGAGATGGTTCCCTCCTTCTTGTCTCACCGGGTCAGAACAGGAGAAACAGATTAGAAGAAAAAAAATCTCCACTGCTATGCTTATCCCAGGAAAGAAACTATCCAAAGGAGGTTGCAACTTTCCCCTGACAAATATGATCGATTTCCAGTGGTCCATATTATAGACACTTACTTTTGTCTTGAAAACATTATTGTCTTGACTGTCATTAAAACACTTGTCACCTCACTAGAAACTGAAAAACCCTAATCAAAAGTTATTTGGTTTCAAGACAAACTCATTATAAAGTATTCCTTAGAGACTACTCTGTGTCCTTTCAACAACAATTTTACATAACATGGTTATAGGTTAAAATTGCATTTTGCCACTACTTCCAGCACTGTGGCTAATTTAAGATTGCATCCTGGGGTAGGGAGCATCACAATAGCTAATGCTTTTCTGTGTACAAGCACCTCTCGCACAGAGATGCTAATCAAGTCAAATTATATGAAGATTCTGTAATTTGAAGAAATGTATATTAATGACCAGGCTGTCACACCAAAGAGATTTGTATTTTATGGCAGCTTTAATTCACATCTTGATTAAGGAATGGGTACTGCATTAACTTTTACAATTAAACTTCCGGATTTAGGCAAAACAATGTTGGAAATTGATTAAAACCATGATATAAAGCATTATTTGCGTCCACTCCAGACTTTCTTCAACTCCCAGAATGTTGATATATTATTACTCATAAGAGTAATGTCATCCATCAATGTGTATTCGCCTTTTATCACCACCATTGTTATTAACAGTTCATCATGTTTCTTACACGGTATGTGAAACAATCCATTATTGTTTTAGGGAAATAAATTAATGACAAGACACAAATATAGCATTTGATTATTGTTGTCATCAGCCATTATGATAATTCAGTGTGTGTCTTGCTAGGTTAACTTAGCCGAACAGACTTTTTGCATTACCTAATTGAATATGGCAAATTGCTTAACAAATTTTTATCATGCATTCAATGGCATAGAACCCATTAACTTTAGTTGGCACAAGATACAGCTTGGTTAGTGCATAAATAGGAGGTCTTTAAGGAAAACAGTGCTCTTCAGGAACCATTTGTATTGAAATGCTTTCCTTTGAGTTAGTAACTAAGCCAGTGACCTAGCACCTAGGAGTGTTTTGATGCTTATATTTCACAACTGTAATGTATGCATATCTTGCGTAACATAAAGTAGTAATTAGTTTTATAGATGTTGGCAGAGTTTGTGTGTCTTGTGAGTCAGGTAATGTTGAAATGAAAACATGCATTTTTGTGTTTCCCTTGTTCGGACACTGTATGAACGGATAGGGTAACAAAATATATAAATTACCTCAGTTCAAAATGTTATCGCTTTTACCTGATTTTTTAAATTTTAATGTTCTTGTTTGTTTTATATGAGGGTTCTGTTATTTAATGCAGTGAACTTAACAGTAAACTAACTGTGTGTGGGGGGGGGTGAGGGAGGGAGGGACTTTAAACTCCTTCAGTGTGCTTCTCTAGGTTTACACCACTGTAAATGAAAGCAGAATTTTCCTCCCTAAGGAGAAGCTAGAACTGAAACTGTTGGAATAGACACCCTAAAGTGCTAGACAAAGAAAGTTTTCTACTTTGAGTCCTTTTTATTAATTCATATTTTCAGTGGTATGAGTTTCCTATTAGCATCAATGGAAAATTTTATTAATTGTGTGTCTCAAGTTTTCTCTGTTACAAGATTCCTAGATATGTGTCAGCTTCCCTCCTGAGCACCTCCTAGGGTCTGCAGTAGTTGAATTTATCTCTTAAGGACTATCCGAATTCTGCAGGAAGGACGAGAGATAAGTTCCTCCTGATCATTTATCTCTTATAATTTTGCTGTTTCAAAATGTTATAGTGAATTCAAAACTAAGAAACATTTGATGGAAACTGGTGACTTGTGTTTTTTTAACAGTGTTTTTATGCTGTAGATTTTTATTGTTGCCTGTTAAAAGTGTGATAGTTAGTGGCCTCTTCTGAAGAGCTTTGACACCAAAGTAGCAGAAATCAGTCCGCATAGAAATAAAGTTAATTGATAGTGTGAAGGGATGAAAGTTGTGTTTCTGTTATCCGTACCAAATCTGTCCTCTTGATTATTAGAAACTGTACAATATTCTCTTAACGTTGTTAGTCTGTTTAACACCTCCACTGTCGTGGCCAAATTCTAATTTCAGTATAAGTATGTTATTACTTACCTAAATTTCCAATCTCCTTTTATTGGTTGAAGTATTCTTTACTTTCTCATTGGACTGCTGTGTAATATTGCTGGAGGTTGTTAAACATTACTATATTTTGCCTCTTGAGTGGCAGTACTGTGGCAGTGGGCAAAGTAATTCCTCTATACGGCATATATAGGTTGCATAATTATTTAGAGTCATTTATAAAGTGCTTTGACATCTGTTGAATGAATGAGTCACAAAGAAAATAAGAGATCTCTTTTGGAAAGAACAAAAACAGGTCAGAGAGAAATTAAAATTTTATTTTTCTAGTCTTTTATTTTTAAAGCCCAAGATAAACTCAATTTATATTTCACTATATAAAAAGAATAATGTTGCCACTGTAAATAGACTTTTCTATTTTAGCGTCACCTCTTCATTTAGGTTCTGCTGTTGTTATGACATTTAAGCACCTGCTGTGGGCCTATAGTGTATTTTTAGTGCTTCATTATGAAGATTAAGAAAAACTTCCATTTAAATTGTATGTACTGCACAAACCCTCTCTGGTAGTATAAATCCACTAAAGCTGTCACAGCAGTTACTAACCTTTTGTAGAGGTTATAGTTTTCAGAAAGGTATGTAATTAAACATTTATGGAACAGCAATGAACTTGTGACTTTGTGTATTGAGGCCTAATGCTATTCAATTTCTTAAGCATGTATGATAAAGGAAAGGTTAAATAGTGTATGGGCTAGTATTTACAATGCAGGGTTTCCACACTATAACCATAAATTGTAAATATTAACCCAATAGAGTTTTAAAATGTCAAAATTTTGCATTCTGATTGTAGGAAGAAGGAGGTGTCTAAGCAAAGATGGCATTGTTACTTTGCGGATCAGAAGGCTATAGTATAGTACTGTTTTTAGTTCTTTGGTCTGTTGTATTCGGTGAAAGTATCTTTAATATATTAGTCATGTAATTATGTAATTCTTTAAACCTCTCTGAGTCCCACTCCACAATAGTGGTTATTATATCTCTAAAGCACCACAGGAAAGCAATGTTTCAGAAAATTTAATTATGGCTGAACCAGACGTGTGTTGTTTTGGCTGATTAGCAGTTTTCCATTATTGTTATGGAAAGACAGTCATCTGTTCATTAAGGTGGCTTAATATCACCAATCAGGATTGGTTGTAAGATCAATTTCAAACCTTTCCCTCAATTAGGACAGAGTAAAATTGTCATCTGAAAACTGAAGCCACTACTTTTAGGATTAGGGTGTCCTCCATCAGTGTTAGGTAATTCTATTAAATGGTTTTGAAGTTAATTAAAAATTAGTCTCTCTCCACATTTGAAAATAGTCTCACTTTTTGTTCACTTCAAAATAGAAAGGTTTATACATTTAAACCTAGATCTTGCAAACCCTAATTCATGCATAACTATACCCACTTGAGCAGTCCCATTAACTTCAGTATAACTATTCACTTAAATAACTTACTTATACATGCATAAGTGTTTGTATGAGCAAGGCCTTAAATATTTGTAAATATAAGCTGTACAGAAATACCTTTGTATGTGGTATGGTTTTGGTGAGGTTTTTTTCGTTTTGTTTTTTTTAACTACGTGTATCTCTTGTGTTTGCATACGTGGATTTTCTTTATCAGGGATTGTCTTTCCCTTGTATATAGAGTCTTGTACCTAAAGTATTATTTGGCTCCTGCAAGATGTCCTGGAAAAGAATGCTTATTTATAATATTTTTCAAAGATTGAATATAAGTATTAAATCTTGTTCAGCATAACTAACCTCTCATATCCCCATCACAGCTGCTGACACAATTACGCTGGCTGCACATGCCAGTTGGGTAAATGTTCAAAGTCATGATTTTCAAACATAAATGCCTAAAATTAGGGTCCTAAATCCATATCCATAAACGAAATCCATTGGGAGGCAGTGTGGTATAATGGAGTACTAGAGTATAGTACTATAATGGGTACTAGAGTAGAAACCAGGCAACCTGGATTTTATTCTGTCTCTGCCAGTGACCTGCTGTGTGATTCTGGTCCAGTTCCTTACTAGTTTGCACATCTGTTTTCCCTCCTACTCTTTGCCTTGTCTGTTTAGATTGCAAGTTCTTTGGCCCAGGGGCTATAACCTAATAATTAGTAACCTAAATTTTTCAAGACCATATTTAGGCACCTAAGTGTGGGTTTTCAAAAGTGCACAAATGGCTTAGAAGCTTTTGAAAATACCATTTGGGGTATTTAAATATGGACTTAGGATCCTAACATTAGAATCCCATTGTTGAAAATTTTGGCCTGTCTCTTACTATGTGTTTGGTATATAGCATAATGGACCCTGATCCCACTTGGGACCTCTGTGCTACCATAATCTAATCTAATCTAATCTAATCTTTATGCACCTCCTGACTTCAGAAAATGCTGAGCGCTCAACAGTTCCTATTGACCAGTGGGAGCTGTTGGACGTTCAATACTTTAAAAATTCAGGCTGGTGCCTGAATATGGATTTAGGATCCAGGATTTAGGATTTGATGCCACTTTTTTTTAGGAAATTGGGGGCCAGATGTCAAATTACACATCTGGCAATTCACATTCATTAACTATTTATTTTGCACACACAATTTCTTAGCTTATAAGCTCCTTAAAATATGGGCCATCCTTCAGTGTTTGGAAAGTGCCTAATACGTAGTGAGCACTCCCATCAACAAACAACAAATAATAATAATTTATTGGTAAAGTTAGTAACACAGTTGCATGCACATTTTTGTGCACATAGTTGTGCAGCCCTATTTTGA
The DNA here is from genome assembly GCA_007922155.1 of Mesoclemmys tuberculata. NCBI lineage: Eukaryota > Metazoa > Chordata > Testudines > Chelidae > Mesoclemmys > Mesoclemmys tuberculata. The sequence goes on from ML675621.1 coordinate 2,256,599, forward strand.
AAGTGAGGGCCTCTAATTTTGGTAGGATTCAGCTTTACTTCTGATATGGAAGACCACCTTTCTTGTTATTGGTTTGTCAGCATTCCACTCAAGAGCAGATAAGTCTGCTCAATGGTCTGTGGGAATGCTGGATGGGATGGGAACTGAGTTACTGCAGAGAAATCTTTTTTGGGTGCTGGCTGGTGAGTCTTGCCCACATGCTCAGGGTTTAGCTGATCGCCATATTTGGGGTCGGGAAGGAATTTTCCTCCGGGGCGGATTGGCAGGGGCCACGGAGGTTTTTCGCCTTCCTCTGCAGCATGGGGCATGAGTCGCTTGCTGGTGGATTCCCTGCAGCTTGAGGTCTTCAAATCTCACTTTTGAGGATTTCAATAACTCAGTCATGGGTTCGGGGTTGTTATAAATGTGTATGGGTAGGGTTTTGTGGCCTGCCTTGTGCGGGAGGTCAGACTAGATGATCATATTGGTCCCTTCTGACCTATGAGTCTATGAGTCTAAGAGGAAAGAATAAAGTATGACAAGAGGTTGCTGCTGCCAAAATACAGAAACATCTATTGTAGTTATGAACACATTGCTCATGGCCAAACTGAGCACAGAAATTCACTGTGATTAGCTGTAGCATCACTAACAGATGTCACCAGTTGGGGAATTAGAGAAGCTAACATTGTTAGCGCTCCTTTTCACCAGCAAGGCAGAAGTTGTTAAGATTTTTTAAAAGTGCAAATATGCTCAGAGACCGTTTTCCATGAAGGATGAGAAATGTACAATGCCAGTGTCCGAGCGTTAGAAACCAGCAAAGACCTTTGCTAGCTTATGACCTGCAGCAATAAGCACTATGTTTTTCGGTGTAGAGGCGGCTCTTTGTGGAATGAATGGATATTTTTTGCTTTTAGTTTTTAGTCCTCTAGGACTAAAGTTGACAGTGTTAAGAGAATAACAGTGAGGCTGGAAATCTCACTTTTCTTTAAAGTTCATTTCTTATTGTCACTCCTAATCTCCTGATTCTTCCATCGGTTTCTTTCAAAAATTGGTCATTGCAGTAATGGATTGGGGTATGTGTGTGTTTACTTACGTTTTGCAGAGTTTGAGTAGATTCAAGGAAAAATAGTTGTTCTGTTTCAACAATGACAATTTTTGTTGTAAAAGCTGAAACAGGAGCAGAAGTTGAACATTAATCAATTCAATAAATTACCAGAACAGAAGCTAAAGATAGTGAAAGTTTTACTGTAAAAACAAACATTTCTCTTTTCCTCAGGTTCTTTTATTTATTTTATCTTTTACACATTCTAGAAATGGTACCAGGTATATAAGCAACAATTATGCCTTTGTCTCACATCATCTGTATACATTTCCATTATCAGACTATTCTATACCCTGCTAGTTAAATTAGGGTATGGTATTGCACTCCACTTCCAAAATTCTGAAGTAGCACATCATGCTATTAGGTGGTATGAATACAGTTATGTGGTAGAACAAACCCCTTTATCTGTATACTCTTGAGATCCATTATGAGGTTGCAAGTACTTGACCAATATTCCTGTGCTTTGAGACAGTCCCATCAAATATTCATAAAGGTACCTTTCATTCCACACATACTCCAACTGTTCGGTGTATCATTGCAGATTCTCTTTAACTGACAGAGTGTGAAGTGCCACTGAATTAGCAATGTGTACTAATTTTTTTTTTTTTACTGGTAAGTATCTGTAAAAGGAAGCTACTTTACATCAAAAAAGGACCAATGCTCTAAGGGAATTTCTTTATCTAGAATTTTTTTCCCCATTTCTTCCTGTAATTTACATTTGCTATCCATTTCAAGTATAATAAAATTGCTAAATAGTTCTAAAATTATGCTTTTGTATCTGCTAGAGTTCATTATCATTTCAATATCTGTAAGTCACTTCTAGAACGTGCCATTTCTTGGGAGGTTTGAAATATATACAGTTCTGCAGTGACCTAGAAGCCTACTTTCGCCATCTCCGACTGAAGGAATATTTCCATCACACCAACCCTCAGATGCACACTAACACACACTAACTCTCAGATACCTTCTCACCAATGCTACAAGAAGAAGAACTCTGCATGGAGTCCTCCTGACGATCAAAACCACAGGCTAGACTTTTACATAGAATGCTTCTGCCGACGTGCACAAGCTGAAATTGTAGACAAGCAGCATCATTTGCCCCATAACCTCAGCCGTGCAGAACACAACGCCATCCACAGACTCAAAAACAACTCTGACATTATAATCAAGGTGGCTGACAAAGGGGATGCAACCGTCGTCATGAATAGGTCGGATTATGAATGGGAAGCCACTAGACAACTCTCCAACACCACATACTACAGGCCACTATCCTCTGATCCCACTGAGGAATACCAAAAGAAACTACAACATGTACTCATGAAACTCCCTGAAGAAGAACAGGAACAAATCTACACAGATACACTCCTAGAGCCCTGACCAGGGATATTCTATCTGCTACCCAAAATCCACAAACCTGGGAATCCTGGATGCCCCATCATCTCGGGTACTCTTACAGCAGGGTTATTAGGCTATGTGGACTCTCTCTTCAGGCCCTATGCTACTAGTACACCTAGCTATCTTTGGGATACCACCAACTTCCTGAGAAAACTACAATCCATTGGTGATCTTCCAGAAAACACATCCTAGCCACTATGGATGTAGAAGCTCTCTACACCAACATTCCACACAAAGATGGACTACTAGCCATCAGGAACAGAATGCTTGATAATGCCACAGCAAACCTCATAGCTGAACTTTGTGACCTTGTCCTCACCCACAACCATTTCAGATATGGAGACAATTTATACTTTCAAGTCAGTGGCACAGCTATGGGTACCTGCATGGTCTCACGGTATGCCAACATTTTCATGGCTGACTTAAAACAATGCTTCTTCATCTCTCGTCCCAAAGTGCCCCTCTTCTACCTACGCTACATTGATGACATTTTCATCATCTGGACCCACAGAAAAGAGTCTCTTGAAGAATTCCATTGGGATTTCAACAATTTTCACTCCATCATCAACCTTAGCATGGACTAGTCCACACAAGAAATCTACTCCCTGGACACTACAGTGCAAATAAGTGATGGTCACATAAACACCACCTTATACCAAAAACTCACCGACCACTAAATGTACCTACATGCCTCCAGCTTCCACCCAGGATGCATCACAATCCACTGTCTACAGTCAAGCCCTAAAATACAACTGCATTTGCTCCAATCCCATAGACGGAGACAAACACTTTAAAGAATTTCTATCAAGCATTCTTAAAACTACAATACCCACATAGGAAAGTGAAGAAACAGATTGACAGAGCCAGATGGGTATCCAGAAGTTATCTATTACAGGACATATCCAAGAAGGAAAACAACAGAACATCACTGGCCATCATCTACAGCCCCCAGCTAAAACCTCCTCAGCACATCATCAAGGATCTACCACCTGTCTTGGAAGATGATCCCTCACTCTCACAAACCTGGGAGGCAGGCCAGTCCTCGCTTACGGACAGGCCCCCAACCTGAAGCAAATACTCACCAGCAACTGCATACCTTACAACAGAAACACTAAACCAGGAACGTATCTTTGCAACAAACCCTGTTGCCAACTCTGCTCACATATCTACACAAGTGACTCCATCATAGATCCTAACCACATCAGCCACACCATCAGGAGCTCATTCACCTACCCATCTACTAATGTGATATACACCATCATGTGCCAGCAATGCCCCTCTTCCATGCACATTGGCCAAACCAGACTGTCTATGCAAAAGAATAAATGAACACAAATCAGACATCAAGAATGGTAACGTTCAAAAACCAGTAGGAGAGCACTTCAATCTCCCTGGACACTCAGTAACAGACTTGAAAGTTGCCATAATTCAACAAAAAAAACTTCAAAAACAAACTCCAGTGCAAGACTGCAGAGCTGGAACTCATATGCAAACTTGACGCTATCAGACTAGGTCTGAATAGAGCCTGGGAGTTGCTAGCCCACTACAAAAAATAATGTTACCTCTTTTGGCATTCACACCTTCTCATCAACTGTTGTGAATGGCCTCATCCACCTTGATTGAATTAACGTCATTAACACTTGCTCTCCTCACTGTGATGTAACTCACCCATACTTATATGTGTATATATACCTACCAAACTGAAGTTTCCACTTCATGCATCCGACAAAGTGGGTTTCTGCCAACAAAAGCTTATGCCCAAATAAATATGTTAGTCTTTAAGGTGCCACAGGACAATTCAATATTTAATTAAATACTATATATATATATATATATATATATATATATATATATATATATATATATATATAAATACAATCAATATTTCAAATTCAAATATTTCAAATTTAATCAAATATAAATACGATCAATATTTAATTAAATATTGATACCTTAACTCTATAGTGAAGTTCCTTGTGATGTCTCTGGGTTTATCATTTCCCCTCCTTTAACTAACCTACTCTTTGCAGGCTCACTTTTCCCCACTTTTTAAAACATGAGATCAATATCTACTGGAAGAAGTTTGGTTTGTATCTATTTTGTTGTTGGGGGGAAGAGATTGGGCTGTTTCTCACTTCTACTTTGCCCCAAACTTTTAAGGGAAACCACTAAATGGGAGGTCTCAGGTGTTTTGGTAAGAAATATGTTGACTGAAATGTGATAGCAAATATTTCCTGCTCTGTTTTCTCCAACATTTATTGCCATCCACATCATACCAGGCTATCAAGCCCCATACTTCTGATCCCCAATAATACCCCCTTAGATTTGTACCACTAGCCCTCTTTGAAATATTGATCTATTTTTTTTTAAAATTGGGGATCTTATTATTCCAAATATAATGTAAAATGGAGGATTATAACTTTTCTAAAACTTTGTAACCATTTCTGCTCCAAGTGTTTGACAAAAAGAAGAAAATCTTGGGAGAGAAGGATTATCCAATTTTATTAATCTTTTTCAAGGCTTTTCAACGGAGATGCATAATTTTTATTGTGTATTTTTGCCAGATGGAGTTAATATTGTCCTCAAGCTCTCTTGGTGAGTTTTCTGCCTGATGAAATCTAATACTTTAGATTTGGCATAAATTGGGTGAGATTTTCAAAAACATCTAGTAGATTTAGGAGCACAATTCCTGTAGACTTTGAAACTTCTGTGAGTTTCATGGCTTTCATAATATGAAGCACTAAGGCAGGGGTCTCAAACTCGCGGCCCGCGGGCCAACTGCGGCCCGCGGGCTTGTGTCATGCGGCCCGCAGTCCGAATCCGGCTGCAGGCTTGTGCTGGCATTTTTTTTTGAGCGGAGCTCCGGGAAGCTGTGGCCGTCTTAAAAAGGAAATGGCTGCCGAATGTGGGCCCCACAGAGAGATTGACGGCGGAGAGTGGAGTCTGAGAGCCTCTCTGTCTGCTCTACTGTGCTGCTTTAAAAAGGAAACGGCCGCCGAATGTGGGCCCCACAGAGAGATTTGACTGCGGACAGTGGAGCCTGCAAGTCCCTGTGAGCCTCTCTCTCCAACTGTGCCGCCGAATTTTACCCTGCGTGGAGATTTTTTCGGCGGAGAGTAGAGCATGAAAGGTACAGTAGAGTAGTGTGTGTCATGTGCGGCCCCCTGAACTCCACTCAATGTAAATGCGGCCCGCCACAGCAATTGAGTTTGAGATCCCTGCACTAAGGTAAGGGGATAAACAAACATCACCAAAAAATTGCCCACATATTAAGCAACTTGTTTCTCTGGGACTCCTGCATTTATTATTAATGTATTGTATTTTCTTTTCTTTTGTTGTGTAAAAGGTTCTATCCCAATTGCAGCCATGTCCTGTACCTCTCGAAGCCAATAAGTTCAGAATATGTGCTATTAATGTTAACTTCAGATATAAGATTATGTAAGGTTTTAACCACACTTGCTGAAATGGTATTGATCGCAATTTGTCCTAGCCTACAACAAAGTTCACCTTTATTCATTGCTGATACCTGCTCTTACTGGGAGAATTTAGAGTATGGTGTTACTCTAAAAACTGCCAGCCAGGTGGTCTGCTCTAAAGGAATTTCCAGGGAAAGCAACTTGCCTTCCCTTGAAAGGACATGGATACAGATTTCTGATCAAGATAGAATACACAAGCAACAATGCTTCAAAAACAGATGCAATGTTTATTTAGAAGTGAGTGGTTACATTAAAAGAAAATAGAGAGAAAATGTAACTAATAATAATATACTACATCACTCTATATCTTACTACTATACTTAACACTCTACTTAACACTATACTTAACACCATTAACTCTAATGAACTTAACAGTACTTTAACAATATATTATTCTATACTGAAATCCTTAATAACCTATCATTCAGCAAGCGTTAGTGCCAAGCAGTCACTAAATGGGTGCTAGGGGGAGGATCTCTCTTTCACCACAGACATTCAGCTTTATTGACAGACACACCCACATATTCTTCAGATGGATGTAAAAGGTAGGCGCTTACAAGATCTTCCTAGATCCCTCTCTTCGTCTAAAGGATCCTTCTGTTCTGTCTGCCATTGCTTCTAATAGTTCTTCTTTCTTAATGCTTTCTTCTCTTGATCTATCCTCAGCTCCTTCTCTGCACTCCGCTCTTAACACACCCAGCCTACTGGCTTTTGGTCTTGTATCCAGTTTGGTCATCCAAACTCAGCCAATCAGGTTTGAGGCCATTTACATACCAGTTGCCTCTAGCCAATCATCTTAAAGGTCATCTAGAAGGGAGGGGTTATGTATAGAGGAAAAGGGAGGGAGAGGGATTTACCCCTAGGGAAGGGAGGGGCTATATGTGCAGGAAGGGGTTGCATGTAAGGAGGGATCATGTAAGGGGTTGCATGTAAGGAAAGGGAGGGCTCACGCACAGGGATAGGAGGCCCAATACAAGTCAGTGGAATACAATATATTCCTATGGGGGTTAAACTTCCAACCACCATTCCCAACTGCCACTGCTGGACTTTCTACTACTATAATCCTTGCTTAAATAAAACCTTTATTCTAAAACTAATCACTACTTTTAATATTATGGAATGTTTTGCTACTGATACCACTCTTTAATTACCCTAGTAACCAAACTGTTGTTTTCAGGATTTCAAGCACCTTCCGAGTCTTTCTGCAAGCCTTTCTTTTAACATTCTTTTGGCAGTTTAG